>JARGCV010000007.1:672500-1272500 GCA_034064705.1 Bothrops alternatus
TAAAATCCATGAGAGACCATGAAGTAATTAAATCAGTGACTTTGCCACAGGGAACCAAAGCTGTGGGTTGTAAGTGGGTATATAAGAAAAAGGTATTGCCAAATAATGATGTACAGTATAAGGCCAGGTTAGTGGCACAAGGTTTTTCACTATTAAAGAATGTGCACTACGATGAAGTATTTGCACCAACTGTGAAAAATGAGAGTATAAGATTAGCACTGGCATTGGCAGCAGCATATAAGCATAAAATCTGGCACTTTGATATCACAACTGCATTCCTCAATTCTGAGTTAGAGGAAGAAATTTATATGATCCAAGCACCAGGATATGAAATTGCAAAACCTAACATGGTATATAAATTAAGCAAGGCTATTTATGGGCTGAAGCAGTCAGCCAGAAACTGGAATATCTGTTTAGATACTGCTTTTTTTTTTTTTTTTTTTTTAAATAAACTTTATTAAATATATACAAACATTAAAAATACAAAAGTACAATACATAAAACAAAAACATAGAACATACATCAATTATAATGTATCCTAAGTTAATATCTATATTTGTAAACAAACAACATTCAACAGCAGTATCAACTGTTCAGTTGATTCTCATTCATGTGCAGTCCGGTTCCCAAGTCCATACCGTACATAATATAATTGTGTCTTATAAACTAAATAGATAACAAATATACACAACATATATTTATCTAAGGGAGATTATCACATATTTCGATTTTAGGTGATGTATCATAATTTTCGGAATTCTTATCAAAGTATGTCGGTAGGTTTTTCTTTTATTTAGGTCAGAGGATGAATAAGATTGTCGTCTATATCTTATTTATTTATATTGCATTTTATTTATATTTTTAGGGTTCCAAATATTTTTTTGCCTCTAGCCATTCGTACCATTTATCCCAGGTCCTATAGAATATTGTATCTTCCTTGTTGCGTAATTTGAGAGTTAATTTGTTCATCTCGGCTACTTCGTTTATTTTGCTGATCAAATTCAAGGTTGATGGGGTTTTTTCAAGTTTCCAGTGTTGGGCATAAACTAATCTGGCAGCTGTAATTATGTGTATTGTTAGGTATCTATCTTCTTTAGTTGTCTTATATCTTATTATTCCTAATAAGAATAGTTCGGGGTTCATTGGGATTATTTGGGTAGTAATTTGTTCAAGGTATTTTTTGATTTTTTTCCAAAAATTTTTGGCCTGCGTACACGTCCACCAAAGGTGGTAGTATGTCCCAATTTTGACTTTACATTTCCAACACTTGGGGGATGTATTAGGAAACATTTTTGCCAATCGATCTGGGGGAAGATGCCAGCGATAAAACATTTTAAGTATATTCTCTTTGTAGGCGGATGAGATAGTAAGTTTATAATTACTGTTCCAAATTTTTTCCCATTCTGCCAAATAAATTGTGTTTCCTATATTTTTTGCCCATGCAATCATGTTACCTTTAACTTCTTCTTCACACATTTCATCATATAATAAAACTTTATATAATTTAGAAATAAGTTTTTGGTCCGCTCCTAATAATATTTTATCTAATTTGTTCATTTTTTGAAATCCATGCTTTTGATCTTCCGTATATTTTGAATTAATTTGAAAGTATTGCATCCAGTCTAGAGTGATTCCTTTTTCTTTTAAAATTTGCATTGAAATTAATTGATTATCTTCTGTTAGGATTTGGTGGTATGTCATTATTGTGTTGGGGTTTAATAAATTAGGATATGTTGTGGATTCATTTGGAGAGAACCATCTTGGTATTTTAATATAAAATTGTCTTTTAATTTGGAACCAAATTTCTAATAAATTTTTCCTTATGTAGTGTTGTTTAAATTGTATGTATGATTTATTTTTTGTCCCAAATAAAAAGGAGTGCCAGCCAAATTCAAGATTAAAGCCTTCTAAAATTAGTATTCTCCTATTTTTAAGTTGTATCCAATCTTTGATCCAAACCAGTGCAGATGCTATATAGTATAGTTTCCAATTTGGGAGTCCCATTCCACCTCTTGATTTGTGGTCTTGTAGGTGTTTAAGCTTAATTCTTGCTTTCTTTTTGGCCCATATAAATTTATGTATTATTTTATCTAATTTATCAAAAAATTCTTTATTTAACCTAATTGGAGCTGTTTGAAATAAGTACAGTATCTTTGGAAGCACATTCATTTTTATTACTGCAATTTTCCCTAATAATGATATCTGGAGTTTGGACCATTTGTCTAAATCTACGCTTATCTTTTGTATTACTACGTCATGGTTATCTTTTTTTATCTTACTACATTTGGCCGAAAGTGTTAATCCCAAATATTTGGCTTTCTTTACTGTTTCTATTTCTAAAATATTTTCTAATTCTTGATTTAAATTGGAGTTCATATTTTTGGTTATTATTTTAGTTTTATTTTTATTAATTTTTAAGCCTGCCACTTGACCAAATTTTTCAATTTCCTCTATTAAAATTAAAGCTGATTCTAAGGGGTCCTCAATTATGAAAGCCATATCATCCGCATATGCTTGTAGTTTATATTCTTCTTTTCTTACCTTCAGTCCTTTAATTTCTTTCTTTCTCCTTATATTTATTAGCAAGGCTTCCAAAGCGAGTATAAATATCAGTGGAGCTAGGGGACAACCTTGTCGGACTCCTTTTTCTATTTTAATTTTATTTGTTAATTCTGAATTTATAATAATGTTGGCAAATTGTTGATTGTATATTTCTTTAATTAAATTTGTAAATTTATTTCCAAATTCCATTTTATTTAATTGTGTGGTGAAAAAAGGCCAGTTTATCTTGTCGAAGGCTTTTTCTGCGTCCACCAAAATAAATGCGACTTGTTTTTCAATATGTATGTCATAATATTCTATTGCGTTTAATATTATTCTTGTATTGCTTCTAATATGTCTATTGGGTAGAAAACCATTCTGATCGGGGTGGATAAATGTATTCAGTATTCTTTTAAACCTTGCTGCCATGATTGCTGCAAATATTTTATAATCTGTATTTAAAAGTGAAATTGGGCGGTAATTTTGAATTTGATGTTTATTAATTAAATCTTTAGGTATTAAACTAATATATGCGTCTTTCCAAGATTCTGGTATTTTACTTTTATCTAAAATATAATTAAATAGTTCCAGAATCAATGGTGCTAGAAGATCTATTAAAATTTTATATAATTCTGATGGGATACCATCTGGACCAGGAGTTTTATTGTTTTTTTGAGCCTGTATCACGTTTTCTAGCTCTTCCAGAGTTATTTTTTTATTTAGCATTGCTCTTTCTTCTTCTGTAATTCTTTGTAGGTCAGTTCGTTCTAAATATTCGTCAATTTTTCTTTGTTCAATTTCTTCTTTTTTATATAAGTTTGAATAAAAATCTATTACTATATCTTCCTTTTTTTGAGCATTGTTTTGTCTTTCACCTTTATGGTCTATTAGAGTTTCTATATTTCTTTCTATTCTTTGTTTTGCTGTTTTATGAGCTAACCATCTACCCGGTTTATTTGCATATTCAAAAAAGTTTTGTTTTGTGGCTTTTAAATTTTTTATCATTTCATTTTGTGTAATAAGATTTATTTTATGTTTATTAGTATTTAATTCTTCTAACATTTTAACATTTGAGGGGTCTCTGTGTAATTGTTTTTCCAAACTATTTATTTTCTCTGTAAATTCTTCTATATTTTTCCGTTTTGTTTTGTTTAGAAAAGCTGAGTATGAAATTGAGAGCCCTCGTATATAGATTTTCATGGTATCCCATAAGTTTAGTATTGTTGTATTTCCATTATTATTTGTCTCTAGAAAGGATTTAAGTTCTTTTTGAATCATTGTAATATAGTCTTTTTCTTTAATTATCATCTGATTAAGTGTCCATCTTTTGTTAATATTTTTAAAATTTTTTGTTTGTTGTTTCCATTTTATCAATAATGGATTGTGGTCAGCCCATATGTTTGGTAATATTTCCGACTCCGTTATTGTTTTCATAAGTTCTGGGTTGGCCCAAGCCATATCTATTCTTGACCACGATTTAAACGGGTGTGAAAAATAGGTGTAGTATATATTGTCTGGATGTAAAGCTCTCCAAGTATCTTTCAATTGAAATTCTTCTGCCATCTGGATAAAAGGAGAAGGTAGTGTTCTTCTTATTATTTTTTTTTCCGCCCTATTCACACTTTTATAATCTTTTTTCTTATCTACTATTGCATTATAATCACCAATAATTATTAATTTTGAGATTTCTATTTCTTGAAGTTGTTTATAAAGCTTTGTATAAAATTTAGTTTGTTGTGTACTTGGAGCATAAATTGCAGCTATTGTTGTGGGATTATTTCCCTGATCAATTTGAACGATTAAAATTCTGCCTTCTTCATCTGCATAAATCAATTTTGGATTTAACCATGATTTGATGTATAGCACAATTCCACATTTTTTGATCTGGGCTAAAGATACGAATGATTCTCCTAATTTTGAACATTCCAATAATTGTTTTTGATTCTTTTCAATATGTGTTTCCTGTAGGCATATAATTTCTGAGTTTTGTTTAATCAAATTATAAAATATTTTATTTCTTTTCTTAGGTGAATTTAATCCATTAATATTTATAGATAGAAATCTTATTTCATCCTCTGCCTTTTTTACTTGTTTAAATTGTCTATCTTCTTCCCTTTGCGCCTGCTTGCGATCTTGTAGTTGCCCCTTCTCTTTCCTCGTTGCCATGTTTATTTTTCAGTTTTGGATCAAGTGGGTTATCGTCAGAGCTTAATTCTTCTTTATTGTTTCGTTCTCTCTCCTTATTTTCTTTACGTTCTAATTCCTCTATTTCCTTAATATTTTGATCATAGAAATCCCTAGCTTCCTCTACATTATTTATTTTATGTTTCTTATCGAATAGGGTAATTAATAGACCCTCTGGGATCAACCATCTAAATGGAATCCTGTGGTTATTTAATTTGGAGGATAGAAATTGAAAGGGTCTTCTTCTTTCTCTAATGCGTCTTGGAATTTGTTTGAGAATTATAATATCTCTTCCTTTGTATGTATAGGTATTTTTCCTAGCTATATTATATACTTCTTCTCTTGTGGTTTTCTTAGTGAAACGTACATGAACCTCTTTTGAGAAATTATTTCGGCGGGCATAACTAGTGTATACCCGATACACTTCATCCAATTCCTTAATTGCTTTTTGTGGTGTGATATCCAAGATGCCTGCTATAATCTCTGCCATCATCTGAGGAAGATTTTCATCTTTAGTTTCTTGTACATTTTGGAATCTCAGAAAAAAGGCAGCTTTTTCCAATTCAAGGTTTAACAAGGCATCCTGCATATCTTTAGTGGTTGTTGTCATATAAGTCTCCGTTTCATCTATTCTTGCCTCAATTTTTTCATTTTTTTCTTCTATGTTTTTTATTCTTTGATCATTTTTTATTAAATTCTCTTGAAATTGCTCTATCTTTCCATCAATCTTGCTCACTCTGTCATCTACCTTTTTAATATCTTCCCTCATCGTTTCCATATTTCCAGTCATTTTTTCATAATTACGATCTATCGATTCCTGAAGTTTAATCATCATTTCTTGTAGGGATATTAATGTTATTGGAGGAGTCTGGAAATCTATCTGTTTTTCAGGTAGCATACTTTCTATATTTTTGATAGTTTGTGGGGTTGTTGATTGTGGTGTTACTGTAGTTTTTTTTGTAATTTTTGATTGATACATAGTTGTTGTATTAATAATCTTTTGAATAGTTTCCCAATTAACCATATATATCTCTAATACAGTTTAAATCAATAATTCAGTAAATATAATAATCAATAATATGATAAGTAATATAGTAAATCAATATTTTATCAAATTTATATATGTTGTTGGTTGTTAATTCAATTTTCAACTTACCAGATCAATAGAAATAGTAAAAAGTCAATGTTCAATATTCAGATGTTGATTCAATGTTCAAATATTTCAAATATTAAAGTCCAATAAAGCCAGGAAATGTCAATACAAAATCAAGTCTTTTTATAGTATAGGTCTATTATAAGGAAAGATTCAAAGGAGTGATTCAATATGTCTGCTCCTTAGCTCTTCCGTTTGTCCTTCTTCCGGTTGAAATTAACTTGTCGTTCTCCAGTCTATAGTTTTTCGAATTTCCAGTCTTTTTTCCGTTTCTCTATTCCACTTTTCCACTTTTTTTTTTTTTTTCCGAAGCCAAATTTAGATCCACGCCAATACAGTTAAATTTGGAGAGTATCTAAGGTCAATTTCAAATCTATAGTCACTCTTCCGATACTCTCCTTTCTTCCCTCCACCCGTTTTACTCCTTCAAAGATTTTGGCCGCTATATTATTCTTTTTGGAGTTACTATTTAAAACAAAACGAGGGGTGAATACGAAGGGCTTCACTCACCAGGATTTCTTTTACCGATTTAAGAGTCTCTCTTTCAAAGTTCTCACCGAAAATTCTTCTCCTTCTACAACTATAGATGACTGCGCTTCTTTCTTCCATCAGCTGTGTTAGCCCGTTGTGTCTTCGGGCCGGCCGAGGCCGGCTTCTTCGGCTCTGGCTCGAGTCGTTTTTCGCTTTTCCGGGATTTGCCAAGTTCCTCGGATGCACGGAAAACTCCTCTCTCTGATCGCTATTCCCTCCAGGCAGCGATTGCAAAAAAGCAGCCAAACAAAGCCAAAATGCAAAGATCGATCCCGGAGCTCCCCAGGAAGGCTCCGCAGCGGCACAACCGGAAACTGGAAGCCTAGATACTGCTTTAAAGGGTCTTGGATTTAAGAGTTGCAAAGCTGATAATTGTATATACTGGACAGTTGCAAGGAGGGAATTCTTTACTGTTATCATTTGTGGATGATCTTTGTTTCATCGCAAAGGATGCATCACAAGTCAAGGAATTTGCTGATAAATTAGGAAAGAAATTCAAATTAAAGAATTTGGGAGCAATAAAAAATTATCTCAGTGTAGAGATACAGAAAAATGAAAAAGGTGGTTATATTCTCAGTCAGAGGAGAAAAATTGAGCAGTTATTGGAAAAATATAATATGAAAGATTGCAATACTGCTCCCACACCCATGAGTACGGATTTTTATAATAATTTAAGTGTGGACAAAGGTGAAACCTGTGATCAAGAGATATATCACTCAGCAACAGGGAGTTTGTTATATCTATCACAGTGGTCCAGACCAGACATAGCTTGCGCAGTAAGCATTTTGAGTCATTTTACTGCTGCACCTACAAAGTTACATTGAATGGGTGTAAAAAGGGTTCTCAGATATTTAAAGGGAACCATAAATTTGGGTCTTCAAATACAGATTACTGAGGAATTGAAATTAAAGTGTGATGTCAATAGTGACTATGCAAATGACATAAACACAAGGAAATCAAATTCTGGGATTATAATATTCTTTGGAGGGACTCTGATTGGATGGAAATCCAGAAAACAAACAACTGTTGCTATTTCAACAGCGGAAGCAGAGTTTATTGCTTTATCTGAATTGTGTTCTGAAGTAACATGGTATGTACAGTTGTTGCAAGATTTAAATATTAATGTAGAAGAATCTGTAAGATATTTGAAGACAATGCTATCTGTATAAAAATGGCAACTGATGACAGGGTGAAGAACAGAAGTAAACATGTAGACATTAAGTATTGTAATGTCAGGGAAGCTGTACAAGGAAAATTGATTAGTTTACATCATTGTTCTTCTGAAGATAATTTGGCAGACATGATGACTAAACCATTGGGTGGTGTTCACTATGGAGAATGTATTAAGTCAATAGGTCTGATGTCTCTTCCTGTCATGAAGGGAGGAGTGTTGGAATATTCATGAGCAGGAAGAGTCATGTTGTAACTCAGTCAGCCAATGTGAAGAAAGTGCTACTGAGTTTGTGCAAAAGGTATTGAGTTAAAAGCTGAATTTTCAGTCTCTGTTTTGTCTCTGTATCTCTCTGTAAGAAGTATTCATTGAGCTATGTTGCTGTAAAGAAGAATTATGGCAATGTAAATATTTTTATATAAATATAAAGAAGTTATTTGAATCAGCTAAATAGAAGCAACTGTGAGAGCTTCTGATTTATTTTTTCACCTATAGAGAAATTAAAATTCTCTAACAAATATTCTACAATCATGACAAATACTTTCCTGATTATGAAGTTCTTCAGCAATTCCTTCTGAAAGCAGATAACTGTAAATTTCAGTCAAAAATAACTTGTATAAGTTATGATATGGGTTGTCTGCTAAAAGTTCCTTGTATCACCTAATTGACAGCACTATGATTTGTGAACGTTGTTGTCCAGTCTCTTTTGTTTGGAAGAATATGCATGTTGGGCTCTGCATAAAATATCCATCATTATAAACATGTTCTATATTCCTTAGCAACAGGCTAAACCAGTTTGACCATTTTTTTCATTGATGCTGTATGGCAAAGGGCATACCAATATAAGAAGAACTGAGCATAGGCTTTTAGAGTCTTAGATTCAAAGCAATACTGTGCCCTTTCTTATAACACCTATGGCTTTCTAAAAAGCAATAAACTGTGGGAAAGGGGAAACAATCAGTCAGGATTCTGAATAATTACCTCAATACTGTTTGGAATTTTAATACTTTTGGGGAAAAAATGTTAGTTTGAAAATGAGCTGGTTTCAGGGGGTCACTTTTTATATCAGTCTCAGCTAATGTGTTCTCTGTTTTCACAATCTCCAACTGCTAGACAGATTATAGGTCTCATACCGTCTCTGCTTTTCCTTGTTAGTATAGGTTAAATTCCTTTCTTATTTTTGTTTTATTAAATTTGGAAAAATGCAAGAAACCTTCAGTCATCTAGTATGGAGTGTAGAATGTAGTCTGGTTTTAGTTCTACTGTGACCACTTGATACAAAGCTACTTGTGTAGAGTAGTATTTCATTACAGACTATAATCTCTTTGTTTTTGCTTTATGAAAACCAATCTGGTGTAGTGGTTAAGGTAGTAGGCTAGAAACTAAGAAATTGGGTGACTTTGTCACTTTGTTTCAACCCAACATATCACACAGGTTGTTGTTCTAGAGAAAATAGGAAGCAGGAGGTATATAGACCAACTTGGGTTGACCAAATTCTTTAAAAAGGCCATACCTATAATCATCTCATTGTCATCATTATTAGATTTTTATCCTCCATTTTTTCTTTCTTCCTTCCCTCCCTCCCTTTCTTCCTTCCTCCCTCTTCTTTCCACTGTTCCTTTATTTCTCCTTTTCTCCCTTCTTCCCTTCCATCTCAACCCTCTTCTACTATCCTTCTTTCCTCCCTGGTCATTCCTTCCTTCCCCTTCTTTCCCTGCCTCCTTCCTTTATCCTCTTTTCCATACTCCCTGTTCCTCCCTCTTCCCTTCCCTGCAGATAAATAAGAGGTTTGCTTCCTTCCTCCATCTCCCCTCCCTTCTTCCCTGCTTTCCATTCCTCCCTTTATTCCATCCTTCTTCTTCTCTCTCCCTCCCTTCCTCCCTCTTCTTCTTTCCCTTCCCAGGAGCTTCCCCATCCAGTTTCCTGCAACTGAGTTGTGGAAAACTGTCAGGGAGATCTGAAAATGAGGATCACATGATTGCAGCTCAGCAGCATAGCACAAGCACAGAGGGTGTTGTGAGTGTCTCTAGACCGGCTGGGGACATATCAGAGGATGACGAAGCACAACCAGGCCCCTCTGGGTATTTTCCCCTCCCGGCAGCCGAGCTAGACAATGAGGAGATTTGTATGCAATCTGAGTCAGACTCTCAAAGTGATGAGTCAGATTTGGAACAGGAAGTTAGATGGCTTGATCCGAGATTCTGAAGGTTTGATAGGCGGAGGTGTCAGTTAAGTGGAAAAAGGAAGTGACGTATTGAAAACTATATTAGAAGAGGAAGAAGGGACTAATTCTTTGTCACGAGCAACGTTAATATCAAGAGGCAGTCTGATGCATCACCGAGTTCGTTTGAACTCAGTTTTCTGGTGTTTTTGAAATCTACGGAAGATTAATGAAGTCTTGGACAATGTGAGAGATAAAGAGTGAGTTAATTGGAAGGTGGGAGAATGTTTAAACTAAATGTACATAAATCAGATTGGGCCGTTCCGGCCAACAAACTGCCAGCAGCTTGCTTTGAAGTGAATCTTTTGAAATGTGTTAAATAAAACTCTTAAAGAAATATTTATGTGGATTTTACTAAGCTGAGAAGGGCCAGATACAACAGAGGGAGGGCTGGAGAGTGTGATGGGGATAAGACTTTGCTCAGGTGGCAAAGAGCTTCCCCATTTGGTTTCACTATCTACTTGTAAGAAGCTAAAATTTTTTGAAAATGAAGAAGTTAAAAACGAGGATCACATGACTATGGACTGCAATAGCACAATGGTAGCGATGCTGAAGTAGAAAAACTTCCCCAAATTTCACTCCGTCAATAGTAATGGGTCCCTGGCATTCTGCAATGGGTCCTAGCATTGGAGGTAACTTTGTTGACAAAGATTTGCCCTGTGATGCAGCATTTCACCCAAGTGGTGGTAACAAAGTATCAAACAGACAGTATATAGATTTAAAGAATAGCAGATTCTCAATTTTATTATATCTATTGTACCTTATACTTTTATTTTGATTTCTGTGGTTGACCACAGATTTTGATCTTTGTCTTTTAAAGCGATATATTCCATCATTTGTAATTAACGGATACAATGAAAGCTATAACCTACTTGACCTTTTTAAAATCCTGACTTATACCTCACTCTTTTTTTAATCTGATATCTATTTATGTTTGTTTACATATTTTCTCCAAAAGTTTTAATAAAATTGTTTTTTAAAAAAATAGAGAGATCTACCCAAATAAGCAAAATTCCCTATGGGCTGGCTGGGCCTGACTTGCAGTCTTTATTTTGCCTATGCAATTTTATAACAGAATTCCATTAGGAGCATTACAAAACAAATGTGAAATAATTGGTTACTCTGGGAGATAAATGAGGTAGAGAACATAATGGGTAAGAGGAAATAATTAATGGGAACAGATTCCCCCCCCCATAATTTATGAAGTCAATTGTTCTTTGTATTTATTACCAAAATATAGATAGCAGTTCTACCCATGCAAAAGAAACATTGAAACCACCACTCTCTACTTTGTTTGAGGTGACACAATGTTTGAGGCTTCTGAACCCTGAAAAATATCATTGTATTAGAAATTATATTTATAATTAAGATATGAATGGAATTATACTCATACACCCTGCCCTAAGAATCCAGATCTACCTCAAGTGCACAAAAGCTTCTAAAGTTAAATGTGTTATTTTGGCTAGACTTATATTATATAAGAGATGGAAATAAAAGTTAAAGTAAGATAAATAAAACAAAATGGAATAAGAGATAAATTAAAAACAATTCAGCACAGATGAAACTTTCTTAGTTCAAGTAAACTGCCATGAACACTGAGATTATTAACACTAAAGATTTGGTGGCAAGATCACTGTAATTACAAATAAACAAAAGGATTAACTAAGATTGTTATTATTAAACTTGGAGGAAGTTTCAAACAGTTCTTAGTAAGTTCTTGTCACAGATCCCTAGACATAAAATCATGCATGGGATAGAAAAGGTGGATAGAGAAAAATTCTTTTCGCTATCACACAATACCAGGACAAGGGGGCACTCTCTAAAGCTCATAGCTAAGAAAGTGAGGACAAATAAAGGGAAATATTTCTTCACCCAGAGGGTCGTTGATTTATGGAATTCACTTCCAGAAGGGGTCGTGACAGCTGTCAGCCTTGACAGCTTCAAGGCAGGGTTAGATAGATTCATGGATGCCAAGGGTATCGGTGGTTATTAAAACGGATGTCCATGTGCCGCCTCTATGTTGGTTGAGGCAGGCAGGATTCCCTTGAGTACCATTTGTTGGGGATCAAGGGAAAGGGAGGGTTTTGCCTTCTCTTTCTGCTTAAGATCCCCATGTACAATTGGTGGGCCACTGTGTGACACAGAATGCTGGACTCGATGGGCTTTGGCCTGATTCAGCATGGCTCTTCTTATGTTCTTATATGCACCGGAGACAAATTTCTTGCGTGTCCAATCACACTTGGCCAAAAGAGATTATTCTGTTTCTATTCTATTCTATTCTATTCTATTCTATTCTATTCTATTCTATTCTATTCTATTCTATTCTATTCTATTCTATTCTATTCTATTCTATTCTATTCTATTCTATATTGTAAGAAATTGCAGATTCTGTTAAAAATAATTAAAATAAAAAGAATCAGCACAGACTGGATATTGAACTAATGAAGGTATAATAAATTTGTCACAGATCTCAATAGGATTGAGAGAGAAGGTCTATTATTTCAGCAGCAAAGTCATTCATTAGCTGAGATTTTCTGGAATGTCCCTTTCAGAACTGAAGTTTGTATGATATTATGGCAATCAAGCATCAGAGATCTTTGGAAATTTAGTGATCAGATAAAGTTACCTGGCCAATCCAAGGTTCAACTGCTAACTGAAACCTTTTCACAAACTTATCAGAATAATCTGTCATCTTTAGCATAATTTGTTAAAATAATGTTACATCTCCTTTATTAAATTAAATATTATTCAATTTAATCATGCTTTTTATTGGCCAGGTTTTTAAATGACATTTGTCATAATCAAATGTCTTTGATTATGAATCAAAGAATTATTTGATCAAAGAATCAAAGAATCAAAGAATTCTTTGAGGGTGTAAATAAATACATAGATAAAGGGGCCCCAGTTGATATTGTATATCTTGACTTTCAAAAGGCTTTTGACAAAGTTCCTCACCAAAGGCTCCTAAAAAAGCTCTCCAGCCACGGAATTAGAGGACAGGTCTTGTCCTGGATTGGTAACTGGCTAAATTGTAGGAAGCAAAGGGTGGCAATAAATGGACAATTCTCCGGATGGAAAGAAATGAGAAGTGGTGTACCCCAAGGTTCAGTTTTGGGATCTTTACTTTTTAATTTATTCATCAATGATCTGGATGTAGAAGTTAATAGTGAGGTAGCCAAGTTTGCTGATGACACTAAATTGTTCCGGGTTGTGAAAAGTGAAACTGATTGTCGGGAGCTCCAGAAGGATCTCTCGAAATTGTGTGAGTGGGCAACAAAGTGGCAAATGCATTTTAACCTAAACAAGTGCAAAGTTATGCACATCGGGGCAAAGAACCCCAATTATACTTACCAACTGATGGGGACCAAACTTTCTGAGACAACCCAAGAAAGGGATCTTGGGGTTTTGGTGGACAGCTCGATGAAGATGTCAACCCAATGCGCAGCAGCAGTAAAAAAAGCAAATTCCATGCTTGGCATGATTAGGAAGGGAATCGAAAATAAGTCAGCAAGTGTTGTATTGCCTCTGTACAAATCGATGGTGAGACCACACTTGGAGTACTGTGTACAGTTCTGGTCACCGCACCTCAAGAAGGATATAATGGAACTGGAAAAGGTGCAAAAAAGGGCAACAAGAATGATCAAGGAAATGGAACGCCTCCCTTATGAAACCAGATTGCAACGCCTTGGTCTCTTCAGCCTTGAAAGACGGCGTTTAAGGGGTGACTTGATCGAAGTGTATAAAATCATGCATGGGATAGAAAAGGTGGATAGAGAAAAATTCTTTTCTCTATCACACAATACCAGGACAAGGGGGCACTCCCTAAAGCTCATAGCTAAGAATGTGAGGACAAATAAAGGGAAATATTTCTTCACCCAGAGGGTCGTTGATTTATGGAATTCACTTCCAGAAGGGGTCGTGACAGCTGTCAGCCTTGACAGCTTCAAGGCAGGGCTAGATAGATTCATGGATGCCAAGGGTATCGGTGGTTATTAAAACGGATGTCCATGTGCTGCCTCTATGTTGGTTGAGGCAGGCAGGATTCCCTTGAGTACCATTTGTTGGGGGTCAAGGGAAAGGGAGGGTTTTGCCTTCTCTTTCTGCTCAAGATCCCCATGTACAATTGGTGGGCCACTGTGTGACACAGAATGCTGGACTCGATGGGCTTTGGCCTGATTCAGCATGGCTCTTCTTATGTTCTTAAATAATAAGCATTATAGCTTTGTCTGAAGAAGTTAAAACATAACTTAAAATAGAGACTGATTAGCCATTGCTGTGAACAACCTGAGGAGAACATTTCACCATTTTTGCAGTCTATCTTGCTAATCTCAGGTTGGGGAAAGGGAGGGATGAGTTGTTTCTTACAGTCAAGAATTACATTATTAATATATTCCATTAACACCATGCAAATGTCATGTTAATTTCTGATCATCATCAAATTCGACAATGGTTTCCATTTTGGCAACTAGCCAATTAGGTATATGGAATAATTTTCACCCAATTATGTTACTTGAATTAGGTTAAGGACTCAAGAGGAAGCAAATAAATGCTTTGAAATTATTTCAGAGATAAAATGTAAGTTGACATTGTCTTCGAATGGTATATAGGATGTTATGCAGTCTGATAGGCAGCTGCCAACATTCATCACTGTTTATGAAATCTAGCTGTTCTTTATGATGGCAGCCAAGATCCATATTCCCACCCAATATTTTGTTCATTGTATTAGGAGGAAAAGCAAACTAGCTGGGATCAAGAATACTGGGCTTATAAAACACATTACACAGAATATATTAAATTGTTAAAATTGCATCCTTCCTCCTAAAAGAAAGTTTCATATTGAAGGAAAAGGGGGGGAAAAAACTAAATTTACTTGGGTGGCTTATCAATGTGCTACAGTAATATCAGAAGACTGACTTCTTTTCAGTATTAGACAGAAGTGTTCAGACTTTGCATTTGGAAGCTAGGTAAGAGTGAAAATAATTACAGATGAAATTGATTAAATTTCTTTGCCTTAAAATAGATTACCCATCAAAACAGATTACAAGTACTTTTAAGAAATAAGCAATATTCAGAACATAAATTCTATCCTGTAGTTGTTAGACCTGACCTTGAGTACTACATCCAGTTACGAGCATTGCATCTTAAGAAGAATTCAAACAACTGGGCCAGGTGTTGAGAAGGGTGAGAGGAATGATTGTGACAGAAAATTAAGTCATTCAAGCAGAATCTGAGTGAAATACATATGTTTACCCTTTAGAAGACAGGACTGGGAGGAGAATAGGGATATGACATTACTCCTCAAGTAACCAGAAAGAGGGTTATGTAGACAGAGGCCACAAGTTATTTTCTATCATTATCTGAAGCAGATGTAATAATGAGTTTAAGTTACAGGAAAGCAGTTCCTGGCTAATGTTAGAAAAAAAACTGCCTCTTGCAATGGCAATTATTAAAGGACAAGGACAGACAATAAATGAAGTTAGATTGTAACTGTAAGAATCATATGACTGATGCAGGAATGTCCAGAGTCTCATCATTTGGGAACATTACACTATAACTTTATTCAGAACTACTGCATACAAGGAAAGTTACAGGAGTAAAAGAAGTA
Organism: Bothrops alternatus; assembly: GCA_034064705.1. Taxonomy (NCBI): domain Eukaryota; kingdom Metazoa; phylum Chordata; class Lepidosauria; order Squamata; family Viperidae; genus Bothrops; species Bothrops alternatus. The sequence goes on from JARGCV010000007.1 coordinate 687,907, forward strand.
TATGTATTAAATTACCCTCAAAGAACATTTGACACATTTTTTAAGAATATAGAATGTAACTGGATATAAAACAAACATTGAAATGCTTCATTTGCTTTTCAAATTAAAACAACACATTCGTTTTTAAAAATTCTAAACATTTTTTAGAAAATGTTAAATTCCTTCTTAAAGCAATGAAATCTTTTTACACTTCTATTTGTTTGAGTTAATACGGTAGATCTGTTGCTCCTTGGAGTTTTCGATTCATTCCATTTATTACCGGTAGCTGTCTGTCTATACCAGGGGTTCTCAACCTTGGCAACTTTAAGACTTGTGGACTTCAACTCCCAGAATTCCTCAGCCAGCTTTGCTGGCTGAGGAATTCTGGGAGTTGAAGTCCACAAGTCTTAAAGTTGCCAAGGTTGAGAACCCCTGGTCTATACACTGTTCTGTTTCTCTTTCACCATACATGTAAGAAATTTCAGATCTCATGTTACATTATTCTCCACAGATTCTATTTCTATATATTAAATTTTCTCAAGTACTTCTTTTTATTATGCCATGTACCAAAGGGGACCTCAGCAGGTTCAAATAAAACCTGAGACCTACAAACACTAAAAAAAAAACTTTTCACAGTAAAAGCAAAAAGCAGTGCAGTGTGCAATTCTATCAGAGTAGAGGGAATGATGCAAATTAGGAATTTTTCAAACTGTGTTTTGCATGAAAAACCAAACTGAGTTTCATGATAGACCTAAGGGCAAAAACAAACAAAAATTTGACTCAAGCACAGTCAATTTTCTATCAGGACAACTTCGGGTCTTGGTCAGGGATATTTTTTTAACCTGACAGGTTCCACAGCTTGAAAAATTTGAAAATCTGATTTAAATCCCAAAGAGGAGGATGTGATAGATTTACTGAACAGCTAATCAACAGCATACCAAGATCTCACATGTTTCTGTACATTATAGATATTTATCATAATTTAGCAGTCTTCTCAGTGCTTACAGTATTTTACTTATTCAATCTATAATGTCTCTTGTAACACAGCTTATTGCTTAGTACTCTGATATTTCAATGTCAAACATAGACTTTGTCTAACATAAAGGAGCTGCATTGTACACTTTGGGCCTTCCTACAATTACTTTTATTAGCAACCCAAAATATCTGAGGTGTTTGTGTCTGTGTGTGGGTGTGGGTGTGTCTGTGTGTGTGTTTGAAGAGAAGTACTGCATAGACTTATGCATATACACACCAAAACATGTGATTGCAACAAGGACACTCTGGGAAAATATGTTTGTTGATATAGGCTCACATAGGTTATTAATATGTCTGTCTGTATTTCTATCCTCCCTCTCTAACGACACATGGGCAGCAATGCATTCTTTTGATTGGGTTACCACCTCTTAGATAAAAAAAATGATAAACAACAAATGAGTACTGAATGAATGTGAATTGACTATAAAAGTATGATCAGAATAAAAGTATATTGACGTGATTTAACAATAGAGAGAAAATGAATGAGCATTACTGCAAAGGAAATATACAAAGGAAAAAAAGAGTAGGTGTTCTAGAAGAAGGTGAATATCAAGAATGTTGTGGTTGGAAGGAATTTGAACTTCAAAAAGAGAGTTGAGAAGTTGAAAAAACAAAAGGCAGTATGTGTGTAATGTATTGGTGTAAATCGTATTTCTCTGTCTTTTCGTTTCTTATCTCATCTAATTTATTTGGCTTACTAATTCTTATTTCTTTCTGCTCTTTATTCAATGCTGTTTACTTTAAAAAAGGAAAGGCACAAAGATTATGTATGCATGTGTGTACATTACTAAAGAGAACCATTTTGGAATTTTACTTAAAAGCATGACTCTTTGGAATTGGATTTTATTTTTATTTCCAATCTTTTTTATTAATTTTTTTTTCAATATATGTTAATTTTTCCAATCAACAAGTTGTCTGAAATTTGCTAAACTAATACATGTTCAATTCCTAATCCTTCCTTCTTTTCTCTAACCAAGAGTAAAATAAATTCCAAATTTGATAATAGTCTATATCTTCTTTGTCTTTCAGCCTCATAGTTAATCTGTCCATCTCTGCACATTCCAAAATCTTCCTGATTATTTCTTCCTCTGATGGCAATCCTTCATTTTTCCAATATTGTGCAAAAATTATTCTTGCTGCTGTGGTAATATGTAGAGTTAAATATAATTTCTGCTTATTAGTCTTTTCAGACATGATGTCTAGTAAAAAAAGTTCAGGTTTAAAATCCACTTGTTCATCCAATATTTTTTCTAACCACATATGTATATATTTCCAATAAACCTTTGCCTTCCCGCATGTCCACCAAATATAATAATACGTGCCTATATTATGTTTACATTTCCAACATCTATCTGACATATTTTTAAACATTTTTGCTAATCTTGCTGGTGGAAGGTGCCATCTATAAAACATTTTATACAGATTTTCTTTGTATGAAGTTGACATTGTCAATTTATAGTTTCTCTCCCATAACATTTGCCATTTTTCTAATTCTATGTTATAACCAAATTTTTTTGCCCATCTTATCATTGTTTCTTTCACTTGTTCACTTTCCATATCTAAAATTAACAAAAAATTATACATTTTCTTAATCAATTTCTCATCTGAGGTCAACAAAATCTTATCAAACATAGTTTGATCCTTATAAAATCCATACATTTTTACATCTTTTTCGTATCTATTTAGTATCTGTAAATGTGCCACCAGGATAGATTAATTCCTAAATTTTCCAATTCTTGTTTAGATTTTAATTTCCCATGAATATCTAAGATATCTTTATATGTCCATACTTTCTCAAAATCCACTAGATTCGGATGTATAAATGCCTCCATCGTTGACAACCACCCTGGAATTTTAAGATATATTTTAACTTTAATTTTTTCCCATACTGTTAATAAGGCATTTCTTATAAAGTGATTTTGAAAATACTTATGAACTCTGTTTTTCCCATACCATAAAAAAGCGTGCCACCCCAATTGTAAGTCATGTCCTTCTAAATACAATAACCTTTTATTTCTGAGTGTTATCCACTCTTTCACCCATGTTAACACTGATGCTTGATAGTACAATATCCATTCTGGCAGCCCAAAACCTCCATTTTCCTTAGCATCTTGTAATGTTTTCATCTTAATTCTAGCTTTTTTCCCCTGCCAAATAAAATTCAAAACCAATGAATTTAAATTTTGAAAAGATTTTCTCTCAAGTTTTATCGGAATTGTTTGAAACAAAAATAAAACCTTTGGCAACACATTCATTTTTACTGTAGCAATTCTTCCTAATATTGATAATTGGAGATTTTTCCATCTTTCTAAATCTAGTTTTATTTGCTTCAATAATTTTATGTAATTATCTTCTTTTATTGACGAACATCTAGCTGAAAGGTAGATACCTAAATATTTAACTTTTTTCACTATTTGTACCTCTGTTTTCTCTAATATTTGTCTTTTTTGTTTATCTGTAAGGTTCTTTACTATTACTTTGGTTTTATCTTTATTTATTTTTAATCCTGCCACTTCTCCATATTCTTCTATCTTTCCCCATAGTTTAGGAATCATCTCTAAAGGTTCTGGAATTGAATTTTACATCAATAGAACTGCACACTTTACTAGAAAGATAAAGTATTGGAATTTTTGAAGCCATAGATGAAAGTATGCATTTTGGAATAGAAGCAAAATGTTGATAAAATTCAAAATATGCAGTATTCATTTTCATAGCATTTAATACCTAACTTATTTTACTATACTTTTAATTTGTGTTACCAACGGAAGTATAAGCTACAAAAAAAAAAAGCAAAACTCCAAAATTCTAGAATCTATTAATTTTGTCCCTCTGACAAGTTGACAAAATTATGCTTTAAAAGAAATCAAATCATCAACATGATGGTAAAAGTTAAACTTCTCCATATGCACATTAACAAAAGAGATGGGAACAATCAGAAAACAGACCACTGTGTGTTTGTTTTGGTATTTAGGAAATGCCTATTCAATCTATTTTGTGAGCTTTCACTACTCACAGTTTTTGCTTCTTCTTAGGCTGATATTTAATTTTTACCCCCATGATTTTGAAAGTAAAGATTTGCACAAATTGTGATTCTTCTCTATATTTCTATACATTAGCACTTGTCCAGGAAACATAGTATTTTGCCTCATACAAATGATTAGAAAACACATGAAGGAAAAAAAATAGGAATATATTTGTCTTATTATATTATATATTACAGAGGTCCCCAACCTTCTGAGCACCAGGGACCATTTCCATGGAGAGAGGTTTTTCTGCGGACTCGGGGAGCGCGGTTTCATGTACTGCCTGCATCCCGCGGATGGGGCTTTGCTTGTTTGTGGGGACGTTTCTGGAATGCCACAGCCCGGTGCCGGTCCACAGACCGGGGGTTGGAGACCCCTGATATATTATATAATATATATACAAAATCATTTCATTTTTTAGAAGAGTACTTTTTCCAAGTTCTTCATTCTTGGAAAGAGTAAAATGAAACATGCATATTTTACATCCAACGATACCCTTTGGGGGAGAGGGGGATAAGAATAAAATTATCAGACATTTCCCAATCTTTGCAAAGTTTTTCACATTTCTGTAATTATATTACTGACTCACCGGTTTTCCTTCTGGTAATTATTCATTCATGGCTGAGATTATCTTGCAAGGGATTAGCACCCTTTTCTCTCAAGCATATTCACAAGCAAAATTCCCTCTGAAAAACGGATCACAGAATGCTGAAACAAGGAAAATCTCCATGTGAGTGGAATTGTTCTTTTCCTGAGACAGGAAAAAACTAACTGTAACACATTTCTTCTGAAAGGATCAGTTAAACCATTTTGTTCCCTTTCTCCCTCTCTGTTTCAATAAACAGAACAATAATGTTAAATATTTTCAAATATGAGAATTAAGGTAGAAAAAAATTCAAAACCTACTAACAGTAATGGAAATTTATCATGAATGAACATAGCCAAAATCCACTCTAGTACTTTCTTACTTTGATATCCAGTAAAGTTATCATTATAGGTTTATTGTAAAAACAAAAGGAAATCCAATTTACAAAACTAAGAATGTCATAGTTAATGAAAAATCCTGGTGAGTGGTACTAAGATGAAACTGATAGTCACGACTGTCACGTTAGTAACAAAGAATTGTCAATATAATAATTTTCAATAATCTTAGGAAATGCACAAAAGGTGCAGTATAAGTCCCCATAGCTTCCAACCAAATAATTCCAAACACTCACTACTCACTAGCCATTCATTTTAATGCAAATCTTGCAGGATCAGATCTAGGTTTTGGTAACAATGTGAATTTTTGGCACTTACAGAGGATTCTGCAACTCTCAAAAGGGCAACATATTCAGCACAACTCTTTTTCATTACTGTATTTTTTCCCTACAGAGCAGGAACCTGACATAAACACTATGTATCTTATTCAGATGACCCAATATCCACAGTGTCATAGTTGCCTCCACATGCTAGAAGTTTTATGAAGTGGCATTGAAGATATTTGATTTTTTCTAGGGGTCATCCCTGCATTTGTCATCTCTTCCAGTCAATTCAATGAGTACAAATAATATCAAATCCAACTCCTACGCTACTGACATGAATGCAAAGGTCCACCCCATAGAAAATTCCACATGCTTAAGTTTTGTAGTTAGACAGTGCCTTCCTGGTAGGTTCCTTGTGCCACTGTGACAGAAACTAATGCTGTAATTCGCATACTCCACCTCAATAAAGACTCTGCAACTGTAGTTTATCTATACTTTCAACTCGAACCAAGAGCCATGCTGCTAAGTAAGCTTGAACACATGTGCATGCCTTTGGTTTCTAGAGATTGTTTTTTTTTTTAAAAAAAAAGAACATCAATGCTTTACCTGTAATTTTGTAAATTGAAATAACTGTGTATTTTGTCTTTTAGCTTGTCTTAATTTTGTTATTTTACACCCACATCTGTTTCTCTTTTTAAAAGATGAATAAAGACCCCAATTAAATATAGTAAAATTATAGAGTTGAAACCATGACTACAAACTGTATATTGCTCAAATAATGTTCTGTACAGATCATCATTCTAAGACATAGAATGTTTAATCACAGTCTATAGAATAAAGCCATCACTGTCTAATTCCTATAAACCATTAATAAAGTTATAAGTTGTTATGGCTGGGACACTGAATATGCTATGCCAAAATTATATCTATCAAATTTTGTCAGGCACAAAGAATTAGGACCACACATTAAGTTCCAGTTAAGCTGATTTACTGCTCATGCCTATACACAAGAATTTTATTAACTAACTACATCCTTGTGTATAGCACTAAATTGGTGTTAGATAAGCTTTAACGCAAGAGGGCTGGATTTGGAACGCTTGTGGGAACATAACAACTCGAAGCTGATTTCTTTCTTGACTCTATTTTCAGGCTTTGCCTCTCCTACAAATTTTGATATAGCACAATTTGTGAACTAGGCCACAATGGAAGAGTAGATATTATCTAAATAGAGGCCTAACAGAACTTCTACAAAAACACTATTTTAGGCTTGGGACAAAATGATGTTCTATTACCACTCAAAATTAAGGCAATACACTGCTTTGTTCCAGCTCTGTGCTTCGTTTATGACAAATACATATTAGTTTAACTCAGTAGTTCTCAACCTGTGGGTCATGACCCCATTTCACGGGAGTCGCCAAACAACGCAGTCTGCCATTTTTTTCCCCTTTTCCCCTCGGCCGGCGCAGGGGGCAGCACCGCGCATGTGCGGGGTAGCACCGCACATGTGCGATGCGGGCCGTCGCGCCGCGCATGCGTGGTGCAGGTCGGGGTCGCAGCCTGAAAAAGATTGAGAACCGCAGGTTTAACTGATGCTGGAAGTGACTTATATAGGGATTTTTAGCAAATTGTCACTCATAAGGCCCATAATTTGAAATTTTAAAAAGTTTCACTGTATAACCAAAACTTGTTCTTTAATTCTGATTAGGATGACAAATGTTTATTTGTGTAGAATTATAGGCAGGATTTTTTCATGGGCCAGTGTAGAACACATTACATTGCAACACAATTGTTTTCCTTATTACGTAGAATGCCACACCAGCTTGGAGTAAGGGTTAGGGTATCCATGTAAACACTGAAGGAAAACAACTAGAAAGGGCAATCAACTCATTATATTAGACTGAACTTAAAGATACAGGGAATATAGTATTACTAACTTTTATACCATGGGGAGCAAATGACATCAACACACATCTCAAAGTATATATAATCAATATGGACATATACTTGATGGAAAACAGTCAGCTTATTAATGTTGAGACCTTGTTTGAAAAAACAACTGATTACGTGGAGCAGGTGGAACCCCCAAATCAAATTTAAGTGCATGTCTGGGAATCAATCCTCAAAAACAACTGGTGTGTTCAAACAGGTTAGGAGATGATCAAATATACTCTATTTTCTTGTTTACTTTCTATCTTCAACAATCCCCACTTTGTTCAAATGTCTATAGGGAATTTTGAATGGAGCAGCTGCAGTATCCCCCAGGCTAATGCATCAGGTTGCTTACAAAACAATCCTACTACCAAGCAACAAAACAAAACAATACAACTTTGAAAATGCCTTTGAAAACCTACATCTTCCTCAAAATATATTTAGAAATATAAATAAATAAAATTATTATTTTAATATCATTAGTGGTTGGCCTATAAAGAATGAAGATCAAGATTGTTTTGGAGTAAGGTATCAATGACAAATGATCAATACAGAAATACAGATTTCATGTTCTTGCTGCCTACTGCTTACTGGAAACCAACTGAATGATTTCTTTAACAATAAAACAAAGTTCTATCATAAATTGGATCCTATTGCAGTAATCTAAATTTTAGTCAAACGATAATAGATTAGAACTGAAAACAAAGCAAGCCAAGATGTCACAATAAATACTTCTATAATTCTTGCAACCCATTGGGCTATAGGATTTCTTGTTTTATAAAACAGGTTATCCAGCAGTATATGAAGAAACTTTAATTCCCTCTTTTTCTCATCAAACTTTGTACTCTTAAGAAACAGAAAGTAAACATAGATAGCATACCAAGTCATAACAGAAAGGCATTTCAAGAGCTTTACCACAAAATGTTTCATTTTGAGCAGTTATCCACACTAAATTCCACTAATGAGAAGAAATTTATGTAGAGCTGTTGCATACAATTTGGTAAACTTTTCTTTCCAAAAAATTCAGTAAATAAGAAATCTAAATGAACTTGTTCTCATTATTTTTATGTTTATGATTAGTGCAGTGGAGACCAAAAAGAGTGACTGGCTGGAAATAACAAAACATTTCATTTTCAAAAATACACAATTGTGTAACAGTGTATTACTATGGGTAATCTTCATATTCTCTTCTTGTTTGCTGTGAGTTTAACATTTAGAACACTTTAAAAGCAAAGCATGTTATTTAAAAAAAAGAAAAAATATGAAGCAAACAATAACTTTTGTTTACCTTTTAGATTGCAGAGTTAAAAGAATCAAATCAGTCACAACATACAGCACCTGAACAGGAATGACTTCTTTACTGTGTTACAAAATAAATATTGAGTTAGGATGAGGTTGTTTGCACTTTGTTTAGGTGGAGTCTGAGGAATTAAGCAATGATTCTAGAATTGGATGTTCTTTGAACTGGCTTGTTGACAAAAAATACTGAAGTCAGGTAGAACATCTTTTATAGAAGAAAAATCTTCAGAACAGTCTTCTTCCATTTTCTGGAGTCTCCCACACCTTCTGGAACTACAAAACCACTCAACATTATCTGTAAAGTATCATCTTAGGGAAGGCTCTTCTGGAAAACCAGGCTGGATAACTATCTTTCTACTTAACTCTCTGAGGTGATATGGTAATGAAACTAATATTGATAAAAATGAAAAAAGAGAAAGAAAGGAAACAGAAGCGGCATACAAACCCAAATAAATAAATAAATAAATAAATAAATAAATAAATAAATAAATAAATAAATAAATGGGCAGGTTTGTTTATTTATTTATTTATTTATTTATTTATTTATTTATTTTACGATTTTTATACCGCCCCCCTCCCGAAGGACTCAGGGCGGTGTACAGCCCAATTAAAAACATTAACATACAAAAGGTAAAATTATTAAAAATAAATTAAATAATTTGGCCCAATCATTTAAAAACCCAATACATAATCTTAAAAACAATTAAAAACATCAAAAGATAGGGTTATTAAAAATAGATTAAGTAATTTAGTCCGATCATTTAAAACCAATGCTTAATCTTAAAACTCAATCCCCTAAAAACAATTATGGCCTTGTTGGAACCGGAGCTACTATCCCAGGCCGGCTTGTCGAAATAAATATGTTTTTAATTCTCGACGGAAGGAACGCAATTCCGTCAACGTACGGAGTTCGGGGGGGAGCTCGTTCCAAAGCGTTGGAGTTCCCACAGAGAAGGCCCTCCCCCTGGGGGTCACCAGCCGACATTGTCTGGCCGACGGCACCCTGAAGAGACCGACTCTGTGGGAGCGTACCGGACGGCGGGAGGTATTTGCTGGCAGAAGGCGGTCCTGTAAATATCTGGGTCCGATGCCATGGAGCGTTTTAAAGATGGTCACTAACACCTTGAAACGCACCCGGAAGGCCACCGGCAACCAGTGAAGCTCGCGCAGGAGCGATGTTACATGGGCGCGCCATGGCGCTCCGGTCACTACCCGCGCGGCCGCATTCTGGGCCAGCTGAAGCCTCCGGGTGCACCTCAAGGGGAGCCCCATGTAGAGAGCATTACAATAGTCCAGCCTGGAAGTGACGAAGGCATGAGTTTATATAAAGCAGTTTATTTTTCAATCTGAAAGCAGTTTTGCTCTTAGTAGGCTATTATAAAGAAACATTAGAAGGCCAATAAGTGAAAAAGCAATAGATGTATTAGCTGAGTTGGTTTTATAAGAATGGGTCTCCAATAATACCCATATTAGTCAATCAAATGTATTTCCAAATATGTAAATGATAAAAAAGCTAGTATGCCACATCTCTGTTGTTTTCCTTATCTCTGGGGAATGTCATCCAAAGAGCACTTCTGGCCTCATGTGATTTTTTTATGTTGCCAATACAAACAAGAAGTATACAGAGGAAGTATTTAAAATGCCTACATTCTGGCAACACAGGTAACATTCTAAGCCACTTGGCATTGCCTTTGTACAATGCAGCTATAGAGAAAATCTTGCCTGCTTTTTTTTGTTCAAGCATCTCTGCTTGGGGGGGAAACCCCCAGTCATTTATCATCCACGTCTACTCTCTCTGGTATCTAGATTTATCATTCTTCATATGATAAAAATATTTATACTTTAACAAATTAAGGGAAAAAAACTAAGGTGACATAGAAAACAGAAATGTTTGAATAGAAATTAACCAGATCCTTGTAACAACTAATTACCAATAATCTAATATAGCACAGAGGTAATGATACTGAAATAAGAATAAGAAACTACTGGATTAAAACACCATTTTCCCCAAAAACTCACTAAGACAAACTTAAATGGCATCCTCAGTGTCCCATGCCTTCAACATCCAGATTTTGGGAAATCAAAATGGGAAAAATAATATTTTATCAAATAGAATTGTTTTAAGAACTGCAAGTAGGTAGGGTAATACACGTGGAATGCTCTAAACATTTATAATTTAACATTAATGCTACAAGAAGCCTCATGATTGTTAATTTTTGATACTAAACTTTAGTATAAACATGAATGCATGCAATTTTAGTTGGAATCTAGTGAATCCAGTGAAGTCACATCTTGGATAATACGTGGCCCAACAATTTGAATGCATGACTTTTTATTCTGACTTAAGAAATTCTAATCTTAGAATTCCAAAGCATTGCAGAAAAATTATGAATTGTACAGTTACTTGATACACCGAGATTAAAGATCATGTTGGTTGGGAAAGAGATAACTGATATCTACCACCAATTTTACTAAACTAAAATCTTTCTGAAGCTGAAGATTGTCAGCTTCCTTTGTTATTTTTGAACTCTCAGTGAGTTAAAAATTACTCCAATGCTTTCCCGATCCATCTAGATCAGGGATGTCAAACTGCTGGCCCATGGGCCAGACATGTCATGCGGAAGCCGCGCCCACCCCATTGCCAGCAATGGCAAAACTGTCCTGATATGTTGCGCGATGTCACATGACGTCGCAAGTTTGACATGTCTGATCTAGATTATATGTAAAAAACCAACTCTTTTCATTAAAGATTTCCTTATCTTATTCAGAGTACAATTATATAACATCAACCATCTAAAGTAACTCTACAAGTAAGAGTCTTCTTACTTTGGGGATAATTTAACTAAAAGGCATACAGGTTTATATTCCTCTGTACTGGGTAGCTGGTCTGGCCACATTTATGAAAATAAAACTCCACTGACCAAATGCAACTGCAATACTGTAAGTAGGAACCAAACTAGACATAACAAACTACAGAACAACAGTCAGCCTAATTTGTCGTATTTTATCTATGTGGCAGTTGACTGCAATAGCTTCTGCTGAACGTTAAATTCCTGCCATTGGTACATTCCATGAATTGTGTCAGAATTTCAAGGCAGCCATTTCAGGGTACCCTAACTGCTGCTGTTTACATTTATATTCTCTACCTATGACAATTAGCTATTGAAAAATGCTGCTACAATTGTACCTTGAATCAAAGAATAAAGTTGCATTGACAAACTAATTATTATACGGTCTACAATGACATTGTGACACTTTCTACATAGAAATCTATGGCTCTTCCTCGGTTCAAACATTAAAACAAGCCAGATGAAATATTCTTCAGATAAGCAAATAAGAATAGATGAAAAACTGAATAGCAATATTTCAAAGAATACAATATAACCTGATTTGCCTTAGATGTGTTCATTAGTGTGGGCACCTGATGGCTTCATAAGTGTAGACTGTGAACCAGGTGTGTTTTTGTAAGTGTGAGCATACGGTTAGCATTGGGGGCTGATTAGATTGGATGGGCAAGATCTGCTGTGTGCTTGTAATAGTATGTGGGACTGACCCTGAGAGACTGGCCTAGAAATGCTGCCTACTGAATAGACAGATAAGAGACAGTATAGCCCAGTGATGACGAACCTTTTAGAGACCGAGTGCCCAAACTGCAACTCAAAACCCACTTATGTATCATCGGGTGCCGGGTGGGCGTGGCCCATTGTGTGGGCGTGCCTTCAGTGGTAACGGCAGACTGGGTGGGACTAAAAAGTTCAATCAATCAATTCCAACTTTGCGAGATTTTTTTTCCCGCGAGAAGTTGAAATTGAACCTTTTTTTTTGCACACGGCGGCAGAGGACTAAAGCAAAAAGGTTTTATAAAACCCAGCTGAAGGCCTAGGACTAGGGCGATGGCTCCCGTGCCCACAGAGAGGGCTCTGTGTGCCACCTGTGGCACGCGTGCCATAAATTCGCCACCATGGGTATAGCCCATAGCTGAAGAGTCAGCCGGCCAAGAGGCTTAGAAGTGACTATCTCTAATTTGTTAGTGTGTTAAGGAAAGGGGGGAGAATTGTACTTTCACTCCTACAAGATACTGTTAATGTAGCCTTACAATAAAATAGAGTTAGCTCATTCGCTTGTGTTTCCTGTTTGGTCTACCTGGTTACAATGGTGGAGCAGGAACAGTCCAGTGACCTAAGCCATTCCTCTAGTGTGAAAGATGCAAAGTCTGGAATGGTGGGGACTCTAGCCTGGGTAAGGGTGAGCTAACAGAGTGGGAACTGGATTCTTCAGGGAGAAGGAATCCAGACAAGAACATCAATATGGTGTTGGATATACAAATATATGCTGGAAGGTGAGGCAGGCCACATTTCAGTCCCTGTAAGCTGACCCAACCCTTGATCATCAAGGGTTTGGAGACTCAGCTTTTTGGCCTCCGCTACAGCCACATCTCCTTATAATAAGGCATATCTGATTTGTAACTTGATTTCAGATGAGACAGAAGGTGAGCATTACCAAGACATGTATGGGTGCCAAGGAGAAGTAAAAGAAGAAGTTGTGCTCTTAGAAATATATTTATCCAGATTTTGGCTACGGCATCATCCAAGATCCCAGGCAGATATAGTAGAGTGGCTCTGTTCTTCCAGAACTCACCAATGCTATTCAAAGATGACTGTATGCAAGACCTAGTTTGTTGAGTTAGGTTCAAGGGATCAGATGTGTCTGTTGTTTTGTACCACTGTCCCTGCTTATAGAACCTCCTTCCTGAGCTGCCTTCTTCAGCAGATAAACATAAAGTACACTTACAATATGATAATGCTCCTCCTGATACCAAGCCAATATCTTATATTTAGGATTTGGGAAAACAAATTTGCTTCCTGTGTGGGGTATATTTTTGACTACAGTAGCAAATAACAACAGTTTCCTTAGGACAAAAAAAACCTAAAGTTGTGCAAAGCATTTGAAAGCATGTTTAACAAAGCGTATTGATACAAATGAAACATTCCTTCTTCAAGTGTTGATACAGCTACAGCTTTTGAGTCCACCTGCTTCAAAATTTTCCTTGGCTTTCTGTATATGTATTTGCATGCACAGAAATCCTTGCTTACAACTACAATTGCAACTGGCAATCCCATCACTAAGCGACACAGTCATTGAGCAAAACATAACATAACTGCAACCTGCAATATATAACTGTTGGCTTCTCCACTGACTCTGCTTGTCAGAAGCATGCAAATGGCAGTCATGTGACCATGGAATATTGCAACAATCACAAGCACTCACCAGCAGCCAAATGCTCAAATCTTAATCATATAACTGAAGGGAAGCTGTAACAATCATACTGGGACTGGTAATAAAGTTACTTCTTCCACACTATCGTAAACGCTAAACAGGTGATAAACAGGGCAGTTTTTAAACAAGCACTAACTACTTGCACATCTCTGTTCCTTAATTCATGGTCACTCAGAAAGTGTTATCTATTCTATAGACAGCAGCTATGCTGGTCACTTCAGAAAAGGGGCGTTGTCTTACCTGAACGCCTCTTCTCAGTATGGAGATGGAGAATCCACCAATGGGTTTTCTCTGTCTGCCTGCTCTTGAGACCAAGTAGCCAAACTTGACACGCTCCCTCTTGCTAGGAGATCCAGTCTTAACGAGGGCGAAGTGGCTGAAGGTGGACGAGGTGTTGGCTCTCAAACCCTTAAATAAGGCCTAACTGACCTAAAGGGTGGGTGTGGATTCTCCATCTCAGGTGGAGACAACGGCCCTTCTCCAGTACAGGAGATGGAGAATCCACCAATGGGACATACCAAAGCCTCACTGTCCCACTGAGTGGGAAACAGATAAGGCCGGAATAGTGTCCCCGGAGACAACCTGCTGAAGGACCCTCTGACCAAAAGAGGCATCCGCTGAAGCAAAGCAGTCAATTCTGTAATGGCGAACAAACGGGGAGGGCGAGGACCATGTCGCAGTCCTGCAAATCTCCTCGATGGACAACTGAGTGGCCCATGCTGCAGAAGTCGCAGCACTGCAAGTAGAATGGGCAGTAAGGTGACGTGGAGTCAGCAGGGAAGAGGATTGATACGCCTCCGCAATACAGGCTCTGATCCACCTGCCAATAATACCAGCGGAAGCCCTCTGGCCCAGTGAAGCCAGGCGGAAGGAAACAAATAGAGTCTCAGACTTAAGAAAAGGCTCCGTGCGCTTCATATAATGTCGCAGTGCCCTGCGGATGTCCAACATGTGCCACTGCTGCTCCAGGTCATGGGAAGGATTGGGACAAAAATTTGGTAAAATAATTTCCTGTGCTCTATGAAAGAGCGAGTTCACCTTGGGTACAAAGGTAGGATCAAGACGAAGAACCACCCTATCGCTGTGGAAAATACAAAGGTCATTTCTGACTGATAAGGTAGCTAGTTCAGAAATAAGTCTGGCCAACATAATGGCGATTAAAAACGCCACCTTAAGGGACAGATTCCGCAATGGAATAGTTGCTATGGGTTCAAAGAGTGGTTTAATTAGAGCGCAAAGGACGCGTGGCAATTCCCACGAGGGATACCTGTGTACCACGGGAGGCCTGGTGTTGCACGCACCCTTGATAAAGGCGCGAATCCTGGGATGGTGAGCTAAGGGAACCGAATCTGCACAAGTAAGTATTGTAGACAGGGCCACTACCTGTTGGCGAATGGTCGCCGGGGCAAGACCCTTGTCCAGGCCGTCCAAAAGGTAATCTACTATTTGAGGGATGGTCAATTTGGAAGTATTCAGGTGTCTCCCACAACACCAATGGCAAAAATTCTTCCAAGTGGAATTGTAAATACGATTGGTCGCTGGACTACGAGAGGCCAGAATCATGTCAATGGCTCGAGGAGAGAACAGTTTTTGAGTCATTATACTGCGCTCAAGTGCCAGACGGTCAACTGTAACCATTGAGGGTCCGGGTGTTGGATAATCCCTTGGTGTAATGACAAGCGATGAGGAGGGATTCGACAAGGGGGAGACCGGGAAAGGTTCACCAGGTCAACAAACCATGGCCTCTGTGGCCAATAAGGGGCCATGAGGATTACTTCCGCCTGCTCCTTGAGCAGCTTGTGGATGGTCGACGGTATGAGTGGGAGGGGAGGGAAGGCGTAAAGGAGGCCTGTTGGCCACTGAGTCCGCAAGGCGTCCATCCCCTCCGCCCCGGGAGGAAGTAACGGGAGTAGTACCTGGGAAGTTGGGCATTGGTTGACAACGCAAACAGGTCTAGTAGTGGATGGCCGAACCTGTGGGTGATCTCGGAGAAGAGATCCGGATGCAACCCCCACTCCGAGGGGTCAACCGTGGAGCGACTCAAAAAGTCTGCTTGCCGGTTCATGACCCCCAAGATGTATTCGGCCCTGATCGAGGCTAGGTTGGATTCCGCCCAGGAACCCAGGAGCCATGCCTCGGACATGAGGGCCCTAGATCTGGTGCCCCCCTGACGATTGATGTGCGCCTTGGAGGCCACGTTGTCCGTGAGGATCAGAACATGGCGACCCCTGATCCAGTCTCTGAACTGGCGTAGAGCTAGATGAATGGCCCTGAGCTCCAACCAATTGATATTGTGTCTCAGATCTGCATGGGTCCAACGGCCCTGAGCATACTGAGACTGCAGATGGGCTCCCCAGCCGAACAGACTGGCGTCTGTTGTGATTGTGATGCAATCCGGTTCCTTGAAGGGTGAGCCTTTGGTCACCGCTTGCGAGAACCACCAGAGCAGTGCCCTGCGAATGTGGACCGGTACCCTGACCTTGCGGTTGGATACGCTGGCATTCACCCGCTGGAATGGAAGCAGGAACCATTGGAGGTCCCGCAAGTGAAGTCTGGCCTAGGGAACAATGGCTATGCAGGAGACCATCTTTCCCAACAATTGTGAGAGTAGGACCAATGGAACTGAGTGTTTCCTGTGTACCTGACAGGCCAGGTCTTTGATGCTGGTTATTCGCTCCTGGGATAGATAAACCATGCAGTTTGTGGTGTCTATGACTGCTCCCAGGTGCAGAAGCCTGGATGAGGGAACTGTCTTGACTTTTTTGAAAATTTACCGAGAAGCCATGTTGCTGAAGGACCTGAATGGTGCTTTTTACATCCGCTTGAGTTGCCTAGAATGTGGATGCTTGAATCAGGATGTCATCCAGGTAACACTGGGCGCGTATTGGTATTTTCCTCAACTGGGCAGCTAACACGGCCAGGATTTTTGTGAACACCCTGAGTACCGAGGACAGACCGAAAGGAAGGGCCTTGTACTGGAAATGCTTGCCCCTGTAGCAGAACCTTAGGAACCGTTGGTGCGCTAGATAAATGGGGATGTGGAGGTACGCTTCCGTGAGGTCTATTGACGCCAGGAAGTCTCCCTGTCGCCCCCCAGAATGGACTGGAGAGAGTGCATCTTGAACTTTTTGTAAGTGATGTAATGGTTGAGATATTTGAGGTCCAAGATCGCTCTCCACCCTCCTGAGGCTTTGAGGACCACAAAGAGGATGGAGTAGAAACCCCCCCTGCCCTTGTGGCCTGACGGTACCGGTTCTATGGCCTGAATTTCTAGAAGGTGTTGGATGGCCTCCTGCATAAAGCCCTGTTTGAGTGGGTCCCTGGAAATGGAACAAGTAATGAATCGGTTCGGGGGTGTGGCTAGAAACTCTAGGGAGAGGCCAAACTGGATGGTATGTAAAACCCAGCTGTCCGTGGAAGTGAGTTCCCACTGGTGGAAAAAGTGGGTTAGCCTTCCCCCAATTGGAAGACTTGTGCAGGAATCACTTGGACTTCCTGTAGGGGCGTTCTGCCCCTCGAAATGGCCGCTTAGCCTGGCCCTGTTGTCTGGGTCGAAACCCGGACCTGTCATAGGGATGGTCATACGGCCTCTCCTGTCTGGGAGTGTATGAGCGCGAGGGTTGAGCGACTGTTGTACCTGTTGCTGGCCGAAAGGGCTGCCTGCGAAAGTATGGAGTGGGGCGCTTATTGGGCTTTTTGTTCAAGTGAGCCATGACCTTGCGCTTATTATTTTCAACAAGGTATGGAGCTAGGGCCTCCCCGAATAGATTGTTGCCCAGATAAGGGGCAGTCGCTAGACGCCATTTGACCCTGGCATCAGCCTGCCAGTGTTTGAGCCACAGCATCTGCCTGGCGGTGATATTATTATTATTATTATTATTATTATTATTATTATTATTATTATTATTAATTAAATATCTATGCCGCCCTATTCCGAGAACTATTGGATGCTATGGACCTGGAGGCAAAATTGGCTGACTGAAGAGTGGCATCCGCCGCGTACTCTGTGGCCGCCACCATTTTACTTAGGTCCTGGTGGGTCTGAATGTCCTCAGCGGGGACTCTGGCCTGTAACTGGCGCAGCCATAAAAGAGTAGTCCTAACAAAAAATGACGCACAAGTGGCCATTTTAATTGCCCATGCTGCAGACTGATGGGTCCTCCGGAAGGTCTGCTCCCATTTTTTATCGTCCGCCTTTAGCACCTCCAACAGGTCCCCAGCTATCACAGTCTGGGAAACCAGAGGGGTCCAGGCCTCATCAACCTTTGGGACCTCCAATGCATCAGTGAGGTCTGTGGAGGTGCTAAAGAGCTTTTTATCGGTCCTGCTTACAGAAGGGAATGAGGAAGGGGAAGCCCATTGTTTCTTGATCCCTTTAAGGAAAATGGAGGGGCACGGGACATGGTGTTCTGTTGCCACTGTTTCAAAAAAGATAGGATTGGGACTTGAATCTGATGTGGCCTGCGGTTGCGGGAACTGATCGGATCCAATGTTGGCCGTTGATGTGGCCTTGCGCAACAGCATCAGAAATAGGGCCGGGTTGAATAGGCCCCCCGAAGGAGAGGGTTCAGGAGGAAATTCTTCCTCCTCTGATAAAGTAAGGTCCTGCTGTTCCTCACCTTGAGGGGAAGAGTAACCGCTCATGGAGGAATGAGCTGGAGAAGTGGGCTCCTGAATCATGGAAGGCTCCATAGGGGGACCATAATATGGCATGGCTGACGTAGAAGCCCCCTGATCTCGTGCTTGATAGGAACTCTGTGCTAGCACTCAGTCCACGACCTTGGAAAGCAAGGCTTCAAGATGGCCGTTGGAGAAAATGTCCCCAATGTCCAGCCCCCAGAATCCTGCAGCCGTGGGAGTAAATTGGCCTCTGGGGTTGGAGCTGCAGCCATGGTGACGTGTTGAGCCAGTGCGGATGGAGAACCCAACGTGACCGGCGTCCCTGAGAGGGACCACACGCCCTGAGCTGAAGTTGAGGGACCTAAGGGAAGGTCAACTTCAGGGGCCGCCAATTGATCAGTATCCAATCCGACCTGCCTCTGTGACCTGGAGAACTCCTTCTCCAGGGCCTGGTGCCTACGTCTGGCTTGCT
The DNA here is from genome assembly GCA_034064705.1 of Bothrops alternatus. Classification (NCBI taxonomy): domain Eukaryota; kingdom Metazoa; phylum Chordata; class Lepidosauria; order Squamata; family Viperidae; genus Bothrops; species Bothrops alternatus. The sequence continues at coordinate 706,785 of JARGCV010000007.1, forward strand.
TTTCCGCCAGCTTTGAAGATTTTTTAAGCATGTGCTTCGTCTTGGATTTTGACTTGCCTGCCGCCTCTTGTTCAGAAGATTTTTGGCAGCCGTAAGAGGATGGAGAGACAGTATTCGAGGTTTGAGGCAATGAGGAGCCCTCCATCCTGGTTGAGCATTCTCAGGCGAACTGAGATTAGAGCTCTGGCAGGCAAGTAGCTGGCGGAAGCGAGATTGGAACAAGCAACATGACTGTTCCCCTGACCATCCGACCAGAAAAAAATTTCTCTCTGGGCTATGGTCACGGCAATTTGAGTTAGATGCCGAAGGCACATTTGGGGCCACTCTCTGGGCTCCGCCCGGAGGCCTTAGGTGGCCAGGCAAGGTGCACCAGTGGGAAAAAAGGTGAAAAAGGAAAAAAAACCCGAAAGGGCTTAGAGGCCTGAAAGGGACAAAGAAGTCCTGACAAAATAAGATCCTATCAATTGGCGGCTACTCCACTGATTTTGTTTGTAATTGAAAGGTACCCCCCTAATGTGACTTGAATCTGCAGTGTGATATTAGTAAGGCCCGATGTGTTTAATGCAGTCTCCCACATGGCCTTCAAGATGGCCACTCCTACTAAGAGTAGGCCTCTTTGGGCCTACAGACGCTCCACGTGGGAATTGGAGTAGTGCGTTCAGGAGGTAAATCCCCCTATAAGCACGTGGCAAATGGCCAATTCCATAATATGGGGCCCTGAGTGAGTGCTCAATTGAGCTATCAATAGGGTTATAGTGCAGGGAACACCTGGGGAAGGCCGTTCGCGGCTCCTTGCTGTAATCGGCAATTCCAAAATGGCGGCCGCGACTCGTTCTGTGTTGAGAACGGTCACCTCGGTCTGCAATTTTGGACTCTGGGGCCGGTCTAAATACGGTGGCAGCACTAAGCGCTGCGCCGAAATGAGATCCGCAATGCTGCCTCCGAATGGCAGGCGAAGCAGGGGATTGAATTTGGGTTCGCTGCCTATAACGGCAACCAAAATGGCAGCCGTGACTATTCCCAGATGCCTGGGAGAAAGCCGATGGTCTGGAGTCCAAGAACTTGCAGACCTGTAGCCTGGAATCAGATTCCAGGAATCAAATAGGAAGCAGGGGAGAAGAAAGGTCTGGAGAAAGTTCCAAGCAGGCCCTGCTTGGAAGCTTTTCCCCAGAGCCCTGGGGAAATTAAAGCAGGGAAGCTGCAAGGGCCTCCCCCCACCCCTCACACACGGTGACCAAACACTGAGCCCAGTGTTTGTGGGGAAAATTTAGTCAAAGGGAATGCCAATTAGTCAAGGGAAATGCCAGTTGTATTTAAATGAAATATTTTTAGAGGAGAATTCACCAATGCTATCTGCTGAGAGCCAAACCTGTTATGTCTTCAAGAGCTGAGACCAAGTTAAGACTGGATCTCCTAGCAAGAGGGGGCGTGTCAAGTTTGGCTACTTGGTCTCAAGAGCAGGCAGACAGAGAAAACCCATTGGTGGATTCTCCATCTCCTGTACTGGAGAATAAGACTATTTTAATGCTTTAAGGACGGATGCTTTGCTCATTCAGTACACTCTGATCCTGTTCAACACTGCCTTCCAAATGATAATGACTAATCTGATTGATAGTAGAAATCAGATTTCAAATATATTATATTGTATACCTGTCAAGTTTGACAAGTAAGAAACAAAGTTCTTGGCTGCATGATAAAAATATATTTCTGTCTGAAATTTACATTCACCTACTACGCATTATTTCCATTACACTAAGGAAACTTAAAAATAAGTTTCCAAAATAAAAATACCACATTGATAAAAACATCACTAAAATATATTTAAAATACCACTAACACACAAGGATAAAAACCACACAGATTCATATCGACGTACCAAAATATATACTTTTTATAGGTCACAATACTTTAATTTTAATAAAGGTAACCTGGATAATTCTCAATTAACAGTCTCTACAATAATTTTTAAAACCTAAAAACTTTTTTAAAAACCCAATATTTTTTAAAACAGAATTTTCAACACCACTTGGCATCACCTGAAGTTCTAAGTGTAAATATTAACTCATACAACTGAAAAACAACAAGCTGAAGACGAAATATAGCTGTTTCTAGTACTATGGAACTGATGTAATTATACAAAAGAGATATAGTGGCCACAAAGCTTCTAATGCAGGCACAAAAAATAGATATCACTTTTTAACATTACATACTTCTATAAGCGAGGGTATGATAGCTCAGCAATTAAAGATGCTAAGCTTGTCACCTGGGAAGCTGACAGCCTGGGTTCAAGACTCCAGTGCCACAGGACGGGATGAGCCCCCATTACTTGCCCCAGCTCCTGCCAACCTAGCAGTGTGAAAGCATGTAAATGCAAGTAGATAAATAGGTACCATTTCCACGGGAAGGTAAGAGCATTCCATGGAAATAGTCTTCAGGCAACATTGGCTCCTTTGGCTAAGAAACAGCGATGAACACTAGAGTCAGACCCAACTGGACCAGGGTAACCTTTACCGTTACTTCTATAAGCAGTTCTTCACAAAGCTAAGAAATTTATTTCATGCCATAATAAATAGATATGAATGTACAAAACTAAGAGAGAGTTGTCCTTGATTATCAACTGCTTTTATTAGCAGCCGTTTGCCATCATGACGGTAATGAAAAGGGGCGTTGGTCTTACCTGAACGCCTTTTCTCAGCATGAAGACGTATAATCCACTCGTGGGTTACTTTAGCCAATCAGCTTGAGACTAGGACATCTAATTTCCAAATTCTTGCTCCGCCTCTTCCGGTGTTACCTTCCTGTTCCCAGTTTTGACCGAGGCGAAAGCTTTCATGACTAAATTCCGGCTTAATTCAAACAACAACCGTTATCTTTCCTGCAACATGATTCTGCCTAGACTAGATAGAGGAGGGTGTGGATTATACGTCTTCATGCTGAGAAAAGGCATTCAGGTAAGACCAACGCCCCTTCTCCAGCATGAAAAGACGTATAATCCACTCGTGGGACATACCAAAGCCCTCATGTCCCTACGGGTGGGAGTCTAGGCTAGTGATTCTGTAGTATCAACAACCTGCTGCAGTACCCTCCTACCGAAGGAAGCCTCTGATGCAGCAAACCTGTCAATCTTGTAGTGTCTGATGAAGGAAGAAGGAGAGGACCAGGTCGCTGCCCTACATATTTCTTCCGCCGACGCCTGAGTGAGCCAGGCCGCCGAGGTAGCCGTACTCCGAGTGGAGTGGGCTGTAATATGTGGTGGCACCGACAGCGATAAGGAATCATAAGCCCGTGCTATGCATGCCCTGATCCATCTGCCAATTGTTGCAGAAGACACCTTCTGATCCATGGACAACGGCTGGAAAGAGACGAACGCCTCAGATTTACGGGTAGCTGAAGTCCGCTTGACATAATGCAGTAGTGCCCTGCGAACATCTAAGGTGTGCCAACGTCTCTCAAGACGGTGTGAAGGTCACGGGCAGAAATCTGGTAGCACCAGCTCCTGCGACCTGTGAAAATGAGAATCCACCTTAGGCACAAAGGATGGATCCAAACACAGAGTGACCCTATCGTTAGAAAAGGTAATGAGGTCCTTTTGAACCGAGAGAGCTGCCAGCTCCGACATACGTCTCGCAGATGTAATGTCCACCAAGAAGGCTACCTTCAGTGAGAGGTGTCGCAGATCGCAGGACTCAATAGGTTCAAATGGTGAGATGGTTAGCGCCTGCAGAACCTTGGGAAGATCCCAGGATGGGAAGCGGTGAACGACCGGAGGCCTAACTGAAGCTGCTCCCTTCAGGAAGGCTCCCACAGCTGGGTGTTGTGATAAGGGAGCCAGGTTCTCGCAGGATAGGACAGTCTGCAGAGCTGCCACCTGTCTACGGATGGTACTGAGAGCTAGGCCCTTATTCATGCCTTCCAACAGGTACTCTAGTATCTTTGGAATAGTGACCGAAAGGGGGTCTAATCTGTGCTTTCTGCACCACGTGGAAAAACTCTTCCACGTGGCATCGTATATCCTATTGGTGGACGGGCGGCGAGAGGCCTGCCTGATAGCAATTACTCCGTCCCAAGAAGTCCTGCCTACTTAACCCCTCCCGCTCAAGTGCCAAGCGGCTAGTTGTAGCCACTGCGGATCTGGATGTTGGAGGTGTCCCTGACTGAGTGACACCCGATGCGGAGGGAACCTCCAGGCTGGCGAGAGCAACAGGTCCACGAGGTCTGCAAACCATGGACGCCTTGGCCAGAACGGAGCAATTAAGATCACCTCCGCCTCTTCCCTGATCAGCTTGCGGATCATTGCTTGCAGTAGCGGGAGTGGAGGGAAGGCATACAGCAGGCCCTGTGGCCATCTGCTCCTGAGAGCGTCCGTCCCCTCCACTCCTTCCGTAGGGAACCTGGAGAAGAACAGGGGAAGTTGGGCGTTTTTCTGGGACGCGAACAGGTCTGGGAGAAGGCGGCCAAACCTGTCCGATATCTCTCTGAATAGGTCCGGGCTTAGGCGCCACTCCCCATGGTCCACTGTGGCTCTGCTGAGTGAATCCGCCTGGCGGTTCGCCTCCCCTGAAATGTGTTCCGCCACGATGGACCCTAGGTGAGACTCCGCCCACAACCCCAGGGCCCTTGCCTCCTGCATGAGGGCCCTTGATCTGGTTCCTCCCTGCTTGTTCACATGTGCCTTTGCTGTGACGTTGTCTGTCAGGACCAGCACGTGCCGTCCAGACAGTTGAGGAGCGAAGTGAAGAAGAAGGGCTAGGTGGATGGCCCTGAGTTCGAGCCAATTTATGTTGTGGGCCAGGTCCCGTGGGGACCACCTGCCCTGGGCTAGATGTGTTTGGAGGTGTGCCCCCCAGCCGAACTGGCTGGCGTCGGTGGTCACCGTGAGTCTGTCTGGCTCCCTGAAGAGTGTTCCCCTGGCCATTGCGGGCGATGCCCACCACCGTAGGGAGGATAGTACCTGCTGCGGTACCTTGACCTTCCTTAGCGAAGCATTCTGGTTGAGCCTTTGGAAAGGGAGGAGGAACCATTGGAGGTCCCTTGAATGGACCCGATGACGCCGATGACAGGCCAAACGGGAGTGCTCTATACTGGAAATGCCGCTCTGCGTGGCAGAACCAGAGGAACCTTCGATACTCCTGCCTGATAGGGATGTGCAGGTAGGCCTCTGTCAGGTCTATTGACGAGAGCAGGTCCCCTTTTCGGACGCTGGCCAGAATGGATCTGAGGGACTGCATTTTGAACCTCCTGTATACTATGAAGTGGTTGAGACGTTTGAGGTCGAGGATTGCTCTCCAACCTCCCGATGCCTTGGGAACTACGAACAGGATGGAGTAAAACCCCTGTCCCTTCTGGCCAGGGGGGACCGGTTCTATGGCTCTTATATCTACGAGGTGGTCTATGGCTTGCCTGATCAGCTGTGCTTTGGATGCGCAGCACGAGATGGGGCACCTTATGAACTGACTTGGTGGGGTGGAGTAGAACTCTAGCGATAGCCCGTGGGCTACCGTCTCTCTGACCCAGGCGTCAGTTGTGGTCTCCTGCCACGCACTGCTGAACAGTGCCAACCGACTGCCTATGGGACTGTCCCTGACGTCACTTTGCCCTTCTGAAGGGACGACCCCCTGACCCTCTATAAGGACGTTTTGAGGTGAACTGACCCCTGTTGGAGGGGGGGCGGTCCTGGAAGCGCTCCTGCCTGGAGTGAGTGGGACGTGCGCTTCTGGGCCAATCCCAGGACTGCCCCCCTTGAAAGGGCTGCCTCATCTCCCAGGAGCCGCCCTGTCGGGCCCCCTGTTTCTGAGGCCGACCTTCCAGCTTTTTTCGCCTCCTCATCCTCTGACATCGGATACCCAGTGGCCTCCGGGTCCTCTGGATCCTCCTCAGCTACCTGCGAAGAAGTCTCCGAAACCCCTGAAGCCAGGGTTGTTGTTCTCTCCCACCGTGGTGGTAATGCCGCTTCCGATGATGAACCTGGAGGATGAGAAGAATCCCTGGAAGGTGATAAGTAGTGCTCCAGGGCCTGTTTTACCAAGGAGTAGATTTGTTCAGGCAACTGACCTGGTTGATCCTTGGAGCTCGGCCCCGCCTTGGCCTGACTGGCTGCAGGAGCCAGTTGTTCAGGCGAGGATACACTGGAATGGGGAGAACTAACCTGTTCTGTCTCCTGCGAAGAAGGCCACTGTTGAGGACGCTGCCCAGAATCCATAGAAGGCTCGAATGGGGGCTGAGCATCGCCCCTTCTGCCTCAGTGGTCCTGATCCTCTGGGCCTTGGCAAATTCTCTTTCGAGAACCTGATGCCTCCTCCAGGCCTGCCTTTCGGCAGCCTTTGTCGGTTCCCTTTCCAGGTGCTTCGTTTTGGCCTTCTTTTTGCCTCCCCCCAGATCCGCATCAACCGGCCTGCGCTTATGCGAGGAAGGTGGGGGAGGAAGGGCCCCTGAGCCCTGGTATCCTTGAGGTGAGGTATTCTCTGCCATCGCTGCCGCGTAAGCCCCAATCCGGGTATCCCAGGCCTTGGGAAGACAAGTCTCCCAAGGGCTCAACTCACAGGCAGTTAAGGAGTTCACCTCCTTTCCCCGCACAGGAGCTACGGTCGTCTCCTCCGACCGTCTCAATTCCGCGATCGCAAGACCGGCCCATTCCTCGAGCGCTCCCTACGATCGGTTGCCGGTGATCACGATCGGTTGCCGGTAATAATCCAGACGCCTTCGTGCGCTCCTGGCGATTGGCTGCCGGTGATAAGAGTTGCCTAGGTACCTATGACCAAAGGCTGCTTACGGGGTAAGGCTAGGCCTCACTTCCCCCAAAATGGCCGCCGGCTACTTCCGGAAGGCCCAAGCCACTCTTAAAATGGCCGCCGCCCTTACAAGGGTAGGCCCAAGCCACACCTAAAATGGCCACCGCCCCTGCAAGAAGACGCCCCACCCAAAATGGCGATCGTTCTTGCTGAAAGGACTGGCTGACCTTCCCAAAATGGCCGTGAGCCACGCGGTCCAGGCGCCTCCCCCAAAAATGGCGATTTGTGCCGAAACTAGCTTCCCAGCATGCGGCCCTCAAAGACAGTCGCGGCTATGCGCGCTCACACCGTCACTCACCCCGTCACGATCCGAACAAGACTCCTCGTTCACCGGCTCGCTTCCCCCCCCAGCCGCTCCCCCAAACTTGCGGTTTGTTGATCTCCGACGTCGTCCAGGGAAGTCGCTCTGCACCTGGGAGTTCGCTGGAGGGATCCCGCAGGGGAATCAACCGCTCCGGATGAGAGGCCAGGGAGGGAGGCTGATTTGTCTGCGACTGGAAGTTCGGGGAATCTCTCCTTTAAGCTCCAGTGGCCCTAGCCACGAGGCTTGTCTAAGCCCTCTCCCCTCCACCTACTCTCCTTCGCAGTCTTCGGTGAAATAAAAACAAAAAAACTTAAAGTGAAAATAAAAGGAAACTAAATTTCGAATATCCAATTGTTAGAACTAAAAAACTAAGCTTTTTCTATCAATTTTCGTCCAAGGGTAGCTTCAGCCAAGGAGCTACCTCAAATCAATGCTCTCAAGCTGGAGACAAAGTTGGGAACAGGAAGGTAACACCGGAAGAGGCGGAGCAAGAATTTGGAAATTAGATGTCCTAGTCTCAAGCTGATTGACTAAAGTAACCCACGAGTGGAATATACGTCTTTTCATGCTGGAGAATGTAATTTTACAACCAATCCTTGTATTCATGACCTTTGCAGGCCTGTAAAGCAAAGGAAAGCTCAATCACAAGCAGAACTGTGGTTTCACTTAGTGACTGCTTTTCTTATCAGTCTAGTTGCTGGTCACAACTGTTATCAGTAAACAAAGACCACCTGTACTTCTATCTGATAAAATAAAGCTGGACAAAGAAAAAGAAATACAGGTATAGTTCTAATTAAGTGTGCACCTTATACTGAAAGAAAAAAAGAAATAATGTACTTAATTGATCAACCAAAAGGCAACTGTGTTTTAATTTAAGTAAGTGTAAAGCAATTTCATAGAGGCAAAAACAGTAACTTTACATGAACACTTATGAGATTTGAGCTATCTATACTTAATCTGGAAAAAAAAAAGAATTTACAATCTTAGTGCCCAGCAAACAAGTACAGGTAATCCTCAACTTACAACCATTCATTTAGTGACTGTTTGAAGTTACAACAAGCAGTGAAAAAAGTGACTTATGACCATTTTTCATACTTTTGACCACTGTAGCATCCTCATGATCACGTGATCATAATTTGTACGCTTGACACCCGGCATGGATTTATGATGGTTGCAGTGTTCCATGGTCATGTGATCAGCTTTTACAGCTTTCTGACAAATGAATGGGGAAGTCAGTTTCACTTAACTGTGTTACTCACTTAACAACTACAGTGATTCACTTAACAACTGTGACAAGAAAGGTCATAAAATGGAGCAAAACTCATTTGAAAACTGACATGCTTAGCAATGGAAATTTTGGGCTCAATTGTGGTCATAAGTCAAGGATTACCTGTTAAGATTCAAGAGATCTTACTCCAGATACAAAATGCATATTATGTGCATTTGCTAATGTGTTTTAGCAACTGAAGAGACAAATGCATTACCTAAATAAATACATTTCGCTTGCATGACAATATTTTAGTAACTAAATTTATGTAATGCTCCACTTAACAGCTGTACTGAGTGCCTTACATTTCAGTACTGAAATTAAATTAAAAATTTAGGATCATATTAACGACAGAAGGCTAGTAAGCAAACATCCCCAAAAGAAAAATTCAGCTTTGGAAAAATCACTTAATCAACAAACATTCCTCTACTGGAAAATCCCTAAAGACTTGCTGTGAATAACATGGTCTTAATAGTTCTTCAGAACCCCAGAAGTGTAAAAGTAATCTGATCTCTAGGAGTGTTCCAGAGCAAGGGGACAATAATGGGAGAATGCCTATACTTGTGTCCCTGTAGATGGCATTACCTAGGAATAAATACCTGGAAGAAGTCCTCTCTTTCTTTGAAGTGTATTGGTTGAATAGAGGCCCCTGGAAGAAGATGAACATAAAGCAATCCTGCTACTGATCTATGAAAGGCTGTACTGGTTAAGATGAAACTAATGCTATCCTGATCCTGACCCACAAAAATCTATAATGGTGACGACACAGTTTTACTGACACCCAGAAATCAGCGATAACTATGCAATGTTCAAAACAGTTGCAGTACAAGGCAAACCAAATAGTCTCCATAATGGCATGAGCTACTGCATTCTGGACCAGTTATATATTGGTATTCAATGGCAGTTCTATGTAGAACCCTTTGTAGAATGACCATAAGTCACTGGATCAGTAGGACACAGTTGGAAAATCTATATAATAACCCTCCTATCCATAGCTGTTGCCTGCTCTTCAGCAGCTGCTAAGTCCAAGCGCAAGACAGGACCTCAACTACATGTTCTGCTGTGCCCAGAACTGAAAGGTATAATTGGGTATCTGTCTGTCCATCTGTCTGTCTATCTATCATCTTTATAATTTATATAGCTCCATCTCATAAAAAGTAATTCTGGGTAGGGCATATAGTATTCAGCATACATTATTTACGATGCTTGATTCTGTGGATTGTTAATACAAACTACAATTATTTTGAGAAAGGTATTTTTATCTTCATACATTTTAAACAGTAACATTACATATATCACATTAAACTTTACAAGAATCTTCAAAATCATCAACACTATAAAAGAATAATAATTCTCTAACAAAGTGTATTGTCCTATATGATTATTCATCATATATTGAATGAAACCTTGTCTTAAAACACTTTATTTCATAAACATTTCCTTTAAACTTCTATTTTTTTCTAATTTTCTGGCTGAAAAGGTTGAAAAATATATCCTGGAGTTAGAGCCATGAGCTGTTTCCTCAAGAATATTCTCATTTCTTTCCTGGGCCTTCACCTCTGTGTATAGGTGTTGTTAAATATATTTTTTTCACAGATACGTAATATGTCTCGATAGTTATAATGATAGTTATATCATTGGTAGAGAACACAAAAGAGTGAAGCATTGTCCCTATTGGTTCTTATGGGATTTTAGTTTATGTACACAAAGACATAATAGATTTATTCTCTTTGCTAGGGTCAAAGTTCTTTGTGTGTAAGTCAGCCCAATACACTAACACAGCACTCTCCAAAATACTATCATCCCTATCCACTGACCAACTTTGTAAGACATCCAGCTAAGTGATCCAATACCAGAATGAATCCTGCAATAACAATTTGTTTTTTTTTTAAAAAAAAAAACAAAAAACAGGAGAGAACAAAAGACAGAAAAGGCAAACACCTAGTAAGAATGGTGGGGGGAAAATGTGAGGAAAAAACAAACAAATATTTGATGTAGTTATGTAGTCAGAGTAGGAGGGGGAGAGGACAAACCAGACTATAGCAACACAGAAAACCATCCAAAATTCTCATCCAAAGAGATTTCCACTAACATATGGTGGAAGTGTCACTTTCTACAAATATCCTGTGTAGGTGCCAATTTCTCTCCTCTACCCAAGATGTATCCAATAGCCTGAGTATTATAAGCTCTTAGAATTACTAATTCTGAGTATACATCTATCCTGATACACATTCTAATCCAATTTGTTAATGAGGAACCTATCATGCAATCGCATCATCTGGACCCTCAAAATAAATTAAACCTCCCTCAATGGCCACCACATTGCTGAGTAGCATGCCCACGCATAGTCAGATTTTCTGCTTTATTAACAAGTCCTGCATTCCCTCTGCTGGAAAAGAAACCATACTGCATCAACAGTACAAAGCATGCAGTTATTAAAAAACAAAATGCTGGATTTTTTTGGACGATCCCAATTATAACCTTCACATAAACATTCATTCTTATCATATGCCCGGACCATGTAAATTACAGATGGATTTGGTACTATAAGCCCTTGCAATGTTGCACTGCTTTCAGGCAAGACAGCAACATATAGACTGTTTAATATTTTTATTACTATTAAAAAATTGAAATCATCTTTCATTCAAGAACAGTTGAATTACAAAGTGCCTGAATAAACTATCAGACGAAATACAGTAACATATATTTAAAGTTGACGATAACATGCATAATCGAAACAATACCGAAGTGGTTTGCCACTGCCTAATTTAAAGAATTTTTTTAGTTTCCCAATCTGATTACTAGCTATGCCAAATCTTGCTTAGCTTTTTCTAAATCATCCAAAGTTAGCTAGGTACTATATTTAGATGAGCACAATTGCGTACAAAATTTTCAGAAGAATTAAAATAGTAATATAACTCGCAATAAAAAGCAAAATATATTAAAAGCCTCTGACAAAGAAAAAAATCAATCATCTTCCAGAAATCTAAATATAGAATCCCCTTTTCATGTCTTTCAGTGTACTGGTATTTATGACAGCCACCACATAAAGCTATTTCTGATTCAATTTGAAGCTGAAAATGCACCTCAGTTAAAAACAAGAGATTCACAGTTACTCTGTTCCCTTGAAAAGTCTGTAATGCTGGGAAACATGGAAGGAGAGAAAGGAAGATGACAAGGTGGATGGACTCAACTGCAAATGGCAGCAGGTGTCCCAAGTATTTGAAATTGGAGATAGATCATCCTGGAGTAATTGTAAGAGTTAATTATGGCACATAATCAATGCACAGGTAAGTTATTTCTCCTAATCATGGCAGTGACATCAAATCTACAGGCACGTGAATATATAGAGTGGATTTTTCAACTTCCTTTGAGATTGGCACTTCTCTATCCAAAAATGATTTAAGATTAAAAAAAAACCTACTAAACTATAAAACTACTAAGATAGAAAACTACAAAGAATAGTCAACCAAAAAGCTTTTTAGTATTAATTGAAACAAAGGGAAAGAAAAAATGATTTTCTGCACGGTCTCAGCATTTTCTTTGTCTGTTTAATTAGACACAGGATATAACACTATTAATATACAAAGAGCAAAGAAAAATGTAAAAAATAAAACTGACTGAAGAAAAGGAAAGGATAAACTATGTCCAAAAAGAAAAAGCAAACAAAACTAAATGAAAATGAAGAGAGGAAAAGGCAATCAGGAAAGAAAGGAGTCTTATCACAAAATGGTTCTATTTTTCTTCTTAAAAAGGCTAAGACATCCTTGCAGGAAATCATGGCAGATTTCCAGTGAGGATTCATGGCAAATTAGATGTCCCTAAAGGAGCAGACAGAGCATTATGACGGAGATTGATAACCAGATGGTGAATTCTAGCTGACAAAATCTCCTCAGATAAAGAAAAAATCATAAGATCAATGTACAAGGGCAATTTCGGAAATAAACCTCTCTTTGGTTATCAATGATAGGCACTCGCAGATACAGAACTTTTATTATACATATTAGAAAACTACAACATTAAATTACCTTTCAACATAATTGCCATTCAAATTGAGGCACTTGCCATAACATCTTACAGTGTTTGAAATTCCTTAGTAGTAGTCGCTCAGCGCCAAATCTGGGCTATGGAGGGGGGGTGATCAAAAATATCCCAATGGAACTGCTTCAAAAGTTCTTGGGTGCGTCTAGTGGTGTGCAGGTGAGCATTATCGTGAACCAACACCACACTGGAAGGGATGCCACAGAAAATCCCGCCAAATGTAACAATGCCAAAGGAGTAGTGCTAGTAAAGTTCATGGAGTGTGGTTCGACCATCAATTCAGAAGTCTACTGTGAAACATTACAAAAACTCTGACAAGCCATCCATAACAAACGTCAGGCCATGCTGACTTCGGTGTGGTGCTGGTTCACAATATTGCTCGCCCACACACCGCTAGATGGACCCAAAAACCTCTGAAGCAGTTCCATTGGGATGTTTTTGATCACCTCCCCTATAGCCCAGATTTGACGCCAAGCGATGACTACTAAGGAATTTCAAACATTGTAAGATGTTATGGCAAGTGCCTCAATTTGAATGGCGATTATGTCAAAAGGTAATGTAATGTTGTAGTTTTCTAATGTGTATAATAAAAGTTCTGTATCTGCGAGTGTTTGTCATTGATAACCAAATGGAGGTTTATTTCTGTATTACCCTTGTACATTGATCTTATGGTTTTTTCTTTATCTGAGGAGATTTTTATGACAGTCACAGTGTCCCAGGGTCATGTGAAGTGACCAAAACCTGCTGCAACCACCCAGCAGATGGGGGGAATAAAAACCAAACACTCCCCCACCCCGCCAATTCTCAACAGAAATGCTCACAACAATGAAAACCTTGGACAAGAAGAAGAGCGCCGCTGGGTGGGCAGCAGGTGTCTTGCTCGGCTGTGGCTTGGGGAGTACTTTTTCAGTGCCATTGTAACTTCTCACAGTCACTAAGCGAACTGATGTAAGTCAAGGACTACCTGTACTTCATCACTTTTTTCCTTTTTTTTTTGGTCATAAAGTTTTTGACATCTTGATAGGTGATAGGTACTCGGATATTGCCATATCCTAAAAGTGGTACAATGGGTGAAAAGGTTGAAAAGCCATGGATTAGAGCATTGATTCTGGAAAATTACAAATGGACTAAAGGTCTGGATGGATATGAAATAAGATTTTGAAATTAATTATAAGAATCATTCCCATGGGGAAAAAATGCTGCTGTGTTGAATTCTTTAAAAATTGGTAGAATGGGGCTTTGAAGATTGGATACTAGAGGGAAGCAGAAGGAATTAAAGATTACAATTCAAGGAGAACTTTAAATTTGACTTAACTAATGCAGAATGGAGCAAAACAGTTTAACAAACACTTTAACATATTGAAGAATATCTGTGAACAAAGCATTCAGAAGTTAATTTTAAAAATGTCTGCTATTATAGACAGACTATGCTTAAACGATGTTATGGAAGAAAATGGATTTTACCAGACAAGACTGAAACTGATATGAAAGTGGATTTTAAAATGATAGGCTATAACAATGTTATGGAAAAGATGCTGCACTGGATATACAAATGAAAACAATTGGTGTCTTAATGATTATAAGGTATATATAAAACAGTGACATGTATAACTTTTTCTATATTGGATTTAAAAAATAGTTTTGTTAAAAGTTTTGAAGGATTTTATGAAAAGAGACAAAGACTAATGAAAAATAAAGTTGTAGGACAGTGTTTGAAGGGACTAAAAATCAAGATTATTAAAAGTCAAACCATGGAATATAAAGTTGGTTTATTTGATTAAAGTTAAAATGGAAACATTGTTAGGAGGGTGAAAGTTCGTTCTCCAAACTTGTGGATTGATTTCCTAATGTTTCATTACCAGGCTATCTTCAGCAGAGTTTAGGGCAGGGGTAGGCAACCTCAGCTCTTTTATGACTCATGGACTTCAACTCCCAGAATTCCTGAGTCAGCATAGCTGACGCAGGAATTCTGGGACTTGAAGTCCATGAGTCATAAAAGAGTCAAGGTTGCCTACCCCTGGTTTAGGGGAAGTCAGTGTAATGATTGTAACCAATTCTACATGGGACAAACTTCTGGGAGTTGAAGCCTAAGAGTCATAAAAGAGCCGAGGTTGCCTACCCCTGATTTCGGGGATGTCAGTGTAACGATTGTAACCAATTCTACATGGGACAAACAATGTCAATTAAAAAACAGAAACCACGAACACCATCTGACAGTCAAACTCCACCATCCCAAATCCTTAATCTCTATCCACACTGACACCATATAGTGCCAGTTTGATTGGAACAATGCAAAAATCATTGGTCGCACTCGTGAGTTTATTGAAGCCTGACACTCCACAAGCAATCCCATCAACAGACACATTGACCTATAATCAACCTACAAACCCCTCAGAATCCAAATCAACCGCACAGCAAATCAGAGACAGCACTGACCCTCAACCAACCCACTCAAGCCCTCCCCAGCACTTCATCTCCCAATAACCCTCACCTGATGACCCATCACAAGACCCATTAAAAGACCTGACAAACACACACCTGACCCATCACAAGACCTACTGATCACATGAAGCCCTTATAAGCAGAAGAACACTGACATCCCCTAAACACTGCTGAAGATGTAGCGTGGGAATGAAACATTCAAAAACCAACCCACAAGCTTGGAGAACAAACCTTCACCCTCATCCTACACCCAAGCTACAGATATTCACCACTTTTGCAAACATAGTTATCTCTGATAACCCTTAAAGTTACCACTAAAGAAGAACATTTGTAGCTCAGGGTTGAAAGAAAATAAGCAAGGACCTCTTAACCCTTAAGGATTTTGCTGACCAGAACTGAAAATGAAGCTTTAAAGATTTGATCATAGATAAGAGATGTGATACAGGAAGATGAGTTCATTGTGTTTTTTAAGAGATGATAAGCTACTAAAAATTTTTAGACTTCTTATGATGAAGTCATTTCTTTATATATTTATCTTTTTCTTTACTATATTCTTATTTTCTATTTTTTAACTTTTTCTTTTTAAATGTAATGTTTAATAAAATTACCATAAAATCATTCCTACTGTTATATCTGTCCTTGTGACTCAAATGTATTGTATATTTTTCAAAATTGTTTCATTTTTTCCTTCTTTTTATATTAATTTTCCTTTCTTCTATATTGAGTTGATACAATATTCTGAGAAAATTATATTTTAAAAAATGTCTGTGATGACCTATTAAAATGTATAAAATGTCTGTGATGGCCTATTAAAATGTATAAAATGTAAACATTTGCATTTATTAATTACATAATCCATACTCTTCAAATATACAATATTTATCAATTACCAAGATACTTGTGAACATTCATATTAATACTAACCTGAATTCAACCCGTATCTCAGAGGTACCGCATTAATTTTTATCTATAAATGGAATACTGCAAATATTTTCTTACATTAATAACTGCCAAAAGATTGTCAGTGAGAGAGAACTTGTCCTGGTTCCATGTTTCCACAAAAAAATTCTGAACAGGATTTATCAAGCCTAATTATTTAAAAAAACCACAAAGCTTTCGTTATTATTTTCCTTTCAAAGTAATATTTATAGAAGAACAAAGGCTTATGACTTTTAAGAATTTGTGGCTTTCTTTTATTACAATGGAATTTTATTCTGTGGGCCATTATGGAAAGAGTTCTCTCCTGAAAGACATCTATACACTATTTTAAAATAGTAATTGCAATCCAAATGTTTCCTCTTATAATTCATTCAGTTTTATTCAGAGTAAATCTCTATTGCTATGTCTACAATCTCAATTTTTCCGGGGATATGGAAATGGGCACCAGGTTGGGGAAGGCTGATAAACATCCACTGATAGCAAAGAAGAAACACCTGCCACAGGTAACATTTTTCATCTCCATGTAGACTGCATTTCTTCTATTCTTCTATTTCTCTCTTTCGCTTTCTCAGTTTACTGTACACTCTGCATATCTCAAATATAATAGTTATCTATTAGAAAAAAGCATCTTAGACTAATTATCTTTGCATTATCTTTAGCTGCTGTCTGAAACTAAAATATTTAGATTAATTTTTTACAACAAAATTTATATAAAGAGAACTGTGCAGATTATTAGTACAAGGCTGAGAAATGCATAAAAACTGTTTTGATTATTGCACTTAGTTAAATATGAGCATGAAGGAGGAATATATAAAAACAGTATCAAGGACTTATCTTACAATCATATATCTGTATCATAAATATTGCATTATATCTAAGAGAACCTGACCAACTGTCTGTGAAAAAAGAATCATTCTTTTTCAAAGCATACCAGATGTGTAGAGATAACCTGAAAGTAAATAATAAAAAGATTCCTGAAGGTTAAATAGGTTATAATTAAATAATTAATGGTTGGACTGAATCTGCTGCTTTAATTTGGCAACAACTTGAGTTTTCAGAAAAGTGGATAAAAAAAGAGAACTTTCCAACTTGTCAGCAGTAAAAAAAGAACTTTCATGATAAATGCAAATATCTTAATAATCCAACCAATTTAAAAACAAAAGTTTAAAGACGTAAGTATGTGGGATCTCTGTATTATATATAGCTAATCTATTAAATCAACTTATGTTGGGTAAAATACTGAATATGCATTAGGAAGAACAGTCCAGCTTCAACTATTTCTATGCAACAGTGTCTAGTAGCATTACGGCATACACTGTGGAGTAATCAGAAAATGTTTGACCTCAGATATCTACTTGACCCCGCAGAAATGCAGACTCGCTTGCTATAAAATCCCAAACAATGGGGCAGACAAGGTCACAGGGTCAAAGCAAGTATTATCAGGTCATTGTGCAACCCACTTGGGAGCAATTACTTCTGGTCACGGCTAAGTGGACACTTGATTGAATACCACTAAGACAGCTCACATCCTACAGATAACAATCCTCACAGCGATTAAGAATTAAAACCCCCATGATTCAGCCTTTATTACTCAAATGAACCCAACTCTTCCATAAAAAACTCTTGGTATATGCATGATGCAAGGTCTAAATTGAAATGCCACCTCATTAAACAATAATATCTAATTTTATCTAAATGAATTTTCATGAAAGTATGCCATACAGCTCAAGAATTTTTAAAATGAATTATCACAAGTGATACATAATTTCCCAAAACTGCTGCAAGAATTAAAAAAAGCTATCAATGATAAAAAGGAAACATCAGTTTTGAATAAAAATTGTATTTTTGTGTATGTGACCATAAAAAAGGATGTAAAAAAAAAAAAAAGAGGACGAGGTTTGTCCTGGACAACAGAACACATATTTTTCTATAATGTCAGACATCCTAATTATAAAAAAACTTAGCATGTACATGTATATTACATATTCCTATTCATGCAGAACACATACACAACAATATTTGCATCAACATATTAATTTTAAAGAATGATAGGAGGAAGGGAAATACTATTATGAAGAGCTACTAAGCAAACCCTTTTGATTCTTATATTAATTAGGCATACATTGCCTTCGCTGAGAACAGGTTTATCCACTCACAGTGGATGGAAGAATGTATATTCTGGCACTGGCGAAAAAAACAACAATGCTCATTTTAGTGAAAAGTCATAGAATAAATAAAGTATAAGGAATAAGGACATGGGCAGCATGTATTTTTAACTGCAGTGATAAGTGCCAAAATAACAAAAAGATACCAGTATACAATAAGAGCATTTATACATAATATAAACAAATATAAGTGTATTAGTTTGTGCCAAATGAGTTATGCCAAACATCACCTTAATGGCTAGGACACTACCTGAAATGATGATGCTTAGTCTTCTGAAGCAATAAGGGTTCAAGGCTGAATTTGTCCCTATGAATATTTTATTTCCCACTCTTGTATTAGCTAGTAACCCAGGGGTTCTCAACCTTGGCAACTTTAAGACTTGTGGACTTCAACTCCCAGAATTCCTCAGCCAGCAAAGCTGGCTGAGGAATTCTGGGAGTTGAAGTCCACAAGTCTTAAAGTTGCCAAGGTTGAGAAGCCCTGTTTAACCGGTTCTTTAGGGATGCTCCTTCTGATACAATTGAAAGATACAGACTCATTTCTGTGACTCACTGACAAGTCTGAAAATGTCTTTTTGTTATCTGTTACTAACCCCAAGAAAAGAAACACTAATACTGAGAGGTCCAAGACTATGCTAGAAACCAGAAAATATCACTTGACTTAAGTTATCACAAGACTTAAATTGTCTATGTTGTTTGTTTGTCTGCAGCCAATACTGGCATATTCTGGAAATTCTGAGATATTTTCAGGCATTGAAGCAGTTCATAGGAACATATCTTGCCATTTTAAATTGCAATTTGGACCTAGTCCTTAGATACCAACTTTCTTCTGTTTACAGAGAAAAGAGCACAAGTAAATTTACTCTACAAGGAGACTGTCATAGCAACATATACTTTCTGTTTACCCCTAAGCTTTGCATACAGCAAAGTCTGGGTAGCTGCAGACTATGTACAAGAATCCAGTATATAACAGCTTCAGTGACCTTCATATCCTCCAGAATACTAGAAATGAAACTTTCTTCCTCAAAAACTAGGTAACAAATTTTAATTTACAACAACTATTATATTTAGCCATTGTGTTGGTCTGTGTGGTGAGAATTAAACAAGAAAACATCTGCTTTTCTCCATCTCATAATTGTTTTATATAGAGGAAAAGGATGGCTTGATAATATTAACGATTATGCCCGTAGACATGTCCCGAAATTTGTATTTCACATAAGCACAAGCACCTCACTGCTATTTATTGAAACACATGTCCCTTTTTTCAGTATTCTGTACAGGCTTAAAAAAAGATATTGTTGCTTTCATGAGCTGAATAATTATAGTAGTATCTCTTTAATGCACGGGTGTCAAACTCGCCACATGACGTGACGTGTCACAATGTATTGCGACTTTTTTCGCATTGCTGGAGCTGAGTAGGCGCGGCTATGCATGATGCAACCGGTCCCAACATTTTAACACCCCTGCTTTAATGCAATTCTTAATGCAGCAACATCTTTTCTTCTAGGCTACTTGCCTGCTTTAATGTTTTTTCCCTTTTCTGTTTCAGAATAATTAATTATCATTATCAACTTCTAGTACATACCACCAATGGACATGTCTGACCTACTGCATTAAATAATTTCAAGTAGTATTTAAAACTTTTGTATTGGAGGGAAACAAAAAGTGACTCAGCCTTAATTGCTCCTGAGAAAAGCTGAAAAATTCTTACCACAAAAAGTAAGTTTGTGTACAAAACATGACTGCATGCCAGTATTTGATATTATTTTTCTGTGAGAGCTTAATTGTATTATATCTATTTGTATTATATAAAAATATGATGAATATGCCTGCCTTAATACTTCTGAGAAGATCAAGGAATTCTTAGCAAAGAAATTATGTGGATAAAAAACTCAAGTAGGTGTGGTTTTGTTTTGTTTTGCTTTCTTCTGAATACCTTGAGGAATATATTTATGCTGTTTTCCCAAGGCAAACACCATGACCATGATAATTACCTATGGCTGTTTGGGAGGTAAAGTGGAGCTGTTTTTGTCCTTCTGGACTAAGTGTCCATTTTAAATGTTATTTAACTGTAATCATCATTCTCCTTTGAAAGACAAAGAAGCTATATAATCGTCATCTTTCAATGAGCATAATGAGGAACGCAAATTTGCCAAATTATGATACAATCTCAAAAAAAAATGAAGAACACCTATAGTAAATACATGGCATTATTTGCTCCTTATTGGTAATTCTGGATGAGAAGAAATGTAAGAAAAAACCTCAATGTTCTCTAAACCAGAGGACCCCAATCTTTTGGGCACCAGGGACCAGTTCCATGGAGACAGGTTTTTCTGCAGACCAGGGTTTTGTATGCTGCCTACATCTCGCGAATGGGGCTTTGCTTATTTGTGTGGCCTGGTATCAGTCCACAGCCCAGGGATTGGGGACCCCTGCTCTAAACTCTTAATGACTCTTTATAAAAAAAGCACTCATTACCTTTAAATAATTTTGATGTTTTATTTTTGTTCAATCTTCTATACGTTTTTTAAACTTTTATCTCTTTCCGGATTCCACATTTCTTACTGTCTTCTGCTATTATGCAAGGTTATATCCCCCTCTCAAAGTCTTTGGCTTGCTGAATCCTTAATTTTAATCTTTCAAGTTTAGTGATGTATTTAACTTTTTAGGTACATTTATTTGGTATTACGGTATTATTACTGGTATATGTATATAAATATGACTGGTTTCTTACAAGATGCCTTGAAAACTTTTTAATGGAAAAATGGAGTAAATCCAAATAAATAAGAGAATCAGAAGTCCTCTTTAATAGCTTTATTGCAATCTGTATGAACAATTATGTTGGTATGCTATATGACAAATACAGGAAACATAGGCAAGAAAGATATTGGATTCATATTACTTATTCACTTTTCCTATAGTTGCTACATGGACTGTCTATCTCCATAGTTCCAAGAATTTCTCATAGAAATAAGAAATGTGTCCAACATTTAAAATTGTGCCAAAAGAAAGCTAGAAAGAAAACAAAAAAATGGAAAGTCCAGCATTTTCACCAAACAAAAGCAGTAATTTCTGTCAAGATACCATATACTGGAAGAAGGTGAAAATCTGATATATCAACTGCTTCTTATAAAGTTTTCCTTTGGGTTAGCTAAATTACACAAATTGAAACTAAGTCAGTGTTCCCCATTGGAAGCAAGTCTATTAACTAATGTTATTAACAAGATGATGGTGAAAACCAATTATATTTTAAGTGTAATTATGTCACTATCTCAGAAATCATGAGCTTTATAGAAGAGGGAGTATAATGATTTTAACAAATCCTTCAAGATGGAGGATGGCTACCATTTTTCCTGTCACCGAAAGCAGTATTTTCTTGTATTAAAAATATTTATTGCCCATCCATTATCCTGAAGATCACATAGCAGGTTGCAATTGATAGATTCGTAGATATTTTGTTCCAGATAAACTAAATAATCTTCCAAATAAAAAAAAGTAACCACTTTGTTGAAAAGATATCATTTAAAGCACATTATAATAAACAGCCATTATACAAATTCATTAGTTAGTATTTAGCTAACATTGCCGGATTCTGAAACTTGAGCAAGATCAAGGTTAGTCAGTATCAGAAGAGAATTGATAGGGAACTCAAAAGTAAAAAGCTGTAGGTGAGAGCAACCTACTTCCATAACACTATCAAGAAACTGCATGAATGTAGTCATTAGAAGTCATGTTCAATTCAGGGTTCTTTAACCTATTTAGGGTTTTATAAGATAAAAAGTAGCAAGTATATCTATTTTTTCACATTCTAACTAGAAGGTTCATTTTAATTGTTACCTAAATCCAAGGCCTTCAGAAGGTTTGATTTTTCTTCTTCTTGGAAACTATGACTCTTCATCTCAGAATGTTCAAAATATTAAATGGTCATCTAGGTGAAGAGAAGTGATCCTGTAGCAGATGCCATGACACTTCTCTGAGATATCTACTGGCTAGATGGAAGAATTTACTAAATTAAAATATTCGTCCTACACTTGAAATTAACAAAAGCATGATTCTCCCCCTCCCCCTTGGAAGTCATTTAATAATTATGCTAGACTACAAAAGACTGTAACACATATAAAAGGGGATGTACTTCATTAAGAGCAATGTTACATTATACCTGAGGCAGCTGTTGCTCTTTTTAATTGGAATCAGCTCTCATGATAATAAATGTATTGTCCCAGTGCTAGTAGCCTTTCACAGTAATATTGCATAGAAATATATATCTGGTCACATCTTTCATGATACCTTAAGATGATCATCATAATGTGTCCTGAAACAACACTTTACCTCTGCATCCAATATTTTCCTTCTGTTCCTTTTGCTCTTCTCAAAGAATGAATACATTCAAAATTAAGATTGCTATTTGCATCTTATATTATTGTAGCAAGCCATCCCAACCGTCATGTTGAAATGCTTGCCATACAACAGTGGCTTCTTAATAATTTCCTATCATATACATAATATGTGTCTGCCATATAAACATCCAAGAATTACCCTTTTATCTGCTATCAAAAGTGTAATGAAATGGAGAATCAACTTCTACTTATCTGAATATGAGAAAATAGCATGTAAAATCCATGGATGGACGGTCTTCTTTTTTCCTAGACTCTACATTCATTTTTGTAGTGTCTTCACTCTCAATGAGGCAGAAGTGATGTTAATATTTATATCTGTGTATGCAGATGGGTCTTTGCTATGAGTCTTATTTAATAGGCAATTAAATTTAGTCAGTTGCTATTAATTCAATTACATTACTTTATTTTATTTTATTTATTTTGTTGCCCTGGACTGCCCTTTTTGATGATGTTTTTTGGTTACTGTTTGTAAATTCAACCATTTATTTATTTGTTTAATTTATTTTTCAGTTTCTTCAAACAGCACAGCAACTTTAGGCATATATGATATACCCACATTTATTGTTCGGGGGGGGGTAATAAATGTTAGGATAGATTTCAGCTGAAACTGGCAATTCTAGGCTGACAAAATGGAAAAGTTGATTTTCTCTTTAAATTTAATACCCCCAAATGGCTAAATTTAATACCCCAAAATGGTTCTTTTGGGGTATTGTATTTAGCTCAATTTTCCTTTCGAATAAATGCAACTGAGAAGAAAAGTAACTTATATAAATAATTTAGAATCAAGACAGGGCAATTGGCTTCATTACTGTAAGTGAATTTGTGCTTTGGATGGAACTGCAATTATTTGGCAATTCTGTCATTTTATTCTGACATTCAATAATATTATGAACTGGTTAAGTCTACAGAATTTTTCCCAAACTGAATGGGTTCTGCTGCTACCTTTACATGTACAAAGCAGATACTTTCATATTATCAATATCTTTGCATACAAAACACACAACTAAGCTTTACTTTAGTGGGACTCTGTCCAGCAAGAGCACAACCCATAATCTAGCAACTGCATGATGCTGAAGGAAGACATTCAGAATTATTTTAAAACCTTTTTAGTGGAGTATTAGTATTAGACTGTAATACTATTAGACTGTAATGCTATTGCAATAAATGATGGCTCTTCAAGTTGTTGTATATTGTGAGCTTGTTCAGATGCAACATTAATTTATGGCTTCATAGGTTGAGAATAAGTGTAACCTTACTTCACCTTAGCCATGTCTGCTGTGACTAAAAGTTGAGTCACTGTTCATTCCATTTTTAAACTATACACAACTTGTCATGTTTTTAAGCCACCCAAACCTCAGTTAATCTTATTTATAGTTAGCATTTATAAATAAGCATTTATGAAGCTGATTTTCCTAATCAAATGTAGTTACTTACAAATTCTCCAGAGTTTATAATTTGGACACTGCATTAAATTGCAATTAATCTAAAAAATAAATGGTATGGGGAGTGTACAAGGCCAGGAAGAAGATAGCTTATTTACATAATGATGTCATTTTAGCATTACATTTAATCAAATACTATGTCTATGTCTGCTGTGAATTATCTTTTTTGTTTCTTAAAAATTATTATTCTCATGGCAGTTTTTTGGGGTGAGAGGAGGGAGAATGGTCCAGCTAATGTTACTGTTTCTGTTACACATCTTTCCAGCACTCAGCCTTGACTGCCAACACTTCCCTGTCAGAAAAAGCTCAATGGGACAAATTCTCTCATGATGTCAATTAACTCCTGGGGATTTAATTTAATTACAGAAAGCTAGGAAGCTGCAAACTGCTGGAGAGATATTACCAAAATTAAATTCTGGATGTCAATTCACAAAGCTTTGCTACTTCTTAACTAAAACAAAAGCATAAAATTCCAATTCCACTGAAATTCTGTTATGAAAGTAGAGTACTCTTAAGTATTTATCTTTCACAAACTTGAATGTGAATCAGTGGAAGTTACTAAACTAAAAATTGAAAGCCAGATGTATCTCTGCAAGTTAAGTTTTTGTGGGTGCTAAATATTGCTATTGTTTTTAGGAAAAGAATTAGGGGTACATATTGAAATATAATATTTCTTTTAAAGCATACAAAAAAACAAAGCATTTCAGAGAGAAAAATCCAACAGCATTGAATAGAGAAAAACTCCAAAAATCAAATTCTAGTTTGACATGCAGTTGACAAAGGAATTTGATTCTTGCCAGGCAAAAGAATCAGGTTTCAACATCTGCAATAAAAATTGATATACAATGTCAAAAAAACCCCCAACATTTCTGGAAAATAAGTAAAAATTTTCAGGTGATATTCATATACTGCTCCTGTAAAAGAAAGAGTATGGACAGCCTCTCCACAATTACATCTGCCCTATCCCATCAGATTCAGCAAAAAAGGCAGGATGTGGGTCCACTTTAAGGGAACTACACTTGGTAGGTCCCAGGATGCAGGCCTTCTCTACCATGCCCCAGCCTTACAGAACATTCTGTCTACCAAAGTGAGGATGGCACTAGCTCTACTTATTTTCCATTAGTACTTCAAGAACGGTTTTTGCCTGGAAGTGGCAAAAATCTTGAGACAGCTTCTGTACAGTAAGTAAAATCCCAAACAATGAGGCAAACAGTAAAAAGTAAAAATAAATAATTTAAAACATTAACATAAACTGGAAGTTCTCAGATAATTAATATCCTAATTATTAATTACCAATATTACTAATACCCATTTACAAATTAATCAACAGGTATAGCATGCCCGTTTTTCTTTACGCTGAAAAGGACTGACATAAAGAATCATAACTTTCTAATTTACCTATATGCCTAATTTTCATTTGGAACTAACATATTTGCTAGAACTCTTGTGTTTTAATTTTAAACATTCTTTTTAACAATGTTATTCGTCACACCTCTGAGGAAAGACTTGTTCCTAAGGATTAACCACTTTTAATCCAGGTGCTAGCAGAAGTTCGACAACAGATACCACTGAAATGTAATGCATCTTGTATCTCATGAAAAATCACTGCATAATTTCTTATATAACGTGTGCTTATGTTCCTCCATAAAGTCACATCAAAAAATTTAAAAATATAAAACAAAATCACATTAGCCCTAAAAAAAAAAATCATCCTGTTTCTGCTGAACAAACTCAGACTCTTGTGCCAACATATACTTCCAAATATGTCCCACCTTTTCCCGTCTTCTGTATCAGATGCAACAAGAGGAAGAAAGGAAGGAAAGGTGGAGCGTCTCTAAACTATGAAATAGCACAGGGAATAAAGCAAAGGTTTCACTTTCCTCTTCACAGAAACTAAATTCTTCTTCAATAAGGCAAACATGTTGCTTTAGGCAATGTTACCTGGATACTATAAATAAAATCACTACCAATTCTGTAGTTATTTTATATGTTTTATACCTTTAAAATGTTCTTATTCACACTGATGTTCTTTCAGAAAAATGAGTAATAATAATAATAATAACAATAACAACAACAACAATAATAATAATAGTAATAGTAATAATAGTAATAAAGTTGGAAGGGACCTTGGAGGTCATCGAGTCCAACCCCCTGCTCAGGCAGGAACCCTACACCATTTCAGACAAATGGCTGTCCAGTCTCTTCTTAAAAACCTCCAGTGTTGGAGCATTCACCACTTCTGGAGGCAGGTTGTTCCATTGGTTAATTGTTCTAACTGTCAGGAAGTTTCTCCTTTATTCTAAGTTGCTTTTCTCCTTGATCAGTTTCCATCCATTGCTTCTCGTCCTGCCTTGGAGAGTAGCTTGACTCCCTCTTCTTTGTGGCAGCCCTTGAGATATTGGAACACTGCTATCATGTCCCCCCTCGTCCTTCTCTTTGTTAAACTAGACAATTCTCAATCATATGTATGCCTCGGTCTGTCTGTCTCTCTGTATATATCTACAGTGCATTCAGAAAGTATTCAGACTCCTTTCACTTTTGTCAATTGTGTTATGCTGCAGCTTGATTCTACAGTTTTTGAAATTCATTTTTTTCTCATTAATAATTAACTCAGTACCTCATAATGACAAAGTGAAAATATAATTTTAGAAATTCTACGGTGTCTTTTTTATAATCTGAGTTGTAGTAGTAGTGGAAAATGCCTGAACATGAAAAACACAAGTTATATTTGTTAAAAGATAGTCAAATAATTCTCAGAATTGCAAAAATAAAAATAAAAATGGGACTTTGGGAAATGAGTTCAGAACCTATTTCATAAGATTTTAGCAGCAATGATTCTGTAAGGCAGGGGTCTTCAAACCTGGCCCTTTTATATGGGAGTTGAAGTCCACAAGTCATAAAAGGGCCAAGTTTGAAGACCCCTGCTGTAAGGTAATAGTGTATAGCTCGAAACAATGAGATCTGAGTGTCTTTCAAAAGATAGTCCATGTCAGTATATTTTCTTTTGATCACTAAACAGTGTTTGGCTTTGGAAAGTATCTCATGAAGATTATCTCATCAACTATTATCTCATCAACTATATCATCAACAATTATCTCATTAACTCATCAAATTTGCAGATGACACCAAACTGGCAGGAGTAGCCAACGCCCCACAAGACAAACTCAGGATCCAAAAAGATCTTGACAAACTTGAACAATGGGCCCTATCCAACAAAATGAGTTTCAATGAGGAGAAAAGCAAAGTTTTATATTTAGGCAGGAAAAATCAAAGATACAAGTACAGATTGGGTGAGACCTGGCTTAAAAACAGTAACTGTGAGAGGGACCCTAGAGTCCTAGTGGATGATCACTTGACTATGAGCCAGCAGTGTGTAGCAACAACCAAAAAAGCTAATACAATCCTGGGTTGTATAAACAGGCATAGAATCAAGATCAGGCGAGGTATTAGTACTGTTTTATAAAACCCTAGTAAGACACCTGGAATACTGCAGCCAATTTTGGTCATCATATCACAAAAAAGATGTTGAGAGTTTGAAAAAAAATCAGAGAAGAGCAACTAAGATGATTAACGGCCTGGAGACTAAAATATATGAAGAATGGCTGCAGGACTTGGGTTTGGCTAGTCTAAAGAAAAGAAGAAATAGGGGTGACATGATAGCAGTATTCTAGTATTTGAGGGGCTGCCACCAAGGAGAAAGAGTCACATTATTCATCAAAGCACCAGAGGGCAGGACAAGAAACAATGATCAAAGAGAGAAACAACCTGGAATTAAGGAGAAACTTCCTGAAGTTGACAATTAACCAGTGGAACAGCTTGCCTCCAGAAATTGTGGGCGCTCCATCACTGGAGATTTTAAAAAAGAGCCTAGACAGTCACTTGTCTGAGATGGTATAGGTTCTCCTGCTTAAGCAGGCGGCTGGACTAGAAGATCTCAGAGTTCCCTTCCAGCTCTATTCTATTCATTATTTTTGTCTCCTTTTCCAACCATCTCACTTTGCCTCTTTACACACACACATATACACCCACATGATCCCAAACAGGCTTTATATCATTTACTTTAAGTGAAAAAAATGCTTTTCATGTTTAATGTAAATACAGTTTTAAACCATTAGAGCTGATGATGGTAATATTTAGAACCTTTTTTTAACTATATTCATGGAATTGGATTTTTTAAATTTCTTTTAATATATCATCCATTAAAAGTTTAAGACAATTTCACCTCAGGTTATTGTGGAGGCGAATTTGTAAGTTCTCAGATGGACTATGACAGTGTAAATGAAGTTCACTTACTGCTTTTCTTCCTGTAAAAAGAGAACCGAGTTGCATTTTCAGTTCTTCAAGATGATAAGAGGTCTTTTGTATTTCCTTTCTTTTAGTGTAAAAATTCACTACTATAAAAGTTTAATTCACAATTACTCCAAAGACTTATGGTGTTTTGTAGAATGATTATAAAACATTTGTCATTCTTAATAAATAGTACTTTAATCACCTGTCCACAAAATAGGCAGGTATCAGGTGGGATCTTATTAATGTCTACTCTTTTGCATGTCCCTCCATATTTTGCTACTACATAATAAGCAATAGTCTATTTTACATGTATGACTGCACACAGTGAAATTTAGGAGGATTTTCCTGGATTTAAAAACCACCTTTAAGACAAAATTGAGAATGCCAATTTTATTTTATTACTATAATAAAAGTTATATCTTTATTTCAATGTACATTCGCTACTTGAATGTAGAATTTAGTAAACTATTTAGTAATGGGTTACTTTTTCAATAATAATTTTTATAATTTATGTTCTTTTTTTATTTTGGAAAAATAATTGTTAAAAGTATGGAAAAAGCCACTATTTGTTTTCTAAATATAACTAAAAACACAGTCTTATCAATTCTAAGTGAAATCAAGCTTTTTCCTAGATGAACCCAGTCTAAATTCGGATCAAATCCAAAATACTTTTATGACTTTTCATGAATTCATGTTTTTACAATTTTAAGAGGAAAATCGGTGTTTTACTTTTTGTTTCTTTCCAACAGTAATTATTTTATGTTGAAACATGTTGAATCCTCTGCCTTGAGAGGGGGATACAAGGGGACCTAAGGGCTCGTCCACCACGGGCACCTCCAGGGTATCAGCCAGATCTTGGGCAACATTAAAGAGCCTTTTAACATTACCATGGGGAGGGGAAAAGTACCCGGGGAGGCCCACTGTTTCCGGACCGCATTTAGAAACATGGGCGGACATAGTATACAATGGTGGGTCGTTACCGGTTCGGTGAAGACCGGGTCCTCCTTGGAGTCAGGTGTGGTAGTCGTTGCCACTGCCAAGCAATCGGGTCTGATATGAGCTGTGGAACTGGCCTTGCGGAGCAGGGGAACAAAAAGACCACCGAACGACGGTGCTTCTGGGGAAGGTTCCTCCTCATCCGACCATGGGACCTCCAGTTCAGCATCATACTCGAGAGGCGATGAGGTCTCTGAATAAGAGGACTGAGACGGGGAGGAAGGCGCGTGGTAAGCGGTGGAATCCAACTGATGGGTCGGGGGGGAAATGACCGAATCTGGCCTAGGTGCTTGAGCCCTGGCCCCTAGGGCACGCTCTACCACCTATGCGATCAATGTTTGTAGGCTGTCTTCCATGGGAAAGGAGACCGATTCAGCTGCCCTGAGCCCAGCTGCAGTGGGGGTGAAGTTGGCTTCAGAGGCCGAGTGTTGGGTCCGTGAAGCAGGAGGCTGAGGCCTGGGATTAGCACAGACTGGGTCACAAGGCACCAGAGAGGAAATAAGTTCCCCTGTTGACCAGACTCCCTGGGCAGAGGTGGAGGGACCCAGGGGCAAATCGAAAGGGGGCCCTTCGGCTTGTTTAGCCTCGATCCTGGCTTGCCTTTGAGCTTTAGAGAACTCTTTCTCTAGAGCCTGGTGTCTCCTGCTGGCCTGCTTCTCCGCACTTTTGGAGGTTGTTGCCGCAGATCTGGCCTTGGCCTTGGCCGAGATCTTGCCTGTGGCCTCCTGATTGGAGGATTTGCGCTGTTTTGGGGCCAATGAAGTTGGTAAGGCGTCCACTGTGGGAGTCCTGGTATCCTCCATTCTCATGGATAAGCTCAGGTGCACAATAGGGTACCCCAGTATCCAGACACCGCAAAGGTGAGAGGAAGGAATGGATAGACTCAGGTGCACGATACGGTACTCCTGGTATCCAGACACCGCAAAGGCGGAGGAAGAAAGTGAAGGGCAGGAGATACACTGTTCAACCTGCCCCCCTGGTCACCAGGCCGATGCTGTTTGACAGACCGAACGTGTGGTCAGCCGTGTGGCGTTGCCGGCCAGCTGCAAAGGAGTGGTAACCCAATGAGCGTGGAGCTTAGGCTTGTGGGACAGCAAAGTCCCCTGTGCAATACACAGTAGCTACTGCCCGCCTCTAGGTGACCAGGTGTGGAGACACCAATGATTAACAAGGATATATCTATCTGAAGGAGCCACAGAGAAGGGCGTAGGCCTTGTTGGTGCAGGTCCCACAGGCCTGTAGGTTCCCTTGTGCGATGGGGGGAGAGCCCGGCCTACTGACGGCAAACTGAGTGCTCAGGGGCCTCAAAACGGTAGCCGTAGAAGTGAAATCGCTCAGTGTAGGCCCCAAGATGGTGGCCTCTTGAGGAAAAACAGGTCTTGTGTGGGTTACAAAATGGCAGCGGCATACAAAATGGCGGCTGCACGAGGTCGTTGAAGATGGGAGTAGCTTTACTGCCATCCCGTTCTCCCCTGAGTTCCTCCGATGATCTGCTATAGGTCGGGGAAGGCTGTGAGGAATTTCCCGGATGCGCTCTGGCCCCAAACAGCCATTTGCAGCTTGCGCGCGCGTCCGGTTGTCGGAGTTGCAGCCGCAATCCCCGACAGAAGGAAAAGTCAAATTCACAAGCAGAGGCCTGAAGAGGATGAAGACAGGCCTCTGCCAATGTGCGCAAGCTTCGAGTCGCCGCTTTGAACTTGCGTGCGCGTTTGGACACCGGGGATGCAGCCGCCAAGCCCGGTAAGTAACAGCACCTCTACTTCAAGAAATAGAACTCCCAAACACACGCTGGCTGCAAATGGCCTTTTTCAGCCTGCACGTGCGTTCAGACACTGGAGCTGCAACTGCAAGCTCCGGCAGGGAAAAAGGGCTCAAAATAATAAACAGGCTTCCCGAACATGCACCGGCTGCAAATGGCCGTTTTTTGCCTTTGCGCGTATCCTTTGTCCTCAAAGGAGGTGAGGCTTGGCAGGGCAATAGGAGACTGTGTGAGGAGCTGAGGGGCAGCACTGATTCCAGTGCTGACCAAGGGAGGGGGGGTGAACTGTGTTGCAGAGGGAAGATAGTTCCCCTCAGCTTCAAGCTTTTATTAATTGGGGGGGAGGAACGAAAGCCTCTGTTCCTACAGGAAGGTGATTAGGTTATTGTTTGGAAAATGGGCCAGTCAACTGAAAAAACAGTGCTGAATACAGCACTGCTCAGAAGACTGAGGAGAGTGGAAAATCCACCAATGGAAACTGTACCTGCCTAAGAGCCAAACTTGGACATCTGTCCTGGGCAAGATCAAGTCGAGACTGGGACACCCTAGTCCAGGACAGGCGTGGCAAGTTTGGCTGATTTGATCTGATTGGGCAGGAACCAACTTCCCCCGGAGATCCGTGTCGCCCCCACCCTCTCCGCCTTTCGTAAATTGCTTAAAACATACTTTTGACGGCAGGCCTGGGGCAGCTAACACCTTGCCCCTAGCCAGTGTATGTTTGTGTGTATGTTTGTGGAATGATTGGTTTTTCTTTTTTAACTTAAGGGTTTTTATATTTATGTATTTTATTGTAATTTCTATCATGTTGTGAGCCGCTCTGAGTTCTCCGGAATAGGGCAGCATAGAAAATAAATAAATAAATAAATAAATAAATAAATAAATAAAAATAATAATAATAATAATAATAATAATAATAATAATAATAATAATAATAATAATAATAATAATAATAATAATAATAATAATAATAATAAACCCATTGGTGGATTATCCATCTCCAGTGCTGGAGAAACATGAATTCATGAAAAGGCATAAACGTATTTGGATTTGATATATTTTGATATATTTTAGAATCCTAATAACAACCTTAGTAACTGCAAAATGTAAAGCCTATTTAAATTTTGAATAACAAAAGATATTTCTGTTTTGCAGGCAGAAAGTGTTGAGATTTCTAGGTATCAAAATCTCCAAATCAAGGTCCTTGCTTAGCAATCACATGCTCTTTTTCAGTCAACAAAACAGTTCTTTTTGATGAGTTACAAAACCATGGAATATGAATTAAAAGGAATAAAATAATAAATTAATTCATCTGGTTGAAGCAGAAAAAAAATATTTAGAAAAACTAGATGTAAGACACTGAACTAATTACTACTTTCAGATATATCACCAGCATTATGTCAAAGGCACTCTGAAGAGCTGGGAAAACTGGGGACTAACAAAAAGTGTATTATATAATTTGCTCTTCTGTCTTCATTTTTAAAGACTAAATTTTACCACTTTTTTGGTAAAATGCAAACATTTTAGAGCACATCCAATGGAGTCGTTAACATTCATGCTAAAGTTGCATATAAAGATAAAGCAGCAACGAAATAGATGTCTTATAAAATATCTGGCTTACCGTCTATATTTATACTATATGCCATCACTTCACCACTTGGTCATTTAATGTTTGAATAAAGAGCCCAATTTCTTATTTAGCTTACAAAGTTTCACTAAGTTTGCCAAAAAACAAGGGGGGAAAAGACATTCCTTTGATCACAACAACCTTTAACATTTTGCATCCCTGATATGGTGAGTGCCCTTCCTACACCCCAAAATGTGATGAAAGCCTAAAAGGATTTTTACATACAGTTCTCTTTTTCCAAGATACTGATATTGTGCTATCTGTGCCTACGGTCATTGTATAGGCGACCTCCACACCTCTAAAGATGATCCGCATCTGTTTTGAATTCATACCCAATGCAAATATCTTAATGGACAATTCTCTGTAATTTACTCTGATGGGAACTGAATCTTACAAACAAATGGATTTACCTTGTTCTTAGGGAAAGGGATATAGAATTTGGATAATATTTTTAAGAATTTTAAAACCATAACTGGAAAAGTTACTATTTTGAAGAGGAATAACTTAGTAAAGTACTTTTCACTGGAAAAGGGAATCGGAAACAGAAAAGCTTAGGCTGTAAGTCAAAATCCTACCACCATAATACTGTGAACATGTGAAAATGGTACTACAGTATTGTAATAATATCAGGAAAAAGAAAAATGTATCATATCTTAAACAAATGTTTAAGTTCTGGAAAAAAATATTTTATTTCAACTTCTGGGCAAGAAGTCCTCATGAAATTACTGACGTCTTCAAAAGGCCTCATGAGATCAATAAAGTTCTCCAGCATGATGACTGAAGAATCCACCAATGGGTTATTTCAGTCCTCCTGCCCAATCAGACTAAGATGTCAAGTTGTCACGACCCCTCATTATCTGGTGCTCCCAGTTTTCATCTTAGTCTTCGCCCATGAGGACGTGAGAACTGACTCTCTCTCTTCTTGGATGCAGGCTGGACTAGATGAGTTAATTCTTTGGTGGATTCTTCTGATATCTAGGAGAATTAGCTGTTTTTTCCCTTCCCTCTCTCTATTGCCTGTCTGTTTTAGTGAGTAGAGTTATAACTAATCCCCCCCCTCGCCTTCCCTCTTTCTTCGAGGCTTCTAGGCTCAATCCTTTCTCCCTTTCCTGGGTTCTGGGAGGGTAGGGATTTCGTTGTTTTTGCTCCCAAATTTTCAGCAGGCTGCTGAGAGAGCAATTGTAAATGTGAGTGGGGGAGGTTTTCTCTGCTGCGTGCTTTGCACACGGCTGCCATTTTGCAGCCACGTGGCTCCCCCTCTGCTGAATTTAGCTGGGAAAAAGCCTTGCGGCTGCCATTTTGAATTCATTTCTGCTGGGGGGGTTTCTTGCTGTGCTGGTCATTACTGTGCACTTCGGAGGGCTCAGATCCCTCTTCCCCTTTAGTTTGTCGCTTGCTGCAGGGCTGAGGGGCCCTTTTAAAACAGCTTAGCGAAGGCATTTTAAAGTGTGGATTGCAGAGGCCTGGGTTGTTCCAGCGTTCCCTTTGCTAACAGGCAGCAGGTTTTGTATTGTATTGAACACTTTATCTGCTTCTCTGCTAAAAGCCTTTCACCCCCACTCACCCCCCACCCCTTCTGGATTCCTAGCGGCCGCCATTTTGTTGGCCTCAATTCCCTCAGGTTTCACCCAGATCTCTCAGTCGCCATTTTGGGATCCTCTTCAGGCTTCCAGGCCTACTTTCCTATCCAGTAGGCCTTAACTGGGAGTATAAGTATTTATCAGCTTGGTATTTGGGTTTCAAGTTGTGCTTCTTTCACATTGCCTTGATCTGCGATTGTTTGTGAGTTCTGTTTTTCAGATTGGCTATCTTAGAGAGAATAATTATTTTAGTGAGCAAGCGCTGCTGAAACACCGGTCTTGGCTTCTGCTCACTTCCGCTTGCCTGGTTCTGGCCCTTTCTGCATCTGGTGGCTGCAAGATCCTGACCATTGCCACTACATGTGAGACACGTGTGACTTCGTCACCTTGACGTCAGGCCAAGTGGGCAAATTCCTTGGGCCTAGGTGACGTGCGCGTAAGCACGCAGTGTGAGTCTGGTTTGCCAGTGATCCAGTCTACGCTAATCCACGTGCGGTCCCCTGCGCAGGGTCTACCGCGTCTCTTGCAGAAAGGAGTTAGTCTCGGAGTTTCGTCCGGACCATTCTCAATACCATGGCAGAACCCACTGAACCTCAACCTTTGGAAACTGGCGAAGTTGCTGCTCACGCTGTTCAGGTCCCTGAACCACCTGGAGGTAAAGCCAAGTCCAAATCCAAGTACGGCAGAAAGGCTGGCAAGGCAAGCGACAAATAGGCCGACCGGTTGCACAAGGCCCTAGAGAAGCAATTCTCAAGGGCACAAAGATCTTCAGCAGTCCATGGTGTTATGCCCCCAGTCCCCGCAACACCTGAGTTGGGGGCTCATCTTCTTCCTTCGGGAGCCTAGTCTTCTTCTATTCCTCAGCAGGTCCCAGCTCAGACCGGTGGTCAGGTAGGACCCCCCCTGTTTGGGGAGGATCTGGGGTTGCCCGGCTCATCATCGGCGCCGGTGGTTGCCTTCACTCCTACGGCTGCGGGGTCATGGCCTCCGCTAGAGCCGTACTCTTCAGACCAGCTCCACAACTTGATTTCCAGAGCGGTGTTACAGGCCATGATTTCTGCAGGTCAACAGCAGACGGTACCTGTCCATGGTCCTTCCTCGCTGGCCATCACCGCAAGACCTGCATTGGATCGCTCAGGTATGGATTTCCCCAGCCCATTCTCCAGATTCTGAGTCTTCAATGGGCTCGGACTATGACGAGGGTGGGGATCGATTGCGAGGAGCCTGCTCACGATCCGCAGCCTATGGCGGAACTTTTCAATCCGTCAGTCTTCCCTTCTCTGTTATACAGGGCCTGTTCTTCAGTTAAGATTAAGTCTGATGTGGATCCTGCTCCCCAGCCTTCCTCAGATCAGGACACGGATCCACTATTTGCTGAACCAGTGGTGAAACATCTCCAGATCCCATGCCCCGCTCTGTTCCTGAAAAATAATCAAGGACAGTGGGAATCCCCGGCAGCTCAGCCTTCCCAGGCGGCATCAGAAAAGAAGATTGTAGATATGGCTAAAACCCTGTCGCATCTACTGGAGGTACCCAAAGTAGATGAGTCTTTGGCTCTGTTTTTCTCCACAGCAAGCCTCCCAGCCAATGTTTCCGACGCCCTTAAGGCAGAAGACAAAAAGTCTGACCTTTCCTTGCATAAGGTCCACTTGGCATCGGCTTGGGCTGCTAAGGCGGCTACTGCCACCTCCTTCTTTGCCAGGATCTCTATTAGTTGGCTTAGACAACTGCAGGATAGGGTTCCCCTGGAAGAGGTTAGGATCCACCAGGACCTAACCAAACTCATAGCCACCTCTGAATATATGGCTGATATTTCCCTCTTCTCAGCTAAGCATTCTGCCCGCGCCATAGCCTCCAATGTAGTTACTCGGAGGCTGCTCTGGCTTAAAAATTGGAGGGCCGAAAGCAAGCATAAGTGGCGCGCTGCTACGGCTCCCTTCACTGGGGGTAAGCTTTTTGGTGACGCATTAACGCCTTTCCTTATTGACAATAAGCACAAGCAAAAGGTGATTTTTCATGTCTCCAAGAAATTTAACAGGCGTTTCACTCCCTATGGTCCCCGCCAGTCCTTTTGGACTGGTTCCTCTACAGAACAGGGGCAGTCCTTCCAAACTTCAGTCCCCAAGACGGAGCGTCCCTATGATAGGCCTAGCTACAGGACAAGCCCAGATATCAGACCCAGCATAAGTCTTCCTTCCGCGGAAGAGGGGGTCGCCCCTTCCGCCGTGGTAGGTGACTCGTAGGGAGCTCCTCCCATTGGCTAGCTCTATTCTACCACCAATGGGAAAACACGACCTCGGACTCCTGGGTTCTGGCCACGATAAAACAGGGCCTGACTCTGGAGTTCAGGTCTACTCCCCCCGACCACTTTGTGTCCTGTCCGACTATGAGAAACATCGTAAAAAGAGGACTCATGGAAGACGCCATTCGTCACCTCCTCAATATCAAAGCCATAGGGGATGTTCCCCTCACTCAGGTGGGGCTGGGTTATTACTCCATCCTATTTGTAGTCCCAAAAGCTTCGGGGGGATGGAGGGCTATCCTAGTTCTCAAGGGGCTGAACTTCCACCTACAATACAGGAAGTTCAAGATGCAGACCCTGCACTCTATTCTGGGCAGCATCAGGAGAGGGGACTTCCTCACATCAATAGATTTGAAGGAGGCTTACTGTCATATTCCAATTTGCCCGGAACATTGCAGGTATCCACGGTCTGCTATCTGAACCGCCACTTCCAGTACAGGGCGCTTCCATTTGGTCTTCCACCAGCTCCCAGGGTCTTTACCAAGATCCTGGCGGTACTGACAGCACATCTGCAGCTAGTCCCCGTAAGGGTCCAGTGTTATCTGGACGACATTCTGATACAGTCTCCATCTCCCTGCCTGGCCCAGTCAGATTTGAATCTCACTCTCAGGGTCCTTCAGGAACACGGACTTCTGATCAACTTCAAGAAAACTCAGACAACCCCTTCAACCCGCCTGTTACACCTAGGCACAGTGATAGACACGGACTCCTGTCACATGTATTTGTCGGGCGACAGAGTCCAGAGCATCAGGGGCCTGGTGCTCAGGGTATGCAGGAGCAGGAAGGTGTCTCTAGCCACCCTGTCCCAACTCCTGGGGAAATTGATTTCATGCATAGCCATAGTCCCAAGGGCCCGTCTACATGCCCGGGCCCTGCAATGGTTCATGCTGCCGTACCAGAGACAGCATTCCAACACGTCCAGCCAACTGGTGCGCGTCCCCCATCAGGTGCATCTGGCCCTGGGCTGGTGGGGATCCTTGGCCATTCGCAGGGGCACTCTGTTCAAGGAACCCGATCGCATTTGCGTAACCACAGATGCGAGCCTCTTCGGTTGGGGAGGTCACCTCTTACACCAGATAGCTCAGGGTCGGTGGTCGCAATCTGATCTGACCCACAATATCAATTGGTTGGAGCTGAGAGCGATACACTTGGCCTTAAGGCATTTCCAGACTCTGATCAAGTGCTAGTCCTAACAGACAACGTAGCGGCGAAAGCCCATGTGAACCGGCAAGGGGGTACCCGGTCAAAGTCCCTCATGACAGAGGCTCGAGCATTGGGCACATTGGGCAGAGAAAAACCTGCTCTCCATCAAAGCCAAGCATATCTCGGGGGAGGCAAATCGGCAGGCAGACTCTCTCAGCAGGTCAACAGTGGACCAGTCGGAGTGGAAGTTACACCCGGATATTTTCGAGGAAATCTCGGCCTGCTTTGGCCGCCCGCTGGTGGATCTGTTCGTCTCGCCGCACAACACTCAGCTGCCCAGGTTCTTCTCTCGCTTCCCATCACAGGGAGCGGAGGGGGCGGATGCCCTACGCAGCAGGTGGCCACGAGGCCTTCTGTAGGCCTTTTCCCCGTTGCCTCTACTCCCCACGGTTATCCGGAAGATTCTAGAGGAGCAGGCGGAGGTGATCTTCATCGCTCCACATTGGCCAAGGAGACCATGGTTTGCGGACCTGGTAAGTCTTTCTACCTCCACTCCGTGGAGGATCCGAGACAACAAGGTACGGTTGATGCAGGGGGTCCTTCTGCACCCGGATCCCCAATGGCTTCAATTGACCGCCTGGCACTTGACCGCCGCATGCTGACCAGGGAGTCATATTCAGCGGAAGTGATCGATATGATCCAGGCGGCCAGATGTCCTTCGACCAACCGTATCTACGACCACACGTGGAGACATTTCTGTCGTTGGTGTGACAGGCGTCACGTGAGTCTTTCAAGTGTAACCATTCCCTTAGTCCTTGATTATTTAATGCAGGGTGTCAAGAAAGGGTTGGCTCCAAATACTATCCGCAGGCAGATGCCGCCCCTTTCTTCGGTGTTGTCCTGGGATTCCTCGGATTCCTTGTCCAGTCACCCTGCCATTACATCCTTCATCAAGGGTGTCTCCAAAAGCAGACCCCCGGTGGTTCATAGATTCCCTTCTTGGGACCTTCTCCGGGTTCTTCAGGCTCTAACTTCAGCCCCATTTGAACCTCTTAGGACTTGTTCGTTACGACACCTTTCACTCAAGGTTTCCTTTCTGATTGGGGTTACCTCAGCCAGGCGCATTTCGGAACTGGCGGCCTTATCAATCAGGAGGGACCTGTGTACCTTTCATGAGGACAGGGTTGTACTCAGATTGGACCCTGCCTTTATTCCTAAGGTTAATACGGTGTTCCACAGGGCACAGGAGGTCGTCCTTCCGGACTTCTGCCCACGCCCATCACATGACTTGGAACGGCAGTGGCATCGCCTGGACGTAAGAAGAGCCTTACGATGCTATATCAAGCACACAACGGCCTTCCATAGGTCAGAAGCCCTGTTCGTCTCCTTTCAGCCTTCTTCCATGGACCAAAAGGTGTCTGCTTCCACGATTGGCAAGTGGATCAGGGCCTGTATCGCTAGCGCTTATGGTTCTCTCGGATTGCCAGTTCCGGCTCATGTGACGGCTCATGTGCTGCAACGACGGTGGCGTGGGCTACCCAGGCGTCCATTGAGGACATTTGCAGGGCGGCGACATGGTCTTCGCCTTCCCCATTTATTCAGCACTATCGTTTGGATAAATTTGCGTCAGCCGATGCCGCTTTTGGCAGACACATTTCACAACAAGTAGTCACACCATCTGGGGACTCGGTTCCAACTGACCCCCGCCCGTAGGGACTCAGGTG
Organism: Bothrops alternatus; assembly: GCA_034064705.1. Taxonomy (NCBI): domain Eukaryota; kingdom Metazoa; phylum Chordata; class Lepidosauria; order Squamata; family Viperidae; genus Bothrops; species Bothrops alternatus. The sequence goes on from JARGCV010000007.1 coordinate 745,988, forward strand.
GCTTTGGTACGTCCCATTGGTGGATTCTTCAGTCATCATGCTGGAGAAGGAGCGTTGGCTTACCTGAATGCCTTTTCTCAGCATGATGATGAAGAATCCATGCCCTCCCTTATTTCACGGTCAGTTAGGGCCGAATTGGTTTCTTGTTCCTTTCTTATTTTTCTTACACCTGCTTGAGAGTCACCACGTCCATCGGTTGTCATTGGCTCCGCCGTCGATGAAACTGGAAGCACCAGATAATGAGGGGGCATGACAACTTGACATCTTAGTCTGATTGGGCAGGAGGACTGAAATAACCCATTGGTGGATTCTTCATCATCATGCTGAGAAAAGGCATTCAGGTAAGCCAACGCTCCTTTTACTTAGCATATCCAGGACCAAACTTTATTAAAAACAAACATTTGCTATTTGATGACATATTTACATGCTATGAACTTTCATTACACTGATTACTCCTGATAAATACATTATTTATCTATCGAATTTATACTATTTTAAATAAAATTGCAGTATGGCTTTCAATAAATTAAAATGGCACTTTTAAAAATATATTAATTTGCTTGTTTTTAAGATTTATAAGGCTGCCCAACTCAAATGGCATAATTCAGGGTGGTGAACATCATAAAAACAAACAATAAATTAAAAAAGAAAAACATGTATATTTATATTTATATTTATTTATATTTATTCGGATTTGTATGCTGCTCCTCTCCGAAGACTCGGAGCGGCTTACAACATATATATATAAACAATTGAACAAATCCGAACATTAAAAATACAAACCCCATACATACTCATCAATCACACCACAATCAACAATCATCCCCAGACCTGCCGGTAGAGGTAGGTTTTTAAATTCTTTCGGAAGGCCAGGAGGGTCGGAGAAACGCGGACTTCAGGAGGTAGTTGGTTCCAGAGGGTGGGCGCTGCAACAGAGAAAGCCCTCCCCCTAGGGCCCGCCAGACGACATTTTTTCGTTGACGGGACCTGGAGGAGGCCGACCCTGTGCGCTCTCACCGGTCGTAGAGAAGTATGTGGCAGAAGGCGGTCCCGTAAGTATCCTGGTCCCAATGTAACAATAAACAACATATAAATATAAAATACAAAATGTAAAATGGCAACCATATACTACAGTACGTCTCCTACTTAACTGGTTGCTAATGTTTACATACAGATATATAACTAGAGTATATATGTATTTTGTTTTACTCAATTTTTAACATTAGAATATATCATTAATGTAACTGTCTTCCCATTCTTATTTCTTATGTAAATTTATATAATAAATTAAATCACACAATGCTCAGAATTTATTTTTAAGCTATGGTCTCTCCCCCCCCCTTTCTTTTTATGTGGACACATAAAATAGCATGATGGGTGATGGTGGGTAATCTAGAATGCCAATTATTGTAAAACAAATCAAAGTAATTATAATAAGGAAATGTTTTTATTTGGAATCATCCAAAGTAACTGTCTAGAAAGCTAGATTTTCCAATATCCAGAAGGCTTCTTTGTGCTAAATTATAACACAAAAGGAGGATCTAAAGTTGTTTACTGTGACCCACTCATGCGGTTTATAATAAAAGGTGTAGATTGAAAATGAAAGCCACAGTTCTATTCTGAATCAATAGACTTAAACCATATTCAAACAAAATACCTGCTACATCATGAGCAATAAGGGTCTTTCAGATTTGCTTTTACCTTCCAGTCCTTTATTGGAATGTAGTTATATGCCTCAACCTGCCATTTTATGTCCTAATCTGCTGTTCTATTAAAGCTATTCGTGTAAATGTAGCTATATTTCACTGTAACAAAAGTATTCTGGTTATTAATTTCTGTGGCTTTCCCCAATGTCAAACTTTTCTATGCAATCTAATGCCAAAAAAATTTACAGGAGAGTAACCCTCAACACAAACGCACACATAGTTGTAGTCTGACCACAGAGTGTCAGATTCATAACTAATAGAAAATGCATTGTTTCCATTAAGTTCAGTCAAATATAAGAAATACTTATTAGTTCAAGCATTCTGATGTTTCTATTTCAATAAAAGTCTTCAAATCGATGTCAATATTCTTAGGACACTCACAAATAAAATGCAAACTCTATGTACCCTGACCTTTACATGGAGGAAGTTAATCCCCATACAGTCATATGCATGAAGGTTTTTTCTCATAGACATTGAGTACCTTACCACTGAGTAAGAGTCAGTAAGTAGTGCAATTCATATTATTAAAACATAATTTGAAAGGATAGTAGAAGCTACACTTGAGTTTACAAAGTCAAGTTACAATAATCAAGTTATACAAATCCAAATAAACCCTTCATTTTTGTCTGCAATAGCAGTCTATTATTCCAGTCCTTGTATTGCTTTATTTTATTTTTCAGATTTTAAAACCAACCATTAAGACAGAGGTCCCCAACCTTTTGGACACCAGGGACTGGTTCCGTGGAGAGAGGGTTTTTTCACAGAGCAGTGGGGGCGGGGTTTTGTGTGCTGCCTGCATCCTGCAGAATGGGGGGTCACTTATTTGCACAGCCCAGTTTCTGGCATGCCATGGATCAGTGCCAGTCCACGGACTGGGCGTTGGGGACCCCTGCATTAAGAGATATTCTCTTTTGCTTTGTATAAAGAAATATTAAAACAACATAAAATGATGATGAAGAAATGGGTAAGACCTTTCACTGTAGAAATTGAAGTAAGAAGAAGAAAACAGATTATTTGAATTTTTTAAAAAATGTGATTGGGGAAATTGCCTAGAAAGGATCATGCTAAAGAGATAGATAAGAGAATGTGAACTCAGAATGAGGACTGATGAAAGTGTAAGCTATATATGAGCAATATATAATTTACAGAAATAAATCTTTAAAAAAAAAGAGTGGACCAAAGAAACTGAAAATAAATAAATTAGGGATGAGGTCTGCATCACTGCTCCTAAAAGTAGTGGTACACTAGATGGGACATCTTAGGTCTTTGCTTTTTTTCTGCACATGACTTCTCGAACTTAAATCACAGTCTGAAGCTATTTTAGCCATGAAGTTTTAATGGTTAATGATTAGTAGTAGTCTCAGGAGAATAAGTACATTTGGACTGAGACCATGGTATGAATAAAAGCATTAATGCCTTCCCATGTCACAGCTTTTATTAATAATGCCACCTACCTCTCTCCAACATGTTCTTACAAGACAGCAAATGAGCAGAGGTATTGATTCAAAGGCCAAAATGAGATTCAGAGAGAGCATCGGAATAGAACTAGGAACTGAAAGACTTATGTTGCTTCTTGGGATTGGGCCACTGCTCATCATAGGTGTTGTGTCATGAAAGGAAAGCACATGTTTGGCTTAAGGCATTTCTAAAAGATGTTGTCTGCATACCCATTCACATGTTCAATCACATTCTGCCCTTCAAACTGGATCCTTGCACAACCCTATCCAGCATAGACTAGTGGACCAGAGAAAATTTACTGTAGCCATTCCGAAATGGGAATGTGAGTCATTGGAAGTAGAATGACTTCTACTATGAATGATAGACTTTAAAGGACAGCTTTGGCTTAGAGGGGCAATCCTACAGAAATAGAAAAGCTATCATTTGTATTCCTGGCCTGGCCTTTTTACTCTCACTCCAGTCATGTAAGACATTCTACTTCAAGGGACCGTCATTTCAGACTTAACCACTATTCTTAGAATTTTTATATTCCAAGGACTTCTAAGCCCATGGATATGCATTGTTGCCTTTTTCTTTTTTCTTTTTTTTTTCATTTTTCAATGTGGCCAAAACAGTTGTGCAGCTTACTTACTGAAATGGGTTCCATAATAATAAAACAGAAATAATAAAATTAAAAATTCCTTTCTATATCCATATTTTGAATTCACACAAGCTATATATTGCTTCTAAAACCCTTTCAACTATTTGGAAGGGGGAAGGGAGAACTGCTGAACAAATGAGAGGAATACTTTTTTGTGCATCTGGTATACACATGTTTTTTGACTGTGGTCTGTAACTAATTTATGTTTATTTTATTTTATTTTTTGCAAGTCTTTTTAATATTTATTCTTATGGATATAATCTCTACAAACCAAACATGTGAAGAGAAACTTGATTGAAGTGAACCAATTTCTGAATATAAATTGCCCCATGTATTAAAGGAAAGCAAGAGTTCTCTATAGTTAAGGTGAACTGTAAAACAATTCTCCTATGACTTTTGTCAAACTGCTAATACTTACACAAATGTCCACAAGCTACTGTTGTTATTGAGGGATTCTGCAGTTGTGTCAGATTTCAAGCCTGTGCAATAATAGTCGTTACAGGTAAAGTTAAAAACTCCTGACAATTGATACACTGACCTTTTCACTCATATTTTACTTATTTATTTATTCATCTTATTTATATAGCCATCCATTTCATAATCAAATGATTCTTTCTAGGCATATTTCTGTCAAATGTTAAGGAAAGCTACTGATGTACCTGTAGTCCTCGACCTACAACAGTTCATTGTAACATTCAAAGTTACAATGGAAGTGAAAAAAGTGACAAGCAAAGTTAACGGGAAATCCAGATTCACTTAACAACTGTGTTACTAAGTTAACAATAGCAGTGATTCATTGATCAACTGCGGCAAGAAAAGTCATAAAATGGGGCAAAATTCACTTAACAACTATCTGACTTAGCAACAGAAATTTTGGGCTCAACTGTGGTCATACATTGAGGACTACCTGTACTTAACAGTAGTTAGTTCTGTTTGTATGATTTGGAAAAGTTCTTAATGAGAAATTAAAAGTTATAAGCCTTAACTCTTTAGGTCAGGGGTGTCAAACTGCCGGCCCGCAGGCCGGATGCATCATCCGGAAGGCATGCCCACACCCCATTGCCAGCAATGGCAAAACCTTCCCGATACTTTGCATGACGTCATGTGACGTCACAAGTTTGACATGTCTGCTTTAGGTGTTCAGAAGGGAGGATTTTCCTAGCATTTCCAGGCATTGGGATGCACTAGTGATTTGTGTCATAGTATACCACTTCCCTTTTCAATCATCAGGGCTAGTTGTGAAACCTCTATTAAACTATCTGCCAATCTTGGACTAAACTAGAGAAATGATCATAAATTTTATTAATTTTATCAGTCAAAGCACTGTATTTATTAATTAATATTTATGTTTATATAAATTATGTTTATAAATTAATGTTTATATGTTACTTATATGTAAGGGTGTAGGTCTACGTATGTTTTACATATGTGTTATGTATGTGTATACTTTGAGAGGAAGCAACTAAATTTCATTTTGAATGTGTGCCATTGTGCCCATAGGAAAAAATGACAAGATCATGATCATCATCATCATCTAGTTCTAAATAATACCTTACTGTAGAATAATGTAGCTAAAAATAAAGAGAAAGACTATTTTAGATCAGCTATCTTGAAAGTATGTGAAATTTGGAGATCTCTTAGGAACATTACCCTTCCCACTTCTCTTATAACATAAAATTTCTATTGTTCAATTATTTTTTCTTGGTAAGAGAATTGTACTGAACTATTCTTGTACAGAACTGATGTATCATCAAATCCAATGTACCCTTTGATTTGCTTGATTTCATCTACAAATCGCACACACAAAGTTTATCTTGATCTATAAAAGAATATAAGACAAAGTACTGTCAAAGCCTAACTTGATGGCATGAATGATGAGATTACTCTAAATGGAAAATCTTTTGTAAAACTCCTTAGTGCTTTATAGTCAATTTATAGAATTTTTTTCTTGCTAGTCCATATTCTCAATCTTGAGTTTATTTCCACATTGTAAATATTCACATAGATGTCTGGCTATATTAAAGATCAGATTACACTACAGAAGATAAAAGATTATTTTTAAAAAGTAAGAAACTTGCAGAGATACATCTGGTTCCAAAGAACAAAGCTGATTGACTTGAATCAATTCATCCACATAACTTTTTTAAGCACTCAGTGTAGCAAATGTCATTGAAACAACTGAGTCTGGAATGGCACAGGGAACAGGCAAATTCTCCTAGCCATCATAACTGCACTTTCAGAACTATTAATGTTACTTTAATAGATCATCACTTTACTCAAAAAGAAAAGAGAGAGAGAGAGAGAGATAACAAAATCCACTGCTCAGCAGCATGTTTTGATTTTTCTTAAATTTCATTTCACAGTCATTATATAAAAATCATTCACAGGTGTTTCACAGTGCATGTGAATATGTACCATGTTCACTAGTAAGTCTCACTGAGTCAAATGAATAGTAATTTCTGCATTTCAAGAATTGTGCATTTGACACTTTAAAAGTTCATCACTTCTACTTTTTAAAAAAATGCACTTGTTTTCCCATTTCCTCAAAAAGTCCACATATATAGAATTAATTTCATATTTTATCCACTGGAAATATTCTTTAACGTAACAGCATAAGCAGAGGCAGTCACCAGGAGTCAAACTCAACCACAAGGTATTTTTTTATCTTTTACTTTCCAGGACTGAATGTTTATAAAGAAAATTAAGTTCAGCTGATCCTTAAGAATGCAGATCTCATTGCAAATATATATGATCTGTCTATATTGAATTTTACAAATAGGTCTATCATTAAAAAAATACTTAGAGCAATCTCACCAATGCAATTAAACCATAATGCTTGAATACAAGATGATTCAATTAGTTGCAGAAAAATCAATGGTATTCTAACATAAATGGTTTAGAAAATCAGGTAGTTGGGGAGGCAGCATTCAAAAACACTGACTGTGTCAAAGTGTCACTAAAGTGTCAAATGCAAATTCCCAAAGCCATACCACTCAACCTCCTGAACCACTGGGGAATCCGGTTCCAAATTTACATTTAAAATTTGGTTTTGAAATGCTAGCAAATGGTACTTTTGAATTGGATTGCACAGGCCTTGAAATCTTTGATACTTCAAAATTTTATATTAAATCCACTGAACTGAAAACAAGTTAAAATTCTATAAAGAAAAAGAAGGCTAACCATTTACTGCACATCTTAGACTACATAACACTTCAAAAAAATCCCACTGGCTGTCCCTATAAATGGTTATTCAACACCTAACAGAGATGCCCACAACATATAATTGCATATGCACACATACACAGTAGATTATGTGCACACACACGTACGCGCACACACAGAGAAAAATATGTTATAAGCAGCCTTATGGCATAAATAAAAAATTAGAAAAAGTTTAAAATTAGATTGTTTATCCTCCACACATTAGAAATTCTTCAAGGCAAGATGGGCAGAAAACAAATCTAATAAATAAATAAAAATAATACTTTCGTGTGAAGTATAAATGTTCAGTAAAATTGAAGAAGCTTCTTGGATAAGAAGTGAATCATCTTCAAGGAAAAACAAAATCCAGATGCCTTTTGAAAAAGCATCTTTGGGACAACCATGACTTGGATGACTGAGAATCTCCACAGATAAACGATCAATACTTTCAAAGTAGTTTTGCTAAAGCGATGGAATATCTTAAATTGAATATACTGTTTTATGTTTCAACATTTTATTTCTTTCTCAGAGTCCTTCCCTGAGAAAGATTGGCAGTTTTAAAATTTGATGTAAATATCTTTTAGCCTTTAAAGAAATTAAAGCTTCTACAGCTCATGGGTCTCTGAAGAGAACTTTCACTTTTCTTCAATTCTGGTTCTAAACAACAAAAATCAGACATGTTTAACTTCTATTTTCAAAATATTTGGTAATGGTCAATCACATCCACAAGCTAATTTTCATAGCCTATCTACATGAAGTAAATCTACTTGCAAATAATTATCTGCAAAAGCCCGAATGATAGACAAAAGTTAAAACACTTTAGAGCTTTTCTAAAATTGTTTCCACCAGGCTGCCGCTGCTGCAGCAGATGTTGGCTGTTAAACTGCACAGACGACACAGTTCATGACTTTTCGGAGACGGCTGTGTGCCACATCTGTACTTGATGAAAAGAGTACAGAAGAGTGGCAGACAGAGAAAGTGTTAGAAACGCAGACGCAGCTTGGGCCAAATGAATTGTCTTCAACACTGGGGGAACTAAAAATAGATGTGCAACTCACACTTTGGCAATCTCTTTGCCCTGTCTTATCATGGACTCAGCCTATCATTTTATCATCTTATCATGGACTCAGCCTATCAAAGAAAACTTCCTGCCTGCACAAACTTCAGCTGAGAGAAAATAAGTATCTCTAAGAAGCAGAGTTCACACCGAGGCGACTGCCTGAAGCATCATTTGCCAAAGCATCTCCTTTGATTTTCATTAACTGGGCTGCTATCCAGGTTCATCTGGGCTCCAGAGGAAGGCAACACTCATGTTTAGACCGCACAACAATGACATAACATTAACAGATTTACATATGCAAAAACTGTGAAGCAACAGGCATCCCTCCTCCATTGACCCACAGCTTGTTCTGGCTGCCGAATTACAGTATTCCCTGCTTAGGCTCTATAACCAAGTGGGCGTCATGCAACTACCATCTGGATACCACTTTACTTAAAGCTGGCATCCTTTTGATAAGAAGCAAGCTGGCAGCAAGAACGAAAGGAATAAACTGCATCATTTAGTTAACATCCACTTGCTTTGTGGCTGTTAAAAATCCATGACTGAGTAATAATTTTATTATTCCTTCAGCCAAACTATAACGCATGCTGCAGGAATGTCATCTTGCAACACTTTTATTAGAATTAAGCAAGATATTAAAAAATAATTGAACAGAATGCAATGTGTGCTAGAGAGAGGAAAAGGAGAGATTAGGACAATGTAGGTCTAAAAATAAATCAATCTTATTAACAATAGTTAAAGAATTTGGAGCATTCTTTAAATTATTATTAATCAAGCAATCCAGTTGGCTAAATAGCTCAAACATTGGCAACCTGTAGCGAAGGGAAAAAATGGGGTTTGTTTGAAAGAAAGCTCATTAAGGGTTGAACTTAATTCAACTTCCTGCCAATCAGCTGCCCTTCTCATTTAACATTTTAATACTCACATACTTAGCATTTCCTCCTATTTTAATACAGCTACATTCATGCAAATCTATATGAAAAAGGGAGCTGAAATCCTAGAGATAAGGCTTAACTTTATACTTTTATAAAGAGCAAAGCCTTCTGAAACAACATTCTCTTCGGATTTAGTTTTGTGTTTTTTTTTTAAAAAGAAGGGGCGTTGTCTTACCTGAATGCCTTTTCTCAGCATGATGATGGATAATCCACACATGGGTTTCCTGATGTCCTTTCTACCCAATAGACTAAGTCTGAGAGTTTGCCACGCCTCCCGCTGGGCTATGCTGCCCCAGTTCCGACGAAGGTGAAGCAGCAAAGTCCAACGTCTTGGTTCCCCTAGCCCTGACACACGACCTGATGGTCACTAAAGGGGGGGAGTGAATTATCCATCATCACGCTGAATAAAGGCGTTCAGATAAGACAACGCCCTTTCTTCAGCATGAGGATGGATAATTCACGGATGGGACATACCAAAGCCTGCTCTGTCCCTATGGGGGGGAAATAGTCAGGGCATATGTCTCTCCGGACGACACCACTTGTTGTAACACCCTCCGGCCAAAGGAGGCATCTGCAGAGGCAAATTTATCAATTTTGTAGTGTCGTATAAACGGGGAGGGCGACAACCAAGTCGCCACCCAACAAATCTCATCAATGGGCGCTTGAGTCACCCAAGCCGCTGAAGTTGCTGCACTGCGGGTGGAATGAGCAGTAATACGGTTAGGGATGGATAAGGATTGGTATTGGTATGCCTTGGCGATATAGGCCTTGATCCACCTGCCAATGGCGGAAAACGAGACCTTCTGCCCCATGGAAGAAGGCTGGAAAGAAATGAAAAGCGCTTCTGATTTGCGGAAGACAGAGGTCCGCTTGATGTACTGTGTAATGCTCTGTGCACATCCAAGGTGTGCCACTGGTCATGAGACAGTCGAGGGCAAAAGCTCGGTAGTATGAGTTCTTGTGATCTATGGAATAAGGAGTTTACCTTAGGAATGAACGATGGATCCAATCTAAGGATCACACAATCCTTACTAAAGACGCATAAATCCTCCATGACAGAGAGTGCTGCCAGTTCTGAAATGTGTCTGGCTGATGTCACTGCCACAAGAAAGGCTACTTTCACTGACAAAAGTCTTGAATCACAAGTCTTAAGTGGCTCGAACGGCAGTATGGTAAGAGCTTGTAATACACATGAAAGATCCCACGAGGGGTATCTATGGACCGTGGGTAGTTTTGTGTTGATCGCCCCCTTAATGAAGGAGCGAATCATCGGGTGATGTGCTAGAGAAGAAGAATCGTCGCATGACAGCACCGTAGCCAGGGCTCCTACTTGTCTTCTGATGGTTTTCGGTGATAGGCCTTTGTCGAGCCCGTCCAGCAAATATCCTAAAATTCTAGGGACAGTGATGGATGACATGTCAGTTTGATTCCTGGTACACCAGGCGGAGACGTTCTTCCAAGTGGAGTCATAAATTCTGTTGGTAGACGGGCGACTCGAAGCCTGGATCATGTTGATCACCTTCGTTGGATAAGACTCCTGAGTCAGATATTGCCGCTCAAGTGCCAGACAGTTAGCTGGAGCCATTGTGAGTCCGGATGTTGAAGTGCTCCCTGACTGAGCGCAATGCGATCCGGAGAGATCCTCCACGGAGATGAGATGGAAAGACTCACAAGGTCGGCAAACCATGGACACCTCAGCTAGTGTGGAGCAATTAGAATGACCTCTGCCCTCTCCTGCAATAGTTTGCGTATGACCGTCGGCATTAGAGGAAGAGGGGGAAATGCATATAGTAGGTCCCTGGGCCATGGATTGCGTATAATAGGTCCCTGGGCCACTCCCTCTGCCCCCGGAGACGGGAAACGGGAGAAGAACCTCGGGAGTTGTGAATTCGTCGGAGACGTGAACAAATCCAGCGTTGAGTGGCCGAACCTTTCCACTATCTCTATGAATAGTGCTGGATGCAGATGCCACTCGGAGTGGTCCACCGTTGCTCTGCTCAAGGCATCCGCCTGCTTGTTTGTCTCTCCCGAAATTTGTTCCGCCTTGATGGAGGAGAGGTTGGTCTCTGCCCAGGAGCATAGCAGCCTGGCCTCTGTCATGAGTGACGCGGACCGGGTGCCTCCCTGCGGGTTCACGTGGGCTTTGGCCGCTATGTTGTCCATGAAGACTAGAACATGCTGTCCCTTCACCTTGTGTCTGAAGTGCCGTAATGCTAGGTATATGGCTCTGAGCTCCAACCAGTTTATGTTGTGTTTCAGGTCCCATTGGGACCACCGTCCCTGAGCCAACTGGGATTGGAGATGAGCCCCCCCAGCCAAATAAGCTGGCATCAGTGGTGAGAGTGAGTCGTGTCGGTTCCATGAAATTGGAACCTCTGGCTACCCTTTGGGAGGTCCACCAGCAGAGTGACTTCAATATTTGAGGTGGCACCTTTACTTTTCTGTTGGAAGAGGTGAGTTTCCGCCTTTGAAAGGGGAGGAGGAACCATTGCAGGACCCTGGAGTGCAATCTGGCCCAAGGCACTATGGAGATGCACGAGATCATCTTCCCTAATAGTTGGGAGAGGATAATTAGAGGAACAACACGGTTGTGTTGGACCTGACATACCAGGGCCCGGATACTGACCTGGTGGTCCAGTGACAAGCAGACCATGCACTGTTCCGTATCTATGACCGCCCCCAAATGAAGAAGATGAGTGGAGGGAACTAACTGGCTCTTTAGGAAGTTCACAGAGAATCTGTGGTTCTGAAGGACCTCGATGGTGAGGGCTACATCCGACCTTGCTGTCTGAATTGACATGGACTATATGAGGATGTCGTCCAGATAGCACTGGATTCGTATTGGAACCAGCCTCAGGTGGGAGGCTAGAACCGTTAGGATCTTTGTAAACACCCTTGGAGCGGATGACAGGCCAAATGGCAGAGCTCTGTATTGATAATGACAGGATTTATAACAGAATCTGAGAAATCTGCGATATTTGAGAAGGATTGGGACATGTAGGTACGCTTCTGTGAGGTCGATAGACGTCAGGAAGTCGTTCCTTCTGATGCGGGCTAGAATGGATTGTAGAGTCTGCAATCTTGAATTTTTTGTACATTAGATAGGTATTTAGTCTCTTTAGAGTGAGAATGGCTCTCCATCCTCCCGAGGCCTTCGGCACTACAAAGAGGATGGAGTAGAAGCCTTTCCCTATCTGTTCGGCCGGGACTGGTTCCACGGCCTTTATCTCCAAGAGGTGATTTATAGCCTCGTTCATGAGATTTCTCTTGGTTGGGTTTAAGGGAGTTGGGCACGGGAACTGATCCAGTGGTCTGGATAGGAACTCTAGTGACAGACCGTTGTCTATGGTGGATAGAACCCAAATGTCTGTGGTGGTGGCTTCCCAACTGTGAATAAAGAGGGAAAGCCTGCCACCTATGGGGGTTCCCTCCCTGGAGTCACTTATTCCTCCTAAAGGAAAGGCCCCCAGCCCCTCGAAAGGGCCGTTTTGATTGAACTTGCTGTCTGGGTTTGGGTCCAAATTGGTCTGACGATAAACTCTGGGAGGGAAGGAGCGGGGTGGTTGGGACCATTCCATCCCCGAAGTGTTGTGAAATGTCTGTTTACGATAATATGGGCTAGCTTTCCCGTCCGCCACCTGGTCTGATGGACTAACACCTTCTTCTTTTTCCGGTTCTCCACCATGTAGGGATCGAGAGCTTCCCCAAACAGATGACCGCCAGTGTAAGGTGCGGTGGCAAGACGCATTTGGACTTTAAGTCCACCCGCCATTATTTCAGTCAGAGCAGCCGGCGAGTTGATACATTAGCAGCAATTGCCCTGGCTGAAAATCTGGCTGTGTGAAGTATGGCATCCGCCGTGTATTCTGCCGTTGCAAGCAACTTACCCAAGGTTTGGTGGGCCCGTACCTGTTCCTGGGGAATCATGGCCTGAAGCTCTCGAAGCCAAACGATGGAAGACCTGGAAAAGAAAGATGCTGAAGTGGAAGCCTTCACTGCCCATCCGGACGCCTGATGTGACCTGCGCAAAGAAAACTCTGATTTTCTTTCCTCCGGCCTTAAGGCTTCCATTATATCACCTGGTATGGTGGAGGGGGAAAAGATAGGAGTTAAAGATGTGTCTACCGCCGGGACCTCTAGTAGATCTGTCAGCGACGGAGCCACATTAAAGAGTTTTTTATCAGTGACCTATGGAGCAGGGGAAGCACTAAGACTAGTTGATTGTTTCTTTACGGTATTATGGAAAAATGGAGGACATGGTATGTGTTTTTGGGTCACGGTCGGTTCAGAGAATAACAGGTCCGGAGTTTGACTGGTGGAAGGGGTGGGTTGCAGCCCCTGTTCAGGTGCGATCTTGGATGCTGCAGTGGCCTTAGATAGAATGGATCTAAATAACGTGGGATAAAACAATCTCACGAAGGGAGAGGGTTCCTGATGTGTTTCCTCGTCCTCTGACAAAGGCAGGTCCCGTGTTTCCTCAGCATCCGAGTATGACTCCCTGTCTTGAGATGAATGATCAGAGGCAATGGAGTAGGCATACTCCGGGGTTCAGAGTGTAAATGAATGGAAGATGAGGGTTTCGGTCTCTGCGAAGAAGCAATATTCTGTGCCAAAACCTGAGTGAGCATTGATTGGAGCTGTTCCAGCCATACTGCTTGAGGGACCTCAGGACGGAGACCAGCAGCAGTGGGTGTAAAAGTGGCCGAAGGGGCTACCCAATTGATATTTGGATCTGGGACCATAGGAATCAGGGGCCCCTGCTCAGACTCTATGTCCAGGGACAATGGTCTGTGGACTTGAGCCATCGTTGTTACTTGAGGCCCGAAGAGGAAGCCCTCGGATGTAGCAGTGGAAGCTAGAGGAGTCTCTCTTGGAGTCACCTTTTGGGCCTTTGAAAACTGCCTGTCTAGGGCCAGGTGTCTCCTGGTGGCCTCCTTTTTGGCTGCTTTGGATGGAGCCTTGTTAGACAATGCTTTGGCCTTTGCTTTCAATTTCCCTGCCGCCTCCAATTTGGAGGATTTGCGCCTCTTTTTATTTGGAGAGCTGGTAGCAGACAGAGCAATCTGAGGTTGCTTGTCTTCTGCCATTTTGTTGGAGATCCTTCAGTACAAGACTGAGAATGGATCTCAATGGGAATAGGAGCTGAGGCCTGTTCTGATAACTGTAGAAACTGGTAAAACCAGTGTGAGCTCCTGAGAAGAATTTTGTGAATCATAGTGTATTCTGTGAGGCAAAATGTCCATTAGAGCAGCAATGTATTAAGCTGGATAAAAGGGGCGTTATCTTACCTGAACGCCTTTTCTCAGCATGGTGGTGTATAATCCACTGGATTGGGTTATTTCAGCCCTCCTGCTCAGAGAGACTAGGAAAAAGCTTTAGCCACGCCTTCCCCTGGGCGTGTCTCCCAGTTTTTGACGAGGCGAGGTAGCTAAGCTCTGACACCGTGGCTCCAAAAAAGAAAATGTAACAGAGTAATAGAAAGATAGGGGGGTGCCCTCCACGCAAGCCTAGCCCGTTGTTTAAGGGAGGGAGTGGATTATACACCACCATGCTGAGAAAAGGCGTTCAGGTAAGACAACGCCCCTTCTCCAGCATGGTGGATGTATAATCCACTGGATTGGGACATACCAAAGCCCCCCATGTCCCCCAGGGTGGGAGGACTAGGCTGGCGTCTCCCTGGGGGCAACCACCTGTTGAATGACCCGTCTGCCGAACACGGCATCCGCCGCGGCAAACCTGTCAATCTTGTAATGGGTAATGAAGGAGGACGGAGACGACCAGGACGCCGCCCTACAAATTTCCTCTACGGAGGCCTGGGTGGCCCAGGCCGCGGAAGTTGCTGCGCTACATGTAGAATGGGCCGTGATACGTGATGGAACGGCCAGCGACTGTGAGACGTACGCCTTAGCTATGCAGGCCCTGATCCATCTGCCAATGGTAGTGGAAGATACCTTGCCTCGGACCTACGGAAGGGGCCTGTGCGCTTTATGTAGATGCGCAGAGCCCTGCGCACGTCCAGTTTATGCCACTGGCGTTCTAGTCTATGGGTCGGATTAGGACAAAAGTTGGGTAGTACGAGGTCCAGCGACCTGTGAAAGCTGGTGTTAACCTTGGGTATGAATAAGGGGTCTAGTCTGAGGACCACTCTGTCTTGGTGGAAGATACACAGGTCCTCCCGAACTGACAGAGCGCCCAGCTCCGAAATCCTTCTAGCTGAAGTAATGGCAATTAGGAAGGCCACCTTCAAGGATAGAAAATGTAGTGAACATGATCGCAGGGGCTCGAATGGAGCCTCCATTAGGGCCCGTAATACTGTGGGTAGGTCCCAGGAAGGGTATCTATGCACCGGGGGGTGGACCAGAGTTTGTCGCCCCCTTGAGGAATGCTGAGATCGCTGGATGGTGAGAGAGAGGACCCCAATTGTCACAGGTGAGGATCGTGGATAATGCCGCCACCTGCCTGCGGATGGTGTTGATGGACAACCCTTTGGACATGCCGTCTAACAGGTAGTCTAAGATGTTTGGGACAACTACTGAGAGGGGATCCAAGCCCCGAGAGGAGCACCACTGGCAGAAATTGTGCCAGGTTGCATCGTAAATCCTGTTTGTTGAGGGGTGTCTAGAGGCCTGAATCATAGCAATTGCTTCTGGGGAGTAGGCCTGCCTAATTAGGCACTCCCGCTCAAGTGCCAAGCGGCCAATTGTAGCCACTGAGGATCTGGGTGACGGAGCTCCCCCTGAGATAGGGCCACTTTGTTCGGTGGGAATTTCCACGGAGGGGACAGGGACAGATCCACTAGATCTGCAAACCACGGGCGCCGAGGCCAATATGGCGCAACCAATATTACTTCCGCCTGCTCCAGTAACAGCTT
This sequence comes from Bothrops alternatus, assembly GCA_034064705.1. Classification (NCBI taxonomy): domain Eukaryota; kingdom Metazoa; phylum Chordata; class Lepidosauria; order Squamata; family Viperidae; genus Bothrops; species Bothrops alternatus. The sequence goes on from JARGCV010000007.1 coordinate 761,859, forward strand.
GCGGATGGTGGCCTGGATCAGGGGGAGGGGAGGGAAGGCGTACAACAGCCCTTCGGGCCACCTGCACCATAGGGCGTCCGTCCCCTTGGCCCCTCTGGTCGGGAACCTGGTGAAGAACCTGGGGAGTTGGGCGTTGTCCGGGGAGGCAAAGAGATCCAGGCATGGCTCGCCGAACCTGGACCCTATCATGTCGAATATTTTGGTGTCCAGTCGCCACTCTGCATGGTCCACGGTTACTCTGCTCAGCGAGTCCACCTGCCGGTTTGCCTCCCCCGAGATGTGTTCCGCCTTTATCGACTTCAGATGGGTCTCTGCCCACAGCCCCCAGTTCCTTGGCCTCCTGGAGGAGGGCCCAGGAATGCGTGCCCCCCTGCTTGTTGACATGGGCCTTGGCCGCTACGTTGTCCGTCAGGACTAGGACATGCTTGCCCAATACTAGAGGAGAGAAATGGAGGAGGGCCAGGTGGATGGCCCTTAGCTCTAGCCAATTTATGTTCTGCTTCAGGTCTGCCCTGGACCAATGTCCCTGTGCCAGCTGAGTTTGGCGGTGAGCACCCCAGCCAAACAGACTGGCATCTGTCGTCAGGACTACCCTGGAGGGTTCCTTGAATACGGTCCCCTTGGACATGGCTGGGGAAACCCACCACTGGAGAGACGCAAGGACGTGGTGTCCCCAGGTGAAGGAGTCACTTCGAAGGGGAAGTGTGGCTCTTCCCGAAGTTCACTGAGAACCCGTGGGACTGAAGTACTTGTATGGTGGTCCTCAGGTCTGCTTGCGCCGACCGAATGGATCTGGACTGGACGAGGATGTCGTCCAGATAGCACTGCACGCGCACCGACATCATCCGGAGATGAGCGGCCAAGACCGCTAGTACCTTCGTAAAGAGCCTTGGTGCCGAGGAGAGACCGAACGGGAGGGCCCGGTACTGATAATGCCGGCGCGCGTAGGAACCTGCGGTGGTCCTGGGTGATTGGGATGTGAAGATAGGCCTCTGTGAGGTCTATGGAGGAGAGGAGATCCCCCTTCCTAATGCTGGCTAGTATGGACCTTAGGGTCTGCATTTTGAAATGCCGGTACACTAGGAACCGGTTCAGGCCCTTTAGGTCCAGGATCGCCCTCCACCCTCCTGATGCCTTGGGGACCACGAACAGGATGGAGTAGAAACCTGTCCCAGTGTTGTCTCCCGGTACGGGTTCTATGGCCCTGATGTCCAGGAGGTGTTTGATGGCGGAGGATACCAACCGTGCCTTGGAGGGATTTCGCGATACCGGGCACTGGGTGAAGCGATCGTGTGGGATCGCCTCGAATTCGAGTGCTAGGCCTCGCCTGATTGTGTCCTTGACCCAGGAATAGGAGGTGGTCTGTTCCCAGACCTGATAAAAACGCTCTAGGCGCCCCCTTATTGGGATGTCCCCGAGGGAGTCACTTGGTCCGCCGGAAAGGGCGGTTCCCCGACCCCCTGAAGGGATGTTTAGTTTGAAACTGGCCCCTGGGTCCTGTATTTTGGCGGTCCTGTTGACGGTCCTACCTCTGAGGGAAGGAACGTGAACCTCTGGGCCCATCCCAGGACTGCCCTGTCCGAAAGGGCTGCCGCCACTCCCAGGTGCCCGTGGGGCGTGATGCCTGTCTGCGGGAGTCCGGCTGCTGCCGTCTATTGGTCTTTTTGGAAGGGTGGGCAATGATTTTACGTTTGTCCCTACCCTCGACTACATGTGGGTCTAGGATGGGGCCAAACAGGTCCTTGCCTGTATACTTGGCCAAGGAGAGGCGGCACTTTGCCCGTAAGTCCGCCCTCCAGTGTTTCAGCCACAGGAGCCTGCGGGAGGCCACTGTGGCTCCTATTGAACGGGCAGAACACTTGGCCGAGTGGAGAGAGGCATCGGCCATGTACTGTGAGGCCCCTATCAGTTTCACGAGTGTCTGGTGCACTCTGACCTGGTCAGGCGGGATTGTGGCCTGAAGTTCCCGGAGCCACATGATGCAGGTCCTGGCGAAGAAGGAGGTACCTGTAGCAGCCTTAATGGCCTGACCAGAGGTCAGGTGTGCCCTTCTGTAGTTGGCCTCGAACTTCTTTTCGTCCGCAGTGAGAAACTCAGTCATGTCCCCTGAGGCTGCAGAATTTGAGAACAAGGAAGTTAGTGGAGAATCCACTGACGGTACCTCAAGTAGGGAAGCGAAAGATGGGGCCACATTATAGAGCTTCTTTTCCACAGTGCTTTCCCTGGGAATGGTGGACAGAGAGGCCCACTGGGCCTCCACCGCATCCCGGAAAACAAAGGGACAGGGAATCTGTTTGTGCTCCACTACCTTCACCTTGAACAGCGGATTTGACTCCTTGTCCGCTGAGGTGGAAGGTTTCTCCTCCTGCACAGAGGTTAAAGAGGCAGTGGAGCATGCCTTTGATAGTAAGGAAGTAAAGATGGAGTGATCGAGGAGGCAGGAGGCAGAGGCCTGATCGGGTTCTGCTTCCTCCTCGTCTGATATGGGGGTGTCCGCCACGTCTAAGCCATCGGACTCCCCCTCCCCCATCTGGGATGAAGCCTCCAAGATAGCAGATTCCGGAGCTGGAGAGTAGTTCTGCTGAGGGGGAGGACCAGTGGGAGGAGAGGGAACCCAAAGGGGAACCTGTGGGGTCCTTGATGGAGTCATGAACTGCATGAAGGCATGCTGCATGAAGGCCTGGAATTGGGCCTGTGACCATGTGGGCCCCTGGGCCCCAAGGGTTGCCCCTACCAACGCTGGGGCAGTAGCCACTTGGGTGCCCTGCTGAGGAGGAGTGGAGGAGTGAGAGGGACCTGCCTGTTCGGTGTCCCCCAGAGGAGTGGCAGTCCAGGCAGCATTTGGTTGGGGAGGCTCCCTAGTATTGGTATCCAGTGGGGCAGGGGGAACCGGATCGGCCCCACTGGATAGGAGCCTCTGTGCCTTGGAGAATTCTCTCTCCAATGCCTGGTGCCTCCTCAAGGCCACTCGCTCCGCAGACTTAGAGGTCTTTTTGGAGGAAAGATGCCTGGTCTTGGCCTTCTTCTTGCCTCCTGTATTTAAATCGGGTGCCGTGCGCTTTGGTTGCGCGTTCGGGGCACCTGAGACCGGTATAGTCATGGGCGAGGGACTGTCTGCCATTATCGCTAGTCAAGCCTGCAGAAGGGTGACTAGTGGAGGTAAATTGGACCCAAGGCCGCAGAACAATGTTCAGGGAAGAGGCGCAACCGCCCCTTACGCTGAGACCAGATAAGGTGTGGCAGATCAGCCGGACAGGTTGTAGGCCTGTGCTGTAGGCCGTGTGGCTAAAGGCCACGGCTATAGAAAAACAGGTGGCCTGCAAAAGCCTTCACTCCTGCCGGGGCCTAGGTGACCAGGGCCCACGGGGTACTGCCTCCTCCAGCAGCCCTGGGATGAGAATCCCCTCTCCAATGTTATATGACCCCTGCTGTACCTATGCAGGAGGGGTAGGGCACCTCTGGAAGTTATGAACGGTCGGCGTTCCTGCGTCAACGGAGGGCGCCGCCGATGGCCTTGGATGCTGGAGCTCGCGTCGAAGGCTGTCCCTGGTCGGGCCTAAAACGTTAGGCCAAGACGGGGAGTTCTGTGGACTGTGCTGCAGGCCATGATTCAAGATGGCCGCCACCCCCTGGTGGTGGAGTGGCGGGAAAAACCGTTATTACGCGGTCCCAAAATGGCGTCCGCGTTCTTCTACGCTCCTGAGGTAACTTTCTAGGAAAAACTTTCTCCCCCCCCCAAAAAAAACAACAGGCCCGGGGTGAAGGAGCGGTATGGAACAAAGCCTCACTCTCACCGCTTTTTTCCCCCCACCGTTTACTTGCGTGTGGAGGAATTCCGTAGCTGGGCTATGTGAGCGATTTGCGTGTTCGCCGGCCTCCTCTGTGCCTCCTTGCCGTATGCGGCGAATTCGGTGGTTTTAAAAGACCCCGAAGAGACTGGAGGAGGCTGTTGGCCTTTCCGCCGGCTGCAGCCGTTGTCCCCGTTCCTCCGTTTGATTTAATTAAGGAACCCGGCGTTTGCAAGCCCCTGGGGGAGCGGAGAAAGCTGCTGGCTTCCCCGCCGGCTTTTCCGTTCTTCCGTTTGTTTTAATTAAAGGAACCCGGCGTTTGTAAGCCCCTGGGGGAGCGGAGATGCTTTCTGCCTGCTGAGATCGGTCCGTGCTGGAGCCGGCTGGCTTGAAATTCAGGACCGGATTGTAATGCAAGGTGGATCAGATTCTAAAGAAAAAAGGTCTAAATTTGAAAAAAAATTTGGAAAATAGTTTGTCAATTTTGAGATCAAGTCAAAGGAACTACGGAGCCAACAAAAAGGTGTCTGCTCTGAGCTCGAGACTAGGAAAAAACTGGGAGACACGCCCAGGGAAAGGCGTGGCTAAAGCTTTTTCCTAGTCTCTCTGAGCAGGAGGGCTGAAATAACCCAATCCAGTGGATTATACATCCACCATGCTGGAGAACAGATGTGATTAAAGGCCTAAGCTGCAAAGCAAGGATTACAGTTGGAGAAGTGTTTGACTTCCAAGGTGCCGAAAAATTGCCAGAGGCAATGTCAAGTCAGGTTTATAACTGTGTCAGAAAAGGGCACCAAAAAACGCTGCTCATAATGGCGGCCGTGAACTTGAGGCGATAGCAAGGCTGTCTAAAGCCACGCTAAATTTGTAATTTGCAGCTTGTTAAAGTACCTATGATGGAGTATGTGTTTTTTTCACCACTGTCTCTCTCCCTGTGTGCTGTAATTTGAAATAATGAGGATGAATCTTTTGGAGAACTCTTATTAGGCGCAAACTGCCATTTGCAGCTCTTAAAATGGCACCCGCTGTTCGTGCGGTGGGCCGGGGAGTCCAATAATCTTGAGGCCGAAGCCCAGCTGATTCGCGGGTAATTTGGGAGCTGGAAGGTGAAATCAGCAAAAGATTTTTCCGCAAAGTCTCTGTTAGGCGAGAAATGCCGTTTGTGGCACTTAAAATGGCGGCCTCTGTTCGTGCAGTGGGCCAGGGAGTCCGATAATCTTCAGGCCGAAGTCCGGCTGATTAGTAGCTAGTTGTGAGCTCCGCATAGGTCCGCCGATCAGTTGAGGCGATTGGCAGAGCCGTGGCTCGGCTGTGCTGTCCTAGGCAGCCTTGTGAGCTTAGATAGCTCAGAAAGCAATGGGAGAAAGGAAGGAGGTGAATTTTAAGCTTTAAGGGGAAGTAAATGAGAGACTGGAGAAAAAAACAAAAGAAAACTAAATAGTCTCAATGAGAAGGAAGGATAATACATGGATAATATGACCTGTTGCGATCTGAGAAGGAACCAACGCGTCCTGCTTGGTATCAGACTAAGTCGGAACTGGGGCAGCATAGCCCAGCGGGAGGCATGGCAAACTCTCAGACTTAGTCTATTGGGTAGAAAGGACATCAGAAAGCCCATCCGTGGATTATCCATCCTCATGCTGGAGAATTAAGCAATCAACAGTAATCAATTATTTCCCTGAAGCATTCTCAAAATGATAGGAAGCAGACACAAGACATATCTCAACAATAACCCTCTTTGAAGACTAAGCAAATACCTTGCTGAGTGAAAGATACTATTATAATGCAAAGATAACAAGTGTTTGCATTGCAAAATGAAAAATACAGTCATAAACAGTCATTTCAACAAGATTAATAGCCGAGAGAAACAAAAACTGCAGAGCAGAGGTCAGCTTCTTATTCACTGCTTTTTGAAAATGTTGGAAAAAGGATTCTGAAGTGGAGAAATAATTTAAGATAAAAGATAGTAAGTGGGGAAATTGGAGTTCATTAGTATCGCTCTCCCAGAACTGACAAATGCATGACAGCATCTGAGATCTTTATGAAGCATTTAGCCCATCTTTCAAACATGCTGTTGCAGCCATGAACTTGCACTCTGAACCCTGAGTTAACTAATACCAAATCATATAATGGGACTAAAAGGGTAAGAGGTAAAAAAATGATATTTTCTTGATGTTCCCCTTTTTCTCAAGTGCACACTTTCAAAATCTAAATTTGTACAGGCAACAATTCACCATTGTCTTTATAAAGCCAATAATGATAAAATAGGGTGAAGTATTCTTTTAACATTTTTTCCCCTCTGAAATGCATTTCTAAGCTCCTTTTGAAGAAAGGTACAAAATTGTAATGGATATTTGTTATGAATAACTACATTTCAAAAAATATATTGCAGAACTTGAAATCATACAAAGAATAGCAATCAATTTATTATGAAATAACTTTATTAGGAGGAAGAACCTAATAGTTTTGAGGGAGTTTTAGTTAAGAGGATAAGGAATGAATGACAGAGTCAAAATTTCACAAAAGGTATGAGAACTTGGTTTAACAAGGGTTTTTTCACTCCTCTGATCAGAATCCAGGTTCATTTATTAAAGCTAAATGACAAAACCAACACTGCTAAAAAAGTGTTATTAACATAACACGTAGGTTAAAATGTAGAATCCCCTGCCACCTTTATTTATAAAGTTTTAAAAGCAAAGGATAGGACTAGTGATGCTTACCTAAGGGCGTCCAAGGAAAGTTCTTCTTCCACATGTTTTTACTTTTATACGAGTATAGTAACCCTAACCCTAACTCTCTTTTTTAAGATTACAGTGTGAAATTTGAATGTCAATTCTTGTAGTTAATTGGGACTTCACAACTGTAACTTTGTACTGTACCTGAGTTTTTCCTTTTGAAAGTAAAAATAGGCAAATTCATCTTTAAAACTTAAAAGCATAACTACTCAAGATTGCAATGACCAAGGCGTTCTGATGTACATACATAATTGTCCAAGCATACTACATCTGGATTTAGCAGTAGGTGGATCTACATTGTAAACCAGAGATTAGCCCCATAATAGTGGACTTGAGATGCTTTAAAAGATAGAGGTAGAGCGTTTTCTATCAATACATGACGCTGGACAAAATAACAAGAAATGACTATTATTTTTATTATCAACAATATACAGGGAGTCCTCAACTTACTATCATAACTGAGCCCAAAATTTCTGTTGCCAAGCAAGACAAAATTGTTAAGTGAATTTTGCCCCATTTTACAACCTTTCTTGACACAGTTGCTAAGTGAATCACTGCAGTTGTTAAGTTAGTAACACAGTTTTTAAGTGAATCTGGCTTCCCCATTGACTTTGCTTGTAAAGTCTTATGACTCCAGGACACTACAATCTGACTTTTGATCACGTGACCACGAAGATGCTACAATGGTTATGTGAAAAGCAATCACAAGTCATTTTTTTTAGTGCAGTTGTAACTTCAAAAGGTGACTAAATGAACTGTTGTAAATTGAGGACTACCCCAATCATCATTAAATAAAAATAAAAATCCTTTAAGCAGGAAACAAAAGCATTGATGGATAAGTAGAATAATTCAGAAAGAAAAAAAATGCCAATAGGTCAAAGCCAAATGTTCAGTGCACCATTACTTTCATATGTCTATCAAAGATGGGCTATAATGTTTCTCAGTATTTCTTGACAAATCCTAATCAGACATTATACAATATTTATATTTTTATATAGTGTATGATGGGATTTTGTGTGTGTGTGTATGTGTGTATATGTGTGTGTGTATATATATACATACATGTATGTGTGTGTATATAAACATATATATATATACATATATATGAATGAATGAATATAACTAACATATATTCTAAACTATCCTAACTGACGAGTTTAATATTTTCAAGTATTTCTTTGGAGAAGAAACTCAAGATTTTACACATCTTGTACTAATTATCTTTATAAAAATATAAATTGTGTCACACATTTGTGCTACATTTAGGGTATCAAAGTACTATGCCATCTTTAATTGGATACACTTTATGCAAGGCCATTACACTTAGCATCAGTGTCAGAGTAGCACAAAGTAGCATTTCTATCAACAATTATTGTATGTACGCCACCCAGAGTTGCTTTTTGTGAGATACACATTTGATTAACAAATAAGTAAATAATAAAACAATTGCCCTCCCTGTCTGTTCTTTTAATTCATGTGAAAATTCAAGAGTTGGTATTCTTTATTTCTAATGCATGTAAATTTTAATCCAATAACAAACAATTAAAACGAACAATCCCCCCCCCAAAAAAGATATTAGCATGTTCAATTTTGTTTTTTTACTTGTATTATTGTTGTGAGCCGCCCTGGGTCTGAGGAGAAGGGCGGCATATAAGTCTGAACAAAATAAATAAAAAATAAATAAAATAAATAAGCTTCCTGACAGTTAGAACAATTAACCAGTGGAACAACCTGCCTCCAGAAGCAGTGAATGTGCCAACACTGGAGGTTTTTAAGAAGAAACTGGACAGCCATTTGTCCGAAATGGTATAGGGTTTCCTGCCTGAGCAGGGATAACCTCTAAGGTCCCTTCCAACTTTATTATTATTATTAATATTATTATTATTAATATTATTATTATTAAGCATAAATCTAAGGAGAATATCAGCATCCCAAGGGAGTAACCAAATTTCTCCTTATCTGCACAAACCCCTTCAGCACCTCCCCAGATCACAGCGGTTTGCGCTGGGCCTCTCAGGGTTTGACCATTATATAACTTTCCACTTGATTAGGTCTCCATAGACCTTGGGCCTACTTCCTGCTCCATCACCCTGTGCTCCACTTACCTCTTCCAAAGATTGCTTTTCCAAAAGACCACTCAACTGATGCAATACATAGCCTTCCTGAAGAGGGCACCTTGCACCATTCTGAAAGCGGGAGCCATTTGGACAATCTCTAAGGCACAATTTTCCAAATTGCCTGATTTGGAAAATCATGCCTTTCTGAGAGATTGCAAGCCTTTGTAAAAGGCCATGCATTGAATTAATTGGGCATTCCTTCAGAAAGGCAATCTTCAAAATCGCCATGCAGCCTTCCTACACAGAAGCCACCTTGCACCATCCCAGAAACAGACACCATTTTGCAAATAGAAGTACTTCTCATGGTTTCTCAGAAGATATTGCAACAGATTTCAAAACTGCACTCACTGCTAGAATGGTGTGAGGCAGTTTCTATAGATGAAGGTTGTACGGTGCATTGGCTAGGCACTCTTTTGGAAGAGGTAAGGTGTGACAAGGCAGGGATAAGGACAAAGGCTGTGGGACTCTGTAGGGCAGGAAACAGGCCCAAGGCCTATGAGGATCCAGCCAGGCAAAAAGTAGGCCCAAGGAATCCAACAGGGCAAAGGAAAAATAGGTGTCGGGGGGCGTTGCAATATCCTTGCAATTGGTCATAAGGGTGGGCAGATTACCAAGCCCCTGATTTTGATCACATGACTCTCGGGGCACTGCAACAGCCATAATGTCAAGTATAGGTCATATATTCCTTCATTCAGCACAGTCATACTTTCTAATGGTTATAAGGTAAACCATATGGAGATCTATGTTGATGCAGCTGGGATAAAGAAACCAAATTAAAATTTAACAGAGACCCTGATGAATTATTTATAATGATCATATTACAATAAGGGCAGGCATTTAGCCTCATTGAAGAGTTCTTTACCAACTGACTAGTCATCCCAAAGCATTTTAGGATTATCATATAATATATCTCTGTTCCTAAATTTGTCCTCTGTAGTATATATTGGTGACCAAATGGTCCTAATATGATTCCTGAACATATGATTATGCCTGTCATTGTGCTGCCCTTCAAGAAACCTCTGAAAATACATTAACCAGATTTCACAAAGAAAAATCTCAGGAGAGGCATTTTGCTTTACTGTAATTTAAATTTCCAGCCTTAGTAGATGACTAGAAGACTAGCTTTTTTTGAATATGCAAAAGGCTTTCCCCCCCCCCTTTTTCTTTAAATTGATGGACCATGGATGTTTATTCACTATGCTACATGTTGAAGATACAAACCATATGATAGGAAATTCTGTGCCAGACACACTGAAGCCCACTAGTAGACTATGCCAGTCTAATGGTTAATTGGGTAGCTTGAATAACATAGCAGATTCCTATATTCCTAAATTCATCTGAGAAGAAACAACTTATTGAGTCAACAGAACTTCAGAGACAGAACAAAACAAAAACAACACCACAAATCCAGTGTTGAAGTGAGAACAGACATGCGATATTAAATAGATTGTGCTATAAATACAATAGAAAAGATGCTGGTGATGAAGTGGTTTCTCAGTTTCTTTCTCAACCTTGGTACATGCTCTTTAGAAACTGTTTTAAATTCTAAGGCTTCTCAGCTAAATTTCTGCCATATGTAGAAGAACTGCTAAAGACATCTGGCTTTAGAGAATGAAAGTTCAGTCAATAGACTGGCTGAAGATGACTGTATTTGGCACGAATGAGGCCAAGTCCATCTGGTCCTCAGGTCTTACTGTACTCGCAAATTGGCTGTAGGAAAATATTATAAACATTTGGTTTCCTAGCCTTCCTTTCTCATAATTACAAGTATTTCCTTTTTGTCTTTTACTTCCCAAAGTTGTGGTTCAACTTAGTCATCAAGAGCAGAGTTACAACTTGAGATAGTCACTAGTCACAGCTCAATTTTGCCATATCTCAATTACTATGAAACCACTATTGCTTATATTTTCTGCAAATGTATGCAAAGAATTGCATCTTCACATTTTAAAGATCACATTTCTTATCAATTAACAAAGCAATAACCTGATATTTTAGCTATAACTGTCATAAACTTCTAGGAAAAAGTACCCCACATATTTGAAGGGGGGGAATGAACTGATAAAGTAATGGGGACGAGAAATCAGAAGTTCAGTGCTGAAAATGTCTAGGCTAATATTGATATTTATATCAAATAACATTAATAAAAAAAGTTCAAAACATTCAAAGCCACCCCACATGGAAACTAAACAATTTGACTAATTTTGTTGAAGTTGTAAATTACCTGAAGGTAGGGAGTGAGTTAGAAATTTACTTATTCTGGGTTTAATTTGAGGCTACAAGAACATCTATATCTTCTTTAACTCTTTTTCTGCCTTTATCTTGAAGCTCTTGATAAGCTTTCAAAATTAATTATTTTTAAAACAATGAGGGGGACTTTGAACAAATGAAACAATTAAGATTTTATTCAAAAGTTATTTTCTTCTAAAAGAAAAACAGGTTTCTTATAAATACATTGTATAAATTGCTCAATGCTACTGTACAAATGGTAGTTTTTGTTGTAGCATTTACTCAGGAAGGACTGAAGTAAAATTTCCCCTAAAATCACGTGAAAGCAAGTCTCTTTCAATTTTCGACTGACCTACTTTCAAAAAAAAAAAAAACCAGTCACCTTTTCTTTCTTGGTCTCCCAGAGCTCTAACTCACTGGAGAACACTGTCTTGAAGTCTCCACACAAGGAGCAGCTCTACAGAGCACTTGTGGGCAAATCTCAATTCCTCTCCTTAACTGGAGAGGAATTACAAAACATGCGCGATGCGACCCTGACCTGCACTGCGCATGCGCGGCGCGATAGCCCGTATTGCGCATGCGCTGTGCAACGGCCCGCATCGCACATGCATGGTGCAATGGCCCGCATCACGCATGCGCGGCACGCGAGCGATGGCCTGCATCACGCATGCGTGTTGCAACGGCCCGCATCACGCATGCGCGTTGCAATGGCCCGCATCATGCATGCACAGCGCACACTCAGCGGCCCGCATCATGCATGCGCGGTGCAACGGCCCGCATCACGCATGCATGGCGCGCGACGGCTTGCATCACGCATGCGCGGCGCGACGGCCCTCATCGTGCATGTGCGGTGCAACGGCCCGCATCATGCATGCGCTGTGCGACAACCCGAATCGTGTGTGCACAGCACGCCACGACGGCCTGAATTGGCATGCGTGGCGCAACGGCCCGAATTGCGCATGTGCAGTGCGACGGCCCGCACCGTGCATGCGTGGCGCGCGGGGCGGCCCGCATCGCGCATGCGTGGCGGCCCGCATCGCGCATGCGCGGTGCGACGGCCCGAATCGTGCATGCGCGGCGCAACAACCCGCATCATGCATGCGTGGTGCTATCCCCGTGCATGCGCGGTGCTGCCCCATGCACCAGCCGAGGGGAAATGGGTGAAAAAAATGGCGGACTGCGGTGTTTGGTGACCCCCGTGAAATGGTCGTTCAACCCCAAATGGGGTCACGACCCACAGGTTGAGAACCGCTGCTCTAGGATAAGGCACGCTGTTCCCCGCACGGACCTGTCAGCACAGGTCAAGGCGATAGTTTGCTGCTAAGGCTGGCCTAGATGGCGCTGAGTTAAAAGAGCCCAAAATGGCGGCCGTCAGCAGGCGGTCAAAATGGCGGCCACAACTCCTCGTTTCGTTACAAGAACAATCGAGCCGGCAAGCAAAATACACGAGGGGAAACAAATAGCGATGCGCTCTGCAGCGCCGCGCTTCCCCCCCGTCGCAAGGAAACCTGCGGTGTTAGGCTGGGCACAGTGAATCCGAAGTCGGAGCCTCGTGCGCCGGGTGCTGGGACTGAACTCCATCGGCTTTGCCGATCCGCTCGCCATTCAGGACGCCGGCAAACAAGGCGGAGGCACTACCCGAGCGTCCTGCTTCAACGGGCCTGTAGGCCTCAAGGGGAGGAGAAAAACCCTGCCGGAGCCCAAGGGCTCGAGGAAGGACAGAGACCTTCAGGAAGTAGCCAAAAACTTCAAATATCCAAAGAACAACAGCTAGATTGGAATTTAGGATAAATTTGGATAAGAAAATTCCGAATTAAAGCATTTAAAATTATAAAATCCTATGGAGTCAATAAGCCTGCGTACTGCTGAGCCTAAGACTAAGTCAAAACTGGGAGACACACCCAAAGGTAGGCGTGACCAAAGATCTGACTTAGTCTCTCTGTGCAGGAAGACTGAAATAACCCAATCAGTGGATTCTATATCCACCATGCTGGAGAACACAATAATTACAAACAACTCTTATATTTGATTCATAAACTGGCAAATCTATACTGTACCAAGAACAATACTTTTAGAATACTTCTCTGTATTTTAATTTTTTTCCTCGTGGATGTGAAAATTACAGCTAACAAATACAGCATAAGTATTTTAGAATAAGCATTACTCTTTTTTTACTTGATATGTGATTTTATCTAAGTGCTAGACAAAATGTAATATTCAGTTTTATTTAGTTTTTGGTAAATTAATACATCAATATAAAAATGTATTAATTTTTAGATATTAAATATTGTACCAATTTTAGGGAATAATTAGTTGTCAGGTGCAACTAATTAACACCAAAACTCCTTTAAACATAAGTTGCTGTTATGTTATGTTAACTAAGCACCCAATATTATAATAGTGGCTGACGCTACTCTCAAAAGATATCCTGAAGTATTATTTTAAAGTTTTCGTGCCTTAATGATAGAAAGTTGATATATCAATTTGGAGATATTACAAAATAAATTCAGAATAAGGAATTTTCCTCCCAAACATAATCAACAGTGTATCTTTGAAACACCTATAGCATAAAGTCTCAAAGGAACTTAGTTTAAAAAAACACAAGGGAATATAAAGTTACTGTTTAAAACTGTCATTTTAACCATCCCAACCTATTAGCAGATATCCTATAATTTGATGCATAATATAGGAAAATAGATTTTTCCTTCACCATAAATGGTGAGGCTTGACCATTTCACTTCCTAGAAACGCAGTCCTAATTTCATTTCCTATTTGTATCACTGTCAGCATTTTAAAAGCCAGATCAATTCTACACATGTGATAAAGACAATGTAAGCAAATGTTAATCTTGAATATAATTGTGCCAGGAAGCATCAGCTACTTTATTAGGGTCTGGATAAGAGAAACTCCTTCAATTACTGCATTTCTAAAATCAGTGGTATGTAGCTACAAATAAATCGCAAGATGTACTCACTTAAAAATAATATGAACCAGGTTGCGTCTTGTAATTATCATACTATATAATGAATTCCCAATATTTTTATGCAGCAGATAAGCAGGTGCAGTTTTGTCCTTGAAACTTCGTACTTTTTTTGTTAAAGATAGTTCTCGACTTGTGACCAGTTGCTTGGTCCTTGATGCTCTCTGAACTTGTTTTTTTTCTTGCAGATGTTTTATTGCCTAAACAAGGCAACATCATCAGTGCTAGACTACCGGTAGTAATGAAATGTCTTCAAGAAAAAAAACAAGCTCAGAGAGCACCAAGGGCCCCTCATTTCAACCCCGAGCTACAAATATTCTCCTTTATTGGACCCGCTGTTTAGCAGCAACAGTGCAACCTATAACCCGGATTCAAAGTTCCAATGGCAGCCCCCTCATGATCACATGATCACATTTTGGGCACTCAGCGTATGGCCTGCATTTATGGCCATTTGCAGCATCTTACAGACGTGCGACCATTTCTTTTACCAGAGCTTGTTGTTTACTTCTGGTTCCTGGCAAAAAAACTTCCATTGCGGACAATGGATTTGCTTATTGATGCAATGTTTGCTTAACAAACACAGTATCTGCTTTATGACCACAGTGTTCACTTTATGACCTCAGTGTTTGCTTTACAACCGCCACCTTTGTTTAACAACCGCTGCAAAAAAGGTCATAAAATCAGGCGCAGTCACATGGTGACCCACTTAATGACTGGCATGAACATAATTTGAGGTTCAATTACAATTGTAAGTGAAGGACTATCTGTATTAAACAGAACTGTTTCAATAAAACCAGACATTACACATATTCATTTGTGCCTGTATGCTGTTTATATCATTATGCATTTTGTACCTACTTTACATACTGAAGAGTATGGTTGTACCTCCTCTTTATAGTCATAACCTAATAACTAACTACTTAAATGGAACATGCTTTGTGTCAAATGACCAAAGAAACTTAACAAATGCACTAGAGGCTTGAAATAGATGAGTGCAGTGGTTAGAATGATTGGTTCAATTACAGTACTGTGATTTTTGCCACAAATTTCTTGTGTTTGTGCAGTTTTTTAGGCTTAGTACCATTTCATTGTCAAGATTAGATCACATTGCTACTCCATGTTCTGGAAAATAAGATTCTACTTTTTTTTCCCCATGAACTGAACCTTACATCTAAATCATCACTTTCAGAGTTGTCACAGAATGTAGACTAAGCCGTGCAGTGCAGTCAATATATAACTTTGAAAATAACCTTCTACATCAGCCTATTCATATTTCTATCACTCTGTGCAAAGCTGATTTTAATATGCTAATACTGATATACATTTGAAAAATGATTATCGTGCTTGGTCTAATTGTATACTTAAGAGATCTTTCTCCTAATACTAAAATACTCTTTTGAGATTCAAATGATCTAAGACAGTGGTTCTCAACCTTTCTGAGGTTGAGACCCCACTTGCCACGCCCATGCGTGCCGTGACCCCGACCTGGGGGCGCGCGTGTGCGCGCGCACGCAAAAAAAAATTAAAATTTTTTTAAAAAAATAAAAAAAACAAAATGGCGGCCACGACGGGCGGATCTGCGCATGTGCGGATTGGCCCATCGCATGCGCCACGCATGCACGCATCCGCCCGTCGTGGGCCACCATTTTGGTTTTTTAAAAAATTTTTTTAAAAAAAACTAAAAAAAACAAAAAAAAACAAACAAAATGGCGGCCGCGACGGGCAAATCTGCGCCTGCGTGGATTGGCCCATCGCACGCACCATGCATGCGCAGATCCGCCCGTTGCGGTCCGCCATTTTTGTTTTTACTTTATTTTATTTTTTTTAATTCTTTTTAATTTTTTTTTATTTTTTTTCCAGCGCGACGGGCGGACCTAAGCGTGCGTGGCGCGCGCGCACCAAAAAAAATAAAAAAAATAAAAAAAAATAAAAAAAATTAAAAAAAATAAAAATAAATAAAAATAAAAAAAACAAAATGGCGGCCGGCGGTGCCCGGCGACCCCCGCGAAATGGTCGCGCGACCCCAAATGGGGTCACGACCCCAAGGTTGAGAACCACTGATCTAAGAGGTTAGTTGTCGACTGCAGTATTTTCCACTTTCTGAGTTCTAGAAACTGATTGTTAAATTGCAGGTTGGGAGAACAACTGTATGTTATAAATGGGCCTTATTTAAGAGTGTCTTCTCCCTGGAGCCAACTTGAAGCTATATTCTGTTTCATACTGCCAGTGAAGCCTCATTCAAGGCATTCTGGGAGTTGAAGTCCACGAGTCATAAAAGAGCCAAGGTTGCCTACCCCTGGTATTGACTAACACAGTGGTAGCGAACCTTTGGCACGCATGCCAGAAGCGGCACTTGGAGCCCTCTCTGTGGGCATGCATGCCGTCGCCCCAGCCCCTCCTCCCCATGGCCCCCTCCTCTCCAGCAGCCCCCCTGGAGGAGTCGCCCCCAGACACGGCCTGCATGGAGCAGCGCAGCCAAGGACATAGCTGGGCAGCAGGGACAAGACTCCGCCCTTGCGCCCCATAGCATGCAGATGATGCTGCAGGGTGTGGGCGGTGGGTGTGGCTGCCATGGCGCTGCAAGGCTGCCTGGGCAATTTACTACGGTGGGCCATTGAGGCAGTGCATGGCCCTGTGGGTGGGCGGAGCAGGCAGGACAGGAGGCAGAGCGGGGGCGGGGGGCGGCTTTGGGCACTCAGTCTTTAAAAGGTTCACCATCACTGGACTAATCCATTCCGAAATACTTAAGCTGGTAGAAGGACTGTAAACATTTTAAGAAATAAATAAATCTCTTTGGAACTAAGTAAACAAACCAGCTGAAATTTAAGTAAATCACCAACAAATTCCACTGAAGTCTTGAAACAAAGATACAAGTGCCCTTTAATGCTATTTGCCCAGAGGTTCACTCTGACCTTGAATATAGTCATAAAATTGTAACTTAGGGTAATGAAGAAACAAATCATGCTAACCAAATCAAAAGAAATCTGCATGCCTAGACCTGTGTACTGGTAAAAAGCTGGAAACGCAAGAGCTTGCACAAGCACTGATTAGCCCTACCCATAAGACTGGTGGATATGGAAGGAGAGATGAATAGTTTGTTTTAGAGTGCCTACCCACCACTTTTCACAATACCAAGAGTAACAATTTTATGTGTACTTAGCACAGTTTCCAGCAAAACATGTCCATAGGAATGCTTTAACTCAATTAATGACTGCAGGCTCACGTTGAGTGTCTCAACTTACAAATGTCATAGCTTATAACTAAAATTTCAGATTCTATTATGGTTGTAAGTTGAAGGCTGCCTGCATTTCCTCATTCACACAATGATGTAATGACACACATATTATTTTGACACTGTTGTGGCTTCTTACAGATGCCTATGGGCACAGTTTTCTCAAACAAAAACTTCTCCAAAATTCCTGAATTGTTCCATTTCAAACAGTGGCTGGGCCTGTTCATGAGTGGCCTATCCAATGAGAAAACCTGGCCCAGACACCACTTCATTTCAAGTTGAGATAAATTTCTAATTTTTTATGCTATCCCATAAATTTCTGATTTTTATGCTATCTACATATTGTATATCGTAACAGCAAATTGTTTAAATTCTGTTCCTATAATCAGCATGTTATGAATGAAAATATCTAAGATGCCATGTTATCATCGAGCTGGTATGATTTCGTTTCTATACCTTCCCAGCACAACCTGAAGTAAAGTCATCTTTAAACTTCTGGAATTCACATTCTGAAAATAAGCACCTATGCCAATTTTGAAACATTAAAGGGGAAAAGGTTTTTGCTTCAAAAGTGCACACTGTATTAGCAAGACCATATGTCATTTATTAAAATAAAAGCTGCCATTCATTGTATAGTTTTTGAAACATCTTTCATTGATAACCTAAGATGTTCCACTCTGTACTCCTAGTCAAGTAGGTGAGGATTCTCCCTTTCTAATTTCTATTTAATTAATAAGAATCAACTTGGAAAGAAATCATACAATTTATATGCAAATAGGTTATTTATAACCGATGATCTTGTGTTATCTCTAATCATGCTTACTTGAAAGGTTCATACCACACCCAAATACTTAGTCACATACACATGGGCAGGAACTTTTTTCATTATATAATTTTTGTTATGTCTAGCAACCCTATGTAACGCAAACGTTCTCAACTAATTTTAAGATTAAATTACTAATCTATTACTTAGCAGATATTTAATCTAAGGTGAAAGTGATTATTCCTATCATTTTAAAAAAATGGGAAACTGAGACAAAGAATATTAAAAACTTATGGAAAATTACAGTGAACACTGTGTTATGTAGAGATATAAGACACATGTTAAATATTTAGCTTACCAAGCTACACCCAAATCTTATCAGGATGCCAAGTTTAGTATAGCATCTCATGCATTTTTATATTTATCAGTGGGCAGAAACTAATTGTTATATACAATACGGCCTAGATACAACACAATCCTCACCATTTCATTCCTTAATCACATGCAATCTCAGTCAAACAAGAAGAAAATCAAGCAAGGATTGATGGTAAAAGAGAGTCCTGAAAGATAGGCTCTTAGATTTAAAACTATAGCTTTATTGCCTATGTCTTTTAAACAACTTTCATTTATTTTAATTATTAAGAATATGTCACAGAAGGGATCAGCTGATGCAAAATCTGGTGTACTTATTGATAGTGACAGTTTAGGATCACCCAAATCTAAATTCACTCAAATTTCAGAAAGATAGTCTCTCAACTTCACTTGTCTCATAAAAATATCATAGAACTGATATAGGAAGATGCAATATATAATCATATCTTATTTATTCATTTATAAACCAACTCCCCATAAAAAGGATAGGAAAAGTATATGGTAGAAATGTGACATGCAGGTATACAGTGGTGCTTAAAAGTTTGTAAACACTTTAGAATGTTCACTATTTCTACATAAATATGACTCAAAATGTGATCTGTTTTCCACACAATTTCTAAAACAAAGAGACAAATGAGTCAAAAATATAGCAATTTTGTTCATTGATTTACTGAGGAAAATGACCCAAAGCTACATACTTGTATGCGGCAAAAGTATAGTCATAAGCACTGAAAATTAAAAAGCGTTCACAAACTTTTTTAGAACCACTATAATAACAAAAACTAAATTTTCATTATACATTTCTAGTAACATATAAATATTTATGTGTTAGACAATACAGTCGTCATAATCATGAACGTCATCATGGAAATTCTCTGAAAGACTTTGAGGCAATTACCCTCTCTTACTCCAATCTTTTTTATAGGATTGTTGCTGTAGAATAACATTGGAAGAGAAAGTATGAACTGAGTTGATGGAGAAAAAGCAAGACACGAATATATCAAAATGATAATACAACATCTGTGATCACTTATTTTAAAAATTTGAATTTAAAGGCAGGCATTTTATATATTTATTACTGCAAATGCATTATGATTTCTTATTCTATGGAAAGCTCTCCCATTAAATTTTGATGTTTGCTTTCCCTAGTCTTGACTATAAAGAGATATCCTTAGCAAAGGAGACTTTTAACTAATACATGTAAAAAACACATGTTTTGGTGCAAGCAGCATTACCCATTCAACTGTGGTACAAAGTTGAATATCAATAATAATTCAGAATTCATATACAAAAAACAATATACAATCTCTACCTAGCTGCTATAACAGCTGAGTCTCAACTCGCAGAATGTAAAGCATTTTTTGGCAGCCCCAGCCAGCTGCTTCCAAAGCTGCCTCCATCTGTCACTAGCTAGAGCCTCCCTGCCCCCTTCAATTTGGACAATGAAGAGCCAATGCAAATTGGAGCAGCCAATCAGGCTCCAGGAGCATAAGAACACAGTGCTTTACAGCCCTCTCTAAGGGGTTTACAGAGTCAGCATATTGCCCCCAACAATGTGGATCCTCATTTTACCAACCTTGGAAGGATGGAAGGCTGAATTAACCTTGAGCCGGTGAAGATCGAACCCCTGGCAGTCAGCAGAATTAGCCATATTGCATTCTAATCACTGTGCCACTACAGCGCCATATACAATGTAACTGCCTGCCTTTCCCAATTTTCACACTCGACAATAATTGAGCCCCCCAAAAAAACTGTTCTAAACGAGAAAGTTAAATGAGCTTTGCCCCATTTTACGATCTTTCTTGCCACAGCTATTAAGTAAATCACTGCAGTTCTTAAGTTAGTAACACTGTTGTTAAGTAAATCTGATTTCCCCATTGACTTTGCTCATCAGGTCAAAAAAAGGTGATCACTTGACTCCAGGACATTGCAACCATCATAAATATGAGTCAGTTGCTAAGTATCTGAATTTTGATCACATGACCATGGGGATGCTGCAACAGTCATAAGTGTAAAAAACACTCATAAGTCACTTTTTTCAGTGCCACTGTAACTTTGAATGGTCACTTAACAAACGTTTAAGTCAAGGAATTACTGTATTATGAGCCAAGACAGAAAGTTATTTAGTTTAATTGGTTAACTCATCTAATCGGATGTTTCATTATAAGTTTTAGTATTCATTGTTTTGATTTTATATTAATTAGTACCTAATTCAACAGCAATTAATGAGTGATATATAATAAGTAAAGTACAGTATGAATAATTTCACAGTCTTGTATATCATTTCTTCCTCATAGGTAATGATGCAACAAGTTGGAAATTCATCCTAAAACTGGTTGTGCTAGTTAATAAATTCTCAGATGAATACTCCAATCTTCCTTTCTCACATGTTTCTCAAATTATATTACAAAATATATTTAGAATTGAAAATTCTAAATTTACTTATGGAAGAAAATTCTAAATTTACTTATGGAAGAAAAACAGATGCAACAGAAAAACACTACAAAATTCAGCAGCTGATCAAGAGAAATATTTCCTGATTTATAAGAAAAATGTTGAGGATAAGGCTAGAATAAATGCATTTTTATCTTTTTTAACTTCTCAAACATTAGCATTTTATTCAGCCATGACCCTTATTAAATTGAGGATCTGTACAATCAGAATTAAATGTCCTATCTACATAAAATGAAGTGCATTATTTATCAATAATACTTAATGACAAAAAGCCTGATAAATTCCTGCGATTACACTACTGATTTCCGCTAGTCACGCATCATTGAGTCTATCGGTCATTAGCATTATCACAGTGCATAAACTTCAGCTTATGCAGCAACTTTCATAACAGCATCTGAAATGTACCTCTACCTTTTTCTCCCCCATTTAGTTCAGAATAACTATTCCATGTTTCTACCTCAGACTGAATGGATAACAAAGAACATTCCTAAGAATCCTAAAATATGAACTGGGGTACACTTTCTATACCAGGTGTAGGCAACCTTGGCTCTTTTATGACTCGTGGACTTCAACTCCCAGAATTCCTGAGCCAGCCATGCTGAGAGGAAAGCGAAAGGTTTCCAAGCTGAGCCATGCTGTCTCAGGAATTCTGGGAGTTGAAGTCCACGAGTCATCAAAGAGCCAAAGTTGCCTACCCCTGTTCTATACTTATGTACACAATTTAAACAAGTTATATAAATCAGGGTTTGGGAGAAGAAGCTGTTATATAATACTGATTCTAACAGTTATGAAATTAAATGTATTACATAATATATGTTTTTGTATAGAACATTGTATAAAATTCCCAGTTATAATCTACAATATCCCAGGGTATCACACTTAGGGAAATATTCCTTCAGAATAAATTCTATTAAAAGCAGGGAGTCTTCAAAACATTAAGAGGCTGTATTTTCTATTAGATTAAACAAAATTTAGTCCAAAACAAATATCTTAAAAATGTGATGATATATTAATTTATTAATTTCAAAGGTTTATTCTTTTTACACTTTATGTCACACAAATTCTTTAGAATGAAATTTGCAGAATTTAAACTCAGACATCTCTGGGTTAGATATCTATAAATTGCATAGAAGAATGGTAAAATGATTATTATAATTTAACTCAAATTTTAGTTGGTATTAGATTAGCTTCCTTATGGATTTTGGTGATATACAATTAGTGTATTGGAATAATAATAAAGTTTTTCTAAATTTGTGGTTCTTTCTTAGAATTAGTTTAATTTTTGAAACTTTTAAAAGATAATACATTTTTACTATTAAAAATTGCCCCATACTACAGCCTGCATGTTACAATACCCATACTTGGTATGTTTCAGCAACCTTGATTAATTTGCATTTCTTTATCGATATAGGTTCAGTTCAATGTTCTTAAATAATAAGCAAACATATGGCAGAGGTTTACTGTTATAACTCAAAATGCTAGCATGCTTATTGGCCCTGCTCTCAATATATATCTTCCACATATATACATCTCACTGATTCTACTAATAAGTAAATATGTCTATTCATGCAAATATGAAATACAGTACAGCCTAGAAATTTATCCCAAAACATCAGAAGCAAACCTGCTCCCTCATACATTCACCTCCCATAATATGTAATTGTATATTAATATGCCTCATTGCAACACCGAGTGAACAAAATAATAAAATTGTTCCATAATTATTCTGGATGATTTAATGAATGGTTAATTTATCTGGAGATCTTGAGATTCATGACTTTGAAAATAACATCAAAGGTCATTTAACAGGTAGGCTGAAATTTGAATGAAGCAAGGACTGGGTTGGATTCAAACACCTAGCATAAGATTAAAGGATGCTACTGTTCAGAAATATGTTTTCTTTCACCTAGTTTTCTCTGTGAGTTTTTAAGTAGTGCAAGGGAAAGTAAGCCTTACAGCATTGCCCCTAAAATGGCTTTATAACATGGGGAAACCAGATGAGCCATAACATACATTTTAAAAATATTTTTCATTCTACCGTCTAAAAAAAGGCCTTAACTAAGCTAAATGTGATCGATACCCTAATTCAATAGTATAAAAACCTTATTCTTGCAACTAAATCATGTGTTCTGTCTGAAAGAATTCATATCACTCAAGACAAAATTTAATTTCTGATCAGATTTATTTTAATGGATTGAATTCAAACAAAGTCATGCTTCTAGTAGAAACACTGCAATTGCTAACTGGTTTCACAAATTTCAGTGAATCTACTCTAAGCATTACTCAAAGGGATCTTAGTCCAGTATTTTTTTTATGGTAATGCTTACTTTTTAGCTAATTACCAGCTTTATCTTATAATGTTTATATTAATATCCAAAAGGCTTATTAAATTACAATTTTTTTAAAAAAAAATCAGTCCTCTATTTAAGTTTTATTTCTAGGTCACTTTATTACTTTTTCTTAGAAAATATTTACGTATTTTGTACATATTTCTCCTAATCTATGCCTTTTGTATCCCTCTTTCCAATTAAAACTAAGTAGTGCTTTCTGCATATTTTGCCACACTGTACAGAATTTTGCATCAATTTGAAGTCAGAAACTGAAAGTTTGTCATTGTTTTCAATCTGACATATAACTTTTAGAAGTGCCAATGGACAATCAAAACACGAAGAGACCAAGTTTATTTCATTTCTAATTACAAACAAACCCATCACAACAAGACTATTTCATGCCCAAACACCTCTGAAATTTTTTTTCATTATCATTAGCTATGATATTAAGCTATTGATATATTTACCATAAATCTTTTGTTATCTCCACAGACAGCTGCTCTAGAGCTTATTTCTATTAATGTCACTTCAAGAAATCTAGAACCTTTACTCTTCTTCAGCAAAGTAGTTCAATTATGTCTGGGTATCAGACATAATCCATATGCCTGGATTATGCTACTGGTTTGCAGAGGCACTCATGTCCTAATATAAGCCTAAAAAATGCTTACAAAGAAAACAAACCTCATCAATGGTAATAAGCTAGGCAGAAGTAATCAACTCCACTGACTTCTATAGTGTTAATATTTAATAAACAAAGTTCACACACTCACATATATTTGGACCTGCAAACAAGCAAGACAAGCAATCTCTCACGTTGCTACACTTTTGGCCCTACAGCAGGTCATGTACTATATTCCAGAGTTATGTACTATATTCCAGAGCTACAGAACTGAAAATAAAATTCTTCCACTATACCTGACCTAACACTTAGGTTAATTGAACTACTTTGCTGAAGAAGAGTAAAGGTCACACTGGTCTCCTGTTTCCTGACTGTTAGAGGTAGGCTGCCATGAAGTTAGGTCTTTCAACTCTATATTTATTTATTTATTTATTTATTTATTTATTTATTTATTTATTTATTTATTTATTTCGATTTCTGGGCCGCCCTATTCCAAAAACTCAGGGCGGCTTACAACATAATCAGTAGCATATAGAAATCAAATACATTATAAAACGCCTAAATTAAAACCAATCATCCGAAACAAACTCACAACAAACATACACTGGCTGGGGCAAGGTGTCAACTGCCCCAGGCCTGCCAGCAAAGATGTGTCTTTAACAGTTTGCGAAAGGCGGAGAGGGTGGGGGCAATACGGACCTCTGGGGGGAGTTGATTCCAGAGGGCCGGGGACGCAACAGAGAAGGCTCTTCCCCTAGGCCCCACCAGGCGACACTGTCTGGCAGACGGGACCTGGAGAAGGCCGACCCTGTGGGCCCTAACCGGTCGCTGGGTTTCATGCAGCAGCAGACGGTCCCGCAAGTAACCTGGTCCGATGCCATGTAGGGCTTTATAGGTCATAACCAACACTTTGAATTGCGTTCGGAGACCAATTGGCAGTTTATGCATTTGATTTGTCCTAAATAGGTACAGTATATTGCATTTGTCATGGATAAACATTATGTATTTGAATTTGGCCCAATCTTCAAATCTATCCAGATTATTTTGAATTGTGATTGCATCCTTTAAGGCTCATGGCCCGGAGAGAAGAAGAGCAGCTTCCAAATAGGCACGCACGTGCACATGCAAAGGAGGCCACATGCACTGGCCCCGTTCATGCATGCGGCATGCGCCAGCGTCATATGCATGCGCAGCCACGCACCCGCAATTAATGGCCCCATCCGCGCATGCGCAAATAGGCCTCCTACACCAGCCCAGCACTGCCCTGTTCACAGATGCGCAAACGGACCGCCCACACCTGCATATTGCTAGCAGCCCTGTTCGTGCCCATACGCATGCGCAAATGGCACCACAGGCTAGCGTGATAGGGAGCAATGAGGGAGCAGCCATTTCCACAGTCCGGTGGCCAAGAGGCCAGGGCCTGCTACCAGGCTGTAGCCCATAGGTTGAGGATCCCTGCTGTAGGGTATCCAGACAATTCCCTAAATTTTGTTCATCTGGAAATATCATTAAAATCCTGTTCTTTTCACCCAGCTCCAAAATTCAGCCTTTAAGATTTCAGTTTTAGATGCTCAATTTACCAGTTTATAATTGCTTCCATTTCTTATACATCTTTTTGTTTCTTGTTATTCATCCATAGAAGCACCTTTGAAACATTTTTCTCACTTTCCCTTTTTCATTTGAGTCATTTTTAGGATCTTTACCTTTTTACTTGTTTCTTTGGATTGTAAGTCATGATCTGAAGGTTACTATTTGCCTGAGTTCGTTAAAAGTCCAAGATAGCTGAAGCATCCCCCACCCCAATTATTTTGAACTCCAGCATGTTATGTTCATTTTTCCATAAGAGCCAACTGCTTTCACTTCATCAACCAATTCTACTCTTTTCTTCAAAATTTGATCCAAAATAGCCAATATGAAAAAAAAAATGGAACTGATAGCAAGATCAGAAACCTATTGGATTTTCCATTCCTTGCCAAATTAATTTTGAAGCATTAGGATAGTAAGTTTCTATATAACATTATAGTTCTTTGACAAGTTGCCTTATTATTTTATAATATAACGATTTATATTCTTACTCCTTTTAATCTTATCCAATTGCTTTAAACGTGACTTCCCTTTTCAAGGACAGGACTTCTTTATGTACAAAGCCACTCCTTTTCCTTTTGGGTTGAGTCTATCTTTTCTGAATAAGTAATATCCTTCAAGTTCTACACTCCAAACATGACACTAGTCATATCTGCTTTCCCACATTAGAATTTCTAGTTCTGCTGTATGTTGTAATTTGTATATTGGTATAAAAACACTTAGGACCAGAGATGCCACATATCACAACTATCATGTTTGGAAGGTTTTTGTGTATCCTTTCCTGCTATATGACTCCTCCATTATCACAGGTAGCCATATTTCTAATGTCAAGCACTTTTCAAAAACTCAACAAATCAATTCTACAATCAGTAACTACCTCACAAATATTTCCTATTCCTGTTTACTCGTCTGATCTTTCACCGCAAGTTCCAAGCCCAGATCTTTTTTCTAAAGAATGTTCACTAAAGCAGAAACATGACCTGAAGTTTCAGTTCACAATTCTACCCATTTTTAAAGTATGTATTTAGATATATGACATCAAATGTCCCAGAAACCTAATACAGCAGTATCATTTGGGTGTTAAGTATGACTTTTTGTTCAAAAGATCTGACTCCAATTACTGATATCCATATTTTCTATGTAAAATATTATGTAAACAACATATTTTCATCCTGTTAGATTTATTGATTAGATTTATGAAATTTGCTTTCATTTGCAATGAAAAAATTGGCATTTATCTTAATTGAAAGTAATCAGCTCAACAATATGTAAATCAGGCTGCAGTTATTTTATAGAACTGATAAAGCAAAAGAAATCAATTTAATAATCCACATTGGTTTGTTCTTTTTAAAATCATAATATAAATATAACATCCATCCTATTTCTTGCAAAATTTCAACTTATTAGCAAACTGTCCCCTTTGTTTCACACTGTATCTTTAAATATTTAAGCCTTACAAAGAATTCTTCACAGAAATATTATTAATGTCTTTTTAAATCAGTTTCTTAATTCTAAACATAAACAAAATAGAGATCAGATACAAACAGGTATTCAGCACTACATAGTTAAATTTCATGAAATATTGAAATAATGAAAAGCTATTTCATTCATAAATGATCATAAACCTATGGAATACTGAATACATTTTTCAAATGTATCTTTTCTATTCGATTTGGATATATGCAGAACAGATTTTCACTATTTCTTAGGTTTTTAAGCTTCATCTTTCCTATGAAATTTTAATGGAGAAAAAGATAAATACTGGTTGGATTATGATAATGGCAGATGGATATAACCTGGTTGAACAAAGAAACTTAACAAATATTTCTTAACGGCTCTGCATCAAACTGGAAGGAGATATCAAGTGGAAAACCTCAAACCTCTACTCTGCTGTCTAACATATTCATAAATGATATCAAGGCTCAGGAGGAGCTAGATTGACACACTCGTTGGCAAAATTGAGCCAGATGAATTTTAAACACAGAGAAATTCAAAATCTTACATTTAAATGGGCGAAAACCCGAAGGCATGAGTTTAGAATGGTATAGGGCAGGAGTAGGCAACCTTGGCTCTTTTATGACTCATGGACTTTAACTCCCAACTCACAGCTGGCTCAGGAATTCTGGGAGTTGAAGTCCACAAGCCATAAAAGAGTCAAGGTTGCCTACCCCTGGTATAGGGAATACATGGAAAAGTATGTGGGAATCTTTGTGAAAGCAAGATGAAGTTGGAAAAAAATGCTAGGTTGTATCAGTTTAAGAACAGCATCCAATTCAAGAAAAGTCAATGTATATATTCTATGTTAATCAGACTGCATCTAGAATTGTGTATACAATTCTGATTGCTTGCTTATTTCTTTATAAAATTTATAGGACCATCCATCTCATAGCAGAGACAAACTAAAATATATCCAGAATAAAGGAATAACCAAAATGTCAACATGCCTGAAAGAAAAAGGGATTAGGAATGTTTGGGGTGTGTATAACCTGGAGAAGAGAAGACTATGGGGAGATGTTAGTTGTCATCTGTAGAAGGAAAAGCAGAATGGACAAGATCAAAAGCGATGGACAGTAATTGCAAGGAATGACAAGGTACCATCAAGTTGTTTTTTTACTCCTAACGACCACAATGATTTGTGCCTAACCTAGTCTTTCCAACATTGCATCCACAATTGGACATCAGGAAAAAATTCCTAGCGGTCAGATTTTTTCGGCAACGTAAAAGACAGCCTATGGGGAATATACCCTTCACTGGAGAGACAGCTATTTGTTAAGGATACTGCACAGGGCAAAGGATTGGAGTCAGTGATATCAAAGATGCCTTTCTACCCTTATATTCTATTATTCTTTAGCTGGAGATTACTACTATGCACTTTTGATGTACTGTTTGTTCACATAATATGGTTAAATGAATTTTGCTTAGATATTTTGGCTTAAGGTTTCAATTTGTTCTGCTAAAGGCATTCAGCTGGTAACTGTAAAGACAAGGAGCTGTAGTTGTTTTATTTCTATTACTGATTGAATATATCTGGGATATGCTTTCTCTGTTGATTAAACTAAGGAGAATTTCCCAGAAAGATCTCTCTGCCTAACACAAAGTCACTATCTTCAGGTAAATACCGTAGTTTGGCCATACACATGAAAACCTATGCCTCGTGGCAACCAGTTACAAGGCTTTAAGAAAACAACTCATGCCTGCTTTCCTCTTTAACAGTGCAAAAATGTAATCTTTGGAGCAATATCCAGTCTGAACTCAGAGGGATTGGCTATTTACACCCAACCTTTTCTATAAAAAGTGGTATGTATGTCCCCACAGTCAACCCATCACTTTCAAAGTCAACAGCAATCTCAGACCATCTTTCTTCCACTGAGTAGCCAACTTCTATTAGATTATTTTGAAAAATTATTGTTTTTCTTGATCTAATAAATAGACAATAACTATGGTAGGAAGATCACATTGTTGAAAAGAATAAACACAGTAAAATAAATAATGCAAAACAGCAAAAGATGTTTATGAATGGCAGAGTAAGAAAACAAATGAAAATAAAAATCTATAAAAACTATATGAAGTCATTTTATAACAACCAATTGTTGATGTCAGAAAGAGCAGTCAAATAAATTCATTACCTTCTGCACAGTTAAACTGTGTCAAACTCGCCGCGTCACGTGACGTGTCGCAACATATCACTTTTTCACATTGCTGGAGCTGGGATGGGTATGGCCTCCGCATGATGCAACTGGCCCCCGGGCCGGCAGTTTGACACCCCTGCCCTACAGTAATAGAAGTTATACCTTAAAACAGGGTTCTTCAAACTTGGCCCTTTTATGACTTGTGGACTTTAACTCCCAGAATTCCTCAGCCAGCCAGGGCTGGCTGAAGAATTCTAGGAGTTGAAATCCACAAGTCATAAAAGGGCCAAGTGTGAAGACCCCTGCCTTACAATGATATGTAAGGGATCATTTCAGGTAGCCCACATTTAATGATGCTAATTGGAACTGGAAACTCTATATCATTAAGCATCACAGTCGTAATTAAAAACAAAAAAAAGTGACCACACTGTTTAGCCACAGCAGTTCTGGCAGTCACAGTTGCCATCAATAAACAAGGATTGTGTTGGTCATAAAGCAAGAACCTCATGGGACCATGACTTCTGATTCTTGGTGGCTTTCTTACTGACTTTGCTTATGAAAAGGGACTGTTGGTAATTGCAATCACAAGAATGTGGACATTTTGTGACAGCTTTAATATGAAGCCTGGTCACAACTACTACTTGTTCAGAATGTATGTACCTAGATCATCTATGTCACCCTATCGTACATGGTCCTATCCACTAAGCCAGTATTATGAAAAATGGAGGCTATGCCCCAAACTGAATAAAACTGAAGTATGCACTTTCCATCTAAGCAACTGTATAGCAAATTGGGATAACATAACAGTCTTACAATTTAGATCAGAGGTGGAGAACTATGGCCCTATTATGATTTGTGGACTTCAACTCCCAGAATTCCTGAGCCAGCATGGCTGGCTCAGGAATTCTGAGCTGAAGTCCAAAAGTCATAAAAGGGGTATAATTCCCCCCACCCCAATCTAGATGAAGACTGGCAATTAAAATGGGTGATCTTTAATAATATAACCAAACAGATTACGCAGATCCAACAAAACTACTTCCAGGAATATAATTGCCCTGAAAAATATGGCACCAACTGAATAAAATCAGGATAGTCCATGCCAGAGCTAAGGCAAAGGTCTTTAAATGGGAGGTGACCAAGAGTCCGCAATGCGCTGTGATGCATCGCAACAAACAATAACACATATAGTTCAAGAATGTCTCTTCAGGAAATTTCAAGGCATCTGGGATGATCTCATCATACCCATACCAGAAGCAGTTAGATGGTTAGGCTTCCTTAGATATTGAATTATAACATCTACCCTTTTGTGACTCTATGGCACAGTATTATGGTGATTTTATCATGCTTTTACCTTAATTTAGTATTCTATCCAGTATACTGTACTGTCCACATATTTTACATATATATATTTGTTGATGCTTTAGTTAAACTAATATTTATGCTTGTACATATGTGTTTTATTAGTTTGTATATCAGTGATTGCATGACCTCTGCAGATGCCATCCACTAAATAAAATAAAAATACAAGGTCCAACTTCAAATATTCAAATGCTGATGCAGGGATTGAAGGGAGGGAGGAAGAGATCAAGACAGAGCTTTTACGTGCATTACTAGCACAATAGTTAAGAGGCTAGATTAAGAGCAGGGAAGCCCAGTCATTCTCTGCAGCCTAGACTTAGAAGTTGAAGCACATCTATTTACCAACCCTCACTGGACCAGGGTGATATATTATGGTTCATAATATTCTAATAAAGCAGTTTTCAATTCTGCAATGGATTGAGTTGGGATGGGGATGGTGATAGTGATGATGATGATAGAACATGATGATATTAATAATGTTACAACAAGGAAAAGCAATAGAAGCAAGCTACAAAACTATCTGTATGTTTAAAATATCATAATCCTAGCATGTTCTTCCTACCCTCAGAAAAGCAGGTTTTCTTAATTTGTCTTGCTGAAGGTCTGGACATTTAACTGGTCCTTCATACAATTTCATCTTCATTTATTACCCTTTTTAATAGAGACATGACGTTCTACTTATAGCTGTATTCTCTCCATTTATTCTCTCTTAAAACACACGATCATCATTGGCCTTGCTATCTAATAGTGTGCGTCCAGTCACATAAAACCAAAGAGGCTTCCCTAAGATGCCTTGGGAAGTGGGATGACTTTCATTTACTGAGGGGGTAATATGCTTAATCTATCAATTAAACAAATAGGCTTATTTTGTAAAATATAGGAGAGAGCTAAATCTTGGAAATAAAGTATGCTAGCAAGTCTCAAGTAAAGATATTTGACCATAAGTGCTGCTAACAATATGTTAAGAATGAATGGAAAATATGCCAAAATCCAAATTAATAGGGGAAGGGTATTTACAAATTTGCTTTAAAAAAAATCAGAACTATTTTTTAAGTCAAAACATTTTTCAAAGTAGAATTTTATTCAATCAAACTACTTGTAGTTATGAACCATTCAGGCTCACCACACCACCAACCATTTCAGTCCACTAACCTCATGGTAAACTAATCTATTGTTATTTAAATTATAAAGTCTTGATGGATGATACCACTTTACTCAGTAAGTTGAGAATGATTATTTAAAAGTTTATTTCCTTCTATTAGTCACATTTAAAAAGTGGCAAAAAGAAAACATCACCCAAAAGTTGTCATGTTCTTTTCTCCCCTTTAGGAAAAAATTAAAAAGGCAGTTTTGTCTAGTAAAAACATTATTATTTGTTTCTGTCAACAATGCCCTAAAGTGTTTATGTATAGCGAATCATTCATACAGGCAATCTCTCTACACAAATGATGCAGTGTCAAGTCATAAGGTCCAGAGACAGTTTTCTCATGTAATAATATTGTCATCAAAATCAATCTAAAGCCATAATTAAATGCTATTGTCATGTTTGCCCTTAGTAAAATGTTAGCAGGAAACAACTTCCCTTAGTTTTTGAGATATTTCTGCCACTTGTTCAATAAACACTCAATGCTCCTGAGACACTGCATCTGTGACCCTTTCAAGTTTGAGTGATTCTATACACTGCCTGGTACAGTACTTTGTAATAAGATGTACAATATTTCAATAAAATAAAATTGCAGTAGACCCTGTTTTTTGGATGTTATAAATGGCAATTTCTTAATGTGAGGTTAAGAAAATACAACATAGAAAGATGCAATGTGCATTCCTTTCCAGAGACTAAAGGCAATCTACTTTCTCAATTATTCATTCAATAATTATCAGTATTATTATTATTATATCCCCTATGTGAAATCATAGCTGCCAATTTTTTAGCTGGCATTGGCCTTCATGTGCACTGAATTCTTCCTTAAAACCTACGATATTGTAATGTATTAGAATAGTATATGTATGGATCCAGCAGCATGGTCTTTCGTAATTAATAGATGATTAAACCCAGCGACCGGTTAGGGCCCACAGGGTCGGCCTTCTCCAGGTCCCGTCAGCCAGACAATGTTGCCTGGCGGGGCCTAGGAGAAGAGCCTTCTCTGTTGTGGCCCCGGCCCTCTGGAATCAACTCCCCCCAGAGGTCCGTATTGCCCCCACCCTCTCGGCATTTTGCAAACTGTTAAAGACACATCTTTGCCGGCAGGCCTGGGGCAGTTGACACCTTGCCCCAGCCAGTGTATGTTTGTTGTGAGTTTGTTTCGGATGATTGGTTTTAATTTAGGGGTTTTATAATGTATTTGATTTCTATATGCTACTGATTATGTTGTAAGCCGCCCTGAGTTTTCGGAATAGGGCGGCCTAGAAATCGAAACAAACAAACAAATAAATAAATAAAATTTTCAGTCTGCATTATCTCCAAGTGCTATCCAAGGTTTTTTTTGCTATGGCACCCAGTATGCCGATAAACACTGGACCACTATGGCCAGTTTCTTTATTTATTTTATTTATTTATTTATTTAATTCGATTTCTATGCCGCCCTATTCCAAAAACTCAGGGCGGCAATGATATTTCATTTTTAATTTTCAGAACTTGATACTTTGTGATTTTCTCCAATTCTTTGTCTTCTGTTCTAGTATCTTCTAATATTGCCACATCAATCATCCACACTTTCTGCTTTTCAATCACAGTTAAATCTGGTGTTATAAGCCAAGACTTTATCAATATTATTATCATCATTATTAATAATAATTATTATTAATTTATTAAATTTCAGGTTACTCAACTCAGTGGCTTTTTTAATAAAGGTTGGTTCGCATTTAACAAAATCTCACATCATGAGATGACTGGCATATAAATTTGATAAATAAACAAATAAACAAAAAACTATAAACAGATACCCATCAGCTTTACAGTTTAAAACCTTGGTAGCTAAACACTAGTAGAATAGAATAGGTAGGAAAGCTCTATATCAGAAATTGCTTCCTCTTAATAAACAATATTTATTGAACAATTTGAGTTAAATAGACAAATTTGCCATGTCTGGCAATAGACTATATTCTAATTGCGAGCCATTTGCACTTCTTTCCTACCATTAGGTACAATTTAAGGATTTGTAATTCACTCTCATAGAGGTCACTGTACATCTTTAACTCTTCCATTCCAGAAAGTGCTCACATACTTGGGTCAAAATCTTGATGAACTTAACTCTTATTCGTATAAAAATAAGGCTTTATGACTATGATTATGATGAGACTATGATCAGAATTTCTGCTTGTGCCTTTCAGTGTAGCAAAAGCTAGAACTATATCAAAGTTTTGTCACCTAGTGCAACATAATCTTATGGCAGCGACATAAAATATATGACAAAACAAATTATATAACATTGTTATACTGAGAAAATAAAATATAATATAATCATAACAATGACTACCAGCATTTCAGAATAAATTCTTAAAAGTACAATATCCTTTTGAAAATGGCCTTTGCATTGTTAGTATTTTGTTTGAAAATATTCTGCTGAGCTGTTCTTTTGAATAAAATCTATAGCTAGAACATCTGGGTGCATAATTGACAAACTGTAAATATTTCTTGATATGAATTCCATTTTATAAGATCTGTCAAGGTATTTATAGGACTCAATCCTATTTGTGTCTTTAATTAAATTTAATATACATATAATGCAATTTAAATAAATTATTAGTTGTCAGAATATAAAATATATTGTTTATGATTCATTTCCTTTAAGTACTTACACTCAGGAAACTCTTTTAACCTCATGACTGAGTAGTATTAAACATTGAGATGAGACTTCTAAAGAGCGTCTGTTGCCCTTTGCACTCTTCCAATAATCTTAAATTACTACAACTTAATTATAATTTCAAGGCACTAAATTGAGATATTTTTAAGCATTATAGAAAGACTGGTAATGGAAAAAATTACTTAAAATGACAGAGATTTTAAAGTGTTTTTTTAGGGGAAGATATTCCTGCTATTAAAGACCTTATTAAATCCTGAACATTATTTTCACTTTTGGAATTTATTGGATAAATATTTTAGCAGTAAGCAAGTTATTTGGCATACTCATATATAAACATTCTTCATACAAAATATTGCATATATATATATAATAATTTATCTATGAAACCCACAAAAATTAAAAAGGCATAGCCCAAATCTGTATTTTAATTTCAGAAGAACAGAGTTGGAAAGGACCTTGGAGGCCTTCTAATCCAACGCCCTTCACAGACAGGAAGCCCTACACCAGAGGTGTCAAACTGCCGGCCCGCAGGCCAGAAACGTCATGAGGAAATCGCGCAAACACCATTGCGGGCAATGAGGGAAAAGTTCCAATACGTTGCGCAATGTCACGTGATGTCGTGAGTTTGACATGTCTGCCCTACACCATTTCAGACAAATGGTTGTCAAATCTCTTCTTAAAAACTTCTGGTGTTGGAGCATTCACAACTTCTGGATTTCATGTAATTGCCATATTGTTCTTGGACTTCATGGATAATAGTTACACAATTACCTAGTTACCTTCCAGATGTCTTTTGAATTCTTCTTGCTATTCCCTGAACTATTACTTCTATTATTGTTCCAATTAAGAAATTATAGTTTGTAGCAATGTGTAGCTTGAATAAGACATTAATCCTCACTAATTTTTCTATATATTATGAACTATACTCATCAAATTATTATCTTCACTACCAATCCAAGCAAGCAACCTAGCTAGTCTGATAATCATGGCAAAGCATTAGGACTTCTTTATGTTCAACATTCATTGCATATTTTAAATTGTTTGAAAATATGAGTCCCTTCTACTTTAAAAGCACACATGCTGAATTCTGCCATTTGACTACTGTTATAATGTCTACATATTTTAATTATGTTGCAGGTACTATCTGTAAGATAACGGTGACTAAAAATTGATGAACAAAATAATATAACTGCAACAAAACCCACTACGTATCAGTCTAATCTGATGCTGAGTAAATCCCACACTACTTCACAACTGGAATCCAAATAAGGGGGCGTGGTGTCAAGGTTTTGTCACAGATTTGGAAAAATGGAACCCAACTGGAACTGTATATGATCCTGATAGCAGTCAGAAAGACTCTGATTCAAGCACCACAGCTTGAGATATGCATACTCATCAGATTTAAACAGTAATATACTAAAACAGATACATCTTTAGAATGATGCATATTCCTTAATATTTGTAACAGAGCAACTATAAATTATAATGCTATAGACCTGCAATATCATTGCTACAAATGGAATTGAATCCAGTGGCCCAAGAACATAAAACAGTGTTACAGCTTAAGGAAAAGTTAAGATTAACTTGTGTTTTTTCCCTCTGAGTCGTCTTTAAGATCTTTTACCTGAAATTGTTCAATTCGCTAAAAATGATCTGAGGTAAATTGAAAGAATAAAAAAGTAGAAGTTGTACTCTCTGATACAAGGCAAACTTTCTCTGGACAGCCTTCCAACATCCCAAAGAATGTCAGAATGTTTACTACGGTATTAGTTCAGATAATTATAAACTACTTATTTACATAATACATTCTGAACTTAACTACCGTAGATTCTATGTAGAACTTTTAACTATTCATTCTCTTTTACTTACACACACACACAAATCTAATGTTCTTACAATACTACTTTAAAAAGCCAGAAGCTACAACAGTAGAGTGCGATTTAGAAAAACGGTAAGAGACATAACGGCAGTTTCCTTTGACTTCAAGGTACACTACAAAACAATAAAATATTGTCCCATTCAAAAACAGGTAAAGTAGTATCCTGCTATATTGTTGCTTTGTAAAACTATATAAGCCTGCGTGCAAATTATATATGAAATCTTATTGAGCTGTGTGAAAAAAATGCAAGTTCAGCGCAGTGAATTAAATTATAATTTAAGATCATCATGACAGCAAAAGCCAACAGCAGCACTTATTGATACTCCATTTGAGTTTAAGCTTATTTTAGTATAGAATCATAAATAAATTTATACTATTATACTGTCAGACCATCATTTTGTAATGTTTACAACGTTTTGAAGGAAAAACACTATTACATTCTATACATCATTGGATACTGGAGAAAGTATTCATTAAAGTCCTATATATATAAAAAAATAGTTGCTGAAATCCTTTGCTGAGTTATGTTTTCATAGGTTTGCATATGAATTAAACTGTATCTAATAGCTGTTGTATTCATATAAAAGAATATTCAGCAGGTGTAATTTACCTTCCAAAGAAATCATTGGGAATTGCCATTAATTATACCCATTAACTTTCAGTTAAAAAAAAAGACTAGCAGAACACAAGAACATCAGTACCTATGTTCAATTTGGAGAAGTTCAACTCTTTTCCAAATATAAGACAACACGTTGGATTTCATTATTGCATTATTATCAATGTGTAAAAGTTCACATATAACCAATTAAATAAGTCTTTCACCTATAAACTGTATTGCACTTAAATTACAAAAGCACCTTACAAATAAGGTTCCTGAAAAGAAATAGGCTTAATTTTCTTAGCAGAAATAAATTATTTTTATACTGGTTAGTAGGAATGCTGAAAGTAAGAAGACTAAATTTATAACTTTTTAAAGACATGCATGTTACATATTAACACAAATGACAGAAGAGCCGTATGTGTGTTTATTGTACATGTGCTTTATCAGATAATACACTGATAATTTTAAAAAAAACTTTCAGTGTCATACGTTTGAAGGATTACAAAGGATGTACTTCAAGAGAAATATGTGTTTATTTTTTAATCATTCATTAATAGCCAT
This sequence comes from Bothrops alternatus, assembly GCA_034064705.1. Classification (NCBI taxonomy): domain Eukaryota; kingdom Metazoa; phylum Chordata; class Lepidosauria; order Squamata; family Viperidae; genus Bothrops; species Bothrops alternatus. Next base: position 798,891 of record JARGCV010000007.1, read on the forward strand.
CTATCATTTGTATTTCTAATTTACATATACCTGCAAATGGGAGTTTTGTAATTTTTGAATTGTCTGTTGTAAAAACAAGAAACTAGTCTGAAAATAATAAATGAAAATAACATCACTAAAACAATCAACTACAAAAACCTTATAATATTTCAAAAAAGTAAACACGCTGCAATGTAATCCTAGTAAGACTTCTCAAAAAGGAATCCCACTGGTTTCAATGAGATTTCTCTCTGATAACTGAATAAAGGAGCTTGCACTCCGAGTTTAATATAAGAAATAAGCCCTCAGAACATAATGTAATTTATTTCTGAGTAAATAGTGCAAGACTACATGGCAATTACGTCTAAAGCTATTTTTAAACATTCAAAATCAATACTATACTATACTATACTATACTATACTATACTATACTATACTATACTATACTATACTATACTATACTATACTATACTATACTATACTATACTATACTATACTATACTATACTATACTATACTTAATACTTGCAATGTTTGGGAAAAAATATAATACAACTTTTCATTTAAAAAAATCTAAGTAGTGATCAGTGAGACTAGTATGTTCTGGAATGTCAAAAATTATTTCTTCAACTTTCTAAAACTACAAAATACAAAACTATTGCAAAATGAAACTATTCCAGTCTATAGAAGAATGCTTCTATAGCCTGGAAAATGTCTGTCTTCCCTGACAATGCAGAGAATCTATAACCAAAGAGCTAAACTTTTATTTTTTGACCATTTTTTTATATTTTCTAGAGAGCACAAGCATTCATCTTTGCACTTCAAGGTGTTGGAGATAAAAAGACAGTTGCACATCAGTGGAGCATAAATAAGTAATTCGGTCCAATCAGGGATAGCCTTTCTTCAAATTAACTAGTCGTTCAAATAATAATTAGGTTAAAAATCTAAAACCAATACAACACAGATAAGCTTTCCTCCAAGTTATCTTTAGATTTAGTAACCAAGTATTTGTAATTGTCCATTTCTGCATAACTGAACACAGAAATCTTGCTGCCTGATCGAATACTCCAAATCTTTCAGTGAAGCTGCTTTTAACGACAGCCAGGCAGCAGCTTTGTTTGATCTCTGCTGCCTTCCCTAATCTGGGTTGTCAAGGTTCACTTGTTGGAAGCTGTTTACTTTAAAAAAAACAGTGACCCCCCCCCCCTCCATCCCTCCTTCATACAATGACTAAAAAGACTGAAAGGGAAGAATGCTGCCAATGTAAGAAGTTACAGCTGAAATACCTTTTTGCAATGAAATTGTAGCTGACACATTTTGAACAAAAGTGACAAGGTTCTCTCATTCTTTCATCCTGCATAGTACTAAAAACATGAAATTGAATTACATGTCATTTGAAACAGTCCAAATTTCTTTACAATCTTCTTAGTTGCAATTCTTCCCCCAGATTCATTTTGAGCTTAACAGAACTCAGGGACTATTTCCATTTTAAGCATGGAAAATCCTTGTTTCTTCTTTATAAAAAAAAATCATAAAGAATTTAAAAAGGTTTCCTTTCCTGTTTAGCATTGTATGATTAAAAGTAGAAGCAACTGCATAGAACAAATACCGGTAGCATTAGCAGTATTACTTGTGATTATCTATAATAATACAAAACTTCTCGTGAAACTTTTGTGACTTCATAGTATCAGATATAAAAAAATAAATGCTAAAACTACCAAGTAAATAGGAAATAAATTGTATGCATCTTTAAATGGTATAATTCAACAAGGTATGAACATTCTATGTATCAAACAAGCAGACCATATATAAATTGTATCCCATTATGCATTCATAACATTGATCAAAACTGAAATCTGAAACTTCTAAGGGTTCTCATTCTCAAAGAACAATTATATCTAAAAGCAAATATATGCTTCTAAAAACAGCTCATCTGCCAAAGAAATGAGAAGGTTTCACTCTTTTTAAACAGAATCCATTCCAGAGATCATGTTGGGCATGTAACTTCAATATTCCCACCCCAACTGAAACCAACACAAGTTGGGCCACTGTCTTCCATAGTTATTCCTGCACTTTTTGTCTTCCTGTGTTCTATTTAAGAAAATGGGGTAAAAAAATTAAACCATGTCAGATGCAGACACTGTAAAATCAATACACTTAGTAATCAGGCTAGCAGCAGTATCAGAACACAATGACTTGGAAATAATTAATAGTTATCAAGCGGGATCGGATGAGATGGGGAAGGAGACAATTGCCATCATCTTTTATGACAGCATTTATATTGTATGCTAAACTCCTGAACTGTAGTTTTAAACTTAAAAACAAGGACATTACATTTTGTATGCAACCCTTTCTTTCTCTCATTTCTATCGTTTGAAGCAAAAAAAAAAAAAATCTGAGCCCACACCGCTGGCAAATTGAAGGGTTTTTTTGTTCTTTAGGAATGATACACAATTGTCATCCTATAGCGGGTTTTATGCTTAAAGCCTCCACTGGTTCTCTTATACTTACTTACCTATAGAAAAAAGCTCTGTAATGGTGTGATTGCTACGGTCAGCACCCAACTCCTAACTCAGGGGCTCTTGTTGCTCCTGTGATCTTCGGCAGGCAAAACTTTGTGTTCTATAGTTGAGAAGAAACCAAGGCTACTTTCAATAAATCTCCACAAAATAGATTTTGGTTAAGAGATGGGAAGGCTAAGACCTGGAAGAGGGAGGGGAAAATATGTGCTTGTGTCTAAGGGATTGGGGGGGGTGTCTTGGAAAGCAATTGCAAGAAAGGAAATCAAGAACTCTGCTCTAGTAATAGGATTTAAAATTGTGACAGACACAGAGTCTCCCTTTCACTCTCCTGTTTCAACGCTTCTCCACACTCAGCTGGAATCTGCTGGGGGGGGGTTTCTTCTTTTTTTTTTTGCAGAAGTGATGCCCCAAAAGCAAATCATGGCAAGATGCTTGGATGTGGGGAACTGCAGGTCAAAAACGGCTACAGCCGAGGAGCTCAAGACGGGGAAGCGGCCGCTGCCTGGAGGGTGAGGTGGGAAGACGTGCTCTCATTTCCAAGCACAGGAAAAAAAGGAAAGATCGTGCTGGGGTAGGGACTGCCACGCTTCAAAATCACTCTAGCTCTGCCTGCACCGCAATTGACAAGTTGGAGGGGCACCGAGGTGCCCCCGGAAGGGAGTTAGGAAAAGCAAAAGGGCCCGGGTGCGGGGCTGGGACAGCTCGCGCGGCGGAGTTGCAGCGCCCCTTTCTAACTTTTCCCAACTCGCTGCGAAGACGTTCGGTTCGCTACAGCCACCGGAGGCGGCGAAACACTCGGCACGTCCGGAGGCAGCAAACCAGTATCAAGTACAGAGACCAGACCGAGGGAGTTTAGCGCAGGCACCGGGCTAAAGGACAGCAGTGCGAGGTTATGGTACTGTAGTGTGGGGCTTTGACTGAAGGGGGAGGGGAGAAAGAGAGGGAAACCGAGTCAGCGATGCCGCTCGTGTGAAGGATGCGTCCGTTCGTTGTGGACGGGTGTTGCCGAGCGCTTGGGAAATAGCACGTCTGGGGCTCCCTCGAGCGTGTCTTTATGGAATGTGCGGCGGCCACTACTTGCACCAGAGAAAAGGCGCGCGGCTCGTTGCGCGGGAAGTTTTCCTTATGCCCGACACCGAGCACGGGGCGGGGGGTGGGGGAGAAATCTTCGACGACCCTTCGACATACCTGCACACATTCCTTACATTGCTTGTGTGAGCGGGAGCGGGTGTATGCGTGCGCGTGAACGTGTAAATTTGTGGCGTCTACTCTTGCTTTCCTTCCGTTGGATCTAAAGGTATTTCTATGCGTTTAAGTTACTGTTTCTGCGCGCCTCGAGTCCAATTGCGTAGCGTGGATTACAGATCACAGAAGCACTTGGCCGGTGTGGTCTAAGAAACTAGAGAGGTTAGTACTGTGTCGGCTTTGTCAGTTGTGTATCTCGAATGTTTCTAACCTCTAGTCCGAAGGTATCTTTGTAATGAAATACGCTACGGTCAGCGTGGGGCAAAGGGGGCATTAGCAGTTCAATCGGTCTGGTTGTTGTGTACCATTAAATGTAAGTCTTATATGCCCGATTAAGTTAACGCTGGAGTGCACGAACTAGCAAATTGTTTTCTGTGGTTTGCACATTCACACAAAAACCCTCGGGATGGAGAGGTAGGAAAGGAAGTCTGGCGGCAACCGCGCACGCTCAACCAAGAGACGAGCACGGAACTGTAACCCGTCTGCGCGTGTGTGCACGCGCGGGCGCGCGCACGAAAACCGGCGAGTTCAAGTTAAGTGAGCGGGTAAGGTGCGAGTCCCAAAGGCCTATTCATTGAAGTTCGCTACACGAAAGCAAGAGAAGGCAAAAGCATACGGGGCAAAAGTTTGTTGCAAGTCGACTAAAAAGTTCTTCCCCGTCTTCCTCGCCATAAAGTGGCCGGAGTTACCAAAGGAAGCGCACCCGCCCCGCCAGCAAACCCTGCCCGTGTCCGATCGCTCCCACCTCCCTTTTTCCCGCTTGAGGGGCTTATTTTACACACACGCGCGCACGCACACACAGCGACGGGGGCAGAGAGCAGAGGCGGCTTCCAACTTGCTAGGGTCATGTGTGCATCGTCCAGCGCGTGGAAGAAAGAATAGGAGGGGGGGAGATGAATGAGGTGCACAGATGGGACATAAAGAAAGAGGAAGAGCCTCGGAGGTGAAAGACCCGCAGCTTTTTCCCATTGCGTTTTTAGGGCTTTATGCAAAAGCTAGGGCGCGGGGGGGGGAGAAGAGGGGGATGCCAAAGAACGTGAAAAGGTAAGGGAGGAGGAGGAGGTCCAAGCCGGGGAGGGGGTGTTGTAGAGGAGACTGAAGGGGTTTAGAAACAAACAAACAGGAGACTTAAAAGTGGATGAGAAAATGCGAAATGGCAAACTCACCCGCTGGAAACGGCCTGGTGGTGCCAGCTAAGGGGCTCCCCCCACTGCGGGCGGGTGAGTGAGTGAGTCTGTCTGTCTGTCTGTACCTCCCTTTACTCACTCCGTCCCACCCTCCCTCCCTCTTTCCCTTTCTAGTCTGCCAGCCAGCCCCATGCAGGAGGCACAGCGTGCAACACAGGCACACAATAAATAACAATAGAGCCCTCCGCTCGAGTCGGGAACTAGCTTTCCAAAAGGGGAGAGCAGCAGCAGCAGTAATCAGGCAAGGCAAGGCAATCCAGCAGCAGCAGGAGGAGGGAGGGAGGGAGGAGGACGGGGAGGGAGGGAGGGCGATCCTCTTCGCCCACTGGGATCCTCCGCCGCCGTCCCGACTGCTCGCGCTGTGCTCCAAGCGCCTCGGGAGTCTCCACCGCGAGAGCGTTGAGCTTTTTTGCGCGGAAAAAACACGCTTTTGGGGAAGAAGGGTGAGGAAAAATAACACCCCGCGGAGGAAGATTTTGTTATTTTTTGCTGTTATGAGTCCCTGACGTCACATCCACCTGCTGGGTAAACAAGGCTCAGTGCAAAAAAGGGGGGGGGAGATACATCGCATTTGCAAAAAGAAGGGAAATCGGGGAAAGGAGGAGGAGGAAGCAGAGGGGACGGAGCGCGGCAAAGAGGTGTTGGAGCCGGGAGGGGGGGGGAAATCTGCCGGAGAAGAGTCGTAAGAGATGGGGAAAAGGGAGCGAGGGTAGAAAAGCCAAGAAAACTAAAGGGAGGGCAAGTGGAAGAAGACAGCCCGGAGAAGAGCAAACAGAAGGGGTCGCGGGGGGTGGTGGAGGAGGGGGGGAGAGATTGGGAGAGGTGAGGCGATTTCAACTAGATAGTCTTAGGCTCGCTTTGTTGGGATTCTTTCGGGATCTCCAAAAAGGAATCTCAGGTCCTCCCCAAGTAAACAAACAAAACACAGACAGAGGCGAGTGAAAGGGAAAGAATGCAAAAGTGCAAATGCTGCGGGAGCCAATTCCCTCCCCTCTGCTTTCTCTCTCATTCTCTCTCTCTCTCTCTGCGCGCTCTTCTCCCTTTTCTCCCCCTTGCACTTTACCCAATGAAAAGAGGAGAGTTCGGGAGGTGAAAGTTCATTAGAAGGACAAACGCATGTATGCAAAGAAACTGACACGTCCACCATCTAAGGCTCACTCTCCTGCCGCCCGCTCGCCCGCCCGCCCGCCCTTGTGCGTGTTTGTTCTAGAGGTGAGGAAATTCTCTCGTCTGGAAGGAATCTCGACATTCAACCTACAGGCTTGCTTTAGGATGGCTCCCGGGGGACAGAACAACAAAACTTCCTCCTGGTTTTGGTTTTTCAGAGTGGTGGGGAGGAAGGTGGCTGGGTATTTACATGCCTCCCCTGCTTCTTCCTTCGTAGAACGGTAGTGGCCACAGGCTACCTTGTCAGTGTGATTGTAACCTAAGTTACCTGCTTCTGTATCCATTTTTTTGGGGGGGGGAACACTGTGGAGTACAATAATACTCCAGAAAAAGTTTGTTTTCATAAGATGGGTTTCCATAGGAAGGAGATAAAGGGAAGAAACTTCTTTGCATTCTTCAAACACCAGTTCTTTTCAGAAATGTGCTGAACTTAACTCTTCCTGAGATAACCCCTAAAAGGCAGAAAGAGTTAACATTTGTCGCTGCTTAGATGAGCTTAATAAAGAGTCACTTCTAGGAACAGACAAGATAGGCATTTTGCAAACACTCTGAATTCAATGTGTTTCCTAATGTATTAATTGTAGCACTAAGGCCTTCATTCTCCTAACTTAGCCTATTGACAATCTTTACATGCTGAAAAAATGCTATTTCAGTATCTTTTCTAGTATATATGAGTAATCAGCTCTTCAAAACTATTTCTGAAAGTATTCAAGTATTCAAGTCCTGTAATACAGAATCATAGTCCATTATGTTTATAGATAAGTAAATCGGAACAGAAAAGATTATGTTACCTGTGTCAAGTTCACACAATGAGTCAGTGGTAAAGCTGTGAGTAATATTCAAAGCTGCTTCTGTTTCTGAGTCCTGTGGTTTAACCACTAAACAATACACTATACTTGAGTGCATAATCTATTCTAAAGACTTACTCGCTTATTTTGTACTATTTATAAATATGGGCTCTGAATGGATCCCTAATAAAACACTTTCATAGCCTCAATAACCTACTCTTACACCTATGTTATAGAAGTTTTATAAATATCCATGCCCATTTTAACCCATTACAGGTAAGTATTGGAGTGAAATACTGGTTCCATTCTATGCAAGTTTTTAAAAGGCCTGCAGCTTAACCTTGCACATAAACCTTTCATGCACAATTATTTTTGCCTAGTCCTTGGTTTTGCTTATGTAACTGTGTTAATTATATAGCCCTTTGCCTATCATATATGGAAAGGGATCCCAGTTACCAAAGTATTTGTCTTACATTTTAAACCAATTTTAATATTTTACTCATTTTTTCCTGGTTTTAAAATTTCCACTGGAAATTTACAGTATTTAAGCGTTTTCACAAATGCTTAATTTTGAATGAACATTGACCAAAGAATAGAAGGCAGATAACTTTGAACTTGGTAATTGTGCATAGAAGACCTAACCAGTTATAAATACATGGCTTTGCAAATAATTCCAATCTAACTATATTATTAGCATTATTAATTGGGGCAAAATGATAAACAGATTTAGCATTTGGGTTAGAATAAATTCTGGTCTAAATTGTATTCTAATTCAATCTTAATTTTTTGTGAATTCTCATGTATTTTTGGATTCCATATATCTAATACATTTTGATTACATTTCACAATGATTTGCATGAAAGAAGACAGAAAACCACCTGTACTGATCTTGGAAAATACCTTATCCTCTACAAAATGATTGTTTGCTTGTTTATTTAATTTATTTACTGCTTCTCTTACCAAAGACAACTCTTAGAGGGATTGGGAATCATATAGGACCCAAATATAAAATTTTCAGCATTCTTAAACAAGGATAAAATTTGATTGAATGCATATATGTCTCTAAATTAGGCCTTTGGTCCAATTGTGTAGTGGCCCAACTTGCAAAATTGTTGAAAGGATAGAATAATGAAACAAGTATATATTGGCTTTCCTGAACTCAATAGACATTTTTCAGTTCTGTTGATACTTTAAATAGTTTTCCATGCTTCTTTTGCATGATGTCATATGGGATAGACACGTTAATTTCTTACATTGGTCAATACACTATATATAAAAAATCAAATTTAGATTTGGGTTATAAAACACACTACAGTTTTACATTTGTCCTGCCAGCAACAAAGGTTATCTCCTAAAATTTGATGACATTTCCAGATCAATTTAATAGCTATTAGAATACTTCATTAGTTCCATGATACATATATGTCACATGAGACTCTAACACTGTAAAATACAGCAATTCTATGTACCAGATTATCATGATATTTAAATCATTTTTCTGCTTTAATCTAGTTAATCAAATATAGATTTCTATTACACCTTTGTAAATTTCATAGATTAAAGAAATTATGAAAAATAAATATTTTGCATTTTCATTCCAAAATGCTCAGATTAGTTTTAATACGATGATGAGTGTTATAAAAGGAATTGATTCAAAATATACATGTCCAATGGATTACAATTAAAACAAAGAGTTTAGATTGAGTCTGAAAGAATACTGTAGCATTTAAGCATTGCTTCAGTCATTTCAGTTATGAAGTTACGTTTTATTGTTGAAAGCAAAAGTTTTTTGCAGAAAATATTGTCATAGTATCTTTGCCTTCTGTAAAGGAAAATTAATGGATATAAGGATGGTAGAAGTTTCCATCAAGCTCCCTGTTTCATAGTCATTTTTTTTTAATTTCATTTCATTGCTTCATATTTTTCTTACTTATATTACTATAGATATATATTGAAAAATAAATCCACATGAATTCAAATGCATTTACTGATAAATCAGTTTAGTAGCTAGTAGAATATTAGTATTTTGGAGTAAGAAATACCATAAAATATTAAGTCTTCTTTTATGTTCCAGCATGAGATGTTACATTCCAGTATCTGTTCAACCAAAATGATGAAGGTTTGCATGTCCATTTGGTAGATATTAATGGGGATCTTAACTGCAGCTTAACATATTGTTCATTTTCAACACTGTCACGTTGCAGTCATATAGAGCACATTTTAATTTCTTGATCAGTAATCAAATGGAAGTTTCTTTTGGCAAATTAAAACGAAGGATTTTTGTATAGAAGAAAGGATACAGGAATATGACGCCACCTTTTGGTGATAAAAGTAAACACTGCAGATTTGAATTCTTAAGAAAGACTTTTGATACACTTTTTATAGAATAAGAACAAAGTACTTCTGTAATTCATTATATTTTAAATAAGAGGAAAATTATTAAAAAATATTTGTATGGCAAAAAATAATTTAGATGTACTTAAAGAATAATGTCTAATCTCGGTGGATATTGGAAAAAATAATTTTGCACTCTATTATTACATGTAATATTTCAGAAGATTTTGAAAATGCAATGAAAACCAAAGACTTTTCTTTTGGGATTGATGGATAAGCATCTGGAAAAAAATTATGGAACTGTGTTTCTATATATGACGACTCCAGCAAGACTACTATAGGTACAAAGGTGAAAGATTTGACTTTACCCATAATGGAGGAATGGTAGTGAAGATGATAGAAATTGTTAGGATGGCCAGATAGACTGCTTTAATTAGAGATAGAACATAGTCTAAATTTAAGAGTGATTAAAAACTTCTTATTGATTTTTTGCAGGAAACAAAAAATAATGTCATATGGTTTTGAAGATTCAAATAAAAATAATAGATTTTAGAGAAAATGTAAACAATCCTGTTATTTTATATTTATACTTACAGCTGCTATAAAAGAAAATCAAGTTACTTTATATTTTTTCTTTCTGCAGTTTTGTCTTTGTTTTTTTTCTTTTTCATTTTTTCCTTTTTTCATTCTAATTATTATTGTTAGTTTTTTATTCTGTGTTAACAATTTTGATGAAATTTATTTTAAAAAAGAATAATCTGTAATCATATTAAGAAACCTATGCCATAACATGTTATTGCTGAACAGACATAATTGTCTAAATTGTCAGAAAAAAAGACCAATAAAACAATAAGCTTCATGTTGTAGCTCATCTACCTAAAAATAAAATGAATCAGCTGTAAATATGTGAGATTTAGGATGGAGGTGGAGACTTTTGTCAACCTGTTTTAATTTTCTCTTTGCCTTTTTCCCAGCTTTTCATTCCAACTGAAAGAAAAGGCATAGAGAATAAAAGCAAAATGTTTAAAAAATAATTGCGATAGGTAGAGATGTTAGGATTACTCAACCTTTTTTGAGAAAAACAAAACAAAACAGGCAGGCATTCTGTGAAAAGCCAAAGCATTTGGATAAACATGTGTTTATGATTAAAAAGATGGGCTGTCTTGTTTTTGCTGTGCTGATTTAAGTCAGTCTGCCAGCTCTATAAAATATGATTAATTCCTCTGACAATAATAGCAGTGGGATTTATTCCTTACCTCCTATGCAATTGTTAATTGCTCTTGAATTGTTTACTGCTGTAGTTGTTTTACAAGTGCAAAGACAAACAGAGAGAAACTCCTTCCCCTTTCAAATCTTAAATCTCAGGTGATTGAATACTTGGCAGATTTTGGTAAGGGTGTACACAGGTTATGACTACAGCTTGCTAGTTTAAAAAAATGGAGGTTATGACGCCTCTATAATTATAGGTGTTACAGTTTTAAAGTCAGAATGTTTTTCCAGCCATTGCTCTGCCCCACCCCCTGTATCCTATGAGCTATGTTTCCTGGAGTCTTTCAGATTTTAGATGTTTTGTGAAGATCCTTAAAATCCATCAACAAGCCTTTGTCAAGAGGAAAACTATGAAATTAATTTTGAAGTTGTTTACCCATCATACACATACACACATAGCAAAATAATGCTATTGTTTATTAGAGAAAGGCAGTTGTTTTTATTTTGCCTTGTGTTTCTGAATGCAGAGCTTTGTAAAACTGAAAATAGGGTTTAAGAGGGGAAGGATTTTAATTTGTTCATTGCTAGTGCTTTTTTCTGAGCAAGGTACGTAACTCTTCTAGCAATTTGTCAAATATTCTTTTTGACATTGTAATTTTATTTTTGTTCTGTAATTGAAGCAAGCAATCTTGCATGTGTGGATATAATAATGGTTCATTTAAAAATACAATTAATTGATCTGTCACTTACTGCAAGCCAGTTACTTAATTCATTGATTACCTGGGCAGAATATCTTCTACTATTTTGAACCTGGATACCTTTTTAGAATTTTAAGCTGTTGGATATATGCAGCTACTGAACTAAAATTATGTTAAATTTTTACTGAAGATGTGTTGGTTAACTTGCAGCTTTGTGGCTTAGTTGGTGAAAAAAATTGCTACAGCCTGCTATTGTAAAGAATTTTAGACCAAGTATTATTCAACATGTGAGCATACTAGTTTAGTTAAATTATATCAGATTTCTACAGATGTTAGATAGGCATTAAGATGTTATGGAGCTTATCCAGAATAGTCAGATTTAAAGTATTTCAGATGTAATAACGTGAAACTAAAAGTCTTCCTGTGCTTTCCCTGCCATTCTCATTTGCAAGGCTGGATAATTCTAATATATGCAAAGTCATACTGGTATAATAGAATTATTAAATGCCGTAAATAAAATACATTGACCTCAGTGAAATTTCTCTTGGAAAAAAATATTGATAGCTTGCATCTCACAACTCTCTTTCTTCCCATGTCTTTAATGTCACTTTTCATATAAAGTTGCTCTTCTTGCATTTTGTCTGTAACAGGATATCGGAAAATTTTATCTGGATCTATAGGGTATTTCATTTAATAAAAAGACGAAGCTATTTTGTTTATTTTTTAATAAATTATATTGGAAAAAGAGAAAGACCAAGTCACCACTGCCGGATTTATAGAAGCCCTTCCCTTTCGTTTCAAGATGAGAAAAAATGCAAAAAAAAGAGAGAGAAATAAACTTTTTACTTGTGCTTCCTTCTTTGACCCAGTCCATGCTTTTATATTGGCTCTTTCTCCCAGTTTCACACAATAAAGAGGGAAGAGGGAGTCAAGCTATTCTCCAAAGCACCTGAAGGCAGGACGAGAAGCAACAGATGGAAACTGATCAAGGAGAGAAGCAACTTAGAACTAAGGAGAAACTTCCTGACAGAACAATTAACCAGTGGAACAATCTGCCTCCAGAAGCGGTGAATGCTCCAACACTGGAAGTTTTTAAGAAGAGACTGGACAGCCATTTGTCTGAAATGGTGTAGGGTTCCTGCCTGAGCAGGGGGTTGGACTCGATGACCTCCAAGGTCCCTTCCAACTTTATTATTATTACTATTATTGTTATTATTATTATTTTACATAGGTACATTTGCTTCTGTCTTCCTATTTGTGGTGTCCATTGTGTGCCTCTAATTGTCTTTGGAGATTCTTTGTGTTGCTGGCTCAAGGAAGAGGGAAAATAATTATAATGAAATATTTTCTTCTGTTTCTAAAAGGTGGATGATGCAATCATGTTTCAAATAGATTTTGTAGAAGGGAAATAATGAGGTAAGACATCTAGTCTGCCTATATCATATCACATAAATTTAAAAAATGGCTTGTTATGGAAGGACATCCAAATAATTTCAAGTAAGAAATTTTTTGGGGAAAAACTACATCAGAAGTAATAGAATTTCATATTCATAATGTCATATTGGAAAGTCATTTTAAAATTTCTCTTTAAGGTTTTTTTAATGATTTTAAGAAAGGGTTGTTATATTTTATGTTTGTATTTGTGCTAAAGAAAGTAGAAGTTAAGTGTTTTTGTATAGCTTTTTACCTGTGCTCCCCAATTTTACTCCCTATCCCTTCCCCCGTTTCGCTCTAATTTTGTCTTTCTCCTTTGCTATTTTACATATTTTTAAAATTGTAATTTTTTATTTATTCTCTGCATTCTTTTTTTTTTAAGGCTAGTACATTTCCAAAATACCAATGCATATCCAATGCTTACTGATCTGTTTGTTTCGGTGTTAGGTAATTTCAATTTTTTTAATTTTAACTTTAAATCCTTACAATGGTTTATGAAGAGAACAGGTAGCTAGGGGATACTGATAGGGATCCTGATATTTTCAGGAGATGGGGATAATAATGAAAAGTGGATGGGGGCTTAGATACAAACAGCGTGAATGAGAAAAGTATATTGGTTAGTGTGCCTGCTATCCAAAATCCAAACCATAGAATTGCTCATGGTATTATTTTGAAATATCCTATATAGTAGGGTGTGAAATAGCATTATCAAACATAGAAGGAGGCATTAAAGGTTGAAAAGAGTCAAGGCAGCAATACCTAAATGTGTGCCACAATTCTTTAAAAAAAAAAAATCCTTGTACAAGTGGCTGCCTGGGCTCTTGTACATATTTGAGTTAGCAACTGTGTGTGACCAGAGAGTCTACCAGGCAGCAGATTGTAATCATACTCAATTGAACACTATTACATTCTCACTATACAGCTTCCCTGTCAGTGTGAGATTGGACTGGGGTGAAGTATGCATTCTTATTGCCTCTCTACAGCCCTTTTACAAACACCCGAAGGAAATCTTTACAGTAATCCAAAGAGACGCTTTTGTGTGTAATGATATGTGTCTGTGCACTAACATTCTGAATTTTAAAATCATTGAACATAATGGCCATTTTGAAACTTACATAATATCCAGAAGCAGAATGTCATACATCACAGTGGGCTACTCTACTCAAGGAGCAGGAAGGTATAAAAAATAAAGAACTTACTCATCAGCCAAACACAGCCTGTTTTGCCGGGTCCTTTATTATTTTTAATAACCATTCTTTCACTTATTACACTTATTTTGTTTTCTTAGCCTGATAAGGGACATTGAAATCGGTCTATACCTGATCCAAAACTCTATTAAATGTATTCCATTGTTATTCCGTTGCCTGCAAATTCTGTATCATCCTAAACAAATTAAAATCACAAGAAAAGTTATATTTACTTCAGTACTTTGACGAACATTTTTTCCACATGTCCTATATAGTTTTCTCAAATACTTGTATTCTGAATACAAATTTCCCAATTATATGCATACTTCTAAGTAATTTTTTGAGTTATATAGATTTTCATTTTGCTTGAAAGCCCTGACAGATTTTTTGACATCATTTCTTCTACATTTTACATAGAAAGTTCTATTGGTACTTTTCCTTCTTGAATACTATAGTTTTTAATGTTAACTAACATTCATATGTAAATCTATAACTCACAGTAAATTTTTTGTCTCTTAGGATTTACAATATAAAATAAACCATATCTCAGCTTTCCCATATAAATAGTTTTTATCCAAGGTACTGTTACTAGGAATGTAACTGATGAGAATAATTAAATGTCACTGATAAAGGATTGATGCCTAGAGCAAATTCTTGTTTAGTACAACAACATTCTTTTGTATTTTATTCTTCCAGACCCTTCTTAGATTTCCTGTAAACATATTCTACTCATAAACAACTATCATATAATTCTATTCCTTTGGAGCAAGTTTAGGTATATTGATGGAGAGAATTAAATAGAGGAGCAGAGGGAGACTATTATCTATTGAATCTTGGAATGTGGGCTTGGATCAATAGCCTTTGTAGTTAAGAATCACAATCCTTCAGAAGACTGAGCTAAAGACAAATAGTTACACAATTACAGAATGACCGGATTCCTTGACCAACACAACTTCTTTGTTGCTCAAAATCCAGCACCCTCCCCTCACTTTCTGGAAACTATGATAATAAGTTCCACAATTCCATTGCATCATTTTGGAACAGGATAGTTGAAGGGATTGTTGCTGAATTTCACTTGTTGCTGAAATACATTTAGACTCACCAATGTATTGGTGCTTCAGCTGCTGTTTAGACCAGGGGTAGCTTAGCTGGCTCAGGAATTCTGGGAGTTGAAGTCCACGAATCATAAAAGAGCCAAGGTTGACTACCCCTGGTTTAGACCATGCAGACAAATTTAAAATAGTAGCAGCAACGTGTTCTAGTGCCTTTCTTTCGGTCTTTCAAAATGCAGCCTTCTAACTCCACTAAAGTGCCAAATCTGTATTGAAGTTAGCTTTCTAATGTGCATGTTTCTATACTTAGAAAGAGGCAGCAATTGCCCATTTAGTCCATTATTGGTAGTGGAAATAACTCCTAGTTTAGCTATCTAATAGATTTTTAATCAAATTATACAAAATAGATCTGTGATGTTTTTCATGTAAAACATGCCTAAAACAAAGCAGAGCTATATTACTTTGAGGGTGTCTAATGAAAGTCTAGAAGTGATTTATATAGACAGCTTGTGGTGAAAATCTTCATCCTGGCCACACAACTAAAATACTATCACCACATGTTAATGTTGGATTTGCAGTTGAAAGGATGGTGATTTACCTGAGGCTGCCTAACAAATTAGCAGTGTCCTAATTTTAATAGTGACATCCAGATTATCACATATAAATGTTATTTGTGAAATTCAGCATTACATTCCTTAATCTCCATTCTGCTTCAGCTCCTGGGTGTCCCCCAATGCCAACATCTGCTCTAGGAAATGCCTGCTATCCAGGGGAGATTATTAGGATTTGGAAAAAGAGGAATCCTTTCTCCATCCTGTAGATGAAATCAGTAATTTTCTCACCCTTCCCACCAATGATGGGAAGAAGTAGATACTACTTTATATTGTCAAAAACAACTTTTAGTCTATTTATATTCAATATTTAGGATTCCAAACCAGAAATGTTAATTGTGGTCAGAGATGTACCAATTTATCTTGGAGTACCAGAATATATTTGTTACGATATTCTGCTTCCCTATTGGCATAACGGAATGTTAAGTTATTTTGGGATGGCACTGCTACATAAAAGTTATCACTGATCAGAATATAATCCAGTGACAGATATAATAGAATTGAGCGGCTCTTATCTATATGAAGATTTAAATTAAAGCATGATTCAGGTGAACACTTTGTCTTGAACTGCATTAGTATTTATATTCCTTTTTAATTCTATTTAAGCTTTTATTTAACATGCAGAGTGTAAATATAGATGTAAATATATGATTTATTTTCATCCCATCTGATTAAACAGAGATATTAAACTCTTGTGGTTACTTATTACTTTTCAAGCAAACCGCTGAAAGGCAATGAAAAGATAGACTTTTACAATTGGTTCTGCAACTTGCAAAGTTAAAATTTTTATTTCTAGCAATGGTCTTAGATTATTTCAGGCATGAATTGAAAACTAGTTTAACACTTCATAACTATTCCTTATTTCAGATAGTTTCTGCTTTAGCATGAAGTTTTTTCATCCCCACCCCCAAGAAGTTTCTTGAACATGTTTAGGTGTGAAAGCTGGCTAAGTAACTTTGGGCCAGTCACTCTCACTTAGCTCAAGAAGCAATATTAAACACGTTCAGTGCCTTGAGCTACTTATTAAAAAAAAAAGGTAGGATAAATGTAGGATCAGGAAAACATGAGGAGAAAAATAATTGTTGTTTCATCCTTTAAAAATTCTTGTCTAGATTTTATCAATCAATACGGTTCAATTTGATTTTAATATTTATATGCTGCAAATATATTACTTATATTTTTACACCAAATATAATTTTAAAAATCACATGAAATATATGAAATAAGCAACCCACATCAGTTCAGATTTTTATTGATTTATTAGATAAGATAAGATAGCCTTTATTGTCCTTTTGTACTGTGGGCACAACACACATCAAAAATGAAAATTAGCTGCCTGCTCTCAAAGTGAACACATGACACACACCTAAACATACTATATACAACATATACATTAATTAATTTTTAGTTATGATGTATCTATCTGGTTAGCTAAAAAGCAGAGAAATACTGCCGCTTCTAGTATATTACTAAAAATTAATTATTCAATCTTTTTTTCCTAAAGACTGAGTAAAATGAGATAATAAATTGGGAATTCCCCCACTCCAGGGTCAACCCTACAAGAGTCCAAAGGAAAGGGATGTAATAGAGGGTTATACAAAGGAGAGTCATAAGAGAAGTAAATAAATACAGGTAGCCTTCATTTAGTGATCTCAATTGACTCTATGTTATGATCACATAACTGTGATACTATGACAATCATAAATTTGAAAATTGGTTGCAAAATTATTGTTGTTTTAGCACCGTCATAGCTGAATAGTCTCACTGTATGAGGCAGTCATTACACAAGGATTGTCTGTACATAATTTTGTTGATAAGGAAGCTTTCTCTTTTTGTCATTGGTAGTAGAACTGGATTATCCAATGAGACTGAAAGGTGGGGAACTCGGAAGAAAAAAAACAAAAGAAAAATCTTGGCTGTGGTGATGATCTGTGCAATTCACCACCAGAAATGGGTGATAACCATGAACTTGAACATTTAAAGGTAAATTTGCAAAAAGAAGGCTGCTGGTGGCTTCTTGTAATATTGTAGGCTATATGTCTCTAAGAAAAGTATTTGAGGAACATGATCAAGATGAAATTACTAAATTCATACTAAATTCTTCATCATAAGAAAGAATTGTTTCTAATATGATTGATCATGACTTTTTTATGTTTATATTTTTTAAATATTTATTTGCTGCAACCGTGCTGTCTTTCACACATTGCTACAAAGGTCTGTAGGTTGCTATTGAGCTAGTATTATAATACTTCTATTGCCCAACATACAGTACTGCACTCCATACATTTACATTTAAGCATGTATTCTTTTATTTTGTCTATGTAGTATGTAATTTACTTCAATAGACAAAATTCCTTGAATTTTTAGTAGAAAACACTTCTTATACTTTTCTTCAGTAGATAAAGATTATTCAAATGAGGGGGGAGATGTGGCTTACTGAGGGAGGAACTGCTGGCCAGAAATTGTCCCCAACCCAGTGGTTCCAACCCAGCTGCATGACATGAGCCCCCATTGCTTGACCTCTAGCTCTTGCCCAACCAGCAGTTTGAAAGCATGCAATATTGTGAGTAGATAAATGAGTACCGTTTTGGTGGGAAAAATCTAACTTGTGTTTGTGGAGAGTGGAAGCCAGCACTGGATCTGAGGCATTACAACACAAGGCAAGGCAAAAAGACCAGCTGAGGAGCCTGGAAGATCCAGCACCCCAAGCACCACTAGCTAATTGGCGTAAAGCTGATTCACCCCATGCAGTGCATCAAGCGCCGAACAGAATGAACTAGCAGTCTAGGCTGCCAGGACTGCATTGTGTCTAGCATATGTAGATTTCCTTGACATTGTATGCCATACGCTAAATAATAAATAATTAAAAACAATACTTTTTTATTAGTGGAAGCAGACTATTCCAGTCCTAATGTACTGAGTGGAAATATTTTCCTTGCATCTATCTTCAATGGTCCCAAATCCAACTGAGATACTTATATCTACACCAAGCAGATGAAAGTTTGGAAACAATAATAAATAATGTTTCCAAGAATTCTTTGCTGTAAAAGATGACTGAAAACCCTGGGAAAAAGAAGGAGAAATATTGTCTAATGCTTAGGAAGTGATGTTCAATCTTTTATGTAAGTAGTTTGAATAGTATCTCGTACAAAAATGGCATTAAGTTGTACCAAAATCTCACAAAGCCTGTTGGGGGAAAAAAAGAACAAACAATAGATGATACCTCATTTTTGAAATTGATATTCCAGCTGAAAAGAAAAAAACCTATTTCGCTATATCCATCCACTTAAAAGTTGTATCGTGTGAAAATGTCTATTATGGGAGAAAACTTTAAAGTTGAAATTTGCAGTAGCTGATGATTCGTGATCTTCTCCGTTAATTATATATATAGCAAATAGATATACCAAGATTTATTTCCTTTTTATGTTTAATAAATAAAACAATAGCAAAAAGGACAGAGAACAAAAACAAGTGGTGCAACAAAATATAATAATTAAAATTATATATGAGAACAACCCACTGACATAAACCAGGAGGAAAATTAAGAGGAACATCATGACAAAATATTCAGCAGGCTGGCTTTATAGTTTTTATTAGCAAATTCACCACATACCGATGGATTTCCATAAATAAATGAGAGATGGAGAGTGGGAAGTAGATCTAGAAGGGATATTTTGAGAACATGTGACTGGATGGTTTTTTTTTTCATTGCCAGTGAACTGAAGGTAAAATCAAAATAATCATTTCCTTCTTGGATCCCAGCTGACAGATATTTCAGGTTGATATCTGGAAATTCACCCAATGTATGTGCTACATTTTGGATGTTTATCAGAGCATTACTGCTCATTGATTTTCATAAATGTTTCAACACCTACTAAACTTTCACTATTATGTAGAACACAGAGCCAAGGAAGCCACAGTAACAGGAGTTCAGATTCTCACCTGAGTTTTGGTTTCAAATGTACCACTTTTTTTCTTTCTGAATATTTGAAGATATATACCACTAGGGGAAGGCAGAGTGGGTAGAGAAGAATCTGCAAATTATAATTGTTGAGTTCACTAAAAGTGGGTGGCTCTGGACTATTCTTCTTGAACATTTATACATACAAATATGGATATAGAAAATGTCAAATGTTTATCTCACAACATATTCATGTTTGTTTTATGTCTCTATTCAGTTTTCAAAAGATTAATATCAATACAGTGAGAAGGAACTGTATAGTGATTCACAATGAGCTGCAAAATAATAATCCATATCTTATTTGAATGGGGACCAAAATATAAACTTGTTTTAAGGGCCTACAATTAGCTTTGCAAATAAGCCCTTAGCGAGAATTATTCCTCAAAATAGATGTTAACTGTGCTTATCTTTTCCCAAAAACATTATTATAGACAGCCAAATAGGGGGCTGTTTATGTCTGGCCTTTAGTAGGAGGTATGGACAATACTGAATAAGAGAGGTTGAAACAAGGTCCTTGGTTTTTTAAGATATCACAGGATTCAGTGTTCTTGTAATATCCGTATGAAACCAGTGGTATGTGGTCAGGTATTGTCGGTAAGCTGATGAAAACTAGCCGTACATTTCAATCTTGAAGAAACCAAATGAAGCTAAAGAAGCCTTGTTCCGGTAAGTTAAGACTTAAACTCAATCTTGACAAAATAGTAATAGCACTTAGACTTACATACTGCTTCACGGTGCTTTATAGCCCTCTCTAAGCGGTTTACAGAATCAGCCTATTGCCCCCAACAATCTGGGTCCTCATTTTACCGACCACAGGAGAATGGAAGGCCGAGTCAATCTTGAGCAGATCAGGATCAAACTTGAACTCTTGGCAGTGGAGTTCATAGTTAGCCTGCAATACTGCATTCTAACCACTGTGCCACCATGCCTCAAGATCATGGTAGCTGCAGGGGGTTTAGATTTCTGTAATTACTTTCCATCTTTAATTAGTGTGCAGCTTCGGAGTCATGCAGAACTCACTGCTTTTGCCCAACATACTGGGTACCTATATATTTGATAAAATAGCTAAACCTGCTACTATACATCAAAAGTACTTTTTATTGATTAAGACCATTTGGCCATTTAATCTCTTCCAGGATGGAGTTTTCCTAACTCAGAAAGGCTTGAGAATGAGCTGGGACCTTTTACATATAAACCTGACATCTGCCACTAAGATATAACTCCTCATTAACATGAAGTTCCTTACCATGATCTCTCAAGATACGATGATTTACGATCTTCACTATTCCCAGCCAGTATAGTTAATAGCTAACTAGTGATGGGATTCAGCCGGGTTGCACCACTTTGGCAGAACCGGCAGTTAATTTTTTGTTGACCAGGCTCAGGATGGACTTCCGGAAGCGGTATCCACACAGAGAACCAGTTGTTCACATATTTAAATCCCATCACTGTAGCTAACATCTGGAGGATATAAAGTACAGAAATATACATTGAATTTATTTTGAACAGGTTAACATAAATGAAGTGACCATAATCTTCTCACTAGCCTTAACCCTAGAAGCTGTTAATACTAATTTTTTGGGATATTACTTCCTCTTGCCGTGGATCTGAAAATGTTACTTGCACTCTAAATTCTTTGATCAGAGACTTTGCCATTTTTAAAATGTTGTATACAGTAACATCAATATTAGGATATTCAGTGAGGTTATATTAAAGAGTAGTAGTAGTAGTGGCATTATCACCTGTGCATTAATGCTACTTTGCATAGGTATCCTTTTTGCTCTCCCAACATTATTACATTTTTCATCCTATTATTAAATTATAATATTTATCCCAAATAGCCAATCACAGAAAAGGAAGATCTGAAAATGGTTGTATCTTTATTATCATAGTCTTATAACAGGAAAGATGATGTACTCATTGTTTGGTCTAATGATTAGGTTATGCTAGAAAGCAGGAGACCGTACATTCGAGTCCTGCCTTAGCCATGAAAGCCAACTGGGTGACTTTGGGCCACTCACTGTCTTTCAGCCCAACCGATCCCACAAGGTGGTTGTGGGAAAAATAGGACAAAAAAGTTATGTTGGATGTGTTCACCATCTTGAATTAGTTGTAAAAAATAATATAGGAAAAATACAAATAAATAAATAAAATAAAATAAATTTATTTGAGAAAGAACTTGTCTTCCTTCCAGAAAAATACAAATTATGTTTGCAACCAAGAACATAATAAAATGCAGACATTCGAAGATGTGAATGCCTTATGTTGAGCCTTCCTTCCTCTCTCAGGTGAAGGACCCTATGCCTAGCTACAAGTCTAGGTAAGAGAATGCCGCTGGATTGTGATTCATACTTCAGTCTCCTACTGCTATACCCCAACACAATGCATCCATTTGCCTGCAAATTGAGAATTGTGTTCAACTCTCTGTGGTTCTGCTATAACAATATCTTCTTGCTGAGAAGCTTTTCTTGACTGCTGAGATGTACAACACTTAGGCTGAACAAAAAGCAAGTTACCAGCAGTAATTTCAATCCTCACCTTCCACCCCCTATATTCTCACTGAGTTCTACTATAATGTTAAAATACATACCAGAAAGTATATTAGCCCTTGCAATGTCTACATTTGTGCTAAATGAAATACTTTTTACTGATATTATAACATGAAGTGACCCTCATGAGTTCTTCAGAGTCTTCAGATGCACTTTGATTATGCAGAACAACACATCTGTTCATTCTGCTCTCTATGACTTCCAATCTTACACGGTAGAAAAATTGATATAAGATTGTAGGGGTCGTAATTAAATTAGCTCAGTTTTAACTTAATAAAACAGGAATAAATAGACAAATGGTTTTTCTATTGTATACTGGGATAGCTTTCAGATTTTATGGCTGATGCATGCATACTGTGTAGCATGTATCTCAAGTTATCTGGATCATGAAACAGTTATCCTTTTACGTTCAATGAGCTGAGGGTTTCAGGCTTTTGCTTGGCAGTGCAATGTGTGTTAAAATGCCAAGCCGGTGCTTTCATGGTAATAACATGAGTTTCATGCTGCATTTTGTCAACCTGATCCTAAGCTCTTGCAGCAGGTATCTGCCTACAATGCTGGCATGAAAACATGATATTTGGTTTTGTTTTGGAGCAACGTATGATAGCAATTCTTCCAGTATTCAGTTTAAGGAAAAGCAACAACCCTTAAGATTGGACTGGTTATATGGACCATTGTAGCCTTAGAGATAAGAGGGCTATACAAATAATCCTTTTCCTTTGTTCCTTATCTGAACATTTTGATAATCTGGCCCCAATCTGAAGAAGATCCTATCAATATATTTATTTTACACAGACAGGAAGAAAGTTGAAAACTATCTGAGTGGAGAGAACACGGGAATATGGTATCAAATCTTCATTATCCTCATAGTTCACTTGATAGTCTGAAATTTCTCTAATCTGCTTTGAAGTATTATTTTAAAGATAAAATAACCCTTTATAGGCTGATCTGATATACTTAGATGAAGCCATGGTAGAAAGTTACTACTCAAATAATAAGACATATTTAGCAATCACTGTTTTTGAAATGACATGTAGATGATCTGAACATATCCTGGATCTACAGCTATCCTCAGTCCATTGATGAGGGAAATTTCTTTTTTTAATACAATTTCAGAGCCTAGTGTCCAACGTTATTTTGTCAACATTCCAGTGACTTATGGAAGATGAATTGGAAGAGTAACATTGAAAGAAAAAATTATGTTCAAGCACCATCAGCTGAGTATTTCTCTGTTAGAGATATATAATATTGTGGCCTATTCCAAATTGTCTACAAATTTTTATAACTTTGTAAAAATTTGTAGACAATTTGGAATAGGCCACAATATTGAAGAAGCAATATGAAATCCTAAATATTTAATACAGCAGATATATTTATTGTTGGTCAAGGAATGAAAGACAATTTGGTTTCTTCTTTTTCTTAATCCCTTAAAATCAGTGACAGCTGATAGATATAAACAGATGGGACAATATCTATGACCATCTCTCTCTGTCTTTTGCTGCCTCCCTCAGTCTCTGTCTCTTTGTTCAGTATAAGTATGATGCACTATTATCACTTTTGTTTGAAACCTTCCCTGGGAATATGTGAAACACTGCAAAGTCTCAGTTATGCTTGATTCCTATGATTTCGAAATGTCCATATAACCTTTTTGTCAATAATACGGAAGTGATTTGCCACTGCCTTTTGTTTGGTTAGTCTAACCCTACTTAGCTTTTAATTTCAGTCAAAATTAGTTAGATGCAGGCCTCTAATGATAATATACATATAGATAGATATGTACATATAAACCCAAACATCATCTGCATTGTGGAACGGAGAAAGAAACAGAGAAAGTGTGTTATTTGATACCAATAAAGGAGAACATTTATAGCTCATTGTTGAAATGAGGGGTCCTTGGCGTTCGGAGCTTAGCTGATTTCTTGAAGACATTTCATTACCCAAACAAGGTAACATCAGTGCTAGTGTGTTATTTGAAGTCAGACTTCACTCAGTTGGTCCTGCACTCTATTCAACCAGCCTTAGTGCATACCATATTTGTCTGATGATCTCGTGTTCATTAATCATACTACGGATTGTTGCAGTATCAACTTTGGGAACTATTTGTGAAGTAGAAATAAAATTATTTCAAAGTATTGGCATCAACTCCTTGTGCATGCAGGGCAATCCAGAATAATATGAATCTAAAAAGTTCAGAGAAGATTTTCAATGTATATGACCTCAACCCCCTTTTCATGGCAAAAACATCTGTTTTGCTACAGAATAGTATCTTAGAGAAGATCTGAATTATTTTTATGGCCTATTCAGGATATTAGTACAGTTTTCAAGAATTAGTTAGAAAGTCTGCCACATTAGGTGCTACTTTCTTATAATAGCTTTTATCCACTTGGTTTTATTCAAATTCTAATTTTGCTTTGAAGGCATATCTCAAAAGAGAGAGAAACTGATATCTGGAGGCTTAAATCAAAACTTGAACTCTAGAACTATTGTTTTTTTCTGAATGAAATAAATGGTTAAATTTAATTTTGTTCCACTTATTACAAAGAACTGTGTTTTAAAACCAGAGGCCATTTCAGTTCTAAACCTGCCAAAGAAAATAATTGGATATTTGGTACTTTGAAACAAATCAAGGGAACAAAATAAACATGTTTCTGATTACTCAGCACTAATGTATTCTATCATTATAGTAGATTGCTTAATTGTGCTGCTGATTACTTTTCCTGAGTTCCTCATAGAAGTGTTGTTTCTGCACCGAATTAGCAAGAAGAATGTTGCCTCACATCTTGTGTTGGGCTTATATACATGGTTCAAGAGTGAAATATATGGAATTTGTCTAGTTCTCCATTATGGCTTGTTTGTGTAACCCCTCTCACTTGCTATTCATTCCTCTTTGGGTACTGTCAAAAGCAGAGAGCAGAAAGTTTGCCAAACAATCGAAACCTTCTTAGAACACAAGTAAACAATGTTAAGCCCATCCAAATTAGGTCATATGGTACCTTGGCTTTCTTTCTTATTCAACAGCTGCATAGTTACTTCATTGGCTTGATGTTGTACAAGGAGAGACGATACCTGTTTGTTTCTCAGTGTATGCAAAGCAATGCTCCTCTAAACTGCACAGCTGCACAGCACAGTAATTGTACCTTGCACAATTTAGCATTACTTCCTTAATGACCCATCAGCCAAGCATAATTTGAGGCACTTTACCTTGCATTCTAGTCATTGGTAGGTCCTCTAAATCTGCTTGAGATTCCATTGTTGGAATAGTTTACATACATGCACAAAAAACATGCAAACAAATACAGACAGAGGCAAAGACTTCAGCTTTGGTAAAATTAATTTGACAAGCTAAAGACATAAAATACCTTCCCATTAGGGTTTTCTGTTGATAGCCACCTGGCTCACTTGCTATACATGCTTTATTGTGCTGTCATTATTTTGTAAAAGGAAGAAGCACATTATTCATAACTGAGGAATGTGGTAAATTGCAGTGGTCATTTATAGGAAAATTCAGGATAAAGGCTGCACAAGAAAAGTACTTTGATTAAATAAAAAAATACTCTCCCAACTTTGAGGAATGAATTTAATCTTTCTCTTAATAGACTTAAATCTGCAAAATTATTGTGTTTTTTTTTTTTTAAAAATGTGCTTGTGATTCATCGTTCAGATAATACAAAAAACGATCCCTCCCCCAACTAGTACAACCTGTTTTCTGGTCCTTTTATCTGGGAGCATACGTTGCTTAAGAAAAACAATTAACCATTCACCTCTAAACAGATGCAGCAGAATTTCAAGGGGCACCATTTTTTCCACCAGCGTGGGAAAGGGCCAATTGTATTCTAACAGAAATTTGGAGAAAAGTTAATATAACCTTCGGAGAGGAGCGGCATACAAATCCGAATAAATATAAAATAAATATAAATATAAATATAGGAATACAACAGTAATTCCCATTGAAAGAACTTCTGTGCAAGCATTCAGAGCCTATGCATTCGGTCTTAGGGATCCTCTTTATCCATAGTCTTTCCCCATTGAATCTAGGTGTCTTCATCTTTTAGCTGAATACAAAAGAAGTAGGAAAGAGAACTGAAAGAAGAACCTACTGGTAGAAGCTAAGTGCCGCTTGCTGTGCCATTCAGTAATCATCCAGGGAGCTAGCTCGGAAACATGGACACCAAAGTCATGTACTTTATACATACCGGTAGTTGTCAAGGATTACCTAGCTGTCAAGTGTAAGGGTGCAACCACAGTTGCCATATAAACATCTGGGAAATTGGATCTTGACCTGATTTTATATAAGTTTAACAAGCAGAAGGGAAGAGTGCCTTGTGGATAATTGTTATTCTCTACTTACATTTTCTTAATGGAGTTCAAATCTAGGCATAAGGCTCCCTTTTTAGACATTTATGAAGGCAGTTGACCTTTTTGAGGATATCTGTGTAGAGGGATGGAGTAAGCATACTGAGTTGTATTATGGATCAGGAGCAGTTTGCACACTCATTCATCTGGATTCATCCAAAGCTTCCCACATGGTAAAAGGTAGGCTTGTATCTTACCAAGGTTTCATCAGTACATCAACACGAGTGACTTCTGTTATTGGGCTGTTGATTATTGTCTTGTGACCATGATCATTAGGTCAGTCTGCAGAGGATTGCTACAGGACCAAACAATCTAATAGTCTGAATTGGGTTTTATGTTAAGCAAACTATATCTTTAAAATATCCTTATTAGAAGATAAGAGGATTACAGCATTTGAAATGCAGAATTGTTCTTTCTATCAGAGTGTTCATTTACAAATGCATGTTTGTCCTCTAATTATCCCATAGAATATAGAAACTGGATGTGTAAAGATAGTGTTGTTTATTACCACAAGAAACATAAAAAATATACAATATACAAAAATATACAGATCCAAAGCACAGTTAGCATACTGGTATCTGGTGGGTTGCATTAAGAGTAGAGCTCCACACACACACACACACACACACACACACAATGAGAGAGAGAGAGAGAGAGAGATGGCTCCATGTATCCACTCAACATTCTACTCACAAATAACAGAAATGCAATATATTATAACAAATATGGCTGTTATTTCAGGCCATTTGTGTTCATGGAACAATATAAGAAACCCTATTTTCAATACTAGTAGTCCTCAGTTAACTATGGCATTTGGGACCAGAATT
This sequence comes from Bothrops alternatus, assembly GCA_034064705.1. Classification (NCBI taxonomy): domain Eukaryota; kingdom Metazoa; phylum Chordata; class Lepidosauria; order Squamata; family Viperidae; genus Bothrops; species Bothrops alternatus. Next base: position 825,993 of record JARGCV010000007.1, read on the forward strand.
GCCATTACCAAGGGATGCAGTTGCAACATGTGACCTCAATGACTATGCTACTTAGTGATGGCAGTGGCAGTTGCTGTGAGTATTATGTTATTACACACGGATCTCACATGATTATGACTTCCAACTTCCCACTGGCTTCCCCGTTGACTTTGCTTGTGGGAAGCTGGAAGGATATGTTGGAAATTGCAATCACCTGACTGCAACTCGCTGCAATATTGCACCAAGGATTGTGATTAGACGAGTGCATCACAATGGCCAGAACTACAAGGGCCAGTCACGCTTAACTCTCATTCAGCAGCATTGTAAGTTTGAAAGATGCCAAACAAGAGTTTGATAAACAAGAACCAGCTGTAGATCATATCCTTCACAACATGTCCAGTGTGTTAGAGATGAAACTATGGCTATGGCTATATCTTAGCACAAAGGAGCTAGACAACTCAGGTTGGACACATCTAGAAAAATGGATGTTGGATCTCTGAATTAGCCAGGCCAGGAGAAAATTCACTCTCAGTTCCCCTCAGTCTCATTTTTCTACATTTGCTGCTTTGTCTTTTATAGCTGAGATAATCTGAGACCCAATTCTCTCTGTGCCCAGCTGCCATATGGACATACCGTGAAGCAAAATAAGACAACAGAGATGCCTGTATGATAAGAGGTGGGAAAAGAGTGGGGTTTTTTTGCTTCAAGTATAAAATAAAATAACTTAGATATTTCAAGTACTAATTTGAAGAGTTATAATCACACACTGAATATAATTATGCCCATCCTGTAAGCCTCCCTGTCAACGAAGAAAAAAGTCTATAGCAGGGGTCTTCAAACTTGGCAACTTTAAGAATTGTGGACTTCAACTCCCAGAATTCCATAGACTGCCCTGATTGGCTGAGGAATTCTGGGAGTTGAAGTCCACAAGTCTTAAAATTGCCAAGTTTGAAGATCCATGGTCTATAGGAATAGGCAGGATGACAGTACATATCCCTTCAGTGAAGTGCAGTATTGGTTTAGAACCCAAAATTGCTTTAGTTCCACGAGCAAAAGTTTACTTAATTTGAATGTTTTATTATCAGAATGACGTGTCGATCTTTGTAACATCTAACAACAATACCGTTTATATGCCACCAGCTTCCAGCCGCTCAAATTGTTAAAAATTTTAAAACAAGAAAAGAATAAAAATGCCAAAAAATGATAACATTGCATGGGAAATAAAAGGAGGCTTCATTCACCCTTTCCAAAGGCCTGGGAGAAAAGCCAGATCTTCAGATTCCTTCAAAACAGCCATTCAAATTTTGCAAGGAATCTCATTCCAGAGTGTAAGCATTGCTGCCGGACAAGGTTCACTTCCTGAGTCCCAATAATGGCATTGTTTAACTCAGTGGTCTTCAAACTTGGCCCACTGGCTGAGGAATTCTGGGAGTTGAAGTCCACAAGTCATAAAAGGGCCAAGTTTGAAGACTCCTGGTTTAACTGAAGCAATCCAGAGCATGGCAACTCTACCAGAAGGGATCAACCTGGCAGTTACTTTGGGAAACATGAGGTTCCCCAAGTAGCCTTGCCTTTGCCATTACCAGCCTTTATATAGAGTTACCAATATTTTGAATCATACCTAAAAAACAAACTGGTAACCACTGCAGCTTGTAAAGCATGTCCATCGCCTATCACTTCCTGTGCCTCTATATTGTTAGACCAGTAGAAGCTTCTGGGTGATCTTCAAGGGCAGTCCCATGTAGAATTCATTGAAGTAGTCAAGCCATGAGGTGATCAGGGCATGAGTGACTCTGAATGGTCCCTAGTCTAAGAAAGGGCACAACTGACACCACAGATGAAGCTGTTCAGAGGCTTTTCTGGCATAACCACTACCTGCTCATCAAGAAGAAATTGTGAAATTAAAATACACAACCAAGCAGAACTTTTCTGACTCATTATCTGTTTTGATGAAGAAACAAACCAGTATTGGAGACGTTGCATATAGTTCCTATCCAGTTCTGCACCCTTTCCTTGTTCTGGGTTATGGTTTATTAAAGAATGTCTTCCTGTGCTGATTTCTATGCTGTTCCTTACCATGGCTGATCCTGTGAGGCAGCTGCAGTGCAACAAACCAGATTCCAATGTCTCTATATTACAGCTGTGTATTATTTTTTTATATAACCGTGTAGAACCTTAATTTAGGGTAGAGTCAGGGCGCCTGATGGAGCTGAGTGTTTATTGGTGAATACCCTTCCTGGTGCTTAGATGGAGTTCACAGCAGATTTTTTTTCTTTGCCATCTAAGAGAGACACATCTGCCGTTATCTAGGATTGAACTCTCAACATTATGAGTGGGAGACAAGCATCTTTACCACTAGGCCTCCACACGCTATATTATTGCTGTGAAATAAGATATGGAAATCAGGAGAAAAAGCTCAGAAATCAGATCTTTTCCCTGAATGCTTAGGAAGAACATTTGTAAATAATGAATTGATTTTGAGTGGAGAATTCATAGTATAGAGCAGTCTAAATTTGCTAAGCAGCCCCAGGAAAGCCTATCCTTGTTTCGGCCTGCAGAACAAATTCACAAATAGCTGATCGTCCTGACAATCTGTTGCCAACTCTGAATACATATCCCTTCAGAAATATTTGATTTTTTTATTTTTTATTTTTTGGCCTTTTAAATTACTCCTTCAAATAGTAATAGACAATAGCAGGTGGGTGTCCTTTAAACAATTCATGATTCTATTCCCAGGAGGTGGAGAAAAAAGGAGTTTCACGGTTGCAATATTGGAACTGAATAATGCTTGGCTATATTAATCTGAAGTGCACAGTGGGGAATATAGTAATATTTCCATCCTCCTTGTTACATTACATGTAAGAATTTTATATGCTCTTTTGCTGGCCTGGACTGTAATAATATGGGATGCTTCTTAATTTTCTTTATCCTTTCTTTAAATACTGGATCCCTTCCTAACATAGTTATGTGCTATAAATGTATGTTAATTTAATTAGTATTTATTGTATTTTATTTATTTGTTAAATTTATTTGCCACCTATCTAACTGTGGGGCTACTCTATAAATGACCTAGTTTGATAACATTTTGATTCAGGTTCCTTGTACTTCAAACTCTTACTTTAATGTTAGAAGAAATGTACAGAGATAAAGAGGAAATACCAATTGTTATTTTAAAGTGTGCATACATTGTTAGAATGTCTCTACCCAGTCAACCTGTATCTGTCAAAATGTTTGTGGTTTTGCTAAAGGTAAGACAGGAAGGAAGAAGATGGGTTTTTTAAAAAGACAATATTAAAAGTGTTCTTTCCATCCTTTAAAAAAAAGGCACACTATGTGCAATATTTTGAAGGAAAGAAGAATTCTTTCATCAGATTTGGAAATCTCATCTTCTAATTTTTTCCAACTCATATTGTCCTCCTACAGACTAATATGTTGGAGGGCACAAACATCTAAAGTTAAATTAAATGCTCTGATACTAGATTTCTCTGGCAATTCCCAATCTGATGGTTGCAAACTGGGATGGCAAAGGAGGAGAAATAGATTGATTCATTGAATGATTGATTGATTGATTGAATAATTGGTCAATTATGTGTGATCTGGTTTTTTTTATCCCTAAATCCTTGCTAGTGAGGATTTATTAACCTCACTAGTGCAGATACATTTACTGTATATAGAGTCAAGTCCCAGTCGTGTTTAACCAGTGGAAAGGCTTGCCTTCAGAAGTTATTGCTGCTCCATCAATGGAAGCTTTTAAGAAGAAACTGGACAGCTATTTGTCTGAAATGGTACAAGGTCTCCTGTTTGAGCAGGGGGTTGTGTTAGAAGACTTCCAACTTCCGTTCCAATTCTGTTATTCTATGTCAGTGATGGCGAACCTTTTAGAGACTGAGTGTCCAAAAAACACCCTCGCTCTCACTTGTGCCCCCGTGCCACCCCTTATCCCACTCTACCCACCCGCAGGGCCACCCACCGCCTCCACAGCCCGCCGATCGCCCAGGTGGCCCAGCAGCACCATGGCAGCTACACCCTCCACCCGTGCCCCGCAGCATCAACTGCGCGTGATGGGGTGTGAAGGCAGAATCTTGTCCCAGCTGCCTGGCTGCGCTGCTATGTGCGGGCCACGCTTGGGGGCAACTCTCCTCTGGAGGGGCTGCTGATGAGGGGGCCTCAGGGGGAATCGGGGTTGAGGCGATGGCACATGTGCCTACAGAGAGAGCTCTGAGTGCCGCCTCTGGCATGCATGCCATAGGTTCGCCACCACTGTTCTATGTTCTACTGTTTGAGAATATGGTAGAAGGCTTGCAACGTCTTCTACTCTGCTTTTTCTTACTTTAAAGTTGTTGGATATTTTTCTGGCATTGAATTTTGGAACCAGGGAGTAGGAAAACTTCTCAAACATTGATTCCTTTTTCAGGCTCTGAGTTCTTTTCTAAGCTTAGCATGATAATCTACAGTATGTTTTGTATTACATCTGAGTCAATGCCAGAGGTATAGGACTGCATGTTAAGTTTATGTACATCACAGAAGGTAAATGGGCCAGCTGCTAACATTGGATGTTCTTGCTTTGACACCCACTTTCCCTCCTGTTATTGTCCCCACAAGAAAATTTGCTTGCTTGTTTTGTTTTACAAGCTCAGGATAGTTTTGACTCAGAGCAATATATTTCAAGAAGGCTTATCTAAATAAACTCTATTAAAGAAAATAGGATTATCCTGGGATTTTATCCCTCTCTTCCCTCAAATACTAGATCTGTATTATTCAGATGTATGTCAATTAATGAAAATAGGGGAGATCAAAATAGCTTAAAAATAATGTACCTACTGTGAATTGTGGTATTGGATCAATGTGAGACATGACAGTCAATTACCCTTTTGCTTTTTATTTTGTCTTTTACAATTATTTGAGATCAATATTTTCAGTCTCAGATGATAGAAAATGCCAGCATGGTTGGCTTGATGTAGACCGACAACTACATTATGCTGGAGTAGTTATCAGAGTCTTTAACCATTGAATTGTGCAGAACTGGTGCCACAAAAATTTTCAGCAGGACTGCATGTCAACAGCCAGTTCAGCATGAATGGAAAAAGGGACACAAATGTATTTCAATAATCATTAGGGCATTTGATAAAAATATTAATATTATTTTAAAATATAGAGTAAAGAAAAGATAGGACCTAAAATAGCAAGAGTCTTGAAAATGTGGTTGTTGCTAATATTGAAGGTATATTGGGGGAATTCTGAATTCTTCTGATTAGTGTAGCCCAGGGGTAGGCAACCTTGGCTCTTTTAGTATAGCCCATGCAGAAATGTTTGGAAAGCAAGGATTCTCCTTCTGCTCAGTGAGGTTTAAGCTGAAGAACTTCTCTAAGACTGAACTTTAGGTTTATGCAAGATATCTATTTTATTTAGGATTAACCTTTATGGAAATATGATCCATGGATGCCAGATTCCTAAATAGGATCTTAAAGGTGATATACAAAGATCAAAAGTAGAACGGTAAGGAAAAATAACATTTTAAATATATTTAAAAAATAAAAAAATGAAATAGACAAGAAAAAAAATAAAGAGTTTGAACACACTGAAAAATCTGCATAATTGTCTGAATACAAAATACAGATATAATGTATAACTCAAAAACTTTCCCAGTTTGGTTATTTTTCTATAATTCTGGCTACATCGTTGTCAGCTACTCAGAATCACCTGAACCTCAAGATGCAGACAGACAGACAGATAGATAACATTATCAGTACCCAGACAAGAATTATGAATTGTTTTCCGACAATTAAAAATTGTCTCTCTTCAGTTGTATATTGAATTAGCATTTTGAGAATAGATCCAAGCAGTTTTTAGGCCCAGGCATAAAGAGAATGCAATTTAAAAGGCATAACTCACATCAAACAACAACATAATCACTATGGAAAAATATGACCCCATGTAGAATCAGAATAAACTGTAACTGCTTCTTCTGTGACTTCTCCAAACAATATTCCAACCTGATTATCCAAGAGTCTTTGAAACATATTCTGTTTCACACTTGGCTTATTTTAATGTTCAGATGCTTCAGCCCTGATATTAATAGGGATTAAGCATGAGCAATCAGACAGTTATGTGGAAGTTACCAAGCATCAACAACTTGAGTTCATCTTAGTACATTTAACAGCAGATCTTTCTTTACAAAGCACCTGAAGGCAGGACAAGAAGCAACGGATGGAAACTAATCAAGGAGAGAAGCAACCTAGAACTAAGGAGAAACTTCCTGACAGTTAGAACAATTAACCAGTGGAACAACCTGCCTCCAGGAGCAGTGAATGCCCCAACACTGGAAGTTTTTAAGAAGAGACTGGACAGCCATTTATCCGAAATGGTATAGGGTTTGCTGCCTGAGCAGGGGGTTGGACTAGATGACCTCCAAGGTCCCTTCCAACTTTATTATTATTAATATTTTTCTATAAAGATGCAGCTGGCCAAATTGAGCTCCAGAGAAGTAATCTATTTAATTTAGGGAATACGGGTAGTCCTCAACATATAACCATACATTTAGTTCAAAGTTACAAGAGCACTAGAAAAAGTGACTTACAAGCAGTTTTCACACTTATGAAAGTTGGGGCATCCCCATGGTCATGTGACCAAAACTCAGATGCTTGGCAACTGGTGTGTATTTATGACGTTTGCAGTGTCCCAGAGTCATGTGATCACCTTCTGTGACCTGACGAGCAAAATCAACAGGGAAGACAGATTCATTTAACAATCACGTTACTAACTTGACCGCTGCAGTGATTCACTTAAAACAACTGTGATCAGAAAGCTCATAAAATGGAGCAAAATTCACTTAACAACTATCTTGCTTAACAATGGAAGGTATGGGTTCCATTGTGGTGGTAAGTGGAGGGCTACCCATAATTCTGTCAACACCCTTGTCAATTTCTGTAGTTGCTGGTGTCATTGAATCATATCAGGCCTAAAAGGAGACCAATCCTAAAGTGTTACTGCTATGCAAATCTAATATACTATATTGATCTGTGAAATCCATTCTCACTGAATTATTGGGTGCTAATATATTGCAAAGCCTTTATATATTTCCAGATAGTGAATAGACATATAGAAAGTATCTCCAATACAAAGTCTCTGTCTGTCTACCTCTGTCTGTCTCTTTCTTTTTCTCCTATGAGGTACTCTTGTTTGGCTATTCATCATGCTATTATCTTAGAATTGTTGGCTCTGTATTATCCTGCCTTGTATTGGTGGGTTAAATAATCTGAACAATTATACAAAAAAGGAGTATGCAAAGACAAAGGAAGATAAAAAGTGAAACAATGTAATTGCCACCTATCTTTCCAACCATGCAATAGCAATTATCATTTGGAGAGCAAATGTAAATCGCAAAGCTTCTCTCCCAGGCAACCACCAGGATTTCTGGCTCCCTTTTTACACATGAATAAAAGGGACAAGTGCTTTTCATGCCCACTGCTACTAAGCAAGTCCCTTGGCAATTTCTATTTTAGGTTAATCCAGAAATAAAACCATCGTCTACAATTGCTTTGTTTTCCAGTGGCCAGGCTTCAAATTGCACGTTAATACTGTATTCCCCAAGCCTCAGATGTATTCAAGGATCCAAACTTTGGACCCACAAGACTTTTTTTTTCTAATGAGAACAGATGGAACAATCTATGACTTTCACTAGGTTCGTGAATGGGTGAATCTGTCTTTTATTAATAATGATGTAAGTACTGATCTTTGTTCATGGTGCTGCGCCATATATCAGAGGACACTGCTACCTCTCAAAGTTTACGGTCATAACCTCCAACACATCGGGTATATTAGAAGACAGACAAGAAATGGCTGGAAGGAAGGAAAATAGGGAAGAAAGTTTATCATGCTTTGTTCCAATAGAGCAGGGGTGGGGAACGATGGTCCTTTTATGACATGTGGACTTCAACTCCCAGAATTCCTGGCTCAAGAATTCTGGGAAATGAAGTCCACAAGTCATAAAGAGGCCATCATTCCCCACCTCTGTAGTAGAGTATGGGGACTAAGCCAAAAAATACATGGTAGATTTCAGTGCTTTTTTTCTAAAAAAAAAAAAAAAGGTGCCGGAATTCACACATGTCATACAACCCGTCTTGCCTACCCTACAAGGTTCCATCCAAAAAAGGCGCCGGAACTCCGTTCTGGGCGTTCTATGGGGAAAAAAGCCCTGGTAGTTTTTGAACAGGGGACTGAAGGAAATAAGAGCAGTAGAATCAATGTTCTTGAATATACTCCTGACCTGAAGGGAGGATAGATGGCACTTTCTAAAGAAGCAAAACACACAAAAGTTAACAGAAGGGAAGCATGCGCACCCATGCTGAGCAGTATGTTTTCTCACCTTCATTACACCGTGGAATACAGTGGGGTGAATGGATTACTGCCATAATATAGAGGAAAGGCTTTGTTTTGTTCTGTGCAGAATCAGTCCAAACCTGTTCTTTATGTTCTTCTAGCAGGAGAAAAAAGAGACTGGAGGTGTGTTCAGACATGTCCAATGTCACATTGCCAAGCTAGCTGTGACATTAAAAGTGTTTTTGTATTTAGCTTACGGTTTTTAAAAATGCAAATATCATCCACCTGGGAGGATGTTATTTATCAGCTTTCTTCCCTGAGGAACAATCTCAATAGTTATCAGCCCCCTATTTGCATTTAAAATAGGACTGCTATATACATTTTTAAATATGCACATTAAACGCAAAAATGCATTAAAGATCACACGTAACTTGGCCCTTAAAGGACTATGATTCTGCTATAGAAAACCAACTATGCAAAAATAAGAGATGTAATTTCAACCATGCAGTAGAGGACTATTTAATTTCTATTTTAGCACCAAATGTACTCAGTTGCCAGTATTTTAAACAGAAGTTCATTTACTTGTACCAACCAGAGAAAAGTTATTCCCACCAAGTTCTACTAAAGTAAGTGGAGAGCAGGAATATAGCAATAATTATCAATAATTTCAGTAGTTTTTTAGCAGCTTGGACATGGAAGTAAGTCTCTCTGAATTCAGTTGGAGTTTATTGGGAATAAAAATGCATAGGATTGCATCATTGAACATGTCAAGAAGGGTAATTGTAATATCTTTAAAACAGTTTTTTTTCAGTGTTGACATACAAAACACTCTAGTCCGAAATGAGACTGGAGATTACCAGTTTTCTCAGTAATCCTCTCATTCTCATTGCAAATTTTAACTTGCTTTGAAAGATACAACTGGAGCCATATAGCAAAACTAATACAGACCATAAAGAAAGAATGAAAACTACAGTAATATTTCTTACTCCATAACCCTGAAAAAAAAGATACAGTTGGTGATGTCAAAGGCTGCTGAAGAGTCTAGAAGACCCACTCTTTAATATTAAATATAAATCAGGGGTCTTCAAACTTGGTCCTTTTATGACTTGTGGACTTCAACTCCCAGAATTCCTCAGCCATGCATGCTGGCTGAGGAATTCTGGGAGTTGAAGTCCCCAAGTCATAAAAGGACCAAGTTTGAAGACCCCTGATATAAATCATGGTCACCCTTTTAATTATTACTGGAGGATTTTTAAAGACTACCTAGAATATAATAATATTGGAAGAATATTCATCCCATATTTGAAGATTTCTAAAGAACAAAAATTGCTTAACCTTTTAAATAAACCCTACACTTATCCAGATGGGCCAACATACTTATCTCTGCCTGTTCTGCAGATATCTTTGGATTATAACGAAAATCTGGGAGTTGCCTATAACCTGTTGCTATAGGAGTTCCAGATTAGAAATCAGACTGAATTGGAGCTAAGTAATATTAGAATATCTGCTAAAGTATATTTATTCTATATAGACCAGCGGTTCTCAACCTGTGGGTTGCAACCCCATTTGGGGTCAAATGACCGTTTCGCGGGGGTCGCCGGACACCGCATCCACCATTTTCCCCCCCCGTTTCCCCTCAGGCGTCACGCCGCGCATGTGTGGTTTGGGCTGTCGTGCCACGCATGCATGGTTTGGGCTGTCACGCGCGCGCTGCGCATGCGCGGTTTGGGCCGTCGCACCGCGCATGCACGGTTTGGGCCATCTCGCGTGCGCCACGCATGTGCAGTTCGGGCCGTCGCACCGCGCATGCGCGGTTCGGGCCGTCGCGCGTGCCGCGCATGTGCGGTTCAGGCCGTCGCACCACGCATGCGCGGTTCGGGTTGTCACATGCGCGTCACGCATGTACGGTTCGGGCCGTTGCGCCGCGCATGTGCAGTTCGGGGCATCGCGACACGCATGCGCGGTTTGGGCCGTCTGTCGCACGCGCCTGCGCAGCGCGGGTCGGGGTCGTGCCGCGCATGGGTGGCGCAGGTGGGGTCTCGGCCTGAAAAAGGTTGAGAACCGCTGATATAGACGATATAACTGTTAGGAGAGAAATTTTAACGGCTGCAAAAATTCTAGTAAATATCCTTTAAATATCCTTGATCCATTTATTAAATAATGAACAAACAAAATGAATAATAATTCTTAAAATTGTGCCTTTCTGTCTCTGAGACCAGAAGCTATAGGAAAGACACAACTATATACAAAGGAAAAGGACCTTAACTTATTCTCAGTGTATTCCATTCTGCTTACTTTGGGTGAAGCCATTAGGCTATGAGAAGAAATTATGACTGAACAAACTTGACACAATTTCATTAAGAATTTATTTTACTCATTTTTGTATACAATAAATGAATAAACAAACCTCTGTCTAAATAAGTAGAGTTATGTGACATCATAACAATTGTGTGTTTTTTTCTTCAATGAACATGTTCTCCTACTTTCTTCTGATCTAGCATTGCTCAGTATCTGGTTCTTCTGGCATATATTATATGTTGGAATTAGGTTGAAATTATTAGTAGAAATCAAGGTAAGGCTTCACAGAAGATCCATACTTTTTAATCCTGTCAATGAATGCTATATATCTGTCTTCAGAGTTTTAATTCCAGAATCTGAGAACCAGAAGAACAAGAGGAAGGAGGAAAGAAGGAAGACAACTACAAGTATGCTATGATTTTTCTGAGCAACTGCAATTATTTATATTAATGCTTTCATTCATTTTGATAGGTAATTTCCCCATACATTAGCTAATGGTGCCATCTTATGGTCACTTCCTACCACTGTTTTATATCTTTTAAAGGTTTCAAAGGTATCTTCTTGGTGACTTTATTTACATAAAGAAGTTAGACCGAAGCGTAATAAAATCATTATAAGAAGAGTATTTTTAAGATGAATTGGGATCAATTGTTTGTTAAAGATGCTTGTGACCTTGACTATGTCCCAGTATTTGTAGTCTGTTAGGAACCCCTAGGTTTTTGTGGCTGTTGTTGTTTTGTTTTTTCATTTTGAAAGAAATGAAAAAAATTAGCCAAATTTATTTGGCTAAAATAATTACAATATTTGAAGGGGAAATCCACACCTGATTTGCAGTAATGAGTTGTTGACGTATGTCATCTGAAAAAAAAATGGGGTAGGGATGACTTCCTTTCCTTTTAGGCAAAGATTTTCAAGATTTTCAGAACTTTTCACCTTTGGTGGTGTAAGAAGGAGACAGCAGAAACCTAAAAGTTATGGGGTTTTTTTTTCAGTTATGGCTCAGCTATACAAGTAATCCTCAACATAAAACCACAACTGAGCCCAAAATTTTCTGTGCTAAGCAAGGCAGTTGTTAAGTGTGTTTTGCCCCATTTTACGACCTTTCTTGCTACAGTTGTTAAACGAATCGCTGCAATTGTTAAGCAGGTGACATAGCTGTCAAGTGAATCTGGCTTCCCCATTGACTTTGCTTGTCAGAAGGTCACAAAAATTGATCGCATAGCAACTGTCTTAAATATGAACCAGTTGCCAAACATCCCAATTTTAACCACATAACCATGTGGATGCAACAATGGTTCTAAGTGTGAAGACTGGTCATAAGTCTCTTTTTTTCAATGCCGTTCTACTTTAGAACGATCACTAAGTGAATGGTTGTAAATCAAGGACTACCTATAATAGACTCGTCTTCCTTTAGACCAGTGGTTCTCAACCTTTTTCAGGTTGAGACCCCACTTGCCCCGCCCATGCGTGGCGTGACCCCGGCGTGCGCGCGTGGGTGCGCGCGCGCGCCGGGCTGATCCACGTGTGCGCGGTGCACGCACGACAAAAAAAAAGCAAAAACAAAATGGCGGACCACGATGGGCCGATCCGTGCATGCGCAGCGCGTGTGCAATGGCCCGATCTGCGCATGCATGGCGTGCGCGACGACAAAAAAAGCAAAAACAAAATGGCGGACCGCGACGGCCTGATCCGCGCATGCACGGCGCGCGCAATGATGAAAAAAAAGCAAAAACAAAATGGCGGAACGTTCGACCCCAAATGGGGTCATGACCCATAGGTTGAGAACCGCTGCTTTAGACATCAATTTAGCTTAACCGTGGTGGCCTTCGAAAAAGCAATGAACACTGTAGTTTCCAGGGGCTTTAAAGGGTAAACTATCATTTGGATGTAGCAGTATAATGACATGGATTTTAATTGTTAATATTATTTATTTATTTAATTATCAAATTTATTTATCAAATTTATTGGCCACCCTTCTTACCTCAGGGTAACTCTGTGGTAAGAGATACGACCACAGAGTATTCATTGTTTTATTATGTGGTATGTACTGTGGATACTAAGGATTCTTTATTGTTTATATTTTGGGCTTATCTGGGCTGTTTCTATGTTTCTTCAACAGAAAGGGCCAGCTACTATTTTTGGAGGGCAAGAATGGGCAAGAGCTTCACTCCTCCAGTAATGTTTTCTTGCTGTGGTTTCAAAGTATTTTTTTTTCTCCTTACGTCACCTTGACTGCTCTTGTGTGTTTTAACTGTTCTACTTTATAGATAGTCCTCACTTAATATCGCTTTGTTCACTGACCATTGAAAATTACAAGAGTGCTGAGCAAATAGTAGTTAGGGCCGGTTCTCAAAGTTACAGCCATTACAGCACCCCTACAATTACATGAGCAAAATTCTGGCCCTTGACAGCCTACTTATCTTTATGGCCACAGTGTGTATGCTTCAACCCCCCCCCCGTGGCCTAGTGGCCATCGTGCTCTCTGCCTTGTACCCCTGCTGCCCCCATCTGATCTTCACTGCCTTCTTCCATAAGATATGACCAGATGATGCAACCTCTGGCACTCTGTAATACCTTGTCAGTAGCTGGAGAAAGAAGATGGCGAAGGTCCGTGGGGCAGCAGGGATAGGGAGTGGAGACCTCACAAAAAGGGCCAGCAGTTGCCTGCACCAGTGCACTTTGTCAACAGCAGGAGGAAGATAAGCAGGAGGAAGACTACCAATGGTACACGGGCCATGCAAGGACTGAATAAAAACTAATAGCTCCACCTCCATGGCTTTAGTTTAATATAGATATTCTAATAAATATCACAATAACATCAAAATAACCTTTAAAATGAGAATGTTAATTTACCTGATGTCATTGACTTATGACCACAATTGGAACCAAAACTTCTGTTACTAATCAAGGCAATTGTTAAGTGAGTCATACCCAATTTTACAGTCTATTTTTGCCACTAATGTTAAACAAATCACAGCAGGTGTTGGGATGCTGCAAAGGCTGTAAGTGTAAGGGCCAGTCATAATTTCCTTTTTTCAGTGCTGTTGCAACTTTGAAAGGTTGCTAAATAAATAGTTTCTAAATCGAGCACTACTATATTTATTTTTCCACATAATAATCACAGTTCATTACATTCTGTTTCCTATACTGGATAAACATCTGAAAGCTCTCATAAAAGAATATTAACACTTTGTCTCTTCAATCAGATCTTGACAGTCTTTTCAATTTCTTCATTTGAGTCGAACAAATGCCCATGAAAGCATTCCTTCAGTTTACGGCAAAGGGGGAAGTCGCATATCACATGTATTGTGAATGTGGTAAAACTACTGCATTCACTACGTTAAATTGCATCCATAGTTGAAAACTGGTTCACTGAAGTAACTTAGTTAATTAATCATGCACAAACCTTCCATTATTGAAGAACCTCAATAACATGATCCACTCATTTTTGTGAAACGCCAAGCTTGACACCAATTTCTCTCTGAGTGATCCACCAATATTGTTCATTAGTATGTCAAGCTTTCTTGGGTAAAACCTTTTTACTGTCACAAGTTGTCCATGTCATTCTTGGACACACAAATAAACTATATTGGGTCACCATATTTAGATTTTTGGGCCCAGCAGCACACAGTACAAATGTCAACACAATTGTCACTATAAACAACCTGCTTTTGTCTATGAATTTCAACTGAAAGGATTCCTGTACTCAAACATGCCTGCACTTTCAATATTTATTGAAGGCTTCCATTTTATGAAAAACAGCCACATAATTTCTGACAAGAAGTTGTCACCAATTTAAGTGAAGGATGCGAAAGAACATACATGAATTCTAGTGTGTCAGTATTGCCATCTGTAGGTGACTTATAATGTTGGAAGTATTACTTGTCATTCAGTGCTCATAGTTTGAGAATCATTGTTTTAACTTAAACCCTAACCCTAAGGTTAGGTTTGTGAATAATTTAAACAGTTATTTACAAGACCGCCTTCTGCCAGTAAATACCTCCCATCGACCAGTTCGCTCCCACAGAGAGGGCCTCCTCAGGGTGCCATCGGCTAAGCAGTGTCGGCTGATGGTGCCCAGGGGGAGAGCCTTTTCTGTGGGGGCACCGACGATGTGGAACGAGCTCCCCCCAGAACTCCGGACGTGTCATAATCTCCGCACCTTCAGAAGAGAATTGAAGACTCATCTCTTCAATCAAGCCGGCCTGGCCTAGACCTCCTCGGGTTTTATGTAAATCTTTATGTAAATTTTTTAAACAAGGTTGTTCGGGTTTTAGAATTGGGATTTTAACAGGTTTTATTAACAGCCATGTATTAATTTAATTTATTTTAAAATATTTATTATTATTATCTGTTTTAATTGGGCTGTAAACCGCTCCGAGTCCTACGGGAGAGGGGCGGTATAGAAATTTAAGAAATAATAAATAATAATAAAAATAATAGTTTAGAGTAAATAACTATGAGCATCTACATTCTCGCTTAAGAGTAGAGTTCTTATTTGATGAACATACAACAACACATTTTACAAAAATCTGGACAGTCATGAGGCAGTAAACCAGCCACCCCAATAGATGTATTTGGACTAGAATTCACAGGATTCCCCAGCTGGTTTGACCAGCAAGCTGGTAAATTTTAATAGCCCAATACATTAGGGAAAAGGGGGAAGTCACATACCACAGGTATGGTGGATGTGGTAAGACAGCCTGATCCAACTTTAGTGCCAAGTTAGGAAAAGCTAATCAACAATAACAAAAAAAAGTTTAATTTATTGCTCATATTGATCCTACCAACATGTAATATATATAAGTCATTGGTTTGAGATGAGTGCCTATACAAATCAAATAATTAAACAAACAAATGCAAGTTGTTTAATAATAACTGTACTGAAATAAATCTCAAAATTATATTCATACTAGATTGCTGAAGGAGATCAGCCTCAACTGGAAAATGCTTGGGTGAGATTGCCTGGCATTGGAGAAGGTGCATTATACACATCTGGAGCTGCACGTAGGCGAATGCTGATGTAATCATTGTACAGAATAAAGACCGGAAGAAACAGAACCAATTGTATTGCTAGAACTGGAATTTCTTTCAATAACAAATCCATGGTCACCAATACCTCCTACTCCACATTATATTTTTCAAACAATAATGTCATACAGGCATAATCCTAAGTGTCAAGGTTCAGCATGGAAGTCCCTTATTTTAACTCCCAACATCCAAGTTCAAAATGAAGTGGAAAAAAATAAATAAAAAACAGCTTTTACTGGAGCTTCTTAATCTTTGGCAGACAGACCCAGATCCTCTAGCCAGAACCCTACAGAATTAATGTGGCTTCTCCCCACTTCTCAGTAAATAGCCAGTAAGTAATTACAGAACAACAATGAATGCCAAGAACCCTGGTTTCTGAGTAAGTTTAAATGAAATCCAGTTTCACCCAGTAGCCAAATGGGAACTATCAACAGAACAATGAAAAAGATCCATAGTGTATATTTTCAGATATGTCATCGTACCAAATAGAAGAGAAAGGTGATTTGAATTCTGATTTCTGTTTTATAGTATAGTCTAAATACACAAGGCTTCAACACAAAGACCTCATTGTTTCTATGAAATCTTCCTTTTTTAGTATTTAAGCTCCTAAATACAATGAAGGTAAAAGGAGTTGTGTAATATTTACCTGTTTGAAGACAATCACATCCAGACTGGCTTGATGTCAGTAATCCTATTTCTCCTTTTAAATGACAAGATATGGATTCCTGAAGGAAATCTAATTACTGCTTCCCATCCGTCCTTGTTTCTTAGTTTTTATTTTATAGAAAAATGGCTTTGTAAAGCAGTATAGTTTCTGTATTCTGCAGTTCCAGGAATAGGGCGGCATAGAAATAAAATTAATAATAATAATAATAATAATATACTCTGCATGGAGTCACCTGGAAGAGACTCTGGAGGTCTTCTAATCCAGCCCCCTGCTCAAGTAGGAGATCCTATACCAGTTATGGCAAACCTTTTAGAGACCGAGTGCCCAAACTGCATCCCAAAACCTACTTATGTATCATCGGGTGCTGGGTGGGCGGGGCCCATTGGGTGGGCGTGATCCAATTGGGTGAGCGTGGCTACTGCGATAACAGCAGACTGGGTGGGACTAAAAAGTTCAATCAATCAATTCCAGCTTTGCGAGAATTTTTTTTTCCTGTGAGAAGTTGAAATTGATTGAACCTTTTTTTTTTTTTGCACACGGCGGCGGAGGCCTAAAGCGAAAAGGTTTTATAAAATCCATCTAAAGGCCTAGGATTGGGGCGATGGCACGAGTGCCCACAGAGAGGGCTCTGCGTGCCAGCTGTGGATGCATGCCATAGGTTTGCCACCATGGTCCTATATCATTCTAGATAAGTGGCGGTCCAGTTACTTCTCCAGAACACCCACAACTTCCATAAGTAAGCCATTCCATTGATCAATTGTTCAAGGTATTAATTAATAAATTAATAATGTATTTATTTATTAAGCAATTGATAAATAAACACTTGATCAATCAATTGTTCTATTGATTAGTTGAAATAAATGTGTTTCATTCTTAGGCAGAAATATGTGAGACTAAAGTAATCACTCTGTCAAATTCCTCAAACCCAGCCATTGATATATGATTTTGTTACTTGGCAAACTGCCAACAGGTCCACTTGAATCCTGGGTGGCAGGAACAGAGAGTTCACACACATCAAGTACAGGACAGATGCTCATGCTTTGTAACTTTCTCTTCTCATATGTTAAAGCGTTTCTGTTCTGTTAAGCCTCTTCTAGCTCAGCCAGAAGCTATTCAAAACCTGCTATTTTCAGCTGTCCTCAAATGACTTACTGGTGTGGACTCTTCTTGTCAGCAGCTTTATTAGAAGTCCCAGCAGTTACTGATTCCACTGATATAAGTATATTTTTTGTTTTGAAAATGGAGAGCTCCAAGCACCATATATTTTTTTCAGTTCCTATTTTAAAACTAAGATTATGGAAAGGGAGGTAGGGTAAAAAAAAAATGGGGAAGAATGTGTCTGCATGAGGTTCTTTAAAAATCCCTCTTGGATAAATATTCTTAAGACTGTTTTGAAGCTTTTAACATGATGGCTTACAAAATGCTGTTGTGCATTGGGCTTCCCTTAGGTCTTGTAGATAAAGCTGAATGCACTGGATGAATGTATTAATGCTCCTAGAAATGTATGGATACACACTGATCTGAAATTGTACTCTAAACAGATTACATAAACTACATCCTAGACAAGCTGAAGCATTTAAATTTAAGCTGCTCCAGGCCCCTTGACTCTGAAGGAATAAAAACAGACTTATCTTCAGACGCTGCTTTATTGGGTATAAACTCCCAGGTCTTTTAGAAGATTACTCAGGATTTCTAGGAAGCAGCTGACTTTAGACCAACGTCTCCCAACCTTTTCTATACCCCGCACCCCTAGAACGCTTATGATATATTCTCGCACCCCTTACAAAAGTTTGAAATAGTGGCAATGAATTATGCATATACACTAAAAGTTTGAAACTTTAAACCCAAGTTTTCACACCCCCTGGAATATGTCTCACACCCCCAGTTGGGAACCTCTGCTTTAGACTATTTCACACAGAAGCATTTTCCCTACATTTCCCATCTCCATTCCAGCTGTTGCCTTTAGAATCATCAGCAGGCAATCAACCCTCTCTTCCAGCCAATTCTTTTTTGGTTCTCTCATCTTCTGAGCTTCTGTCATCTTTTAGTTCTCCCACCACGCTTCTGGGAAAAAAAATCACTTCTAGATCTCCATGTGATTTCCCTAATCCACATTTTCAGTACATTTTCTTTGAGAGGTATATTTGTGAGATGATAAGTCCAAGAGAACCATGCAAGGCATTGTTTCTATCCTCTCTCCCATTTAATATATTGCTTTGTTTCTCTGGTGACTTTGTAGGATGGGAAACTACTTGAGTGTCATGCCATTTCTCATTATTAGAGCAGTTGTGAAGATGTGCCTGCCTTTGGAGTTGTGCCTTATTGGTATCGCTACCTCTTCTCTTCCATGGCCAACCCCAAAAGCCTCATTAAGAGAGAGGAATAGCCTGAATTTTGCATTAAAGGATTGTGAGAACATAAAATGCACATATAGTAATTCAGCAATTACTGAATACTGTTTCTCTCCATGGCCTGCCAGAAGCTGTGGTTCTACTTCCTAGTTGTAGCTTCTTAGCAAAACGTATTGCTGCCATCAATGCCAAGTAGGCACACGGGTCTGAATCTATAAGTTAATAGCAAATATAACTGATTCTTCTTCAAATCATATGTCATGCACCATCATGCACCAGAAATTAGACAATGACTCTGAAGAAGAGCCTCCAAAAGAATCAGGAGACACAAAGCCAGGAATCACCCTGAGGCTGATCAAATACAGGGACCACCTGAACAGCTGGAGCAGTCAGATGATGATGTAAGGCCACCCAATCCATCCACTGGACGAGTAGTGTGAAGAGCAGAGCAAAGACAAGCAAGGGAGTACACTAAACTATTTAATTAAAGGCAACAGGCTGCAGAATGGCTCATGAGCCCTTGTTGAAATCAACCATCTGATCTCCAACTCTTGTTCATGTGGATTCTGCCTGTGAAATTCTGACTTCTGGCCTGGGTAACAGCCCTGACCTTGATCTTGGAACTCTGGAGTGGATTTTGACAATTCTTCTGCATGCTTTGTTAAAAACAAAACCACTCAGGCAAGCTTCTCTCAGAGATTCTCTTGCATTACTTGTCTGCTGTTATCTTCTTGACCTTGAATAAACTGCTAATTTCTATAGCAACTGTGTGAGTGAATGTGTATTTGAAACCAAAAGGAAGACATTTTGAATCCTTCATTATTCATCCTGACTGCATCAGTCCAAGTTCAATTATTAGAGCCCGGGAGAAAAATACCTTATGAATGATAATTTTATAGAGCTTTTATAATCCTCTATCATGTATCCCTTTCTAGTTTCTTCTATGAAATAAAAGTAGCAAATGTGACCTTTTCTTATTGCTCCAAGCCCCTTATCCTTTTTTTATTGTCCTTTCCTATACCCTTTGAGACTTTAGAACTACATATAATATTTCAGAGTGCTTATTCTTTAGGTCTGTAAAGATGCCATAGAATAATGGCAGATTTATCTTTGATCTTTCTCGTGGCATTCCTTGGCTCTTTCAACAGCTCTTGCACACAAAATTGACATTTGACCTGACACTACAAGTTCAAGAACTTTTTCTCATGACCAATTCATTAATGAAAATGTGATGTTAGAATTCAGTGCCTTGGTATCTAAGTATAGTTTCTGTTATAAAAGAGCTGAAATGAAACCATAGTTTAAAAAGAAAAGGATAAATTCACTGCACGAAATCATAAAGCTATAAAGCAATTAATTCCATCCTAAATTGCCATCAAAGTCTTGTTTCCCCCTATAAAGCTGTTTTGAAACGGACTCTACCCTACTTGAGGTGTGATAGATGGTTCCTGTAGAGGTCTTTGCCTTCATCCTTCTTTGATTCGCTGATTTATGGAATTTTATTGACAGCAGCTCTAGCGGAAACATTTCTCCTCACCCTCTCCATCAATTACAGCAGCAAGATTGTTGGTGGGACAGTACTGGAAGAATCCGGAAATACCGCCTATTGAAGAATGGACTGTGAAAGTAACAAATTTGGCGGAAATGGCAAAAATATCAGCATACTTGAAAAACCGCTCCAATGAACAATTTGTGACTGACTGGAAACAGTGGATAGACTATATCCAAGAGAGACACCAATCAAACAGAATGCAGCTGGCGTTCAGCTAAGGATCGATGGGAGGAGGGATGAAGGGCTAACAAATCAGATGTTTACAAAAACTAACACCCAACGTTGAATGTATATGTTCTATAACTAATGCCTCTTAACATAACCTTATGACTAACGTTTGCCTTAATATTGTTAAAGTAGACTGAATCTCTACCTCAGGATATGAAACTTTTACCTCAGGATCTCGGGTTGGGGACCGTGGAGGATTGCACTAGTAATGGGATGAAGTCAACTCAGAGGCGCAAACACACAGTGTGCGATAGACTAGATATAGTAGATAGACCATATATAAGAGAAATACCAATCAAACAAAATGTATTCGGAGTATACTTGAAGATGTAAGGGAGGAGGGAAGAACGTTTACTAAAACAGATGTTTACAAAGATTAATACCTAATGTTGTATGCTATGTTCTAGGATGATTGCTTAGCAATAGGATCTTATGTTTAATGTTGACCACATTAATATTGAAACGGATAGGGGAAACACCAATCAAAATAAAATGTAACAGGAGTATAGTTGAGGCTAGACACGGGGAGTGGGGGGGAAAAAGGCTTACTAACTCATACGTTTTCAAGGACTAATACTTAGTATTGTATACCAGGAGTCATGATGATTACTGCATAATATGTTTTTATGTTCAATGTTAATGGTTTTAATAAAAGAATTTTTAAAATTAAAAAAAAAAAAAAAAAGATAACATGTCATAGACACTGATACTGAACGAGACAGTTCAGAGGGGTTGATGGAGGAAATTAGGCATCAGTAAACCATGAAATACGTGTGGCTGGCTTGTCTATGGTAGAGCAGCTTAGGAAGGGCTGCAGTGTCATTCTATAAGAATACAGATCACTGCTCACTTGAGAGACATAAGAGCATTTTGGGCTCTTAACTACCATTCGTGGAGGATTAGCATATTTTTGTCAGTCAGAATTATACTGGCTCCTTGTCCATGTAGCACATGGAAGCCGTTGACAGTTACACATGAGATGTTCAATCAACATCCCCTGTTTGGAAGAAGTGACTTTCAATGTCATAGATCAAAACTGTATTATTCATGCAGTCCTCCACTGACTCTAGTGAAGGGAGTCAATCCCAGAGAATCAGTACAGATGAAATCTGCTTGATCATGATCTAGCCATGCCATCCATGATATATTCTATAAAGTCACCAATCAAGGACCTTGCCAGGAAACTAATAGCTTGATTCTGAAGAATTTAAGAATAGCCCCTTGGTGAGATAGGGAGCAAATTTAATAATAATAATAAATAATAATAATTTCACTGCTTGGCATAACTTTCCAGCAATATCTCAAATATTTCCCTGTGTTGACCATACCATTTAAGCCATCTAGCATGATTTTAGTGCAGTATTTAAATCAGATATAATTTAACCAAGCCACATTTTATTAAAGTTTT
Organism: Bothrops alternatus; assembly: GCA_034064705.1. Lineage (NCBI taxonomy): Eukaryota > Metazoa > Chordata > Lepidosauria > Squamata > Viperidae > Bothrops > Bothrops alternatus. The sequence continues at coordinate 847,826 of JARGCV010000007.1, forward strand.
GTTTCATTGCCTGAAATTCCAACTTTGATGTCTCTGTTTTGTTTTATCCTTACAGCCTCAATTTGTTTGGTTTGAATCTTATTTTTGCCATTTATTTAGGCCACTTCTCTTTTTTTATCTGGGTAATACGATGTTTGTAGTATTATGTCAGTTCTAAGCCTGATTTGGGAGTTGCTTAATCTCCAAGGTCTTTCTCCTGATTTTTGCCTAGCTTTGCTCTGGTTCTTTACCCTGTTTTAAGTGACAACAACCTTTTTGTTGCTTGCCTAAAGGGATCTCTTTATATCATGCAAAAAAAACAAAAACAAAGAAACAAACAAAAAACAACCAACCCTACAGTGCAAAAAGGTACATTCAAGAATATCATTTAGGGATTCTCCAGAATTTGCTAGTTTTACATTTATAACCCAAAGGAAAGAGACAAATAATAATGTCATGCTATGTCCTTCTTTCTCTTATGCATGGAAAAATTATTAGGACTTCTTATCCTCTCATTCTACCCCTCTGGACTATCATTTGTGCCACCAAAACTTTCCTCTGACATACAACAATCTCTGCTTTACCATTTTCCCTACAAATAGTAGTTTAATAAGGGTATTGGGGGGGGCAGATTTTCCCTCTCTCTGTATTAGTACATTGAAAATGGTCCTGGCATTCTTGAAATGCTAATCTAGTCCATTTTTGTTTTTGACAATGTGTATGAGGCAAATAAGTTATAGCTTTAGATTAGAGTGATACATACATAACTGTTCACCATTTAGTTGAATCTATTTTCAGTTCTGTAGAAATGCAGGGCATAAATCTCTGACTTTATTTTGACTATCCTTCTATTTAAGATGTGGATTCTATAATACTACAGAAAAAAGGAAGATTATGGTCCTGTGGTGGCTCTTTTTTTTTTGTAAAAAATTCTTTTATTGAAACAATCAACATCAAACATAAGATCGTATTAATAAGCAATCACCATATAACCTGCAATACAACACTATGGATTAGTCTTTGTAAATGTCTGGTTTAGTAAACAATCCTCTTATATGTGTTCTAACTACTGTTTCTAGTCTATCACATATTGTTCATTCGAGCTTCAGAGGTAAATTCGTCTCAGTAGTAGTGCAATCTTTTATGCCCCCTAGCAAAAGATCCTGAGGTAGAAATTCAATAACCTGAGGTAGGAATTCAGTACGCATTTCCAATATTAAAGCAATCAACATTAAACATAGGATCATATTAAGAAGCAGTCCTCATAAAACATGAAAATACAGCATGAGGTATTAGTCTTTGTAAACGTCTGGTTTGGTAAACATTCTTCGCTCCTCACGTCAAGCCTCAACTATACACCTGTTACATTTTATTTGATTGGTGTTTCTCTTATATATGGTCTGTCTACTGTATCTAGTCTATCACATATTGTTCATTCGCGCTTCAGAATTAACTTCGTCTCAGTAATAGTGCAGTCTTTTATAATCCCTAGCAAAAGATCCTGAGGTAGAAATTCAATAACCTGAGGTAGAAATTCAATCCGCTTTTTCAATATTAAAGCAAACAACATTAAGCATAAGATCATATTAAGAAGCAATCATCATAGAACATAAAATACAACATTAGGTATTAGTCTTTGTGAACGTCTGGTTCGGTAAACATTCTTCACTCTTCACGTCGAGCCTCAACTATACGCCAGATGCATTTTATTTGATTGGTGTTTCTCTTGTATATAGTCTATCCACTGTTTCCAGTCTGTCAAATATTGTTCATTTGAGCGATCTTTCAAATATGCCAATATTTTTGCCATTTCCGCCAAATTTATTACTTTCAAAGTCCATTCTTCTATAGGTGGTATTTCTGGATTCTTCCAGTATTGTCCCACCAAGAATCTGGCTGCTGTGATCAAGTTCAGAAATACGTTTGTCTCTGAGGTAGTGCAATCCTTTATGATCCCTAACAAAAAAACCTGAGGTAGAAATTCAATTTTGAAAATGGTTTGGAGTGTCCACCATATTTTCCTCCAGAAGGCTTTGATTTTTCTACATGTCCACCATACATGAAAGTAGGTAGCCTCTCCATCACCACACCTCCAGCATTTGGGCTGGGAGTCTGGATAGATGTACGATAGTTTTTTCGGGTCTAGATGCCACCTATAGAACATCTTGTAGAAATTTTCCCTTAGCTGCTGCGCTTTCCTAAATACTACATTTCTCACCCAGATTTCCTCCCACGTTTCTATCGCGATCGGATGCCCAAAGTCTTGTTCCCACTTAACCATACAGTTCTTGACTAGCACCGTTTCAGAGTCAATTTCTATCAGTACACTGTACACTCGTTTGATATGCATGATCCCCTGCTCTCTAATCTGTTCAATTAAATTCTCATCAGTCCGGGATAAACCCTTCTTCTTGTCTTTATGCCACCTTGACTGCAGTTGTAGGTACGATAGCCAGGTACCTCCTATTCCTTCGTCTGCTAGCGTTGTTTGGGGCTTCAAGGAGAACCCATTTTCTCCTTCCAGTACAAGTTTACTGTAGGGCACCACTTCCTGCCCTTGGGATATGTTTACATCCCCTATTGCGTGTCTGGGGATCGTCCAGATGGGGATCTTATCGTGTAGAAGGTATTTATATTTCCTCCAGACCCACAACAACGGGATTCGTAGTGGGTTCTCCTTGAAGTTCCTGTCTGCCTTTTTGTCGTACACCAAGTATGCGTGCCAGCTGAATAGTAGACCATGCCCTTCAACATTCAGTATTCTATCATTCGTCATATTGATCCAGTCACTCAACGCCACCAATGTCGCTGCATAGTAGTATAGCTTTAGATTAGGCATTTTTAGTCCCCCTCTCTTCCTCGTGTCCTGGATGATTTTTAGTTTCACCCTCGGTCTCTTGCCATCCCAAATAAATCTGTTGATGCCCTTCTGCCAGTTGTCCAAGTCCACATCCTTTTTGAGTATGGGTAGCATTTGAAAGAGAAATAGAAATCTTGGCAAGACGTTCATCTTTACTGCTACTATCCTGCCCAGCAGGGACAGTCGTAGTGTTTTCCACCTTTCCAGATCTGCTTGTATCTTGTTCCACAGCACCCCGTAGTTATTCTTGTATAGTTTCGCGTTCGTTGTTTCTATGTCCACTCCTAAGTATTTAACTTTCTTGACTATTTCACAACCCGTTATTCTTTCCAAGTCCTGTTTTGCTTTGTTGTCTAGATTTTTAACTAGCATCTTCGTTTTTGATATATTTACTTTGAAGCCTGATACCCTACCATAGTCTTCCATTATCTCCATCAATCTCCTTGCTGACTGTACTGGTTGCGACACTGTCACCAGCAAGTCGTCTGCAAAGGCACATAGTCTGTAATCTTGTTGTCTAATCTGTATGCCCTTTATGTCCTCTACCGCTCTTATCTTGTTCAGTAGAATCTCCAGCGTTAGGACAAATAGCAGGGGTGACAGCGGGCAGCCCTGTCTCGTGCCTCTTTCTATGTTGAATGAGTCCGTTAGGTCTCCATTAACGATGATCTGACCTGTTTGTTTCTGGTAAATTGCCAGTATGGAGTTGAGAAACTGTGCTCCCATTTTCATCTTCTGAACCAAGTTCGTCAGAAACGGCCAATTCAGTCTGTCGAAGGCTTTTTCTGCATCCACAAACATAAGAGTGGCGGGTACCTGGTTGTGCCTTTCCAAGTACTCTATTATGTTCAACAGCTGTCTCACATTGGTTTTCATCTGGCGCCCTTGTATAAATCCCCTTTGGTCCGGGAGTATTGTTTTTTGTAGTACAGTCATTAATCTATTGGCCAAAATTTTTGCGAAGATTTTGTAGTCTGTGTTTAGTAGTGAGATGGGTCTGTAGTTTGCAGGTTGTGCGTTATCTTTCCCCTCCTTGGGGATTAACGAAATGTAGGCTGTTTTCCAGGATGGTGGGACTTGGCCTCCTTCTTGTATGTTGATAAATAGCTTTCTGAGGGGTTCTAACATCTCCTCCTGGAGATGCTTGTAGTAGGTCGCTGTTATCCCATCCGTCCCGGGCGATTTTCCTTTTTTCAGTTGTTTGATCACTGAGTGTATTTCCTCCTTTGTGATTAAGGCATTCAGGGCATCTCTTTGTGCATCGGTGATTGCCAGTATCTTTTCGTTTTGTAGAAACTTATCTATCTCTTTGTCTTGTGTCTTCTCCTCGGCGTATAGTCTTGAGTAGAACTTTGTAAAGGCTTTCTTGATGGTTTCCTGTCGAAATTCTTCCTTGCCTTTGTACTCTATCTTTTCAATTATGCGGGATTTCTGCTTCTTTCTTATGATATAAGCCAGCCATCGACCCGGTTTGTTGGCATTGCAGAATGTCTTATGTTTTGCATATTCTATATTCCTTGCAACTTGGTCTGCCATCAACATGTCGAATTGCTTTCTTAGAATCTTGATTCCTTCTTTGGTGACTTTGTCCTCCGGTCTTTTTATTAATAGCCGCTCCTTCTTACTTATCTCATCTTCTAACTCTTTTCTTTTTTGTTCTTGTTTGCGACGGTGCCTGTTATTCATGTCCATAAGAATCCCGCGCATATACGCCTTGCTGGCGTCCCAAATCATTTCTATAGGTGTTTCGTTGTTCATATTTTTGTTGAAGAATTCCTTCATAGCATTTTTGCATTCAGCCACCTTTTCTTCATGTCGGAACAGGTTTTCATTAATTCTCCAGGATCTCCTCTGTTTCAAGCCATGTCTTAATTCCATCTTCACAGGGTTGTGATCTGTTAGTACTTTGGGTAGGATTTTTACCGCGTTTAGACAAACTAGCAAGTCGCTAGATGTTAATATAAAGTCAATTCTGGAGAATGATTGATGTCTGTCGGAGAAAAAAGTGAATTCTTGTTCTTTGCCGTGCCTTTCCCTCCATACGTCTGTCAGTTTGAGGTCCTCCGTCATGTCAAAGAAGGATTTAGGCAACTTGGAGTGCTTTTGTGGGTTAGGTGCAGTCCTTTTTTTGTCCAGGGCAGTCTCTATGACCCCGTTCCAGTCGCCCAGTATAATGCAAGATCTGTAGTTGAGTTAACTTCTTGTGTAGCCTTTTGTAGAATTTGCCTTGTTGCTGATTTGGTGCATATATGCCCATCACCAGAATCTTCTTGTCATCTTGTGTTATTTCGATTGCCAGGTATCTACCTTGGGGGTCTGACTCTATTGGCTTAGCTATTACATGTTTCTTTACATATATAACAATCCCATTCTTTTTTCCTGGTGCCGCTGCCACAAAGTGCGCACCTATTTTGTAGTTGATTAGATATTTCTGGTCTGCCGCTCTGATGTGTGTTTCTTGTAGGCAGATTATATCGCTTTTAGCTTGGTTCAGGTAGTGGAATATTTTTCTCCTTTTCTGGGGGGAGTTTAATCCGTTAACATTCCAAGTCAAATATTTAGTTGTCATCATCGGTTTCAGGATACTCTTGCAAGACCGCTTCTGTTCTTTCTCCTGCTTTCTTCTTTGGTCTCGTTCCCATGATATCCGGATTGGTGCTCATATTAAGTTGTGGGGTCTTGTCTTGCTGGTCTGTGCATTTGGTCATGGATCTTAGTAGCCTGCCCTCCGCAGACTGCCCTGTTTCCTTGTTTTTGTTGCCCTCTGTTCTCTGTGCCGTCTTATCTCGAGGTGGTCCATTCCTTTCTTCTGCTACTGCGCCGGTCTGTGCTTCTGAATGGTTTGCTTGTTGATCTCGATCCCTTCCGCATTCAAGTGGTCCTTCTGCGTCTTCCCTCGTAGTGGGTTGAGGACCGTCCGACTTCAGTTCCTTTTCAAGGAAGTCTTTGGCTTTCTGGACCGAGTTCAAGTAGTATCTTTTATTTCTATAGAGAAGTGACATCCCTGTTGGGGTTTCCCAACGATATTGCAGAGCGCGTGGTCTCAGTTCGTTGACCAGGAATTTGTAGTCCTTTCTGTCTCTCAGCATCGCCGGGGGGATGTCTTTCAGTACCTTCACCTCCTGCTCCTCTATGTAAAATCTCTTATTGTAGGAAGTGACGGAGATGAGGTTCCGGAATCCCTGTGTTGCGAAGTGGATGACCACGTCTCTTGGTTGATGCCTGTTTGCTGACTTCCATGAGCCAACTCTGTAGATTCTATCGAATTGCCACGCAATCTCTTCGGGTTTCTTACCCAGAAATGTTGCCAGGGCCCCTACAAAGGTTCCAAGCAGGCCCCTTGGGTTTCGTTTGTTATCTCTTTCCACCCTCTAAACCTGATTGCAGACGCCATTTGCCAGTATTGCATCATGGTGGACTGGTCTTGGGCCACCCCTTTCATCTCTGCTATCTGTCCCTCTATGCAGTTGTCCACTTCTTCCATCCTCTTTTCCGTATTCTCCCTGATTTCCTGGAGGTTCTTCTCCATTTCATCCTCTATTCTCTTGTAGTGTGCTTGCATTGCCTCCTTCATTCGGTCCAGGTCTGTGGCCATCGCTCTGCGTTGCTCTTCCCACTTTCTCTCTAGTCTCTACCTTGGTCCGCCAGCATCTGTTTTATGTCGTTGCATCTTTCCTCCATCTTCTGTTCTGCCTCTATGCACCTTTTCTCCATCCTTGCGTCCATTTCCTCCAATTTTCTATCCATCCCATCCATCCTCATTGCCAGCGTTTCTATCATCCCTTTTAATTCTTGCATCATGTGTGCTGTTGGGCAGGCATGGGTTAGCAGATGGGTCTGAGGGCCTGTAGTTGGATGGGGGGTGTGTGGGGATGGGTAGGGTGTTTCCTGGCGGGTTAGAAAGCTGAGCTGGGGAGGATGTAGCTCCCTTTGTGTTTGTCAGTTTAGTCTGTTTGGTCTGTTTGGAGGCCATCTTGAGCTTATCCTCCTGTTGGCCTGGCACTGTGTTGATTTCCAAATTAGACCAGATTGGTCACTAGTCTGTGTTCTGTTGATGATCCAGGACTCTAACCTTTCAGGGAGGGGGCCTCAGGGTTCAGGCAGTGCAGGGCTAAGAGCCTATATTCAGGCAATTCTGTGTTCAGGGAGCCTGTTCAGTGCCTTTTCCTTGGCTTCCTCCTCTCTCTCCTCTGCCAACCTGTCTCTTCTCTTTGCACTTTTCTGGCTCCCTCTTGCCCCTCTTTCTTTGCTTTCTTTCCCAGTTCACTTTCTGCTGTCTTCTGCCTGCTTGTGTTTCCAGATCTCTTCTGCCTTCCCTTTACAGCACCCCAGGTTGCCTTCCAGTCTTCCTCTTACTCCCACCTTCCTCCCTGGTAGGCTCTGCCCTCTTCAGTACCCCTGGGGCTCCCGTTCTGGAGGGTCTGGGGCACAGCGCGTGGGGTATCACTCACCAGTCCCTCTGCCTTCCAGGGTACTCTTTTCCTGAGTCTTCCTCCGCCGTCTGCTTCTTTACCTCTTCCTTCTTTTGATACTGCTTTCTGTCGGCTCTGCTTGCCTCCTCCTTTGTTCTCCGCGCCAGGCTCTCTCCTCTCATGCAGGTAATGTTAGCTGTTATTACTCGTGCTGCTCGCCTCCGCTTCTGTCGGCTTCTTTCCGGTCCGTTCGCCTCCGCTTCTGGTTGCCTCGCCAGGCCTCCTCCGCTGCTCTCTCACCGTTCCTCCTTCTCTCTAGCTCGTCCGGGGGGTCCTCTTCAGGCCAGCAGACCCCCCCAGCAGTGAGCCTGTGTCCCCTTCCTGCTTCTTGGCTCTTCTCTCGTCAGCTCCCTTGCGTTTGCAGCGCGGCGTTTTTGGGCCCGCCGGCCGGCCGCCCAGCTGCCGCCGGCTTCAGCAGCTCCGTTCGCGGCTTCCCGGGACCTTCCGGCGGCGAGCCTCACTTTTTTCAAGAGCTCCGATGTTCTCTTTCTATCCGGTCTTCTCTCTTCATCACTCCCTTTCACGGTGCGTAATTATTTTAAATTTCCCGCGAGCCCCGTCCCGGAGCTTTCTAAAAAAGGCTCCGGTCCTCGTGCTGTCCCGCCACCGGCGCCGCCATCCTGTGGTGGCTCTTTATTAACATCCCCTGGTTAGGATTTCTGTTTGGAGAATGTGTCTCCCTGCGTGGATTTATTTGTCTGGTGTTCTTTAGTCCTTGTTTCTTTGGAAGATTGCCTAGGAAAGTTTCATGTAAAGGTTAGATTAATTAAAATCAAAACTTTTATTTAAGTAAAGCAGCTTAGCTTTCTACCTTGTACCACTTATATCAACCTGTTTGCTGGGATTTCAGTTATATTCTGGCATCCATCCATTTAGGCTAGTCTGATTGACACAGTCAACAGAAATTGTTTGGTATCTGGGTTAGAAGATTATTCCTATAACTGGTACTTGATACTTCTTATTCTTCCCCACCTAACAGAGTATTGGAAAGAAATGGTGTAAAGGAACTTAGAGCCCTGTCCATTCACAGGATAACTCTTTAAAAACAAAATAGAATTGGACCGCATTGGTAAAAAGTAAAGGTTTCCCGGTCCACTCATGTCTGACTATAAGGCACAGTACTCATCTCTGTTTCTTGGCCGAGGGAGCCAGCATTGTCCAAAGACATTTTCTATGGTCATATGGCCAACATGGCTATATACCAAAATGGTACCTATTAATCTATTTGCATTTGCATGCTTCTGAACTGCTAGGTAGGCAGGCTCACCCTGATGCGCAGCACTCAGGTGTCAAACTTGGACTGTTAGCTTTCCAGATGACAAGCTCAGCTTCTTTTTAACCACTGAGCCATATGAGGCTCATACCATAGTCATATCAGGTGAGGGAGAGACAGAGAGAGAGATAAAGTTAAAAATGGGCAAGCTCTGGATGGGGGTGGTCTACAGAGAAATAAGTTCCTAAAAATGGATTCTTATAGAAAAGTCTGTGCCTTTAGGCATGGCGCAGTATGCTTCTCAACTACTCCATTCACGTGACTGCTGAAAAAGATATTTTAAAAATCCAGTCCTGCGTGTTTCCCTACATTGTTACACTGGGTAATGTAGTGGTTGGCCTCTAACCATTTAAAAAAAATACCTGCTCTACTAATCTATTTCAGTAACTTAGACAAGGCAAAAGGTTAGATTCTGCCAGAACTGAAAAAGCTAACAGATGTTGTTGGTATGTAATTAGGAAACCTCTAACAGAAAATGGGGATTATAAGATGTTTTTAAAAAGTATAGCAGTACAAGTCATTTCCATGCTGTTACCTGGAAAACAGCATTTATATATCCATGAAGCAACCAGGGTTATTAGTTAATATTTTGTAGGAGCCAAAAGTATTTTCAAGATTAACAAAACATTAATGGAATGCACCTCTATTTTGGTTTAGTTGTGGACATTTGCACGTCTTAAAGACAGTCCCCACCTTCTACTCAAATTGGCTTGTTGCATATTTCAAGCTGTATGAGATTTTTGACAGAACTTCATTCTTCATTAAGTTGTCAAATTAGAAAATTAGGAAATCTGTCAGGACTTAAGTACAGTTAAGATTGATGGTGATATTTTAGATCAAAAGTCTGGATACTTTCATTTCATCTTTTCTCTAATTCCTCCCTTCTGATCCTGAGAGAAACCATTACAAGTAGAAGATGAACTGTTTAACACAGAACACTGCTCATTACGCTTTTTTCCCCCCAAGTAAAGAATAACCAGAAGAAATTTGACATTTTGGTAGATGTGAAAATGTTTACACGGGTAATTCCTCTGTGTTAATTACTGTGGCAGGAGGTCCCCTGCATTCAGAATTACTGGCAGTAAAACAAGTCTATTTCTACATATACCTCTGTTCATTGCTTTTCAAATTGATCTCATGGCAGGAAAAACATTTTCAGTTATTTTCTTGTACATCTTCCAGTTGGCTTCCATTGACAAGGACATGGTCCCTGTGATGCTGTTGCTCCTTTGTACCTGCTGTGTCTGAAGTTAACAATTAATTAGCTGGCAATGGTAAAAGTGTATGATCTCTTAGGGGTTTTCCACTGAAGCAATTGGTAAGATGCAGAATTTGGGATACAAGTGAAGGAAACCATAGGCATTAATATACCAGCTCTCAAGCTTTTCAAAAGATAAATCTTATTTCTCAAACTGGGACATTCCAGGCTTAATGTTATAGCTCCATCTGGTTGTAGGTCAGGCTATTCATTACTGCTTAGCAATAAGGCATTCCCAAACCAGATGTTTTTAACAGGCAACATGAAGCTGTGTGGATTATCAACTCTTGCTCCTGAACTGAGTTTGAAGTATATACAGCCTACAACCATACTAGAGCCAACTCAATTTTAGGATTTTTTTGCAACGGCAATTAAGCAAACATGGCAGTTGTTAAGTGAATGCGGTGGTCATTAAGTGAACACATTGTCTACAATGGCCATTTCACCACCCTAGAAATGGAGATTAACATTGGTTTCTGGCAAAAAAAACCCAAACAAACCCATAAATCGCTATCACATGACAGCAAAATGCCATAAATGTGATCCAGTTGTAGAGCATTCAAAATGTGATTACATTTCTATGGGAGGGGCTGTTGGAATTTTCCATCATAACTTTGATGGAAGTCATAGGGCACTCCCCCCCACAAAAAAGGGGGGAGAGGAAGTGAAAACTATTGAGACTGAAACAGGAATGTGAAGGGAACTATTGCTTTCTCAGGACCTCTGTAAGATATGTAATTTGCATGGCATGGAAATGGGGTTAGTTGACTGGGGAATCAAGAAAAAAAATAAAATAAAATAAAGTAAAAATTATAATTAAAAAACTGGCTTTGTTTGGGATTAAATCAAGTGTTTTCCGCATCAGCTGATAATTTATATGGCTTAAATCATCTGCACAAAACACAATATGACCACACAACTCACAACAAATAATATGGACCAGGCCATTCCATGCAAATAAGGCTCATTGATATATGTGTGGGTATACGTGAATGTATATATATCAGCTTATATAGGGTAATGAGAGGTAGTTATATAGTATAATTTTCTATTTCAGGTATGAGATGAAATCTTTATTTCAGACGAGACTTTTCAAGAGGAGAAAAATAGAAATAGCAAAAGTATGAATAAAATGAGAAAGTAGAAAAACCAGTAAGTTGGAGACTAGGAAAAAACCTAAAATTAGAAAAGATCTGGCTTTATCCCAGAATCATATCTACAAATAATTTCTATGTAATTACTGCTATAGCAGCTCTTTTAATCAGGAGGCCTCAGGGATAGCCTTCCTTGTTAAGGGGAATTTACATTAAAAAGGCATTGTGTTAAATATAACACTGTACTCTGGGGAGCTATACAACCCTTTAAATAACAGAAAAATCCTATCTCATTGAGAAGCACAAACAAAGAGGACAGCAAACAGAAAGATAGCCGGGCAAGACCAGCTACTGGCATGAAGTCTTATGAGAACTCAAGTATTGTGGAACTATTAACAAAAGAGGAAGAATCCTAAGCATATTTGTTTAGATGTGAAAGTTGGCAAGATATATTCCCAATGGCTCATTTCAGCTTATTTTCTGAATCAACTCCAATATGCCTCAAACTGTTAGTTGCTGGGCAACCCAAATGGGAAGATGCTAATATGCTTCTGCTTCTAAGGTTCCCCATAAATATTGACCACTGTGGAACAGAGCATTGGATTAGACTGGATTCTGGACTGATCCAACAGTCCATGCAAAATACTTGCATGCTTTAAGGGCAGCTCAGATGAGTCCAGACAAGATATTGTCAGAATAAGGCTAGGTGAGGGGTAGGCAACCCAAAACACTCAAAGAGCAACTTGGACCCATTTCCCACCGAAAACAAAACACTGGGAGCCACAAAACCCTTTGATATCTAAAATGAAGATAACACTGCATATATCCTTTTTTACCTTTATGAGAATATATATATTTTTGTTTTCTGAGGTTTTCGCGGGTGTTTGTATGTAGGTCTTTGGTTATTCGGGTTTTCTCCCACGTAAAATTGGAAGTGTCTTGGCGACGTTTCGACAAAGTCCCATTTGTCATCTTCAGGCTGGTGTTTTCGGCTTCGTGCTTCTAGGAGCAATGTGTGATCATAGCTGTTTCTTCCTTTTAACTGCCAGTGGGGATATGAACTGATTGGGTGGGAGCTTGGCTGTGTTCTGATTGGGTGGAGGTATGTTCTGATTGGTTAGGGGCTTGGCTGTGCCCTGATTGGATGGGGGAGTGTTCTGTTTGGGTGGGGGCTTTGTTGTGCTCAGGTTAGTCTGAGTTGCAGAGGGATTTGAGATGGTGAGCTGCGTTGCTGTTGTTTGGCTTCGCGATCGTGGTCATGCCTCATCTTCATGGTGGGTGTCAGTTTGCTTCATGTATGGATTGGAGGGGTTTAAAGTGGCTAATGATGCAGCTGTGGTCTGGCTTCTGGTTTGTGGTCGTGCCTCATCATCGGTGTGGGTTTGCTTTTTGCGTGGATGTGTGGTGGTGACATCCTGTGTGGTTTTCGTGAGGTGGGTCTGGTGTCATTCTTTGTGTTAGGGACTCGTTTGTCAATAAGGGCGGGTTTCCAAATGGCTGGTAGGCAGGAGGTATCATCTCATTTATTCATGCTGTGTGGGCGTTTTTCTATCTCGATGGCTTCTCTGATTATTCTGTTATTAAAGTGTTCAGTTTTGGCGATAGTTCTGGTCTTTTTAAAGTCAATTTCATGTCCTGTGGCTTTAAGGTGTTGGACCAGGGAAGAAGTTGGTTCCTCTTTTTTGACTGAGTTCTTGTGTTCTTCAATGCGTGCACTTATTCTTCTGTTGTTTTGTCCGATGTATGTGGTGGGGCATGAGATTTCATATACTCCTTGATTTTCTAACTCAATTTTATCTTTGGGGTTTCTTAGGATGGTGGATATTTTTCTGTTTGTGCAGAATGCTGTCTTGATGTTGTGTTTGTGGAGTATCTTGCTGATTCTGTCTGTGGTGCTTTTTATGTATGGGAGGAGGGCTTTGCCGTTTTCATGTTCTCTGTCTTGGATTTTAGTGGGGGTTTCTTTTTGGATTAGGTTGGCAATCTTATTTCTTTGGAATCCGTTGGATGTTAGTACATTAGTGAGAGTGTGTAGTTCGGTTTTTAGGTGTTGTTCGTCAGCTAGGCGTTTGGTTCTGGAGATGAGCTACGGAGTTGATCTGTGCTGGGTGGTGGTGTGAGAGTGCGTGCAGATAGTGGTTTGTGTGTTTTCTTCTGGTAGATGGTGTGTCCTAGGGAGCCATTGGATTTCTTGTAGACTAAGACATCCAGGAAGGGAAGTTGGTTATTAGCTTGTTTCCATGGTGAACTGTATTTTGGGGTGTAGGCTGTTGAGCTGTCTCTTCCTCCGTCTTTCCTCTCTCCCTCCCTCCATTTTTTCCTCTCCCTTTCCCCTCCTTTTCTTTCCTCTCCCCTTTTCTTTCTCTCTCTCTCCCTCTTCCCCCCTCTCCAATCTTCTGCTCACCTGGCAAGCTGGCTTCAAGCTGTTCTCCAACAAGCTGACACATTCTTATTGGGCTAGCTCAGAGGTAAGCAACCTTGGCTCTTTTATGACTCATGGACTTCAACTCCCAGAATTCCTGAGTCAGCATAGTTGGGCTAGCTAGCTCTCTTCTGTCCTTCCTGCTGAGATGCAGCAAAGGGAGGAGCCCCGCCCAATAAGCTTGTCAGCTCATTGGAACAGGGTGAGGCTACTCTCTTTTTCACACACACACACACACACACACACAGAGAGAGACAGAGAGACAGAGAGACAGAGAGAGAGAGAGAGAGAGAGAGAGAGAGAGAGAGAGAGAGAGAGAGAGAGAGAGAGAGAGAGAGAGAGAGAGAGAGCTCTGTCTCTGCATATGGCAGAGAAGGCTGGGAGCCGCAGGGGAAGGCTCAAAGAGCCGCATGTGGCTCCGGAGCCACAGGTTGTCAACCTGTAGGCTAGGAGGAATGCCAATAGAAATACCTATTCTTCCTATTATACAAAACACAGGTAGTCCTCGAGTTAGAACCATAATTGAGCCAAACATTTATGTTGCTAAGTGAAACATTTCTTAATGAGTTTTGCCCATTTTACAACCTTTCTTGCAACAATTGTTATTATATATATATATTATTAATTTTTATAGGATTAGGAAGGTCGGGGTTGGGATTAGGATTTTTTAAAATAACATTCTTAATATTTAGCAAACAGCATGTTGTCTGGGTTCATGTAATTAAAAAAAACAATGAATCATAAATGTTAATCTCTCAATAGTCTTATTTCTTGCAACAATTGTTAAGTGAATCATTGCAATTAAGTTAGTAATACAGTTGTTAAGTGAATCTGGCTTCCCTATTGACTTTGCCTGTCAGAAGATTGCAAAAGCTGATCACATGACCCAGGATACTTTAACCATCATAAATATGAGCCAATTGCCAAGCATCTGAATTTTGTGACCATGAAGATGCTGCAATGGTTGTGTGAAGTGGTCATAATTCACTTTTTTCAATTCCATTGTAGGTTTGCACGGTCACTAAATGAACTAAGTTGAGGATTACCTGTATGTTGGGGCCAAGTCTACGAGATGCCAAAGGACAAAATAGTCCTATGGCTTAAGGCTATTGCAGATCCCATTCTCTAGAAGGAATTCCACTTTTTATCCAGTTAAATAGCCCGAGAAAATACTTTGCCCGATGGTATTAGGTCATTAAAAAAGCCTTCTTCAAGCCTACATAAGACAATAATCTATCATTATTAGAGCAACCAATATTGTTTAACTGTTAGGAAGATGGGCCAATTCTGCATAAAAATTGTTTGCATAACTAGTGTGAAGGCGCGGTCACTGCCAAAACACTTCATGCAGAGAGAGTGTGGAATTAGCCAAAATTTGGAATGATCTTTAAACACAAGCTTGAATCATTCTTCCCTAATTCCATGACTCAGCAGGAAAGCAAGACAAGCATCATCAAATATGTGGGTCATTCCAGGGACCCTGTGCATTCTGAATGTGATCAAGAAGTTTCTGAAGCTTCCTTTACCTTGATGGGCTGCAAAATAACTACTGCATCACTCTACATGATGAGAAAGCAACCATTCTATATTTTCCTATATTACCATAGAGAGTAAATAACATGAAGGGAAAGTTGAGAGTGGTAAACAACTTGTGAATGTCCTAAATCAGTGTTTCTCAACTTTGACAATTTTAAGGCATGTGGACTTCAACTCCCAGAATTCCACAGCCAGCATTGCTGGCTGTGGAATTCTGGGAGTTGAAGTCCACATGCCTTAAAATTGTCAAGGTTGAGAAACACTGTCCTAAATGAATCATATTTCAATTCACCTATCAATAGTTTTTTCCAATGTTGACAAATATCACTGATTTTTTTTTGCCATTTTAATTATACCTTCTTCGGCTCCAAATTTATTTAGTAGATATAGATATATACAGCACTAAATTCTTGAAAGAATCATGAATATGTATGTTTGTATGTATGTTGAGATCTGAGAAGCCTTACATTTCTAAAGAGTGAACATTTAATGAAATGTAATTATTGACTATACACATGAATTTATAAAACTTTTAATAAGGTTTGGTAAATGCACAAGTTTAATTCATAAATACAGTTGAACTAGTACAAAATTAAAAAGAGAAACTCGATTCATAAATGTACTGAATTCCAACAGCCACCTTCTTATACGATTAAATGTGAGTTGATATCAGTGCAGTCAGAACAATTTTCAAAATACTAATACTAATCCAGTAATTCTGCTTAGATGGGAATGAATATTCCCTCTAGCAGATCGGCATCCTCTGCTGAGGAACTAAATAAATCTTTGGCTTTGTAATAAAAAATAAAAATGTATTGCAACCTCCAATAAATTAGTATGGGGAGGAAATCACACAAGCTAATTTGAAAACTTCACATTCATGCTTTAAAATATAATTGACTTCTCTCTACGGCTGAAAAGTGTACTTAAGGCGTTATAATTTGTAACTACACAAAATTGTACTGATTATCTTAACCATAAAGGTACTATTCATTTGATATTGACCTTAAAGGATAAAAAAGTATCTTTTGTTATCATAATGAGGATGATGGGGGGAGTATATTATTATAAGTGTGACGAATAGACATGTGAAATTTTGTATTTTAAGTGAGAACCTAGTAGAAAGCATAATCTGTTTTTAAGAGATACATAAAATATAGTGAGATAAGAAAAAAATCAAACAACATAAGAAATAAAAGCTGTAGGGTTTCCCGTTGAAAACTTTTGAAATAGCCATAAAAAAGACATCAACTAACAATTGACTGCTTCACGCTTGACTGTAGTCTTTGCACTAACAGCACAACTGTAGCAACTCAACTGCTGCTACTATCATAGAAATCACAGTAGATACATAATCACAAATAGTGCTTCTATCTAAGCATTGGCTAGCTTAGAATTTCAAGAATGGGGATGATTAATGGGTGTGAACTAGGTCAATCTTTCTTAAGGGCTTCCCCCCCCCAAGTTTGTCAAAATAGAATCGTATTCTCAGTTTATAGGCTCTATTCAGTGATTATTAAAACATCTTTACAGCATGAGCATTACCAAGTGCAAAAGCTGAGGGTGCTAAGAAGCAAGCCAGATAACAGAGGTGCAATGAAAGCTCCATTTGTTTAATGAGACTGGGCAGAATTGGCATGATTCAATTTGTCATTGTGGTTTAGAACAGTGCACATTTTGGGGGTAGAAATCTACAGCTAGATGTGAACATGATAGGAATGTCTAAAAACAAATTCAGAAAACATTTATCTAGATGCAAATCTAGAAAAAAAAGCAGCATATCATGCTTGTGCACATTTGCAGTTCAAGCAGACACTGAGAATTGCTTAATTGTAATCTTCTACCTTAAAAAGAAAGGAATACTAAAAGAAACTGATTTATTGAGTTGAGAAATCAAAACAGTATCAGCTACTGAGGCAGCAGTTCTTGCTTTTCGGTACCAGCGGCTCAAGAGGAATACGAAGATCTAAAAAACACACTAAAGGGTTGTGGTACTTTTGTAAATGTTTTGTCCATCTTTCTGTTATGGTGATCTTAGAAAAATCTTCCACGTTCTGTCCTGTTAATGTCTCCCACGTCTACCTTCAAAAGCATGGTGTTCTTTATGGGCTGAAAGGCAAGATAGCTTGTGAGTCTTAAAAAGATTTTGTTGATACAGTTGGTAAACATTGCGCTCTACTTACATTGCCTGCAGAGACCACTTACGTTTATAAAAAACTGCTTTAAAAGATGTCTGCGGCAGAAGCTCATGGATCTTTTCTAAAACTGAAGCTTCATTTGCTAATGATGCATTTACATTCCAGACTTGAACAATATCTTCCCGGTCACGAACACTGACACTGATACCAATTACCTCATCATCTGTTGGGGAAAAAAAACAATATTATTTTGCTTTTTAAAGACTTTGCCCAGGCCTTTGGCAAGGATGACTGCAGCCTCCTTTGGGCTGTGGAGATCTGTTCTTTTTCATTCCTTTCTGGTTTTGTCATCTTTGCCAACTTTGACTTCTTTATTTTTATTTACTTTGGTACTGTTTTCAGTGCTTTTGACCAGAGTTGTTGGAAGTCAGGTGATATAAATATTTTCAACTTAATACAGAACTCTTACTCCACAAACAGAGACATGAAATGACCTTATTAAATAAAGTGTAACAATCACAATGAAGAGACACGTTTATATTCTTTGACATTCAATGCTAAAAATTCTACCTCAATATTTCTGCTTGAGAGGGTGCAGTATTGTATAAGAGAAAACAGTTATACTAGATGTGATACTAACAGGAAAGCCTTAGTCAAAGAAAAGAAAGCAGCCATGAACATTAGGAGAAAAGTAACTGTAGCACTGGAGGTCTTGATTTTAAGAAAAAGTAAGGCTCGGAATAGTCAGCTGTGTATTTTGGATTCCAAGCAAGAATGAATCCATGGCAGGAGAAGTTAATATGAAAAGGAGCTGAAGACAGATGGGAGTTCCTAAAAAGATACTAAATGCTAATGATGGAGAAAATGGATGGCAACAGAACCTAATGTGGCTGCACAAATATATACCATGTGGGAAGAAAGGCAGGTCATGAAGGAAAAGTACATACATATAGCTTTCAAGTGTAGAAATAGTATCAGCAAAGCTAAAACTCAGAATTAATTACATCCTGTGGTATTGAAGGAACAAACTATCTGGCCAAATCTTTTTGAAGAAATCAAGTGAACTAACACAGTGCTAGGTGACTAGAGGATTTTGTCCTCATTTTCAAAAAGGGAAAAAATAATATCCAGTGAACTACAAACTAATGAATATAAATCAGTACCAGGGAAGATTCTACTACAAATCATAAAGACATTATCTGTAAATATCTTGCAAAAAAGTATGACGATTACAAGACATCAACACAGATTTGTCAAGAACAAGTATTATCCTTATTCCACAGAATATGGAATGATGGAGATGGAATATATATTGATTTTAGTAAAACAATCTGATGAGATTTTCCCTGATCTGCCTTTTAAATTAATTACGTATGGGATGGCTGGTAAGGCATGACAATTAAATGGATATGTAACTGTCTCAAAAACATACAAACTGCTAATTAAAATCTCCTTATTACAGTGAAGGAAGATACTGTGACTGAGTGGGTACCTCAAATATGGGCTCTGTAGTCTGTATTTTTATTAATGATTTTTATGAAGAGGCATAAGGTGCATTTATCAAATATGCAGGTGAATATATTTAGATGGGGTAAGGAATATATTAGAAGAAAAAAATCAAAAATGATCTTGATAGCATAGAAAAAAATAATAGGATGGATTTTAATAAAGATATATGCAAATCTTTTCACTTTAGGAAACAAAAATCAAATGTTGAAAACAATATTAATAAGATACAGACTTGAAGGTATGTTGCAAAAAGGGGTTCTAAATATGAGTTGATTGCAAACAGAAAATGAATTAGTGGTGTACTATGGCTGCAAAAGGACAAATGTAATTTTATAATGTATCGTTTCCAAATCATGCAAAGTATTTGTTCTGTGATATTCTTTGTTGGACAGACCCTGTCTCAAACATTCTGTCCACTTTCGTCATTGCATTTTAAAAAGGATTCAGAGAAACCGGGACAGGTTCAGAGAAAGATGATTTCAATGAGAATGATTGTGGGTAAAAGCAAAGCCCTATACATTTAAACTGAAAGAACATGGTATGTTTGGTCAAGAGAAATAATATATGAGGGTATAAAAATAGAGTAAAAGGATAGATAACTACTTGAAAGGATGTCACCCAAGTGAAGGTTGTCTCAACGGTAAGAGAAGTTTGACAATGGAATCAAGAAGGTGAGTTCCATTCACAGCCTATGTTCAAGCAGAGATGAGACAGTCCCATCTGTTGGGGATAGTTTAATTTAGATTCCTTCACTGATTATGTATTTGACTCTATGACCTAAATTTCTCTTTCTTTGTTCTGACCTCGTCAAGAGGAAATGCTCTCTTTCTAGTCAATAAGGTACACACAGGATGAAAGTCAAGCTTTCCATTCTGTTTGGCAACAGTGCTAGCAGATAAAATGTAGCATTGTCTTTCCTAAAATCTTATTTTTTCTCTCACCCCATCTCTGGGGTGATAGCCTTGTTTCCATTTTGCACCCATAAAAACCAGGCAGGTTTTGTAAGCTAATCCTTAAAAAAAAAGCTAACCCTGGCATGTCAAACATATATATGTTTGTATATGTATATGTATACACACACACACACACACACACAGAGAGAGAGAGAGAGAGAGAGAGAGAGAGAGAGAGAGAGAGAGAGAGAGAGAGAGAGAGAGAGAGAGAGAGAGAGAGAGACAGAGAGAGAGAGAGAGAGAGAGAGAGATGAAACTACTGTTTGTCTTGGCTTCACCCCTTAGATAAAGTTTGAGAAAAATCAGTATATGTGCCTTTTACCACCAGCTGACTCAGGCCACAAATCAATCCAGTACGAATGTGAAAGTCCTAGCAAATGTTGGCCAGCTAAATTAAAATGGTCATCTTAACCAAGAGATGCTCACAAGTTAAAGCAAACATCAAATAATAAAAACATATTCTTACTTGTCGCACAATGGTCTGTAAACTGTTCTCCAATAGTAGCTAACAGTAACTCTTTCCAAACTGCAGACTAGCAAAAAAAAAAAAAAAAAGGAAATTAAGATACTGATTCTGCCACAGTAATAATTACATATTGTTTGACCTGCAAGATACTTTTTGCAATAACCATGTTATTTTAGCTGTGCATATTATTATAACTTTGCATTCACAATTCTTTGCAGAAAAAAATATTTATTGATTGGAAGCTGCTGAATTAAACAGGTAAAGTAACAATATCCTTTCAATCGTGTTTTATGAAAACATTGCACATTCCTAATTGAGGAAACAGAGAAAGAGGATTCTTTCTTGTAGAAAGAGGATTTGGTTAGACTATTACTCCTGTGACAGTTTTTCTGCCCATTTTGCACAGAATTCTATTCATTTGTCTACTTATAAATCCCATTAATGGTAAATTATGACTACATTTACATTTATCATTAATACGTCACCTTCTGTCTGTCCATATAGTACAGTTCTGGTAACTGCTCATGGGGTTTGGAATTCCCTTTCCTAGAAACTCAAAGTCTAAGCCTAGATATCCTGGCAATTAATGGCCAGACACAAAAAAGAAACAGAGTGGTGGCATGGGTTTTATCATTGAAAAACAAAACTTTTAATTTAATTATACTTGCAGTTTCATGCACTGAACTAAGCCAAAACTAGAAGAATCTGTCTGTGATAAGCAAACTTAAGAGTTACAACTCTCAAGATAAGGCAAGCAAATAAGCGTTCTCTTGAGAAGTGTTGGCGTGCTGAAAAATCTTCCTCTTAAAAAAAACAAAGCATATGGACACAGAGAAGATGTGCAAAAAGAGAGAAAAGGAAGGGAATTCCTCCTTTATGAACAGTTTTTTTTTACTTATGTGACACTAAATAATGCTTTTGTATGTTCCAAGTTATATAACTCATACAATTGGAAATATGATATGAGCCTTCCTACATTAATATACTTCAACATAAAATTATACGCACACTGAAACAACACCGAAACTGCTTTGGTCGCTCTGATGGATGATCTCTGGCGAGCCCGGGATAGAGGCCAGTCCTCTGTCCTGGTGCTTCTTGACCTCTCAGCGGCGTTCGATACCATTGACCACGGTATCCTTCTGCGCCGGCTGGAGGGATTGGGAGTGGGGGACACCGTATTGCGGTGGTTCTCCTCCTATCTCACTGGTCGGTCGCAGTCGGTGTTTGTGGGGGATCGAAGGTCCACCTCTAGGTTACTCCCATGTGGGGTGCCTCAGGGGTCGGTTCTCTCCCCCCTACTTTTTAACATTTACATGAAGCCACTGGGTGAGATCATCCACTGCCACGGAGTGAGATACCATCAGTACGCTGATGATACTCAGCTGTACATTTCCACTCCTGGCCATATCAGTGAAGCGGTTGAGGTGATGTGCCGGTGTCTGGAGGCTGTGAGGGTCTGGATGGGTGTTAACAGATTAAGGCTCAACCCCAATAAGACAGAGTGGCTGTGGGTGATGCCTCCCAAGGACACTTCTATCTGTCCTTCGATTACCCTGGGGGGTGAATCTATAAACCCCTCAGAGAAGGTTCGCAACTTGGGAGTCCTCCTTGATCCACAGCTGACATTGGATCATCATTTGTCGGCAGTGGCGAGGGGGGCATTTGCCCAGGTTCGCCTGGTGCACCAGTTGCGTCCTTACTTGGATCGGGAGTCACTCCTCACAGTCACACATGCCCTTGTCACCTCGAGGATCGACTACTGCAACGCTCTCTACATGGGGCTACCCTTGAAGAGTGTTCGGAGACTACAATTAGTGCAAAATGCAGCTGCGCGAGCAGTTGTGGGTCTTCCTCGTTGTGCCCACATTTCATCAACTCTCCGCACGCTGCATTGGTTGCCTATTGGTCTCCGAGCCCAATTCAAGGTGTTGGTTATTACCTATAAAGCCCTTCATGGCTTGGGACCAGGATACTTACGGGACCGCCTTCTGTCACATACTTCTCTACGACCGGTGAGAGCGCACAGGGTTGGCCTCCTCCAGGTCCCGTCAACGAAACAATGTCGTCTGGCGGGCCCTAGGGTGAGGGCTTTCTCTGTTGCGGCGCCCACCCTCTGGAACCAACTACCTCCTGAAGTCCGCGTTTCTCCGACCCTCCTGGCCTTCCGAAAGAATTTAAAAACCTACCTCTGCCGGCAGGCCTGGGGATGATTGTTGATTGTGGTGTGATTGATGAGTATGTATGGGGTTTGTATTTTTAATGTTGTTCGGATTTGTTCAATTGTTTATATATATATGTTGTAAGCCGCTCCGAGTCTTCGGAGAGGAGCGGCATACAAATCCGAATAAATAAATAAATAAATAAATAAACATACTGTACTGTCTTTGGGAACCTTCATTTTCCATACACCTCCTTTGGCATTGCTTTCCTCTTCCCTGATTTGTGAAAAAAAAAAACATAAGATTCACTATACAGTTTTATAATAGTGTGAATGTGGATATTTCCTTAGAAATATCATGAAAAAAGAAAATTTAGTAGCACACAAAAGTCAGAAGCCTGGAATGTAATTTCATTTAAATTTTCTGCTTCTCCTGGGTTATGTGGCACCGATTAAGAATAAACTTTTTCCTTTTCAGAAAAAAGAGGAGACCAAGTAGAATTTATGATTATCAATAAGCTTTAGGTTTAAAACTCCTGTTGAGTTCTTTGTTTTGTCCCAAGACCAACAAACCAAATTAGCAAAATAATTACATACATAAATTGTCTTATATAACTTGCTAATCCTACCACTTACATGCAGAATCTTCTCAGTGGTGATTAAGTACTGTCCTGCATAAAATAATCCTCAATGTGATAAAATATGAAAGCCTACTTGCAGCACCTCTAAATTTAAAATGTTAGGAAAAAGGCTGAATGGATGGATGGCAAACCTATGGTGCCAACTAATACAATAAGTGCCAAAAATGTTAAAACTCAAGATTTGAAATATGATAATTTACAGATTTCAACCCGATGATAGTTAAGATCCCTTTCAGCCCTTGTATGCTTAGGATTATAGGACTTTATCACATATTGGAACAGGACATCAATAAATGCAGTTGATTAATTTATTTATCATATTTACTATCTTTGTGTGTTGCCCATGAGATTTATAAACTATAAATATATTTATAAACTATTCAAGGCAAGAATTATCAGCAGAAGAATTTGAATAGATGACCAGCACTGAATGTGTAAGAATCCAACATCCCCCAATCTGGCATAGTTTAACTAACTAACCAGTCTGAAATAATCACCAACACTTCTATTTACAATCAGGGGAACATTTTAGACAATATAAGCAAGTTTCAAAATGAAGGCTTCACTTTACATAGTAAAGGACAACCACAGAGGGAAATGAAATTATATGATGATGGTATTATTTAGAGAAGTGATGATGAAATTCATGACCCTTCTTCATTTGGGGAAGGTTGTGTTTAAAGTAAAACAGCTTACAACAGGATAACATTTTACTATTTTACTTGTTTTACTAAAACTCAGTAAATGTCACTATTATTCTTTGCCAGTTTGTTATCAAAATTTAAAATTATTGGGGGTGTGTGACATGAGGAGCCACTACAGCAAATGGGCCTACAGGCAACTGATCTCTGATTTATGATAGGATGCAGATGACATAACTACAATTGCAATTGCTGATACAGCGTGGACTTAAGAGAAGAACAGTAAACCATTACATGAAAAAGTGGGTCCACTAGTCTATCATTTCAACCCCAAAACTCTCTCTGATTAAGTAAATTAGTACTTCGGTTCAGTAGATTTTGGCTTTTCAGCAGCATTGTTGCAAGCATTCATTACTGAAGTTGTACCAAAATTTTGCAAAGTTTGTTTTAGTTCAAATATATGCAATAGACAAACATTATATTGCATAACATGAACTTTTAACCAGCACAATCCGTGAAGCTTTGAAAGACAAACACGAATCATCTTAATGTAACGCCCATATTTATTAGACATAGTAAAGGCCTCTAATATTCTTCTGTTCTTTGTTTCCCAATGTCATTTATATTGCTTTTTGTTCTAAGAAATACAACAGATTCCCAAAACATATCAATCATTTGAATATACATACCACAGTGGTCGTCTTTCTCCACGCATTAAATGATAACTACACCTTAGTGGCAGGCTTGTCACCGAAGGAATATTATTATAAACACTCCAGAAGATCTAAATGGATAATTATTTTATTAATTTACACATACTAGCAAACAATATGAAATTATTTTTGTTTAGGAAAAAAGATCACAGCTCATTTATAAAGCACCTGCTTTACATACACAAAAATTCAGCTGCACTGAGTAGCATTTTCAGCTAAAATAGAAACTGCCTGAAATACTCTTCAATCACTGGCAGTTAAATGCAGTGACACCAAGTAAAATGGTTGCAGTCTCCTTTGGTTTAAGAAACCTTCCTTCCTAAAATCTGAGACCATCATAATTTTATATTCCATTATATAGTTCTCATGCTTAGCACAAGTTTTTACCTGTACAGTTTCTACCGTGTAGATCTTCTTCAAATTTGATGCACACTCAGCTGCTGTGGTACCAGGAAGGGACCTTAAAAAGTTAAAAGAAAACAACTGTATAACAAAATGTACTCAATACACATCAGAGGGGGGGGGAAGCAGTGATCATAAAATCGATGCTACACACGTAACAGCAGCTTACCCTAAATGCTAACATTTATAAAAGGTAATTCTTTTTTTTAATCTTCAATGGCATTTAACATTATAACTGATGCAGCCATTGGGATGTCTGTAGCCAAGTAGTGGCATGAGCGTGGCATTCAAAATAACATGCATTTCATTTCTACTGCGTACAGAACATGAATGTGAATGGCCAATGTTTGTGTGCAATAACACACCATAAAAAGGGAATTAGGTAAAGCTAGTTCCTACTACTACGATTTAGGTCAGGGGTTCTCAACCTTGGCAACTTTAAGACTTGTGGACTTCAACTCCCAGAATTCCTCAGCCAGCAAAGCTGGCTGAGGAATTCTGGGAGTTGAAGTCCACAAGTCTTAAAGTTGCCAAGGTTGAGAACCCCTGATTTAGGTTCTGTGTTTCCCATATCCAGTTTAGTTTTATGCACACTGGATAGTATACTCCCCTACAAGAATAAAGTTTGTAGTTGGGTGGGACCTACAAAATTATGAGTTGCTAAAAGCATGTTACCGGTTTTAGTTGAAGTGATTGATATATGCAGTCTTTCCTGGATTGGGCTGGTTATTGCACTAATACAGTGTTTCTCAACCACACATCTTAAAGTTGCCGAGGTTGAGAAACACTGCACAAATGCATTAATAACTTCAGGACTAACTTATTTTAACACCTTTTACATGGGGATCATCTCTTAAGGAGCCACTGCAAAATGCCATTGCTAAATTACTCAAGGGATCTGTATCAAACACAATGTTTCTGTGATGAGGGAGTGAACACCACTTAGTTACCAAGCCAGATCCAAGGCTTCAGATCATGTTCAGTATATACCTACTTCCATATATACCTGTCTGCACTTTGCATTCTAGAAATGTCTTGCTGTCAAAACCACGACTAGCTGGTATTTCATTAGCTATGATGTGGAGATTGGCTTACTTATAATCCACCACATGAAACAAATTCCTTATGAATATTAGATGGGCACAAACTGCAAACTTTAAATTGAAAATTTTATTAATGACCCAAAAATTTTATGTCTTTTTATTTCTAACTTTTTACTTTTCTGCTAATTATTACTTGATAATGGTGGTATTACTTTATCATTTTATATGTTTGTATTCTGTTGTATAGGATAGGCACAGCTTTTCAGAGACAATGATTTCATTGTTTTCATGATGAAAAACAATGTATAGCTTCTATAAATAAATGCAGAGATACATACAACCATAGTGATGAAGGAAATCACACAGTGGAAAAAACAGGGAAATTCACATACTTTACGTAATAAAAATGTGCGAAGTCACAATCTTTCTGTTAGCCTACTTAAATCACAAAGTATTCAAAGCTACTTAAGCAGGTTAGGCTGCAATTGTACACCCACCTAACTTGGACTAAATTCCCAAAATAAATTGCATTTATAAGTAAAAAACTATATACAACCTCATTCAGATACTGAATAAAGACAAATTGGGAAAAATATTTGACTATTACAGTAATTATATACCTTCTCCATAATTTAATTTTAATTCTAATATTTAGTCTCAGCTTTTATTTTAACACAGTGGTGTATTTTTTATATCCTGCATTTTCACCGGGATTAAATGGATGTTACATTCATCACACTCATGTTTTGACGAATTCTTTTATTCAACTCCTATTTTTACCACTAGATGGCAATCCACTATGAATTTACTGTTTCAAGTTAAATAATGATTACTTGAATCTTACTTCAATAACCTAATTTCACTGGAACTACTTCAGTACATTCAAGTACTGAAAAGCATCAGAACCTGGCACAGTATAACACAGCATGATTGTTTAACCATAAATGTAAGTATTATACATTATGTTCTATTCCACAATTAATCTACCAGTAGCCATTAATGCTAATGCCATAGTATGTACCCAATATGCACTAGCAATTTGTTTTGGTGAAACTGTAACTGACAAATATTATAGTAAAATGGAGAAGCATGCCAAGCATGAAGACTGTAACAGCCAGGGCAATAAAATGACAGAATGTTGGATTTGATTTGAGAGTTATCTGCACTCATGCCTTTACTGCTTGTTCTATCAATGATAATCTTGTTTTATTCATGCATTTTGTTCTGGGAATAAAAGAACCATAGATCAATGTTACCATACACCTTATTCTAAATATTCTATATTAATGAGGAATAACAACATGTCATCCTTGCAGCTTTGAAAGTATACAGATTGTTAAACTAAAGGAGATCCAGTCTAAAGCAGAAAAACAAGCTGCATGTATTTTTATAACTATTGACTGATAACAGTTGCATAAACCTTACAAAACAGATAAAGAAATAATGGCTAAGTATATTGAACAAGGACTATTCCATGCACCCCTTCTTCATTGTTTGCTGTTACCAGGTTTAATAATTACAGTTGCATTTTCTTAAAAAGTAAACCTTAATGTTGAAAGATTTGTGTTTACTTTGCCATACAGAGAATAGGCAATATCAAACCCAATGTCATGCTGTCAGTGTGACAGTTGCATTCCTCAAAGCAGCAACACTTTCCCCCCAAACTTATACAATAGCCCCAAAACAGCTTACAATAATGAATAGAATAACAAATGCTACACTAACACAAGATCTCAAATACTTAAAACATGCACAGTCTTAATACAGACATAATAGTGAATAATAGCGTCAAATGGTTTCTTTTAATTATTATTTTCAAAGCTTCAGATCCATCAATGTAGGTTTAATGAAGTTAGGATTATTTTCTCCCAAAGTATATCACTTTAGTATACTTATTTAAACTGAAATAGCTTTTTGCTACTTAATTGGCTATTTTTTTCAATTTAAAGCAATTCTTGTGGAACTTTTCAATCTCTTTTATGTTTTACTATTTTGAACATTTTTTTGTACTATCCACAAACATAGCCACCTCAGGGCTTACTTTACCTATCAATCAAGATAATTGATAAATAAGTTACACTGGCCACAAAAGGATCCTTGGGGGACTCCACTTGTGATTTCCTTTAAACTGCCCATTTATTCCTTGTCTTTTTCTTTATAACCAATTTATGTGCCATTAAATCAGAATCAACCCTTAGCAACCACCTAAATTTTCTTTAGGACAATCTGTCTCCACGTTGGTCCTTCAGATCTTCCACCGGTATCCACTGCTAATAATAATAATAATAATAATAATAATAATAATAATAATAATAATAATGGATTTTCCAAAGAACTAGGTCTTTGACTAATGCAGCGGTTCTCAACCTTTTCTGGGGCACGACCCCGGCCCACATCGTGCAAAAAAAAAATGGCGGGCCCGCACTATGCATGCGCGGCAGGGCGCATCGTGCATGCGTGGCGCGATGGCCCCGAAAAAATGGCGGGCCCGCACCGCGCATGCACGGCGGGTAACATTGCGCATGCACGGCGCGACAGCCCACATCGTGATAGGGAAAAAAATGGCCGACCCAAAAAAAAAAATAATTGCGGACTGCGGTGCTTGGCGATCCCCGTGAAATCGTCGTTCGACCCCAAATGGGGTTGCGACCCATAGGTTGAGAACCGCTGGACTAATGTGTCCAAAACATGATAATTTAAGACTGGCCATTGTCTCAAATGAGAGGTCTGGATTGATTTGTTCTATCATCTATTTATTTATTTTCTTGGGTATCTATGGCAGTCCAAGAATTTCCAACACCAAAATTCAACAGTATCACTATTGTTTGTTTCTTCAAAAAAACAACAACCTTTGTTTCTATAGTCACAAAGAATACAATGGCTTGCATAATTATGATCTTTGTAGATATAGATATAAAGGTTGTCCTCAACTTACAATCACAAATTGAGCCCAAAATTTCTGTTGTTAAGTGAGACATTTGTTAAGTGAGTTTTGCCCCATTTTACAACTTTTCTTGCCACAGTTGTTAATCACTACAGTTGATAGGTTAGTAACCTGGTTGTTACGTGAATCTGGCTTCCCCATTGACTTTGCTTGTCAGAAGGTTGCATGACCGCAGGACACAGAAACTGTCATAAATGTGAACCAGTTGCCAAACTTCTGGATTTCGATCCCATAATCGAAATGAGGATTCTGCAAAGGTCATAACTATGAAAACGGTCATAAGTCACATTTTTCATTGCCGTTGTAACTTTGAAGGGTCACTACACAAATTGTTTTAAGTCAAGGACTACGTGTACTCCCACATCTCAATATTTTTTCCAAGGTCTTCATTGCTGTTTTACTATTCAGTACTATTAAGCAGCATATTCCAACTGCTAATTCCCTTGCTGTTGATAAACAATTCTAAAAGGCAAAAGCTTTTTAACTAGTTATATAGATATGGAAAGGCATTTTACTCTATAGCTGCTAATTTGTTCCAGAGTTTTGAACTTTGCCAAAGGCTTTTGAAATATTCATTCATTCATTCTTTCATTTGGCTGTCCATTTAATATATGACATTGGGTGGCCGACAATAATAAACAAAAACAAAACAAAAATAAATCAGATTTTAAAAGGCCAGAATTGTTGTGTCTAAGTAATAACAGTTTAACACAGACACAAGATGGTCTTACCCAACGTCCTGATCCAATATCCAGAGAAAGAGATATGTCTTTAATGTTCTATGCAAAGTCAAGAGGGTATATATACTATATAGATATACTGCAGTATATAATATACTATTGAACTATTAAATATTAGTTTCCATGCTTACCTCCATTACATGCCTTTTGGCATTTTCAAAAACTCAGGAAGATGAATAAGCTACCTATCTGCTTTGCTAATTTGTGCCTTTCTTTCCATAAAATTACTCATTGAAATCCCTTTTCTCTTTATTACTTTTTTCATTAACTTGTCCAGAACCAATGTTACCCTGACCTAAATTTCCCAGATCTTCCTGAGGCCTCAGGTTGATTTGAAAAATGAATTACCTACTTTTGCTGAGATCTACATTTTCATATTTGTTTATTTTTAAGGAATTCTGCAGAATCGCCATCCGAACCTTGTGGTTAATCTGTCAAGATTAAAATTTGTTACCACAACTTGTTTTTGGTGTCCTGATTTCCACCTTGACAAAGTAAATATAGGATATCCTCAACTTACAGCCATTCATTCAGTGACCATTCAGAGCTACAATGGCACTGGAAAAAAAATCACTTGATTGTTTTTCACACTTACAAGCCTTTGCCGCATCCCCATGGTCACATGATCAAAATTTGGGTGCTTTGCAATTGGCACATATTTACGACAGCTGCACTGTCCCAGGTTATGTGGTCACCATTTGTAACCTTCCCAGTCAACTTCTGACATGCAAAGTCAATGGGGAAGTCATACTCTCTTAACAACCTCATGGTCTACTTAACGACTGCAGGGATATGCTTAACAACTATGGCAAAAAGTTTACAAAATGGGGTGCAGAGGATAACAAGGACAATTATGTATTAGTAAAATTAGTAATTTTGTTTGATTTTTAAAACATTTTAAAATAAATATCTATTTGAATGTAGAAAATGCAGGAAGATCATAAATGCTACTAACAGCATCTTCTCCATGATACAAAAAAGGTTAAAGGTTCTAATCCATATGAAAAGAACACAATGTATATTATTAAAGTAGCTCCAATGTATAGTTTTCCTTGATTGTGACCAAGGAAAATTCCACAACACTTGAATCTTTCTTCTCTTTTCCATATACTGCTTTCTGTGACGTTTAAGTCAACCAGGATGCTAGGAAATTCAAATGTTTGCACATCATTTTTGGCATTACGGGGTGGGGTGGGGGGCGTCCTAGTAACAGTACTGCCAACTATGGATTGTGTTTTCCACTCAGTTTAAATAGGCATTTTAGGAGAACAATACTGTCTACTGCAAAATATGAACAGAAACTTATATTACAGGCAAGAATGGCAAGAATGTAAAACCAAGGTTATTGTATGTACAGTATGTATGTACAAGGTATGTAATCCAATACAATATTCCAGATCCAAGATATCTCCATTTTGGGATGCTCAAGAGGATACACTAATTATGAAACTTGGCAACGGTAACATCTGGGTTGCCTACTAATTACTATAACACTTGGGCAAACCATAGTTGTGGGAAAAGCACAAGAGGAAGTAAACATACATAGCAGCAGAATCTTATAAGCTCATGTCTGATTTATAGAACTTCAGGCTGGTACAGAAGCAAACTGTTAAGGACAGGAGATACAAGAATGCTGATATTTCAGGGAGTAGATTTGGAAGAAGACCAACAGCTGTCAAGTTCAAGAAATGGGCCAGGAAAATGTTACAATATTCCTAACATCTGCTTGGAATACTCTGAATGCACCAGCTTCAGTAGACAGCATTAATTAGTAATGAACCCAAAGTAATCAGCACAATATTTTAATCTACTGCTTGAAGCTTTTAAGATTTTAGGACAGTAATCAAAAAACTACACACAGGTAGTCCTCAGCTTGTGACACTCATTCAGTGACCATTCAAATTACGACAGCACTGAGGAAGGGTGATTTACTATTGGTTCATGAAGCTGTGGCCATCCACAACTTCACGATCGTGATCTGGGAGCTCAGGAGCCCAGTCACAATTATGACATTGCAGCGATTATAACACCACAGACATTATGATGTCACAATCTTCCTTGCTTGTCACGTGCAAAAAAAACGGGGAAGTCAACAGGGAAGCTCACTTCCGCCACCGTTTCTCCCAAGGAACTCTGCGACTTTCTGTAGAATTCGCCCCTGCCAATACTCTATTATTATGTACACACCCACAGCATCATGCCCATTCCCACTCTATAGCACCTCCACCCATACGGCACCCCCACCCACCCACATTCTCTAGCGCAGGAGTGTCAAACTGCCGGCCCACAGGCCAGACATGTCACAACAAAACCGCACCCACCCCATTGCCGGCAATGGGGAAAAAGCTCTGATACGTCACGCGACATCACATGATGTTGCAAGTTTGACATGTCTGCTCTAGTGCCTCCCTGCAGCACCTGCCATCTCCCATGGCATGCCCATGCTCAGCAGTGCCTGTTTATAGCACCCCTACTCCATGACTCCTACATACTGACCCGCAGTTTCTTCCCACTTAACAACATGCACGGTTCTGGGATCACAACAGCAACAAGGACTGTCAAGATTACCATCACTAAGCAATGCGGTCATATGGTGTCATACTTTGCAACTGCATCACTTTAGTGAGGGAAATTCCAGTTCTAATTGCCACCAAGGACTATCTGAATATGGAGATTATTTTAGAGTATCCTGTTAATTTCAATATTACTATGACTATCTTCTCTGATATTATTTCTAAGAGTATATTCCATCAATCTTGTATATATTTGCTAAGAATCTAATTAATATAAAACAATATATAAGCGTTATTTACTACAAGCAGTATTTTAATAGTCTTCTAGCAAATATGGTTATTCTCAAGAAATGTACATGTACCCTAATTTTAAAAAGTATTTACTCAACTATCTATTACAGAATTATAATCCAAAATGGGGGTTATACTTTAATTTTGGAAACTTGATGTCTATTTGCATGTTGTTCTACTTAATTAAAAACCTTGAAAAATTAATGTACAGTAGTTTTCTGCAGTGGCTTATTTGCTTTCATTCCGCCTCTCATGTAGAAGAACCCCACTCTTCATTTTAACAAGAATGTTAAAATGTTTTAACTATTCAGACTTTACTACTTCTCTTGTTTAATCACTTCCCTGTTTAACAACTGTTCAAACTTAGGACAGTGCTGAAAAAGAAGACTCATGGCCAGTTGCTAAGGTTACAAGAGCTTCAGCATCCCTAGGGTCAATCAATCATGATTCAGGCACATGGCAACCAGAGCACATTTACAATGGTTGCAGAGTCCCAGGCTCCTGAGATTGTCACTTGCAATCTTCCTGGAGCTTCTGACAAGCAAAGTCAATGGGGGAAGCCACTTAATGGTACACTTAACCATGGCAAAAAGGCCGTAAAAAATCAAGCATGACTCCCTTAACTCCCATTGCTTTTCTTAGCAGTGGAAACTTTGGGCTCCAGTGTGGTCATAAGTACAGACCTATCTATAGTACGTCAAGGACTACCTTTAGTAACATTATGCTTAACAACCGTAAGTGATTCACTTAATGACAATAGTAAAATTGGCCTCATTAAGTTGGGTGTGGTCATGTGTTGTTTCATTTAAAGAGTGTTCTGCTTAGGGACAGAGTTACTGGTCTCAACTGTGGTTATTAAACAAGGACTACTTGTATTGTTTTTTATGTTAGCATCTGTTACTCTCATCTCACTGGTTTTGATTCCAAAATGGCATTGTAAGCAGGGTATTTGTTGTACTCTTTTATTTTTTTTATCCAATCAGTGATGCCTCTTAGTGACCACATGAAGAAAAGTTCTCCAGGATAAGATTGTAATAGTTTGTGCTTAACTGCCTAATGAAGAAGCCGGAATCTAACTAAAAAAAAAAAAAAAAAGGGAAGGAAAACGGAGTACAAAATGCTATCCCTGTACACTTACATTCCTAGTACTTTTAACTGTTTGTGATACTTCAAAATACCCAGAGACTTTCGCTGAGCAAAAATCAGTATCTATGGGAAAATAAGTGTCATAAATCAGCACTCCACACTCGTATAACCCCATGCTGAAGTCAGATTAAACTCCTTTTTAAATTTCAAATTGGAAACAAATCATCTGGTTTTGTCCTTAGCATTTTTATTTTCACAAGCTCTTCAGCTTGCAAAAGAATGCTAATAAAATACAATTTGTCCTAAGAACATTTTAGGACAAAGTGCCTCAGAGGAAGTTGTTTATTCCTTAATAAACTCCTTTCTTTCTCAGGTTACAAGTCCAGTTCTGTAAAAAAACTCAACTACTTTTTACGTGATCTGACTGGACAGGGAGTGAAACAAGTGTTAGAATATCAAGGAATTAGAAAGGAAAGAAACCACAATCATTTGATTCAATACAAACAAGCATATCTGCCTGATTTTGGAATACCGGTAACTGACATTATTTTTGATGGGAGAGCGTTTTGATCTGGGGAAAGGTCAACATGATTTATAAATGTGCCACAAAAATACTTTGTTATTTTTAGAAATGATTATGTTTGCAACAAAATAGAGAGGGGATACAAGGTATGTGGTTTTTCTGTGTTTAATAACATAGATGTAGGGAGTACAGATTCTCAGGTAGCCCAGTTTTAAAATATTGAATCAGAAAGAATGCAGAAAGAGATCAAGTTACAAAGTATGGGATAGTAAACAATTTATAAAAAGTTCAGCTTGAACGAAAGTAATCAGGTTTATAGGATAAAGCATAGCAATATAATGCTTAAACAGGGAGGAATAAGGTTCAAAATTTAAATTCCTTCAAAAAGGCTCCGGCCTGTTCAAGCAACAAATTTTATCTGGAAGCCTTTTATTTATTTATTTTTAAAAAAATACTATAATGAATCAGGAGTGGCATTTATTTATTTATTTATTTATTTATTTATTTATAAAAATACTATAATGAATCAGGAGTGGCAGCGCCTAAGCAGCATAAGGCTCCTTAGGGTATAGACTTCTTAAAGATAATTATGATTCAACTTTTATATTTTAGAAAAAGCAACTATTACAAATGCCCTGAAGGTCTCCCGTGTGTTGTTAACTAAACCAAATCAAACCATTTAACATTCATCTTAAGTTATCTTAATTATTTGGGTAAGTGAGATATAGACAAAACTTTCACATCAAAACCACTTTAAACAGCATTTCTAAAACACTTTCTCCCCCCAGCCAGGGAATCCCTATCTTAAGGCAGCTTTCACTTCTATGAAACCCTCCAAAATACACTGGGTTACAACTGCCATCAGTAAACTTTTATCTTATTTATTTAAATATGCAAATACCCACCCATCTTATGCCAAACTCTGGGTGGCCCAGAACCAAAAATTAAAACATCTATCCACAATTATAATTAAAAAAAAACTTCCATCACAAATACCCTGGTAAGGATGATAGAATTTGCAGTCCAGAACATCAGCTACTTAGGAAAAGGTTGGTAGGTCATGGATCTGTCTGAAAAGTGCAACTAATTAAAAAAAACCTCTAGAAAAGATGAATTAAATCTCTAAAATTGTATTAATGTGATGCTTAATATTTAGAATTCAGAAGCAGGCACTCAAAAGATCAGTGAAATTGCCTAAGTATTGAAAGTCAAATGAACCTTTTTCTCGGATTTTGTTAACTACCGTAGAATTAAGTCTCTTAAGTCAGGACTTGTTTGAATCAGTTTCTTGGGGGGGGGGGAAACGGTAACCCAATTCACATCTAAAGCTAAGCCATAAAAGATGAATTAATGGGTAGCTTCACACTTTCTCTAAACTACACAAACAAACCGCACAGTATGTTAAGAGCCAGGCACTAACTCAGCTCGCCTTGCTGCCATTTTTCTGCGTGCTTCCAAAACTCTTGTGGGCATCCGAGGGAGGTGCACTTGTTGAATTTCTGCCCACTTTAAAGTCTGTGGGGGAGGAGGAAAAAGTGGCCAGCGGAGAGTCTCTTCACACACACACCCGCGTTTTGCTTACGATAAGAGCCCCCCCCCGTTCCCAACATCACGACAGCGGCTCCGGCATTGCCAGAAATACAGCAAGGAAAACATACTAGACTGTAGCCCGAGGGCATTTGCAGGTAAGCAGATTTGGCGCCCAGGCGAGTCCGGCTGAGGTCCAGAGATGGAGCCACGCGTGGGCGCCCGAGATGCTCAGCTAAGGGGAGCAAGAGCCTCCGGTTTGCCGGGCTTGGACAATTCGCGCTCCTCGCCCTTGAAAAGGCGAGAACTGCCGGCGCAGTGGGGGGAAGGGCCGAGGAGAGGCCAACAAAGGCCAACTCTTCCCCCACCCGCTCGGCGGGCCATGGGGGTGGGGGGGAAGCAGCGCGGGGAGCCCGGGAACCACGCCCGCGCGCCCAACCCGCGCCCCACCGCCGAGCCGAGCCGAGCCAAGCCGGGCGCAGGCAGCGCTCTCCCTCTTTCTCGCTCGCTTCCCCATCCGGTCTTCCCGTCCGCACTCACTTGTCGAGCCAGAAGGTCCAGGGCGAATGAAGCGGGATCCCGCCGGCCTCGGTCTCCAGGCCGCGCAGCTGCTGAGGGTCGAGGGCGGTCTCGGTGTCCGCCTCGTCTTCCTGCTGCTGGGGCGCCGGGCACGGGGGCTCAGGCGGGCCCGGCTGCCGTTCGGGGGGGCTGAGCGCCATTGCCCTGAGCTTCCTTCGGCCCTGGCTGAGTCAGCGCCACCTCTCTCGGCGAAAGCCCGCCTTGCTGCATCGCCGGTCGGCGGGCAGCAGGGGGCCCTGTCTGGCTTACGCAAAGCCGGTGTGTGGAACAACCAGCCGGCAGCCCTGCGCACATGCGTGAGGCTTTCCTCCCTCTTCGACCGGAGAGTCGCTGTGTGGGGCGCTTGGGGGAGAAGCTGGCGTCTTGCAAAGCGGGCGCTCTGAAATGCAACCCAAGCAACAATCGGGGGCGAGGTGGGCTGGAGGGGGAATGACGGTGGGAAGGCAAGGGTGGCGGTGCGAATTTGAGAATGGTGCAATTCTGTTTGCGTGTTTTTTTCCGTGAATGCAGGGCTGTCAATCAAGGGAGCATAAATCTGAACGATCACTAGATGGCAGTAGCTTTCAAGCGTTTTCTATACCTGGTGGCTCTAAATTCGACTAAGGCCCGTCTTCGATCTAGGCAAGGGCTTCCAAATGTGTCGGGGTGGCAATTCTCCAAATGGATGCCAGTGTTTTTGGAGAATTTTTGGAGTTGCAGTTGCACTACAACTGGAGGTCACTAGATTGGGAAAGCAAAATTGGATTTACCTTTAATTTAAAAAAAGGTAGCTTAGCATTTGTTTAAATTCAGCGAGAATATATCAAAATATGCAATTATGTACTTGTGTACTTTCTGTGAAAACTTTTATTGTATTTAAAGAAACTCAAATACTAGATGGATGATACAAGGATAAATTCAAACCTATGTATACTTAGCCTTTTGGTTCAGCCTCTCTTCATCCTATCTTCAATTTTTATTGAATCGTGGATATGATACAAGTATTCAACAAACATGTACACAATGCTTTAACTATTCATACTGGAATTTTAAGGTACTCCCAAGTATGGTGTAGGCAGTATTGTGGCAGAAACAATACTGCTTGATTGACTCTGCCTTTGAAAATGCCATCCACAACTGCCAGCAAAACAGACACCAGAAAAATAAACCATGATCATTCAACCCAAAAGCTTATCATTGAATACTCCCATTTATGCAGCGCATCTTGCTGAATTCACCGATTACACCATAGTATTAGTATTCCTGTGTTCTGTATGAAAGATGCTGTTATCTGCCACAAGCTTTAGTATCAAAATTTATGAGGTCAGGCAAAACTCAAGCAGTTTAATAATTAGGGATTGTCCCTAGAGAGTTACAGTTTGGACATAATCTGCTGGAGGGTTGGTTGATTGCTTTGGGCAGTTCTTTTCTCACTCACATCGTAGTGCTGTGCTAAGGTTGTTTACAGATAGATTCTCTTACTATTCAGGTATAAGAAAATGAGCATCATTATTGGTAGAGAAATTGTCTGAAATATATAAAGGCACTTCAAACTTATTGGAAATGTGAGCAAGAAGAAGGATCATTTTATCATGCTTGGCAGATGTGCAAAAAAGCTAGAAGAATTTTGGATTCAATTACACTGATTCAAAGAATTTTAAAGAATCTTCCTCTTGGGACTAATGAGACAAGCAGTTGGAAAAGTGTCATGGTTTTATGTATGATAACCACAGCAAGATAAGTATGCACAAGGATGGAAAGATTTGGCAATATCTACAACAGAAATGATGGATGAAAATTATTGAACTTGCTGAGATGGCCAAATTGACTTGTTTGATTAGACAAAAGTCAATATCTACATTTATAACTGCCTGGTAATTCCTTATTGATTTTTTGTATAAAACAGAAACAAATAAAGTTATGATTTATGATTTTGATGATTAGATAGGTTCGATGAGAAAAAGAAAAGAGTCTTGATCTAATTTTATAAGAAGAGGTAAATTTATACTTGTACTTATAAGATCAGAAGCCTCTTTGTATCTTTTTGTTCTTTTTTCTTTCTTGCACTGTTAGCTTTCTCTTTGATTTCTTTTTCTTATTCTATATACATTTTTATTAGTTTTTAATCTTTGTTTTTGAGACATAAATTTTTTTGAATTAAGCTTAAAAATTAAATACAGGTCGTCTTCAACTTACGACTTTTTGAAGTTATAAGTGACCTCCCTGGCAGTATTTATGACTGGATTTGAAGTTCCAACAGCATTTTCTTTGAGCATTTGGCAACTTGACCACTTTTATGGCTGTGTGCAGCATTCTGCAGTAACATTTTACAATGGTTTTGCTGAAAACTGGCATTTATTTCCAGGTTTTGGCAATATCTGACCATAGCAAACCACAGATTTGCTTAATGACTGCAGTGGCTGCTTTATGACTGCTGTATTTGCTTAATGACTGTCCCAAAAAAAGTTGTAAAATTAGGTTGATCATATGTTGACCTAATTTAAAAGCATTGCAAATCACAACTGTGTTGTGGAGGCTCCATTACCATCAGAACTCAAGGACTCTCTCTCTCTCTCTCTCTCTCTCTCTCTCTCTCTCTCTCTCTCTCTCTCTCTCTCTCTCTCTCTCTCTCTCTCTGTGTGTGTGTGTGTGTGTGTGTGTGAGAGAGAGAGAGAGAGAGAGAGAGAGAGATGTTTACAACAAACTTGAGGCAATTCAAAGGTTAGGGAAGGAAGATTTGGGGAAAAACTTCCTTACTGCTAGTGCTTTTCAAAGCAGAATGTATTCTAATAATTAAATTTCTGCTACAATTTTTTGATCCAATCTTCAGCCTGTTTTCTTTTTTGAGTTTCTCTGGTAAGTGACTGCTATATTGCCAGATTCGTTTCTTGTGTTTTGCTATCTTCAGAGAGGCTTTAGAATCAGTCACTGGGGACTCTGTACATTTTTTGAGAAATACAAGAATAATTGGAGGAATAGATGAGCAACTTCAGCCTACCGTAGTTGTTAAGGCAAAAATGGATTCTTGTCTCTTTCTGTTTTGTGGCCTGGGATTGCATTTGGCAGGAAAGAAGAACAGAGAGCATGTGGCTGAAAAAAAAACATTCAGCTCTGCTTCTCAGCTTTTGGATTTTAGAATTAAAAAACAACAACACAGATGCATGAAACTTCCTCAGACTCTGTTTTATTTATTTTTAATGAGAATCTGATCTTAGGAGGATGTGAAAACCATAAAAAGGAGGTAGAGGTGGGGATTGCCCAGGGTCAAGAGATTGTGCTTTAGAGCCCCTCCCGCTTTCCTTTTCTCAGCCATTACCATTGCAACAGACATTCTGCTGGCTGGCTAGAAGGGTGTTGGTGGGAGAAAACAGCCTCCCAGCCTCTCTTCCAGATGGCCAGGTTGTTCACAAGTGCTCATCTCAAACCCTCTTCCTGTGTGGTTGAAAAGACTGAGAGAATGAAAGAAAATAAGAGTGCCTGGTGAAGAGAAGTGGAAAATTGAGACCGTCCTCTTAACAATCTCTTATTTAAGCTGAGGATTTCCGGAAAACAAACAAGTATGGGTAAAACTGAATCAGAAATGAATGTTTGATACAAAGGAACTGTTATTTGGTAAATGTAGATTAATATCCAATGAGCCAAGGTTATTCTTTATTTTCTATGCACTGGTCAAGGTCTTGTTTTTACATGTGACTACTTAAAGCAATACAAGATTGTTTACTTTCTTTTTTTCCTTTTTTAGAATAATGTTATTTATTCCTCTGAGGTTCTCTGCCAAAGGAGAGGGGACTAAATTCCCTAGACACAAATCTCATGCTACACAGCCAGGAAGTGGCAACAAAGAATATACAGTATTTCATTTTGATCAGTTGCATTTTTCTGTTACTTCTTGTAAGCACGGGCTGTGGGATTCTTGTCTACCTCACATGGCATGGTTAAGCAGGAGAATCCCAAATAAAGGCACAACTTCAATTGCTTATTTCCCAGGATGATGCTTATTTCTGGAAAATAAGCAATCACAGCGGTATTACTAAGCAGCTACACAAGAGTGTAGGGGATTCTGCAAAAGAAGATTTGAGGACCCCCCCCCACTGTTTCACTCTGTAGTTTTGCCCCCTCCCCCATCCAAAATGCAGTGAGAAAGGCTTTGATCTACGCACATGTAACTTGTAACATGGGTATTATGCCTATTTGTTTGTGTTTGTATCCTGCCTTTATTATTTTTATAACACAAGGTGCTGAACATATCCAACATATCTTCCTCCTATTTTCCTCACAACCCTGGGCTGAGAGAGAATGACTGGCCCAAACTCACCCAATGCTATCATGGCTAAAACTGAACTTGAACTCACAGTCTCCCACTTTCTCGCCTGGTGCCTTAACCACTAAACCAAATAGGCTCTTGGAGAGTCAGCAAGTTAGTAAATCAAATTTTTGTTTTATTTATTGACTGTACCCTTTCCTGTGGAGGCTTATTGATTTATGCATGCTGCTTACTGTGTGTATTCATAAGGTTTTATTTGTCATCTAAAATGACTCAACTGTGGACCTCGAACATGAAACAGAGCCGACAAAAGTTACATACTGGAATAAGCCTTTTCAGTTCAATGGGATGTACTTCTGAATAGATTGCACCATAGATCAGTATCTTTATACCTCTTAGACTTCGGAAGAAGGCAATCAATACTTCTGCCCACTTCTGTGAATTCAGTTTTACTATTTCTGATTGAATCATCACCTTCACAGCTTCAATTCCAAAAGTGTCTAGTAGGAGATTGTGCTGAAGCTAAAAAGGAAAGAGTCCTTAAAAACAAACAATTGGGCAATGGAAGGATCCCATTAAAGGCCTATCTAATAAATGGAGTCTTATTCCTTCATGGAAGCATTTAAGGAAAAAGATTTAAGACCTTCAGTGAAAATGGACTTGCTAACAACAGAAGGGTGAAACGTTTCTGCCTCAGTTTTCAAGATTCTGAATCTCTAACTCCTAATTCTTGGCACTGAAACTTATTAAAGAAAGTTTATGTGACTCTTGCTTTCTTGATCATTTGTGTCAATCTTGCTATACTAAGGACTTCACTGTAAGACAGGGGTCTCTAACCCCCAGTCCATGAACCAGTACTGGACTGCGGCATGCCAGCAACTGTTCCGCACAAACAAGGAAAGCCCCATCTGCAGGATGCAGGCAGCACACAAAACCACGCCCCCTCTGGTCCACGGTTCTCTCCACATAACCAGTCCCTGGTCCCCAAAAGGTTGGGGACCTCTGTTGTAAAATACAAGATTTTCCACATAGTGGTTATCATTCCTGAAATCTCAGAATCATTTACATCGGGTTACCTTGGCCTTTTTATGACTTGTGGACTTCAACTCCCAGAATTCATGAGCCCCAAGTCATAAAAGGGCCAAGGTTCCCAACCCCTGAATTACATAATAGCCTGTTACTATTTTCACACTGTCACTGAGAACTCTGGATAAACTAATCACAGAAGTTAGTGCCCTGGATCCCCATCTTTTCTACTTGCTTTATTGGGAAGAGGAAAGCTGGGGGGGGGGTGTTGGTTTCCACATCCAGCTGTGATTGTATTGCCTCTGAGACTGTTTCTTTGGTAATGCTAGTTGTCCGGGGAAGATAAACTTTTAAATTGTTTTCTGTTAGAAGTTTTTTCTTTATTTTGCATTGCCTAAAAGGATAAAAAAGATGAATAACAGCGTGGATGGCAAAAGAAAAATGGAAAAACCACACTCCAAAAGTATTTTATTTTTGTTTGTAATCTGGCTTTTAAGTATATAGCTCTGGAAGCTGTTTCCTTCTGTAATGCAATATTTGCTCCCTTTATAGCACTTTGTGGTTTGGATCATACAGAAGGTTAATAAACAGGGAATTGAGATAAAAGTTGGGAGAAAATTTTCCTTGTTAATGTAGCAGTTTCTCTTCTACTTCTAATAATCACTTATATTCTTTCCTGTCTTGTTACCTGCCCTCCAGATGTATTGGACTTCAACTTTGATTATTCTTAGCCAGATGTATGTAGAGGCCAACTAATGACTGTATTATTTATTATTTCTGTTTCACTTTAATGTATAAAGCATAATCAGCAAGAGAATACAATATAAAAGGCACTAAGGGTCAGGTAAGAACCACAGCCTATGCTCACTAGGATATTTGATCAACAGTAACTACTGTTGAGCTGTAGTGGAAAGGAAGCTTTTGCATGTGAGAATCCTAGCCAGGCAGACACATAGTTTTTCTATACTACAGATTTATTTGGTGTCAACTCACTTGGGGGGGGGGGAAATACCATTTCTCAAAGCAGGAATAATCACTGGCTTGATAAAACTGGTCTGTACACATTTTTTCTGTGCTATGGAATGAGTTGGGAATACAAAATTGCATGGCATTTCCTTATACAGAGTTCATAAACATGATGCCTGGAAGATACAAATGTGTGAACAGAAATATAGAATAGAACAGAATCAGAGTTGGAAAGAACCCTGGAGGTCATCTAGTCCAACCTTCTGCTCAAGCAAGAGACATTATACTATTTCAACTATCCAGTCTCTTAGCATTTCA
The DNA here is from genome assembly GCA_034064705.1 of Bothrops alternatus. NCBI lineage: Eukaryota > Metazoa > Chordata > Lepidosauria > Squamata > Viperidae > Bothrops > Bothrops alternatus. Next base: position 890,143 of record JARGCV010000007.1, read on the forward strand.
CTAATTTTTCTCACTGTCAGGAAATTTCTCCTCATCAAGCAATCAATTATAATAGAGCTGGAAGGGACCTTGGAGGTCTTCTAGTCCAACCCTCTGCTCAAACAGAAGACCCTACACCAGGGCTAGGCAACCTTGGCTCTTTTATGACTCGTGGACTTCAACTCCCAGAATTCCTGAGCCAGCTATGCTGGCTCAGGAATTCTGGGAGTTGAAGTCCACGAGTTATAAAAGAGCCAAGGTTGCCTAGCCCTGCCCTACACCATTTCAGATAGGTGGCTGTCCAGTCTTTTCTTAAAAACCTCCAGTAATGAAGCACCTACAACTTTTGAAGGCAAGCTCACTGTTTTTATTCTAGGTTTATTTTCAAGGTTGAATCTCTCTTTCATAATGAAAATTAAGCATAAGAGCATTTATCACCATTATGAAGGCAGTCACAGGCTTAAGAACCACTCCTCCATGTGTAGAAGTATGTGTGTGTGTCTATGCATGCAGTGTACTGTATTCTACAAAAGCGTGTTTTACTTGTTTTAGGCTCCCTATTCAGGATAGATCAGCTAAGCTTCTTAATGCTTGTTGCTATGGAAACTGAATGAGTTTTACTGATAATAGACATAAATGGGGTGCAGCATGCCACTACGTGATAGATTATTTCTATTGCATAAGTTAATGATAACAGAGTTTACATGGGTTCAGCAGTACTGTATTCCTCATACATTGTTCCAAACGGTAATTTTTTTCAGTCCTGATGTACTATATCAGTTCTCAAGAGTGGGAGGAAATGCCCCGTTGATTGAGATCTACCCTCAGTGTCTCTTGCAAGGCAGAAAAGGAGGGCTGAAGTGACTAGGGCAGCGGTTCTCAACCTATGAGTCGCGACCCCATTTGGGGTCGAACGACCGTTTCGCGGGGGTCGCCGGACACCGCGGTCTGCCATTTTGTTTTTTGTTTTTTGTTTTTTGTTTTTTTCGTCGCGCGCGCGCCGTGCATGCGCGGTTCGGGCCGTCGCACGCGCGCCGCGCATGCATAGATCGGGCCGTCGTGGTCTGCCATTTTTTTCCTGTCACACACGTGCCTCGCATGTGTGGTTCGGGCCGTTGCGCGCGCACCAGGGTCGCGCCGCGCATGGGCGGGGCAAGTGGGGTCTCAACCTGAAAAAGGTTGAGAACCACTGGACTAGGGAATGTGGCTAGAACAATAAAACTTTCTGGTATTTTTTTCCTTAGTTTGGGTGGAGTTTGCTCTTTATTGCTTGTTGAAAAAAGAACTTCTGGGACCGTTTCCATGGAGAAAGGTTTTTTCACGGACTGGAGAGGGTGTGGTTTTGTGTGCTGTCTGCATCCCATGGATGGGGCTTTGCTTGTTTGTGTTGTTGACTGTTGGCCTGGTACCGGTCCATGGACTGGGGGTTGGGAACCCCTGCCCTAGTAAACAGGTACGTGTATTTCCGGCTTCAAAATACAGGTAGTCCTTGACTTACAACAGTTCATTTAGTGACTGTTCGAAGTTACTGAAAGTTACTGAAGCCCTGGAAAAAGTGACTTTTAACCCTTTTCACACTTATGACCATTGCAGCATCCCGGTGGTTACGTGATCAAAATTTAGATATTTGGCAACTGAATCATATTTATGAGGGATGCAGTGTCCCAGCATCGTGTGATCTCCTTTTGTGGCCTTCTGACAAGCAAAGTCAATGGAGAAGTTAGATTCACTTTACAACAACTCCAGTGATTCGCCCAACAACTGTGACAAGAAAGGTCGTAAAATGGGGCAAAATTCACTTAACAACTGTCTCACTTAGCAACAGAAGTGTTGGGCTCAATTGTGGTTGTACGCTGAGGACTACCTGTAATGGGGAAAATCTGTTAATTTGCACCAATTTTGGCTGGAGAAAGTTCTAGGAGTCACAAAAGAAGATATTCTGTGGTTAGCTGTGTGATCTTACGTTGCTTATTACTGCTCAAGAATATCATAGACCAGGGGTAGGCAACCTTGGCTCTTATATGACTTGTGGAATTCAACTCCCAGAATTCCTGAGCCAGCATGGCTCAGCTTGGAAACCTCTCTCTTTCCCCACAGCATGGCTGGCTCAGGAATTCTGGGAGTTGAAGTCCATGAGTCATAAAAGAGCCAAAGTTGCCTACCCCTGTCATAGACAAATGTACCTTCCAACACAGGAAGGTGGAATTGTGTATTATAAAACCACTGTTGTACTCTTTTCTGAAGCCTCTTATAGTGGTTTTCCCAGAGAAACCTGGGATGACAACAGCTTAACTGGCATGGTCTCTATCTGCCATGATGAGGTATAATCATATAGTATGTTATATGGAACTAGTTACCTATCAGAATTGTAATGTCTTGGAAACTGTGGTCTAAGGATACAGTGTAGCCTGTTTATAATACTAATTACATGTACATCTGCTTTTCCTCCAAACAGCAAAAGGAGCTGTGCATAAAGGTAGTCCTTGACTACAACCGTTCATTTAGTGACCGTTCAAAATTACAACACTGGCTTATGACCATTTGTCACACTTAAACGATTGTTGCAGCACGGTCACATGATCAAAATTCAGACGCTTGGCAATTGGTTCATATTTATGACATCCCACTGTGATCACATTTTTTGACTTTCCGACAAGTAAAGTCAATGGGGAAGCCAGACTGACTTAGCGACCATGTGGCTACCTTAACAACTGCGGTGATTCACTTAATAACTGGCAAGAAAGGTCATAAAATGGGGCTTACTCAGCAATGGAAATTTTGGGCTCAGTTATGATTATAAGTCGAGGACTAGCTGTAATTAGTATTCTCAACTAGTCTATGAATTAGATTGAGAATAACTGCGACAAAGACACTCTGTAAATTTCCATGGCTAAGGGTTGACTTCACAGTAAGTAGGATTTGTATAGTTTCTCCAGGTCTTTGATATTAAATATTCTTAAGAAAACAGTCAGAGATTGGTCCTGACTACAGGGTAAGCTGCAAAGCACATGTCTGTCAAATGTGATCTGTTTATTTATTCAATTTATATGGCTGCCCATCTAACATTCATGAACCTGGGAGGCTTACAATTACAGTACCAGAAAAATCAAGAGTGAAAACAGCCATGCAAACATTAAAAACAATTAAAAGCCATACAATGCTGTTGGAAGTCAGCCCCGCAGAGAAGGAAATATTAAAAGGCAGAAAAATATATTTGCTCAAAGGATCTTAAAGAGGCAGAAAAGCATGCCCAGTTGTTTTCTTAATATCCCCAAGTCTCCCTCCCCCAAGCAGAAACCAGCTCTGTAGAAATGCAGATGTAAATAATCCAGGAAGGTTGGAGGCCCCCAGCTAAAAGATTAAGAAGACAAAGACACCTAAAATCTAAGTACCCCACCCAAACTCTAAAACAGGACATAATAGGATTAACCCACAGATGCCAAAGGGATAGAGGACAAAATACATGACACAGGAAATACAAAGCCTCAAACACGAACAGGAAACAACAAGAGCCCCAGAGAGTATAAAAACCCATTCCCTACATGTGCTCTTTTCTCCTTTTTCTTCCAGAGCCATCTTTCTGTCTGGCTTTCCTCTTCAATAAACTGCAACCTTCTTCCTAAAGCAGTCGCCATGTTGTTTATTCCCGGTTTGGACTGAACCGTGATGAAGACTTTTCCTTCCACAGTGCAGTACGGTGAGAATAGAAACATTCAAGAACAATACAATACATCCATTTTATAGGCTTCACACCACTCTCTGGTCCCCAAGCCAGATGGCAAAGTTCAGGCTCTTCTGGAGGGCCAGTGAAGTTGGGGCCAGCTGCACTCCAAGAGGAATGATAGGATGGGTACAGCATCATAAAAGGCCCTCCCCTGGGTCCTGCCAGATGCCATTGTCTAGTGGAAGGAACTCACAACAAATCTCTTCTGCTGGACCTGATGGGATGGATAGATGTTACTGGGGAAAAGTAATCTCTCAAAGAACCTGACCCCATTGCCATGTATGGCTTTATATATTATTATCAGCACTTTTGAACTGGACCTGGAAGTAAATTGGTAGCTAAAGTTGTAGCCAATAAAGTTTGTAGAGCAAAGGTGTAATATACACAGAACAAGATGCACACATAATTCCCTGTGTTGCTGCATCCAACTAACGTCTCTGGATATTTTTCAAAAGCAGCCCCAGGTAGAGCACATTACAGTAATCCATGTGGGAGGTGACCAGGTATGAGGGATGAAGATGGAGCTTCCTGATGCAGGAAATGGGTGCAGCTGGTGTATAAGTCAAAGCTGGTATAAAGGCACTCCTGGTCATATTGTTCCCCATCCAAATCCCTACAACCTCCAGACACTTGAGACAGGACATTGGCAGCATCGCTTACTTCGCCAGGGGTTGAGAGATACTGTATATGGCTGGGTATCATCAACATACTATTAACATACTACCTAGTTTTTTTTGTTTGTTGTGCTTTTTAAAAATGGCAAAATATCCCATTAGTACTGTAATAGTTTCCAGTTCTCAACTGCGCCCCATCTTAATACCGTTTCCCCAGAAAAGGGTTTTAATGGTTTAGGCCAGGGGTAGGCAACCTTGGCTCTTTTATGACTTGTGGACTTCAACTCCCAGAATTCTGGGAGTTGAAGTCCACGAGTCATAAAAGAGCCAAGGTTGCCTACCCCTGGTTTAGGCAGAAAGAAAATACTTTAGGAGTAGAGGTCAAACCACTTCTCCCTTCATATTTTCACCCACAGGCGCTGTGTGGAAGAAGAAGACCCTGGAAATGGTCACTATGAGCCCATCCTTCCCTGTTTTCTTTCCACTTCCTCCTCCCTCCCTCTCCACCCACTGAGACTTTAAAGCAGCATGAGGAGCACTGGACCACCTGAGGCTCCAGCTATATAAGCGAAAGAGGCCTTTGGCACCTGAGTGTGGCAAAGAGATTGCCATTGTGTAGGAGAACAGGAGAAGTTGCAGGTAAGAGCAGAGAAATGGATATAGCACAGCAGGCAATTGGCGGTAAAGGATGAATTGGCAGGAATGCATAGAGCCAACAACCGAAGAGTAGAGAGGAGGGAATACAAGTTGGCAGTCACTCCTTCTCTACTTCCACTAAAGAGCCTGGCAGCTCACAGCCACCAAACAGATCCTCCTTTCCCCAGTTTCCCCCAGCTCCAGTGCAGAATGAAAGACTGTGCAAAGCCAATGCCTTGGGAGCAATTCAGAAAGGCACCACTGAGCTGATAACAGAAGGCGGGTCAGCAATAGAAGCCAACTAACTTTAAGGTAGCTAAAGGATGGCTCAGCAAGCATAGAAGAAAAAAGAGATAACTGTTTATAGGACCCTTAAGGATTTAGATACATTATGCATATAGAATTAAACACATAAAGAGTATAGATTTAGGGATAGTTAAGTGAGAAAGAAAGAAATATGTAGGGTAATAAAGTTTGTTTGGCCTTTTGTGTAAGAAATCTCTTCTAGAAACTCTACGCTCTTTATCAGTAATCTGTACCATTTCCCACTAAAACCCCACTAGAGTTCTCCAAGTTTTAAGGAAGATATTTTCATATCCTCTGCTACCCATTCATCTTTTTTTCACCATGGGAATCTTTAGAGTAGATATCAAGTTTCTACTTCATTGAATATAAAGGGTTATTTCAAGAAACTGCAGGCGTTTTTCATATGCTATGGCAGTGATGGCAAACCTTTTAGAGACCGAGTGCCCAAACTGCAACCCAAAACCCATTTATGCATCATTGGGTGCTGGCTGGGTGTGGCCACTGGCTGGGTGTGCCCATTGGGTGGGTGTGGCCCATTGGGTGGGCGTAGCTGCGGTGGTAATGGCAGACTGGTGGGACTAAAAAGTTCAATCAATCAATTCCAACTTTGAAAGATCTTTTTTTTGCCCCAAGAAGTTGAAATTGACTGATTGATTTTTTTTTTTGCACACGGCGGCGGAGGCCTAAAGCGAAAAGGTTTTATAAAACCCAGCTGAAGGCCTAGGACTGGGACGATGGCGTGCGTGCCCACAGAGAGGACTCTGAGTGCCGCCTCTGGCACCTGTGCCATAAGTTTGCCACCACTGTGCTATGGCTTTTCTATATCACCAGACTGCAGTCTCATAAAGCTGCATTATGATTTTTCAGCTATGGATACATTATCTCACTCCTATACATTCAAATTACGAGTGTCACCACATTTCACTACATTTCCTCTACTTGTCTCATTGCCAATCCTAGCCTGTTTATTTAATATATGTTTTCAGTTTTTGATCAATCAACCAATTTATTGTTTAGATTGCAAATTGTAATAAAATTATAAGGGAAAAATTATCCACTCAGGGCTGAGACAATAACATTGATAAATAAGCTCAATAAGAGTAGCTTTGTTTCACCCATATAGCTTTGTTTCACCCCATTAAGAGTCAGTTAAATTAAGAGTGTGTTAAATGGCGTACTAGAATAAATCTACCCAGAATTTGAGCATTTAGGCTCATAACATCAGTGATCTGTCCAAATTTAGTGCTCCAATTTAGTCTAAAGCTTGTTTCTATTAATGGAGTCAAAGGCTTCACAAAAATCAACAAAGACAGCAAATATTTTCCTTTTCTCATACAGTATTTTACATAATTATCGAATGAGCCAAAATGAAGCAATGACCAATTGTTAAGTATCTGCTCTAAACCCACTCAGTTATTCTGCAAACACATTATCATTGATTACTTAATCCTCTAATTTGTAAACTAGATTTTTTGCATAAATTTTGGCTATGATGTCAATTAGGCTAATCAGTCTCGATCACCCTTTTATAAATTGGGATAATAATAAATAATAATAACAATAGTAACAATAGCAACAATAATAATAATGAAAAGTTGGAAGGGACCTTGGCGACCATCTAGTCCAACCCACTTCTCAGGCAGGAAACCCTATACCATTTCAGACAAATGGCTGTCCAGTCTCTTCTTAAAAACTTCCAGTGTTGGAGCATTCACCATTTCTGGAGGCAGGTTGTTCCACTGATTAATTGTTCTAACTGTCAGGAAATTTCTCCTTAGTTTAGGTTGCTTCTCTCTTTGGTTAGTTTCCATCCAGAAGACAAACTCAGGATCCAAAAAGATCTTGACAAACTTGAACAATGGGCCCTATCCAGTGGTAGGATTCAGCTGGTTCGCACCACTTTGGTAGAACTGGTAGCTAATTTTTTGTTGCCCAGGCCCAGAATGGACTTCCGGAAGTGGCATCCACACAGAGAACTGGTTGTTTACATATTTGAATCCCATCACTGGCCCTATCCAACAAAATGAGTTTCAGTGTGGAGAAAAGCAAAGTTTTAAATTTAGGCAGAAAAAATCAAAGGTACAAGATTAGGCGAGACCTGGCTCAAAAACAGTAACTGTGAGAGGGACCTTGGAGTCCAGTGGACGATCACTTGACTATGAGCCAGCAGTGTGCAGCAGCAACCAAAAAAGTTAATACAATCCTGGGTTGTATAAACAGAGGCATACAATCAAGATCATGCAAAGTATTAGTACCGCTTTATAAAACCCTAGTAAGACCACACCTGAAATACTGCAGCCAATTTTGGTCACAAAAAAGATGTTGAGAGTTTGGAAAAAATTCAGAGAAGAGCAACTAAGATGATCATAGGGCTGGAGACTAAAACATACAAAGAACGGCTGCGGGACTAAAGAAAAGAAGAAACGGGAGACATGATAGCAATATTCCAGTGTTTGAGGGGCTGCCACAAAGAGGAGGGGATCACGTTATACACCAAAGCACCAGAGGGAAGGATGAGAAACAACGGTTGGAAACTGATCAAAGAGAGAAGCAACCCGGAATTAAGGTAGAAACTTTCTGACAGTGAGGACAATTAACCAGTGGAACAGCTTGCCTTCAGAAATCGTGGTCGCTCCATCACTGGAGATTTTTAAGAAGAGACCAGACAGTCACTTGTCTGAGATGGTATAGGTCAGCGGTCCCCAACCTTAAGGGCACAAGGGACCAGTTATGTGGAGAAAGGTTTTTCTGCAGACCGGATGGGGCGTGCTGCCTGCATCCTGCAGATGGGGCTTTCTTTGTTTGTGCAGCCCGATACTGGTCCACAAACTGGGAGTTGGGGACCCCTGGTATAGGTTCTCCTGCTTGAGCAGGGGACTGGATTAGAAGACCTCCAAGGTCCCTTCCAGCTCTATTCTATTCTAATCAAGGAGAAAATGACCTGAAGAACTGAAGTTACCTTCAAGTGCAAAACTGTTTTAATTAAAAGAAGAATTTATTTAGCTTTGTTTCCATTTGGAAACCACTTCTGAATTTTGTACTTGGAAACTGAAACTGAAAAAAAATGAAATTCTAATTTTAGGTTTTGATGATTAGAATGATTGTGTTGTTATAGCAATGGCTTAAAATGTTTAGGAATGTAAAGCTAAAGGTTGAGGCTGTAATTTTGTTTTACTATTCTACTGCACTGAAAAAATAGAAGTCACTTTTTTCCTTTTTTACTTCTTTTTTCACTTTTCTTCTTTTCTTTTATATTTTCTCAAGTTTTGTATTTGCATCTTATCTTACAGTAAACATTAATAAGAACTTTAAAAAAACCCTGATGTTATCAAAATGGTTTTCCGTCAACAGTTTTCATTTTTAGTAAATTTCCTGGGATATAATATTTTCCATGGATTTTATTGGAAATTAGTGCCAAAATTCTTTCTTCTTGCTTCACTCCTAACCATACAACATGCTATTTTGCATTCCCCATCAAAACAGTAACTCTGCTGTGGATCAGCTAGCTTAACTGTTAAGCTATATGTTGATAGTAACTTAAAACATCTGGAGAACCTGAGTCAGCATTAATCAACTTTTGGTAAATACTGCCAGATGACTTGTATGTAAAATGACAGTGATTTTCTGTGCCAAACTTATGGATCATCTCATTTTTTTAATTCAATAAATCTACTTCAAGTAAATGTTCATTGTAAACTTTAAACTTCCTATTGGCTTCAGGCCCAATATATTGGAAGGAAATTAACTGATTAGCATTACAGTGTTTCAAAATGACCTCAGCATTTGAATTTTTCCTTTCTTGGCAGAGGAGATAAGTTACTTTATACTCATCCCATTTGTTGATATATAGGTGTAATTGCTAAACAAAACCCTGGGCTGAAAGCCATTCTAGATTTGATACATTAATTTATAAAGTAAATCCAAGAATTTATATCCTGCTGGATTTATTTTATTATCCTTAAGATTCTAAGGAAAGGTAACAGAGTTCATCAGGATCACATTTCAAACATTTGCTATTTTGGGTTAACCATCCCCTGTTCTTGCATTAAAAGGTCATACTAATTTAATAGTGTTTCTAGAAAATTGTGTTCCAATATATCTATTGTATTTCTAGTTGCCCACTGGTCCTGTTTTTGAAATTTGGCCCATATAGGGAGCATACAAACAGTTATATAATTAGGACAGATTTATTCATTGTTATTAATTTAATTATCAGAGAAGGATCACAATCCATTTAATAGAACTATCTCCTATTTAACAAAATACTTAAAGCCTTAAAAGATGGTGTATGAAATATATCTTCCATGCTACAATAACCCACGATCAGAATCCTGCTAAACAGATTATACCACTCTGTCTTTCTGGGAACCATGTTTTCTTTGCTGGAACCAATCTGGATCGGTCACTGGGACCACAGGTTTAGTCTTCCCAGCTTTTGGACTCATTGCTGGAACCCATTCTTAGGGAATTTCTCTCTACTGGAATGAGACCAACCCAGATTGGATCCTGGGACATGTATATTTGCCTTCATGTTTTCTTTTTTAAAAAACACAATACCATGTGATTTTAATCACTGTAAGCAATCCTCATCAACAATTTGAACATCCACCCTACTATGTTCCAAACCAGGATGGATAAGCTGCCTGAAGTAGTATGGCTTAATTATTAGTAACAAGAAAAAAGTCAAGGAAACTGTAGGTCCACTAAAGAGAGAAGATGGCAAGGAAATAACAGGCAACAGAGAGAAAGCAGAGTTGCTTAACTCATTCTTTGCATCAGTCTTCACACAAAAAGAAATTATAGCCCAACATACCCAAAAAACCACCACAAAAGAAAAACTAGAAACAAAAATTAAAATAAGCAAGAAAATGGTAAGAGAACACCTATCTGACCTTGACAAATATAAATCACTGGGATCCGACAGATTACATACATGAAGGACCTGGCAGATGTTATCTCAGATATTGCACCATATCTTTCAAAAATCCTGGAGCACCAGGGAAGTACCTGAGGATTGGGAAAGGGCTGATGTTCCCATCTTCAAGAAAGGGAAAAAACAGACCTAGGAAACTACAGACCAATCAATCTAACATCAATACCTGGGAAGATCCTGGAAAAGATAATCCAAAAACATCTGTGAACAACTAGAAGCAAACAAAATTATAACTAGTAGCCAGCACAGGTTTGTTAAAAACAGATCATGCCAAACCAATCTTATTTCATTCTTTGATAAAGTGACTAAATTAGTAGACCAGCGAAATGCTGTGGACATAGTATACTTAGATTTCAGTAAGGCATTTGACAAAGTAGATCACAACCTGCTGCTTAGTAAGCTAGAAAACGGTGGGGTAGACAACATCACCACCAGATGGATTTGTAGCTGGCTGACAAACCATAATCAACGAGTAGTCCTCAATGGCACTACATCCACATGGACAGAAATAAGCAGTGGGGTACTACAATGCTCCTTCTTAGGCTCAGTATTCTTCAATATCTTCATAAATGACTTAGATTAGGAATAGATGGGGAACTCATCAAATTTGCAGATGATATTAAACTGGCAGGAATAGCCAACACCCTAGAAGACAAGCTCAGAATCCAAAAGGATCTTGACAAATGTGAACAATGGGCCTTATCCAACAAAATGAATTTTAATGTGGTGAAAAGCAAAGTTTTACATTTAGGCAAGAAAAATCAAAGGTACAAGTACAGATTAAGCGAGACCTGTCTCAAAAACAATAATTGTGACAGGAACCTTGGAGTCCTAATGAACGATCACTTGACTATGAGCCAGCAGTGTGCAGCAGTAGCCAAAAAAGCTAATACAATCCTGGGTTGTATAAATACAGGCATAGAATCAAGATTACGCAAAATATTAATACGGCTTTATAAAACCCTAGTAAGACACCTGGAATACTGTTGGCTTGTTTGCTAAAACCAGGAGGTGATCTTAGGTCTCCTGCCAACTGAACTGCATTGTGATTAAATTTTAAGGATGTAAATTCAGGTAGCTGAGAGAACCCTATATGTGAAAGAGAAGATGCTGTATGCAGAGTGGGGATATAATGAATTATTTTCATATAGAGGGTTAATATCTGATAATCTCTGAAACTGTTCCTTACCAAGATTGTAGGCTCTACATTGTTTTTCCCCCCTGAGAGATGATTATTATACACTTGACTACTCTGCTCAATATTGCTAAGTTTTATCTTTGTAGGCCCTATTTTTGGATTCTCCTTTTCTCCCCAAACATACCAATATGCAAAGCTCTACCAAGCAAAGGAAATTTTAGAACATGGACTACTAGAGCACCAACTGACCATTAGAGGGAGCTTTAACATTTTTTGAATGTGAACATTCCTGCCTGCTGTGGCTTCCATCAAAAATATACATTGCTTGAAACAATTGTAAATCAGATTTCAGAATAGTAGATTACAAGCCCTAAAACTGCTATCTACTTTATCAGATAAATAGCAACTGTTATTACATGTAAGCTTAAATAAAGTATGAACTGCGTATCATGCTTATTTCACACAAATACATTTTTGCAAATGATAAAACTGAATTTTGCAAAATGTCCAAGATTATGAAGCAGTCTTCTTTATCATATTTTCCTCCTCAATTGCTTTACTGTCCCAGTTGGGCCGATAGAAAGGAAATAGCCAAGACTTGGCCAAACTCTTAACATCTTTTGTGTATGATTGTGTATGTATTGTGTATGTATTTCACTCCCATCCATGCCTCTCTGGCTATGCCTTTTTTTCTTCCTTGCTTCCACTTCCATTCTGATTCATATGTCATATTGATAAGTAGTTGCCTAGCAGTTAAATGCTCACAGAGCTGATGAATCCATTTAGTCCGTGAATGTAATCTGTACTTCAATGAAGGAATTTTATATATCTGATATATAAAAATCCTGTTTTATCAATTTAGAAACACTTCATCTACTATTTAACTCTTTTAACTCAATATGCTAAGGACATATTGGCTCTAGAACTTTCTATATGTAAAGTAAGTGCTTCATCTTACTTTCAAACTATGTTTTCTTTTCCATCAAATTACAATATCTCTTTTTAAAAAAACCTATGGGAAAGGAAAATAAAATGTACACTTTTGTGAAAAAAGTACTTTATCTGACTTTCTGAATTCATCCATCTCTGTCAATGAATGTTTATCAGAGTCATTTCAGCTCTACTTATACATAAAGGGAATGAGCAAGCAGATAACACTAATTTTGAAGGTTTTCATTTATTCCATAAAGAGTAATCAAATATGTGTTCCGATGTGTCCCCCTTCATTTAAAGGGATAACTAGAGGCAATTATGTCTTATCTATTACTCACAAACTTTGGCTTCCACTTCTCAGTAATCACCCTGTAGATTTCACAGAGTGATCATGCCTGCTAAAAATATATTTCTGAAGGGTTCTATCAAAAAGCTCATGCTGCTATCAGCCTGGAAAAGGTTACAGCACTATTTCTAAGGTTTTAGAGCTCTACTAATCCATAATCAGTCATAAATTTGAAATGAAAAAAATTTGGAATAATATGCATCTTCCCAATAGTAGCCAAAATTGTCCCACAAGTGCAGCATCAAATTGTCCAGGATGTTACAAAGAATCCAAGTTCAACATCCAGAAATCTGGAGGCTATTCTTTCCTAAAAACAGTGTTCATGACTGTGTCATCAAAAAACACTGAATAGATAAAAATTGGGAGAGAATAGCAAGAAGAAGCAAGAACACTCACGCTTGTGTTAAATTTTCCAAAATGCACGTAGATAAACATCCAGACAGGTGGAGAAATTTTATATAAGCAGATGAGTCAAATGTAGGACATTTCAAGTGACATGGTACATTACATTTGGCAGAAACACAGCTTTGAATTCTGCAAGAACCTCATATCAATTGTCAAGCATGAAGGTAACAATGTCATGGTTTGGGGATATTTAGTTGCTTCAAGACTCTATATAACTTGCCATCATTGAAGGAACCATAACTTCTGCCTTTTTATCAGAGAATGTCACAGGGGAAAAGAATCAGTCTACTTGTACATCAACTTAAGCTGAATCTGAAGTGGCTCAGACAGTGGACAGTGATCCCAATCATCTAACACACGGGTTGGCAACCCGTGGCCCCAGAGCCGCATATGGCTCTTTGGGCCTTCTACTGTGTCTCCCAGTCCTCCTCTGCCATTTGCAGAGAGAGAGACAGAGACAGAGACAGAGAGAGGCACTTGCGCTTCCCTTCTATCTCTCTCTGTCTCTGTCTCTGTGTGTGTGTGTGTAAAAAAGAGAGTGGCCTCACGCTGTTCTTCAACAAGCTGACAAGCTTACTGGGCGGGGCTCCTGCTTTGCTGCATCTCCGCAGGAAGCAGCAGAAAGTAGTTCTCTCCCTCTCCCTCTCTCTCTCTCTCTCACACACACACACACACACACATTTTACTTACTAGACCAAGGGCAGGAGAGAGCCAGCCCAATAAGAATGTGTGTCAGCTTGTCGGAGAACAGCGTGAGGCCAGCTTGCCAGGTGAGCAGAAGATCGGAGAGACGGAAAGACAAAGGGGGGAAGAGACAGAGAGAAAAGGAGGGGGGAAGAGAGAACTCATGCATAGCAGCCTATATTTCTTTTTAATTAAAATCTTCAATCAAGCCCCCCCCCTCCCGCAGGCACAGGTTTTGCCGGCTCCCAGTGTTTTCTTTTCTGTGGGAAATGGGTCCAAGTGGCTCTTTGAGTGTTTAAGGTTGCTGACCCCTGGTCTAACATAATGAAGAGCAACAGATTTGAAGTTTTCAAGCAATCAAGTTGAAATCCAGACCTAAATACCATCGAAATATAGTGGTAGGACCTAAAAAAAGTAGTTTGTGCTAGAAAGCTCTCAGATGTTGCTAAACTGAAACAGTTAACCATGAAGAAATAGGCCAAAATTTGTTTATAGCAATGTGCAGCTAAACCAATGAATAGAAAACACTTGGTTCCAATTATTGTAGCCAAAGATGATACAGTTATGGAATCAAAGAGGTCAATTATTTTTTCACAGTGACTATTTATTGATCTGTTTGTTAAACAGATTTCTACAGCCACAGAACTCACATTAGTGACTTCAATATTGCATGTTGGATTACACTGTTTATGAAATTAAAAAAAACAAATTTTGTTGTTGTTGACCTATATTCCTTTTATATATCAGGGGGACCCACAATATATAACAACTTTACAGCAGTAAAGTTGCAGAAATGCAGAAACTCTTAAAAAGGACAATTTTCTTTTCATCAAATGATAAACAGATCTATATTTTACAATGTGAGCCATCCTTTTTTAATTTATATTCAGACTCTTCATACCTTAATAATATGTGAGATAGACCATGGGGAAAGAATGGAAAAAATCTACTTCCCTATGATATACTTAAGTACAGCTGTAAGATGCTTCCAGTCTGATGTTCTACATACGTATAAGGTAATGAAGCACTTACTTAATTACAAGATATAAAATGTTCACCTCTGGAGGGGATTTAAAAAAAACACACAACTTGAGTCAAATAATACAGTAGCTTTAGAGCAAAGAAACGGTGATCTCCTGAATGCTAATTACAACTGGATTGAGAAGTTTACTATGTATTAGTATCTCCCCAAGCTCATTAGCTTCACTGTGTTGCTTTTAGGAACACAAGCCAGTGAGTTTTAAGGCTGTTAAAATAAGCATGTAGAAAGGGCCTGTGGGTTACTCAAAATTTAAGAAAACTGTTGAAGGAGAGCAGCAATGAAAGAAGAGGATTCTAGTGCAGGCTAGTAAATAACCAGTTTTTTAAGATATCCAAACTAAGATGCAATAACCAGAAAAAACCTGAATGGTTATCAAAATACATTCAAAGGTAAAGCTGGCTGTATAGTAAATTAATATGCAGTCCTGTGTTGCTACTTAAGAATGAATCATTTAAGTGATCCATTTATAAACACCATTTAGTAAAAATAATGTCTATCTTAAACTACAATAAGGGAAATTGTTTTGGAAATGAAAAGAGTTTACCACTACAATTCAACATGATTCAAATTACCGAGTGTCTTAAATAGTTTGGCATATGGATTAGAAGTGACAAAGATTGAAATCTGAATAGCAACCATGGTGTCCAATTAATGTTTGAATTACAAACATCATGTCAGAATTTTGCTTAATCTTAATTGATGATGTTATGAGATGAACTAATTCTGAATTGAACAAATCTAGATTTTATCCTGGTTTTGGAAAACAACTTCACTAACATTAAATAAATATAATTGATCACCAGTTAAATATTAGTTCTATGATTGAGATACTGAAAATGGGTTATTTAACAGAGCATTTGTAATAGAAAAGTACTTTGAAACTGGAAGAATATTCCTCTCCTATTCTCTTTAAATTTGCCAAATTACTGTGTATTTTTTTCTGTAACAGAAAATTGATCCTAGTTTATATTTGTTGTCTTGTGAACCTACTTCCTGGTGGTAATAAATCTAAAATGCGACGGTCCAAACTGCACACGCGCGGTGCGCACGATGGCCCGAACCGCGCATGCGCAGCACGACGTCCCAAACCGCGCATGTGCAGCGCGCACGCGACGGCCGAGGGGAAATGGGGGAAAAATAGGCGGACTGCGGTGTTTGGCGACCCCCGTGAAACGGTCGTTCGACCCCAAATGGGGTCGCGACCCACAGGTTGAGAACCGCTGCTTTAGGCCTCTGCCGCCATGTGCAAAAAAAAAAGGTTCAATCAGTCAATTTCAACTTCTCGCGGGAAAAAAAAGATCTTGCAAAGTTGAAATTGATTGATTGAACTTTTTAGTCCCACCCAGTCTGCCGTTATCACCGCAGCCACGCCCACCCAATTGGCCACACCCAGCCAATGGGCCACACCCACCCGGCACTCAACGATGCATAAGTGGGTTTTGGGTTGCAGTTTGGCCACTCGGTCTCTAAAAGGTTTGCCATCACTGAACTAGGAGATGGTGTAGTTGGGTAGCAGGGAGGGGTGCAAAGTTCCTGCCAATTCGCCTTTGCTGCAGACAATTTGCATGTGCAAAGTTGCCAGCCGGGTGTTTTGGCGCGCTCAGCAGCAATTCCTATTGGCTTTCAAAAGCCAATCGGGGGAGTAGCACAGCTCATGCAAAAGTTGAAAAAAAAACCACCCAAAAAAGATGCCGGAACACCGTTCTGAGCGTTCTAAGAGAAAAAAAAAGCCCTGCAGATTAGTCTTCAAATATCAAAAAGGAGGACATGTAGGAAGACAATTTTCGAGGGAGGACAGAACTCACAAAAGGAGGACTATCCTCCCTAAAGGACAACGGTTGGTCACCTAAGGGAACTGCATCCACATGGAGGGAAGTGTGTAGTGGGGTGCCCCAGGGCTATGTTATAGGCCCAGTGCTCTTCAACATCTTCATGATTTGGATGAGGGGATAGATGGAGAACTCATCAAATTTGTAGATGACACCAAACTGGCAGGAATAGCCAGAAAATAGGCTTAAGATACAGAAGGATCTTGACAGACTTGAACATTGGGCAATCTCTAACAAAATGAAATCAATAGTGAAAAAAGTAAAGTTCTACATTTAGGCAAGAAAAACCAAATGCAGAGGTACAGTATAGATGGTAGATTGTCCTAGTGGACAATCACTTACATAGGAGCCAGCAGTGTGCTGCAACGGCCAAAATAGCCAACATAGTGCTATGCTGCATTAACAGAGGGATAGAATCAAGATCACATGAAATGTTAATACCACTTTACAATGCCTTGGTAAGGCCACACTTGGAATACTGCATCCAGTATTGGTCACCACGATGTAAAAAAGATGTTGAGACTCTAGAAAGAGTACAGAGAAGAGAAACAAAGATGATTAGGGAACTGGAGGCTAAAACATTTAAAGAACGGTTGCTGGAATTGGATATGACTAGTTTAATAAAGAGAAGGACTAGGGGTGACCTGAGAGCAGTGTTCCAATATCGCAGGGGCTGCCACAAAGAAGAGGGAGTCAAGCTATTCTCCAAAGCACCTGAAGGCAGGACAAGGAGCAATGGATGGAAACTAATCAAGGAGAGAAGCAACCTAGAACTAAGGAGTAATGTCCTGACAATTAAAACAATTAATCAATGGAATAACCTGCCTCCAGAAGTTGTGAATGCTCCAACACTGGAAGTTTTTAAGAAGAGACTGGACAACCATTTGTCTGAAATGATATAGGGTTTCCTGCCTGAGCAGGGATTTGGACTAGAAGACCTCCAAGGTCCCTTCCAACTTTATTATTATTATTATTATTATTATTATTATTATTATTATTATTATTATTACTACTACTACTACTACTATTTTCTTCTGTTTCTGTAGTAGAAAGTATTTCTTAGCCTTTGAGTTCTGTCTTGAAGATTAAAAGATGTAACATATCAAAAAACTCCTTTTATATTCCATGTAATTCAGTATATTTATATTCTATGTAATTCAGTATTTATTCTTGGGAAATGGGAATGATTCATCAAGATTTTAGGTAAGGAATCTTTCAACGCAACTTATAAGCATGAGGGACTTGGATCTTTGTAATACAAAGATGTGTGCTGTCAATGAACTGTGGCCTTCCTTTTGCAATGATTCAGATTGTAGTATAAAGAGCCATGGTAAAATCTGCTTCAAGTCAAGCTCAACTCTTAGAGACCTTCTGTCACCCTGCTTAGATTTCTAAAATAAACCATAGACACGGGCTCTCCAATCATATTGCAGAAGGATTCATTGCTGAAATTCTGCCTCCGTATAGTTTTGAAGCAGTACAATTTGTGGTACTAGTTAGACAAGTAAATTTTCTTTTTTAAAAAAAATATTTTATTAGTTTTATAATTATAAATATAAGCAAAAAAAATCAAGTTAAATACAACTCAACTGAGTACAATCGTTAGCAACCTTTTTGAACACAAAACAAAACATATATCATTCTATGTGTAATACACATATTACAGTTGAGTACATTATAACACCCCCCCCAACCCACCCACCCACCCCCCGACTTCCCAAAGTGAATACAGGGTAAAACACAAGAAAACCCACCAAACTAAACCAAATTGTTATATAAATCCTAATAAAAATTTAACTATATTTTTCAATCCAACATATGAAAATTTAACTATATGCTAAGTGCAATTTCTTAGATTGATATTTCCCTTGTATATACTCTATCCATTTTATCCAATCCAACATATATTCTTCATTTGAGTGATCCTTCAAATATGCAGATATTTTAGCCATTTCTGCCAAGTTTATTACTTTCAAAGTCCATTCTTCGATAGATGGTAATTCTGGCTTCTTCCAATATTGTCCCACCAACAGTCTTGCTGCTGTAATCAAGTTCAAAATTAGACAAGTAAATTTTCTATACAGGTTGACTTACAACCACAATTGAGCCCAAAATTTCTATTGCAAGGTGAGACATTTGTTAAGTGAATTTTGGCCTATTTTACAACCTTTCTTGAAACAATGGTTAAGTGAATCACTGTAATTGTTAAGCTAGTAACATGGTTGTTAAGTGAATCTGGCTTCCCCATTGACTTTGCTTGTCAGAAGGTTGCAAAAGGTGATCACACACCCCGGGACACTGCAACCGTCATAAATATGAATCAGTTGCCAAGCGTATGAATTTTGATCGTGTGACCACAGGAATGCTGCATTGGTCGTAAGTGTGAAAAATGGTCATAAGTCACTTTTTTCAGTTTTGTTGTAACTTTGAGTGATCACTAAATAAGCTGTTGTAAGTTGAGGACTACCTATAGTTTGGTCTGTCATAGACCTTACGTTTGTGTTAATCATGCCCATTTTGATTACATTAACGCAATTTTATTAATTACAGAGTTTAAGATTTGATAAAAAGTCAAGTCTGAAGTCTTTCCTCTCAGCAAACAAAACAAAAGATGCAGGAACAGCAAAATATGCTGTGGCTCCTTATTAATTTTTATTTTTGCACAAGCTTCTTTCATGTAAATAACATTTCACACAAATTTAAGATAATAACTAATTTATTAAGCTTTAAGACGGGTTTTCAAACTTGGTCCTTTTATGGCTTGTGGACTTCAATTCCCAGAATTCCTCAGCTAGTGTACCTGGCTGAGGAATTCTGGGAGTTGAAGTCCACAAGCCATAAAAAGGTCAAGTTTGAAGACCCGCTGCTTTAAGGTGTCACCTATTTGTTGGTTTAGGTTGCAAAACACCAAATGTGACCACTTTTCTGGAAACTTTTCAAAGGGAGCAGAAGTAGCTCTGACTCCAAGCTAATGATAAAAGCATTGTGGTGCCCCTACCTCTGGAGCGCACAGAAAGTTATATATACAATTCTACTCTCCTCTTAAGCATATTTTGGGAGTACCGTCGTACTACAGGCAATCCTTGACTTACAACCATTTGTTTAGTGGACGTTCAAAATTACAGTGGCACTGAAAAAAGTGACTTATGACCGGCTTTCACACATATGACCATTGCAGCATCCCCATAATTACTGTACACGACATAAATTTGGATGCTTGGCAACTGACATGTATTTATGAGAGTTACACTGTCCTGGGATCATGTGATCACCGTTTGTAACCTTCCCAGCTGGCTTCTAACAAGCAAAGCCAATGGGGGGGGCAGTCAGATTCACTTAATGACTGCTTAATTCACTTAACAAACGCAGTCATTCGCTTAGCAACTGTGGCCAGGAAGATAAAAAATGGGGCAAAACTCACTTAATAATTGCCTTGTTTAGCAACAGACATTTTTGGCTCAGTTGTGGTCCTATGTTAAGGACCTGTTTCATAAGAAGTAAATTGACCAGCAAGCAACCAGCCTGGAGTCACGCAGTGAATTCTCCAGTTAAATGAGAGACATTAACCAGGAGAGATGGATCTGTGGTCTTTCAAACATGGCTGAACTATGAACCTAGCATTTACTTTGTTTGTTTACTGCATTTATAGCTCATTTTCCCTGGCAGCTCAAGGCAGCCGAGAGTGGGAACTTGAGTCTCAGCAAACTGCAAAGTGAGAGGAGGAGCCAACCAACCAGCTTCAAGAAAGCAGTTGGCCCACCCCTTTCCTTCTGCGGCACGCTGATTGGCACTCATTTTTCATTCTCGTTGATATTTGAGGGAAAGGGAGAATAGGGCCAAGTCAGAGGAGGTTTATTTCGTGCAGAAAAAAAGGATGAGCGAATAGCCCTTTAAAGGGCCAATTGCCCGGAAGCGAAGGGTCACTGGCAGCAACTGGCCCAGGACCTTGGTGGTGTTTGGGAAGGAGGAAATCACCCAGCCGTGGCGTTTTGTTGCAAACTTGCACGCTATGGCATCCTTTGTACAATGAAATCATGATCCCAATGACATCATTTTGGCACTGTTGTGGCTTACTGCGTGTGTTTATTGTCAGGAACCTCGGGTTTGTTTCTGAAGATCATCTGTGCCTCGCCGTCTGCTGCACTGCCCTGATCTGTGGGGATGCTGGTGGCTGGGTGGATGGAGTTTGGCAAGCAGGCAGGCAAGGCTCGGATGCCCAGCACTGAGCCTCCCGTGAACATCAGCGGGGTAAAGCGTTGCCTGACCGAAA
Source organism: Bothrops alternatus (assembly GCA_034064705.1). NCBI lineage: Eukaryota > Metazoa > Chordata > Lepidosauria > Squamata > Viperidae > Bothrops > Bothrops alternatus. The sequence goes on from JARGCV010000007.1 coordinate 910,982, forward strand.
TCCGCAATGAAAGAAGCGACGCTTGCCGCGGACCGACCCTGGTCCCCTTTTGCGCAGGCTCAGCCTGTCCCTCCCTCCATCGTCCCCGGAGAAGCATGCCCACCGGAAGTGCAGCTGCAGCCACTAAGACAAGGTGGCTGCGCTGGAAGCTGACCTGGGGCTCCCCGCGCGCAAGCTGTCGGGGCGTGCTCGCCCTTCGCTGGGTGGCGTCTGGGAAGACCGCGGCCAGCAGGAGGAGGAGGAGGCGGCGGCGAGCCCAGCCTTTCGGCGGACTCCTTCTGGGGGTGACGGCCAAAAGCGAGCAGAAGGTACCGCCAAGAGGAAGACGCAATAGTGAAACGAACGGCGGCGGCGGCGGCAACCGCGCGCCCTGGTCCGGGGAATGGAGACGCGCGGGAGTGGCTCCTCTTCCTCCAGCCTTCCTGGCCCGCTCCCTTCTCCCCGGGGGGCGTTTTAAAGTTTCAAGCATGGCCGCCCCCCGGATTAAGCGGGAGTCTCGCGAGCCAGCCGGGCTGCCGAGGGGAAGGGAAAGCCCGCGGCGCGGAGGGTGCCGGAGAAGGCGGCTACGCTGAAGCGAGCCTACCATGCCGGAATGGGGGCGCCTGGCTTGCGCACAGCCTGAGCTCGTCGCTGCTGTGCGGGAGGACGGCGCTGCGGTTTGGGAGCGAGGCCGAGGAAGGGAAAGCGAGGCGGGAAGAGAGCGGGGGGGCTCTCGCTCCCCGACGCGAGGAGGTCTGCTGAGGGACATGGGTGCCAGCAAAAGGGGCTCCGGAGCGGGAGCCTGGCTTCTGGGCGGCTGAAGCCTGAAGAAGAGCCCGGGAGGGCGAGTCGGCGGCGGCCGTTGAAGAAGCAGCCTCGACCCCGCCCCCGCCATAGCTGTGCCTGAGCGTCGGGAGAGAAGGGGACTGTCGCCGGCCCTGCTAGATGGCGAACTCCAGCGAGCTGGGAAGCAGCAGCAGCAGCAGCAGCAGCCCCCACCTGCCCAGCCCCGGCAGCCTCCTGGGCGCCTCTGGCCTGAAGCTGGCCTCCCTGGGCTTCATCCTTTGCCTCAGCCTTGCTGGCAACCTGCTGTTTGCTTGGCTCATCCTCAAGGACCGCCAGTTGCACAGGGCCCCTTACTACTTGCTCCTGGACCTGTGCCTGGCAGATGGCTTGCGCTCCCTGGCCTGCTTCCCCTTCGTCATGCTTTCGGTGCACAGCGGGGCGGGCTTCTGGCCCCATGGGCTGCTCAGTTGCAAAGTGCTGGCTTTCCTGTCGGTGCTGTTCTGCTTCCATGCCGCCTTTCTGCTCTTCTGCGTGGGGGTGACGCGCTACATGGCCATTGCCCATCACCGCTTCTATGCCAAGCGCATGACTGGCTGGACCTGTTTGGCCGTGGTGTTCATGGTGTGGACGCTCTCCATGGCCATGGCCTTCCCCCCTGTCTTTGACGTCGGCACTTACAAGTTCATCCGTGAGGAGGAGCAGTGCATCTTTGAGCACCGTTATGTCAAGGCCAATGACACCCTGGGTTTCATGCTCATGCTTGCCACGGTCATGGTGGCCACCCACCTGGTTTACATCAAGCTCCTCTTCTTCATTCATAGCCACCGCAAAATGAAGCCGGCCCAATTGGTACCAGCCATTAGCCAGAACTGGACTTTCCATGGGCCTGGAGCTACTGGTCAGGCAGCTGCTAACTGGACAGCTGGCTTTGGCCGGGGTCCTACCCCTCCTACCTTGGTGGGCATCCGACAAAATACTACTCATAGCCAGATCAAGAGACTGCTGGTCTTAGAGGAGTTTAAAACAGAGAAGAGAATTTGCAAGATGTTTTACATGATCACCCTCCTATTCTTGCTTCTTTGGTCTCCTTACATTGTGACTTGTTATTTACGTGTCTTCATCAAGGCCAGCACAATTCCCCAGATTTATTTGACCACCTCTGTCTGGATGACCTTTGCCCAGGCAGGAGTCAACCCTATCCTTTGTTTCATTTTCAACAAGGAACTTAGAGTCTGTTTCAGATCTCACTTCTTTTGCTGCCAAAGTATCCAGAATACTCAAGGCACAATTCTGTGTGATCTGAAGAACTTGGGGATATAATTCATTTTTCTTTAAAACAGAAATAAAGTTAAAAATGTGTATGCTCATTCTGGCATGTGCACTTGCTACCGGTAATTATTATCTAAGCAAACCTCTTGGCCTCATCAAACCAATAGGTTAAAATAGGGTATTTATATTCAGATTTGGTCTGGGGGGGGGTCTTTTATGTGTCTCTGGAGGGTAGGAAAGGGGGGAAAAACCCCAAACAAGACAGGTTCCATTTTTTCCTCTGCTCTGAATTTCTACAGATAATTCTGACATGGATTAAAGGCCATAATTTTTGTGTTAGTTTTTCTTCCCAATCTTGCCAGTTTTGATAAAGGTTTAGCAATTTTATTCCTTATGTAAAATTTGATAAAAGGTCAAAGCAAAATTTTATAGTAAAGTTATTTTTTGATGACTTCAGAATCTTGTATTATATTTGTCTTTGAAGAGCAGTGGAGATGGAGAAACTGAATTGTGTCTTCTTTGTAGGGAGACTTGGGGCTAATTTTGTTTCAGTACTTAAAGGTAACTTTCAGTACTTAAAGGTAACTTGCTATCCTTGCCTGAAAATATGGATACTATCTTATACTGATTATACTAGAATCATTAGGTCATTTCCTGCTAACCTAATGAACTTTGTGTCACCTAATCTGATGTAGAACTACTTTAAACTTTCTTGTTGTACTGTTTCTTTGATAGTGTTTCAGAAACTTATGAAAAATGGTAGTTTTAAAAGAAAAAATGTCCAACTTTTAAAACTATCAGGTTTTTAAATTATACTGACTTTCATACTTTATTGGCTTTATAAGTTCTTATCTACAAACTGGATAACACTTGTGTATTTCAACTGTTTTAATAAAACACTCTCCAGTTTTTTGTACGTACATGAATTTAAATGTTTGGGTATGCTTTGCTGTCTTCTCTTTAAATAAGCAGAATTTGCTTACAGACTATTCAAACAACAGTGTTTTGTTTTTAAATCACACTTGAGCCCATAGGATAATCACTTACTTTAGAAAGTTAAGCAGGATTGGACCTAGTTGGGACTTGGGAAATGTCTAGAAAAGCTCAGGGTGTTGTCCACAGTATGGATGAAGGCAATGGCGGACTACTTCCTTATACTTGTCCAGGAAGTAATGAACCAACTAGACTTGAGAGACTTTAATTTTTTCTTCCATCTGTGCCGGTATGTTCCCATAGGATTGTTACTGGTTTCACAAAATACCGACTTTGAAACATTTGTGTATTTAATTTATATAGCCACCCATCTCACAAATGTAACCACAATCTAATAACATCCAAAAACAAAGTACACAAACCAGAAAATCCAATCCAAGAAAAACAGAAGGCAGGCATCAAGCTTCAGCCTTGTTTAGAAGAGTTGATTTTAAATGCTTTGGGAAAGTAGCAAGAGTCAGGGTTAGTTTAACATAAAGAACAGCCCTTTTGTGTCTTGGTTGCCCACACCTTCTCAGAGAGAACCACGCACTTCTTGCTTTTCCTGGCAAGTTCAAATCAGTGTAAGCGATTCTCATGTAGCCCTGCAGGTACTTGATGCCAAACCATAAAGAACATTATAGGTTAATTTTAAGTTGCACAAGAAGCTAACATGGATTCTGCAGCATGGATCTAATAAGTTGTGACTGCTGAATGCCTGATAATACATGGGCCACTACATTTTGGATAAAATGCAATGACCTCTAAAGGCAGCCCCTTGTAGAATACATTATAGTAGTCTAATTGAGTAGTGACAAGGTGACCTAATAAAGAAGTTGTGTTTATTTCTGACTACGTATAAATAAAATTGTGGTTTTTTTATATTATAAAGGGAACATTCTGCTAATAATATATTGGGGGCATAAGTAGAATGATTACCTTCCCCCTGACATACATATCTGCCCAATGTAGTTTCTATTTAAAAATAGCTGCTTGTGCTAATGCCAGAGGAGTCTCTAGACAATTCTGGATTGCAAATTTTAGTAGACAAAGCAATTCCGGCGCATAATTGCTTATCTGTTTACGTGTTTGCACAGTTACCAGTGTATTTTAAATTTCCAATGCCCTAGCATTTTTAAAGGTGCAGATTATGCATTTTTAAAGCTTTAAAAATAACCTTTATTTACTGCCCCAATTTACTTTTAGAAAACAAACTAAGAGTCTCTTTTTAAAGTCTATTTTTAATAGCAAAGTGGCCAAAGTAAGTGGTCCAAACCTGAATGATCAAAATAAATCATACCTCTTTCAGATCTTTCAAAAATGGAAATGTTGCAATGTTTGGTAATACAGAACTGAAGTAAGAAGTCTTTTAAAGAAATAAGATATATACAATCTGTTTACGGTATTTAAACCTAAAGTGAGATCTTATTTCTCTTAAATTCCTGAATTGTCTTTCTTTTTAGAAAAAGCTATTCTTATCCCTTCGATTCAAGTGAACTTTGCACTGAAGTTGATGATAATGTGCTATCAAGTCATTTCAAGTCTTAGCACCCACCCTAATTTTCTCCAGGGAATTCTGCTTTAATCCGGTGCTTTAGATCTTTCCAACAGGGCACCCATTGCCACTGTAACTGAATTTATTTATTGATTTGATTTAGATAGATGCCATCTCACATAATTCTGGGCAGCTTATAAAATTAAAACAATACAAAAAAAAGTAAAAATAACCATACAAGGTTAGAAACATTAACACAAGGCAAACACCATATAATCAATTCCATAAGCACAGTCAATTCAGGAACAGTACAACCATTTATAAGGCTACCACTATCTTATCCCCAGACCAGATAGCGAAGACCGGACAGGTCTTTAGGCCTTTTCAGAACACCATCCTAACCTTGGGGGAAATGGTGGGTATAGTAGCAGAAAAGTCCTCTTCCTGGATCCAATCAGATGATACCCTCTAATGTTAGGCACCTGCAACATGCCCCTTCAGCCAGAGCCAATAGGACTGCTAGGTGAAATTAGGGAGAAGTGGCCCCTCAAAAAAAAAAAAAACCTTACCACTCAGTTTATGCTAGATTGCAATGTACAAACTCAACCCACACATGCTTTTGATAATTCAATAAAATGAGTTCATTACAAAAAAAGAGAGTAATTTCAGATCCACTCAAGGCACAAAACAAATGTTGATGTTTTAATATTTCCTAATCTTATTTTTTGTAATCATCCCAAAAGCAGGCCAAAAATTTATATAAACATACTGTAATTAGTTATTGTCCAAATTTTACTACACTGTGGGGAGGCAACCTAGACATCAGGATGTTGATAGGGCTAGCATAATCCACAAATGACATAAACCATTTTAGAGGCACTCATTGTAAACTGGAAAATTAAAATCGGTTAAAACTCACTAGGTTTTTACCAAAATTTCTAGTAGTTAAATATAATTCAAAAAACATATTTTATAAAACTGGGGCAAAGCAATATTAATTCATAAAATAAGGTTTAAAAAGACTAAGGCAAGTGACGTATAGCTTGTTAGACTAAAATGCAGCTGGCTAATTTCTGCTACAATATGAATCTGGTTTGTATTTTATCTGATGTGCAAACCCAGATACTTGGCTTAATTCAGGAGGCCATTGTTTAATAATGTTAATGTGCAAATGCAGCCAATTTGTAAAAGAGAGAAAAGAAACTTAAGAGAGGCATCACTTCCAAATACTGTATATTTAATATGTTTTTATATACTTTTCTATTTTCAATTTCATATTTTTGAAATTACAAAACAACAACCCTGCACAACTTGTTTGCTGATAACAAAACCTGGATGAATGCGTATTTATTTAATTCAATTTAGTCAGAACCCTATTCCCTATTGTACTCTGTGCAAAATTTAGAAAGATGGCATCATAATTTGATTAGTGGACACCTGAAAGATGAGAACTGCTGGGTCATGTTTAATGACTTACCTTAATTAATAATGTTTTTTTCTCAATTTAATATTTTTCAAGAAGAATATCTTGCATGGGATGAGACAGGCAGATTATGTGATGAACCTGAAGAAGGTAGGCATAGATAGGGGAATCTGCCAGAATATAAGAGACATAAGGAATAAAAGAAGAGAGAGCCCAGAGTCTAAGGAAGGTGGATACATTGTTTTATTTAAAGATAAATGTGTGCTTCTATTTTCAAATATTTATTCTAAAATTTTCAAATGGTGCTTTGGCGAGATGAGTGGCATAAAAATTTAATAAAAAATAAAAAATAATGGTGCAACATTTTGAGACTTCAGGATTAAAAACCGTAATTCTAATAGGAATAATATTTCTTTTGAAACAGTAGAAACCTATTATTTCTCATCCTTAATTACTTGCACATTTCTTTTATTCACAATTTACTTACCTTAGCCCAGTACATCTTGTTCATAAAAATGTGTCTTTTCTTTGTGCACTTCTAGATTGAAAAACCTCCTGTCTACTAATGACTCATGTATTTTTCTTTGAAAGCAGTATGGCTGTGTCTATGTGCTTGTTCTTTTTATCAAAACAGAATGAATCACAGATCATACTAGAGATATTAACCCTTGCATCCTTCTGTCACTTCAGTAACAAAAATAGCATTTTATCACATTGCCATTTTTGTAGGAAAAAAGCACTACTTGGTGTGCTGAAAAAAATAACGTTTTAGACTGAAATTCATGGCACTTTTTGACAGCCAGAGGAAGTGGAATGATTTAATAGCATACTAGTTCACTCTATCAAAATCCTCAGTCTATTCATCTGGCATCTGGCCTCTAGAAGCCGGATGAAAAGAAAGCAGCTGAGCAGTTTCAGTGACACAAGTAAATCAAAGGAGGATTTTATTGCTATAGGCCAGCAGTGTTTCTCAATCTTGGCAACTTTACGATATGTGTGGACTTCAACTCCCAAAATTCTCCATCTAGCAACGCTAACTAGAGAATTCTGGGAGTTGAAGTCCACACATCGTAAAGTTGCCAAGATTGAGAAGGGTTTTTTTTTTTTTTGCAGTTGAGGGTCCTACCATATGAGGTTTTCCAAATTTTCCAGAAGTAACTCTGAACCTTTGTAGTCTCCCATTAGTTTCTGTGGTTTAGGTTGTGTTGTATGTGAACTAATTTATTTGTGGTTCAGCTGGGGTTATCCAGAATTGTAGAAAAGGACATCTTTCCATTTGCTGGGCTGAAGTTAGGCATAATTTGTGAATGGGCCTTTTTTCCATAGGCCAGACCAGCCTGGTCTCCATTTTAAGAGACATAGGTCTTTTAAAGGTGGAGCTGCAGTGTCTCAGCAGTTGTGCATCTCTCTGTTGAATTTGCATAACAGAATAACAATAATAAGAGTTGCAAGGGACCTTATTGGTCTTCAACTCTCTGCTCAAGCAGGAGACCCACCTATACCGCTTCTGACAAGTGGCTGCCCAGTCTTTTCTTGAAAGCTTCCAGTGATGAAGCACCCACAACTTCTGAAGGCAAGCAGTTCCATTGATTGATTGTTCTCGATGTCAGAAAAAAAATCCTTATTTCTAGGTTGAATCTCTCCTTGATCAGTTTCCATCCATTGTTTTTTGTCTGGTCTTTGGGTGCTTTGGAAAATAGATTGTCACCCTCCTCTCTGTGACAATTCCTCAAACACTGTACTGCTTCTGTAAGGCCACCTCTGATCCTTCTCTCCACTAGACTAGCCATGCCCAGTTCCTGCAACCATTCTTCGTATGTTTTAGCCTCCAGTCCCCTATTCGTCTTTTTTGCTCTTCTCTGCACTCTTTCTAGTTTCAACATCTTTTTGTAGTATGGTGACCAAAACTGGATGCAGTATTCCAAGTGTGGCCTTACTAAGGCTTTATAGAATGGTATGCAACCTAGGATTGCGTTGGCTTTTTTGACTGCCGCCGCACACTGCTGACTCATGTTTGATTGTCCACTAGGAGATCCTTCTCACAGTTACTGCTATTAAGCCAGGTTTCACCTAATCTGCACCTGTACTTTTGGGTTTTCTTGTCTACGTGTAAGACCTTCCTTTTTTCTACGATGATTTTTATTTTCTTAGTTAGGGCCCAGTGTTCAAGTCTGTCAAGATTCATCTGGATCTTGAGCCTATTGTACAGGGTGTTGACTATTCCTACCAACGTAGTATTATCTGCAAATTTGATGAGTTCCTTTTCTACTCCCTACTTGAAGGGGAGAGGAGAATTAAAGGCAAATGCAGACATACTGAATTTTTTATTTCAAGCTGTCCTCCTGCTACTGCAGTTTGCTTTAGTTCTTCTGATTCATGCTGAGATAAAGTCAGCATTGGCTTGGATAATTATCTTATATCTAATTTATAGTACAAATACACATCATTCTTATCATTTATATGCAGTCTTCTTAGCCCCTTTGTCATCTAACTCATCAGCTGCTGGTTTTCAATTCCGAAAATATCTGAAGAAATTCCTGTTGAGTTGATATTTTGCTTTTGTCTTGAACTCCTTTTACTGGATGACTGATTAACTGCATTCTTCATTATTATCATTCTCTTTTTCTGTGAGAGATTGTGCGCCTCTTTGGGTTCCTGCTTCCCGGCAAAATCAGGTTGGATTAGTTAGTTTCCCTTCGAGCTCTTAGATTATGTGCATCTAAAAGGACCCTCCTGTATTATATATCTAGAGGTGTAAAGTCCTGGTTTCCTTTGAAGCTTAATCTCTGGAGGTAAGTCAAATTTCCTCTCTCCCAGTTCTCCTTTGAAAAAATGTATGTTTCTATTTGTTATCCTGGTGATGAGCTCAGACCATCTGCTCAGCAAAGAAGCAAATATCTCTGCAGCCAAAAAACTTACATATCTCCACACAAGCAATCAAATAACCATCCTAAAAATTAGCAGATCTCCTCCACAATGCACCAACTCCCTTGCAAATTCCTCAGTACTTGTTATATTTTTTGGGCACTTTTACGAACAATAATATTCTTCATCTTCATCTTGTTTAGTAGATAGGGATTGCTGCTTTTTTGAAATGATCAAAATTTAGGAAATCAGAAGGTATCAATATTCTCTTTCTAAATATCCGTAACTGCCCTGGAAGTGTTTTGTCTTCTCCTTGCTTTTGCTTCTCTTGAAATATAATTACTCATGCTCTTATATATTTTTCTCTTTCCAGAATTTCATTTGCATCTGTGCTTTATCACTTTTATTTTTTTAACTTGAGTAGAAGTGGTTATTCGCCATTGCTGAAGAGTGGCCTAAGTCAGCTATTAATTCTGAAAAGGATTAGTTTTTCTGATACATCTATTATCCAATGATGGATAATGAAAATAAACATAAAATTGATCACATGCTTAATTTGTATGTAGACCATCATTTAGATTTTCACCCATTTAAGTTAAAACAACTAGAATTTTAAGAAATAAAGCCATGTTTTAATTAGATTTCTAACATAAATTTTACCTTCTATTCTAGTACGAAGTCATAAAGTTTTCTATTGTTTTGTGTCAGCTTCTCATACATAGCAATAGACAACAATTTAGACTAGTGTTTCTCAAACTTAGCAACCTTTAAACATGTAGGCTTCAATTCCCAGAATTCCCCAGCCAGCATGGCTGGTTGCAGAATTCTGGAAGTTTAGATTCACACATCTTAAAGTTGCCAAGTTTGAGAAACACTGATTTAGACAATGCTATCCCAGAAGTAAATCTACTATCAGCAGCAGTCTCCATTTGACGTGCCACAAGAGAATAGACATCATGTCTTTATGCATCAAAGATGCATTGTTATTCTTGAAAATTTAAAGAATTAAACTTTATGTGACAACATTTGGGAAACTTACTTCAAAAATACAGCTGTTGGACATTTATGAAAATTCTGTATCTCTATAGCTTTCCCATATATTCATATATCTTTGAAACAGAGAAATTAATACAACTTAGTTGTACTGGAGGTTAGTATCATCACTGTCTAACTTTTCTCAAAGATACGCATAGAAATGTCAGCTAGGAATTAGAAACTGAGGTGTTTAGGTCTAGTTAACATGTCCCCTTAGGCTAACCATTTTCCAAATAAGGTATTAATCAACCAATCACATAATAGAAGTTCAAGATTTAGATGAACAATTTCCCCTCTTCTTCCCTCCTCCTCTTTGTTCTCCTTGTTGTTTTCCACTGATCGAGAGCCATTGATAAAGCAGCATCATTTTGTCATCTGTATTTGCATTCATTCTCAACTGTCATGAAAGTCCTTGCAGCAAGGACAATTTTTTGCTCTTGACGTGTTCAGCTGATGAATTCCATTCACACAATCAATGCCTGCCTGAAAAATAGTTTGCCAGTTGATAAAAGGCAGCATTGTTCTGACAAGATATGAGTTATTTGAAGCACTGCACCTGCATCATTCCATGAATCGTTCCATGAATCCAAAACAATTTTATTGCTGTTCCACTTTATATATTTTATTGTAGACTACTTCTTCTTGGTCTCTTCACAATATTGCAAATGACATACATTTCAGAAACAAAAGACCTTGGTGGAGTGCACTATGGCATTTGATATACCTATGTATTTTGAAAAATAAGCAAACACTGAAAGAAATAACAGTTTTGAGGGAAACTGAGTTCTTCCAGCAATGGGCAGATTATTAAGAGGCAATTAAAGAGGATAAAACAAACCTTAAGCGCTACAGAATTAATAGCAAGACAAGCCTGAAATAGTTTGACCAAATTATTTCCAAATTCATTCATTCTGAAGATTCTATGCAGGTTAGTTACCGTAACTGGTTTTCTCGACATTCTCTAAAACCTTTAGCTTTCTTATAAACCTAAGCAGATTTAAGCTTATGCATTTCCTTCTGCCTTTCACATTCTCCAAGTCTCCAAATGCAAGAATTTTAACCACCTAGATTAAACAGAGTACATTTAGGGTAGCTAACATGTATTTTTCCTTCAACAAATGCATGATTATATTTGGGTATCTTTAATTAAAACTAATTTCCAGAGATAGAGCAATAAAGGTTCTTTACAGCCTTGTTAGTAAAAATAGTCTGACCACATCTTCAAATTTACTAGCTAACCAGAACCTTGTTACGATTATTCCTATACTGTTTTTCATTAGTTCACAGAGTGAACTATATCTAGCATTAAGATTTCTCTAATTTCGCCTTTCCTTTGGTGTCTCCAGGTTTTCTTCCTGCGGCACTTAAGATAGTTGTTACAATGCCAGCTCTGAGGCCTCTCATCAAACCTAATATTGTCAAAAAGAGGACCGAGAAGTTCATCCGTCATCAATCTGATCGCTATGTCAAAATCAAGCGTAACTGGCGGAAGCCAAGAGGTATTGATAACAGAGTTCACAGAAGGTTTAAGGGCCAGATCTTGATGCCCAACATTGGCTATGGGAGCAATAAGAAAACAAAACCCATGCTGCCCTCAGGATTCCGGAAGTTTCTTGTTCATAATGTCAAAGAGCTGGAAGTGTTAATGATGAGCAACAAGTCATTTTGCGCAGAAATTGCTCATAATGTTTCATCCAAGAACCAGAAGGTAATTGTGGAGAGAGCAGCTCAGCTTGCTATCAAAGTTACCAATCCAAATGCCAGACTGCGCAGCAAAGAAAATGAATAGTTGATCTTGGAACAGCTATATTTAATAAAAGTATAACATTTGGGGAAAAAAAAGATTTCTCTAATTTCCTAATAATGATAATAATGATAATAATAATAATAAAGTTGGAAGGGACCTTGGAGGTCATCTAGTCCAACCCCCTGCTCAGGCAGGAAACCCTATACCATTTCAGACAAATGGCTGTCCAGTCTCTTCTTTAAAACTTCCAGTGTTGGAGCTTTCACCGCTTCTGGAGGCAGGTTGTTCCTCTGGTTAATTCAGCGGTTCTCAACCTATGGGTCGCGACCCCATTTGGGGTCGAACGACCGTTTCGCGGGGGTCGCCGGACAACGCGGTCCGCCATTTTGGGTTTTTTGTTTGGTTTTTTTTGTCGCGCGCGCGCCGCGCATGCAGGATCGGCCCATCGCGGTCCGCCATTTTGTTTTTGGTTTTTTTTCCGCCACGCGCACGCCGTGCATGCGCGGATCAGCCCATTGCGGTCCGCCATTTTTTTTTTGTCGCACACATGGGCGGGGCAAGTGGGGTCTCAACCTGAAAAAGGTTGAGAACCACTGGGTTAATTGTTCTGACAGTCAGGAAGTTTCTCCTTAGTTCTAGGTACAAGCTCCGTATTATTTTGAAAAATTAAACAAGTTTTCCCCCAACATGCTACTTTAATGCAAGCAATATATTCTTGTGTGATACATTCAATGCTTTACCAATAATTTAAAATAAGTTTCCATATTGACAATGCCTGCTGGCTTTTAGTAGCCTCACTTAAAACTACAAATATCTGGCTTTAGCTACTTACCTACTATTTGCCTATATACTGTCAAATGTGTATACTGTCAATATGTGTAATTCTGTTTCACTTTTAGGCTTCACATTTTCTTGAATATACTTATCAGATCTTCACATCTCTCTAAACAAAGGAAATGAAGAAGCAAAATGATTGCAGTAACGAATTCCTCATTACCCAACACAGTTTACGCACACTCATATTCAGTGAGATTTATTTCTGAATTAACATGCTTAGGATTTTTCTGTTGTTAACTTATCTATGAAGCTTTATAATCTCCCCAGCAAAACCATATTAAATTTAATAGGCCAAATTTAAGCTAAACTTTTTTTGTATTAAACCCTTGTGAATTTCTTATCACATGTTTTCTAGAATGTTTTCTGAATATAATGTTGGAAGGTAACAACTTTTACAGAATAAAAAACTATATGTAAAAATAATAATACAGACTTGAATAAAATATTTTAATTTTATTATTCTGATACAGAAACTTTTGCATATCAGTCTATTTACATATGAAGTCAGAGGCTTCGAAAGATTTTCAGATTTTAAAAAATGTAACAGGAAACTGGATTTCAGGTTATATTTGTGCTCCTAAAATAATTCTTTTTCTTGTTTTCATTATATGATTTTATGTTAAATAATTCTTTCAAAATTTAAGCTCTGTGGTGCAGATTATTGGCTTTAAAGAAACTAATAACTTTGTCGCAACCTAAACGAACATTTTGTCTAATTTTAAAGAAAAGCGTATTTAGTACAACAAATTTGTAATTGAAATATCCTAAGCAAATGTTGCTTAAGAATGAAATTTGAGGAAGTTATGGGTGTTTCAGTGCTACTGGCTGCTGCTGCACCTTTAGCCCCATAATCTGACCTGCCCCCATTGTGTGCCTTCCCTGACTCAGACAACACTTCTTGTGTACTCCCATTAGCCCTTCCTGACTGTGCCATTCCCCATACACCTTTCCTCACCAATGTGGCATCTCTTGTGCATCCCTACACCCCATCCCCAACCTGCACCCTTGCTGTGTGCCTTTCTCAATCTATGCGGTACGACTTGTGCACCCCTGCCCAACCCATACTGCCCCATGCATATTGTCTCTGACTTGCATGGAGCGTCTTGCGATCTTCCAAGCAATCTCAGGCAAACTTCCCAACTCATGGCACTCCCTTGCACGCTATCCCCGACTGGTGCAACACCTCACACACACACCTGCAACCTCCTTACATTCTTCTTGCTCTCTGCAATCCCTTGCAATGCTCTACTTGACTGCATAGTATCTCTTATACATCCCTGTGATCCACTCACTCTTCTTGATCTGCAGTGCCTCCACCCCCTGCACAATCCACACAATGCCTCTCACACAACCCCAGGCACCTTTCTTAGCCTAGGCCACCCATCTGCATGCCATCCCTGACCCATTGCATATACCCAACCTTTCCCAACCCAGTGGCACCTCTCATGCACGTCTTTGCTTCCTCCCTCACCCAACAGCAGCCACTTACCTGCCTGCTGTTCTTGGACTTGCAACTTCCTCCTGGCTTCTCCATTGACTTTCTCCCTGCTAGTTTGCCACAGGTAAAGTAAATGGAGAAGCTGGAAGGAATTTGAGGGAGAGAGGGAAGGAAGAAAGATAATGACAGAATGAAAGTAGAATGGGAAGGAGGCAGGGAAGGAAGGAGGAGGGAGTGAGAGAGAGAAGAAAGGATGAAAGGAAGGGTAGAAGGAAGAGTGGGAGGGAGGGAAGAAAAGGTAGGAGGAAGAGAAGGAAGGAAGATAACAGAATGACAGAGGGAGAAGAGAAAAGGGAGAAGGGAAGGAAGATCTTTAATGCTCCTGCCAGCTTCCCACAAGAAAACTCAATGGGGAAGCTAGCAGGAAGTTGAAAGTTGCTCCTGATCCCATTGGTTTTTTGACCACTCATGGTCATTCTGTTTCTTGGTTTAGGTAAAGAAGTATCTCTGAAACAATGATCCAATGGGACACAGGTTGTCTAGTACACACTGACATTCCCAAATAGGAGATGGGCATTCCAGCTGTACCTCCAAAGGGCTGCAACAGAAACACATATATACACAATCTGACATACACCCCTACCGGCATCAAATCCATTTTAGTTCTGGAGCTAATATAAATTAATTCATTCTCACTGATATCGACACAGATAATGTGATGTTATTTTTCCCTTAAAGACCAGAGATTCTAATAGAAAAATGCTCGTTTTCTTTCCAAACTTGCTAGTACAAATCCACCAGGAGTTGGATGAGGTGATTTCTTTGCTTTTTAATTTTTTTCCGTGATCAGTAAGAGTGATATGTTCATTCAGTTTGGCAGGCTAAGGAAAACCCTCCAATTTAAACAAGCTGATTTGGTGATACTGATTACTAAATGGTCTGGATTTGAGCATTTTAATAGAAATAATTTGACAATAGTATGCCTTTTTTTCTAGATGTGCTCCACTTGTAGCCCAATTTGTCTACCTTTATGACATTGCCAATAATATTTCTATAAGTAGCAAAATATATTGGGTCTCCCTTGGTCTGTCAAGCATGGACGATAGGCTGTATTCCAGCTTAGCACCTCTCAACAGGCCTAACTCAGCTCATCCTTATTTGGGCTGATAAAAATATAAATAAACTGTACTTGTCTAAGGGAAACACTTTGGCTAATCTTAAATATGGTATCTTAATAATAAGGCTAGAAAATATAGTCTAAATTTCCTGTCAAACAATGTCATCACAATAACAAATAGGGGTCTTTATTCATGAAATATGAAATGACACAGAATTCTTCACCATCCTCCTGCTAAAAATAGATGTCATCATTTTTGAACTCTGGTAAACATTTGTATTTGCTTGGAGAAATCCGGACACAAGCCAAGTTAGGTTCACAGGGACAACTGTGATGCATTCTTCTTCCCCAAAATGGAATCTGGAAAGAAATACCGTATTTAGAGTTAAATCATAGGGTGACTCCCTGAAAAACTAAGCAATATTTTGATTCGGTGCCTATTAATATACTTTCCACACTTCAAACTGCTTCACAGATATGCCATTCCAGTTATTCTATCTTCTTTGTAGCATATTATTTTCCCATGATAATATTAAGTATTTCTGTGGCATGATATTGACTACTGAATGTGTCATAGCAAAAGTGACCATGTTACATTATGAAAGTATCAGCTTTGAAGAATCAGTTCATATATTTACTAACTCCCGTGTGGCAATTTGTTTAGATGAAGCATTTCAATAGCTTCAACCAACTGCATATTATAGGTTGGTTACTCAGTTGTGAATATCTTTGGTGCCTAGCAAGAAACTTTTGTTAGTTACAATTATTGTACTATTTTCTCTGTCTCCTTAAAGACACATTGGATGTACTAGAAAATAAATGATAGTAAATATGCATGATTAATAAAGAGGAGTGAAGCAATAACTACCAACAAGAAATTGTTCTGTCTGCATAATTGGCAATAAATAGGATAGTGTAAACATGTTTAAATCTATCAGTTAATAGATATATTCTTGATATATTGGTGCCTTTTCCAATCTTCTGCTATAAGAACATAAATTCTGGGGATGCAATTGTAATACATTCAGAAATTCCAGAAATTTGATATCAAATTAAAATTTCAAAAGCTTAAATTAACAGGACGTTTGATTCACTGAAATTTATGCTATACCTTTGTGATTTTTGTTCCCACTTATTTGAATGGGGATTGTGCAACTAACAGTCTGGATTCAACTTTAACTTAGAAGTTAAAAGAAGTTTTTGAAATTAAAATAAAAATGTTTAACATCTTTTCATATCACATTCTATGTAAATTCTTTGGATAATACTGTATATCTTTAGGTAACACAAGAGGAACTTTAGTCATAGTGACCACCATAATTTGGTTCAGAAAGATGGCAATTAAGAGCTCAATAGAAATGAAAGTACTCAATTTAAAAGAAGTTTCCCAATATAATGAATAGACAACCTGATTCCTTCCAGATGTTTGAGATCACATCTTTCATGTTGTCTTGGTGGAGTTCAAATTCAAATCCACGTTGCTTGCCCCAGATCCAAGAAATCCTAATAGTTTGTCTTTCTCCTTTAACATTTTTTTTAAAAAATGGTTAAAGGACAAAAGATCAAGTAAAAGTAGATAATAACATGCTGATCAAGTTCTACAATGCAAAAGACTAGTTTGCCTTAGATCTTTTATAAGATATTGTACAATATGAATAATGACAGATAGAAAACTTTCTTAACTTTTGCAAGGGGAATATTATTTTATGAAGTTTGGTTTATAGCTAATATTTATATTAATATTTTGTTCTATATTTAACATTACACAAGAACCAGAATATTATATAACACACTAACTTTATGACTTAATGGATGACAGTCTTCTCCAAAGATGCCCATTGGTGTACAAATTCGAAGACTTTGGATCCAAAGACTAACAGCACAGCACATGCCTCCACCACATTGCAGATCTCTGTCACAAGCCTTAAATGCAAGACACAGATATATAGCATTAGATACAGAAAAGAAATAGTAAAATGATCTTGTTCTAATTATTTGCTCATATACAGTAGTGGCCAAAATTGTGGAAACCTTTTGGGAAAAGTGTACAGTAGAAATGCCACCTTTGGTTAAGTTTCCACCAATTTTTCTTCTAATTTCTTTATAACTGTAGCCTTGTTCACTTAATAATACTATTTTACATCGCTTTCTGGGCAACTAGTCAACTCTTTGCACCATTACTTTAATTTTATTACGTTTTACAAGCTCACTAAATGAAAGAACGCAAAAAACCCCAACCAACTTGATAGCGATCACATAACACACTGACAAATTGTCCTCCTCTCAGCTTCAGTACATGATATCAATAACTGAATCCTACTGTGATCTGATTGGCTCATTGCCAAAACAAGATGACACGTGATTGGCTCTCTCAACACTCATGCTCATTGGCTACAATCAGATGAAAGAAAGCTACCTGATATCAACCTAAGCAGGTTGTGCTTCCTTTTTCTGGTTATTTGGCTATAACTTTTCATAGAATACAGTACAGATAATTGAACAAACTTTGTTGCATTACATTCTTGATTAAATTATCTTTCCATTGATATATAATTTTATGGTACTACTCCCCCCCAAAAGTGGTGTTATTAGCCATCAAACCTCAAAAATACACTTTTCCCAAAAAGGTTTCCACAATTTTGGCCACTACTGTATTTAATAGAGAGATGTTTAAAAAAAACAGATAAAATCAGAAACATAAATCTGAGCAATAATTTGAGTTAACTCACATCACCGCTGAAATGTTTAGGGAAGGTGGTCATTGCTCTCCAAATATCTAGAGGAACCCTACATCTAATGCTGCTGCTTCTCTTAACAGGGTGACTCACAGTCTCCCTTTGTACCTTCTTGTTATTGCAAGAATGTATCAAGATGATACAAGCTTTGCCTTACCTATTGATGGTGGACCTAGAAATTCACTTCCCATGACTCCCCACTTTGAAATAAAAAGTCTGTCTTGCATCGTCCAGGCATATGTTTCAAATAAATACATAGATCTTACTTCCTAATATCAAAATTAGGAAGTAAGATCCACTCTAAGTGGAAAACATATAGGTTTCCCCTAAAAGAGGTAGTCCCCAGCTACCTTATGTCAGCTCCCTAAGGCAGACTGGACTAAGAAACAGACACTCTATAAGTCTAAAACCAATTTTTACTAGAAAACCTTACAGAATTATGCAAGTCTGAATATACTTCCTCTTCTCCCTCTTTTATCTTCATGTGATGGGGGGATTGTCTGAAGCATTTTTGTCCTGTCATTACAAAAGGGTTGACTAGAGGAATTGCCCATCTTTCCATGTCTCCGTGAAGAACTTCAGAGTGCATTTTGCACTAATTTAACCAGACTGCCAAAACAGTGTCTGTGTCCTTTTCATATAGCCTACCAGAGAAGGTAGATATATATTTTATCCAGAGAAATTAGCAATGCAGGTAGTCTTTGAATTATGATCATTCATTGAGCAACTGTTCCAAGTTATGGTGGCACTGAACAAATAATACTTGCAGCCATTGCAGCACCTCCATGGGCACAAGATTAAAATTTAGCCAGTTTCCTCTAGGAATGTACTCTTGATGGTTTTAAGCCAGAAAAGTAAAGCTGAAATTTCTTAACTATTGAACTTACAAGGCACGCCTAGCTTGGCCCTTTGCAAAGAAAAAGAAGAAAAAACTGCCAAAGGCAGGCAAACGTTTTGATTTTGGAATCAAGGATTCTTTATTTCTTTTTCTTTCTTTCTTTCTCTTTTTCTTTCTTTCTTTCTCTCTCTTACTTTCTTCTTCTTTTTCTTTTTTTTCTTCTTCTCTTTCTCTTTCTCTTTCTCTTTCTCTCTCTCTCTCTCTCTCTCTCTCTCTCTCTCTCTCTCTCCCTCCCTCCCTCCCTTCTCAGTGACTCTGTTAGATGCTGTTTCAGATAAATCATAGGTTCCTGGGTATGGAATTATATTTAAAAAATAAAGAATTTCTGTCTCATTTTTAAACATCAACTGAATGAAACACGTATGTTCTGTAATAGATATAAAAACTGAACAGTTTTAATAAAGTTGGAAATATAGGTATAAAAGGCAATGAAAGGCAAATTGAAAATGGAGTACCAGCACAAGTAATTTTAGAGATATGAGTAAAAATATTAACATTTTGAGAGAGAGTATGTTTTTTTAATTTATTTAATAAAATGTTTCCAGGGAAATCTAGGAATACATTATGATGGCAAGTATGCAATGATTTGAATTACAGAGGACCACAGTATTATTATGCTTATTTTGGCTTCTCTTTTATTTCAGATTTTAAGTTTGCCAAATATTATAAGGTTTTTCCACAATGGCATAATAAATAAGTGGAATGACTTTATGAGCTGATAATGGTGCTGAGGGACACATTAATGTATATTAACACAAATGTTCTGTTTAGAGGGTTTCATTATGAATATAATTATACTATATTCTACTGCACAAGTATGTAATTTCAGCAACAAAACTGATAGTATCACATGTATTTATTAAATAGCTGTTGTCTGAGGGAAAAAAAGGCCAGATTCTCCACATAATAATATAATTAATATTATAATTCATAAAATGTTGTGTTATATTGAAAATTAAGAAGGTAGGCTTCCAGTGTGAGTCATGACTGACTGAAGAACTCTTTGTGAACAAATGGAGACAGCTGCTGCAAATAATGAAAGATTGGCAAGTAGACTGTCCCCTTGAATCTCTCTGGAGAAAGAAAGATTGGGAAATTACCCATGAGTGCTCTGAACAGTAGCTCTTCATAAGGAGACTGTAAAATAGCAATCTCTCACAGTTCTGAGTGCCAGAAGCTGAGGGAGATCAGGTCTCACCAGTGGCAGAGCCTTTCATAAGGACACTAAGCCAGCCAAATTTACTTTCTAATCACATTCAGAAAAATGTAAAATTTAATTACTTTATAGATATTAGAGACCTTAAAAACAGTGAGCTTAATATGACTCCTGGTGAGTATTACCTTCTTATTTGGATCTAATAAATTTTAAAAATAAATTAAGAATTTAAAATAATATACAACTGACAAAAGCAAAAAAGGGGGGATTTTTATTAAGAAAGTTTTAAAGAGATTGGGGGATCATAGAGGTTAGGAATATTGGTTATTTTTGTGATAATATTTAAAAAACAAGTATATAATTTAGTAATATACTTGTGGGAAATGACTGAAACTGAGCTAAACCCATATTAGAAACTGAAGTTTGATGAAGGTTGCAAATGGACACTGTAAAAAACTAAGAAATGAGGCAGAAAAGAGTTAAAATGGCTAAGCCAGCATTAACTTTTTTCAAAGTTTTTTGAAACGTAGACTGAAATATTAATAACTAATATAGATTTCAATGGATAGACTTTTAGAACATGATGAGAAAAACTTTAAAAATGTTTACCTATATAGATATTATAGAGTTTGAAAGCATGGAAGAAATTGTGATTACCAAAATGCAAATACAAAAGACAAATGAAGAAAAGGATTTGGACGTGGAACAGCTGTGACAAGAAATCTTAGACAATGCTTCCTTATGGGATTTACAAAGTAGGTTAGTGAAAGGTTTGAAGACTCCCTTTAAATGCAAAAAAATGTGATGAAAAATCAAATCCTGCCAATATCATTGGAATGATTTTAAAGATTAAGGTTGTGCAGAGCAAAAAAGAAACACAAATTTGGGCTACTTGAACAGCGATAAACTATTTGTTGATATTTTTGGACCTTTTGCTGAACTGGGATCGAAAAGATGATTTCTGGACTTTATATAGATAAAAATTACATAAAAGATAAAAAGGGAGAACAGAAGGGGTCTAATTTGCAACTTTAAAAGAGGGTGAAAGTTAGTATATTAGCTTTTGCTTGGTGTGTCATCAATGTTCAAAGCCACTTCATTATTGTCTTTCTTTACATTATTGTCTTTTACCTTTCTCTTTTTCATATTTCTGCATTTTATGAACTTTTATTTTTTTTAACTACATTAAGACAAAAATTAGACCCATTCATATATCAATGTGAAAAATCCCTAATTCAGCCTCCAAAAAAGGATTCCTTTTTTACCTTATCAACATTTTAATTCAATTATCACATATTCATGTTTCAGATGTCTTAAATTTATAGATGCTTCAATTCACTGGTGCTTGTAAGTTTATGATGAACCAGAAAGTGAAGTTCCTCTAGGATATTTTGCAAGTACATGAAGTACCACACTATTTTTGGTTGAAAGAAAAATCAATGGTTTGTTGTGGGCCAGGTAGCCTGTACAGTTTGATTTGTCTCATGTAACCGTACACAGGAGCTGCTGAAAGGATACAATCTGATTCAAATCATTGCTGGCCAGAAGTCATCTGTCTTTAATGAGTCAATATGAGCAAAATACAAATGAGATAACTTTTGTTTTGTGCTTTTTTTTTTCCAGAAAAATGATATTAAATGTTCAAAATATGCTAGAATGTTAGAAGGGGACAAGACAGACAAATTTCCATAGAAATGGTGTAGGAGAATTCAAGCTATTATTTCTTTATTTTCTTAGCAGGGAACGTGGATCCAGTATCCTCTTGGCCAAATATCAAGTGGCTATGTCGGATTATATATAGAAAAACTGCTCTCAAAGAATGCTAACACTTCTTGTATATAGTAAGCGATTGTTGAAGAGAACAGTAGAAATGTAAGAGACAAACTCATGTTTTCAATAAATAAATCACTTTTCAGCTATCTCAAGAACCTAGACTATCACAGAATTCAGTAGTGCTCCTTCCTTTCGAGGTGGCATTTTATGTAGATGATCAAAGCCCTCCTCCCAACTTCTTTGTGGCATGACTGTTATATAGCAGTAGCATCCCAAGGCTCTGCAGATCAGAAATGAAGCCTAGAGATACTCATTCAGAACTGAAATAATTTCAGTGTTCTCCCTTTTCTCTCAGATAAATGAAAATGTGCTCTGTATAATGCAGCTTTGCAGAAAATATAATGCTCAGCAAAATCTAATGAATTTGGTGTCACAGGATGATGTTTAATAAGTTTCCTTCATGATGTATTGGTCAAGATGCTAGACTAGGACTGGGCAGTCCACCCTCAGCCATGGAAATTCATTGCAGGACTTAGGTACCGGCCTTTTCTCACAATCCAACATACACATAGGAATATTGTGTGGTTAAAATGAAGATAAATATGGGAGCTTATAGCAACAACTAGTGATACTATTATTGTTTTAAAAGATATCACTCAACAGTACAATATCCAAAGAGATTTTTTTCCCCAAAGTTTAAGCTTGTACAGAACCTTATCTCCATTTTAAATTTATTTATTGTGGGCAAATAAGTCTCAAATCTTAAACAAGTAACTCTAATAAACAAAACATAAAAATTTAAATCATAATTTAATCCCTCAATAAGAAGCATGGCAAAATATAATTAAAAATAATCATCATATTGTAATCGAGGATCTCAAAAACAACTCATAGTTGTTGCTTCACTAAGGTTTGCCCCCAAAGAATCAGGTCTTAATGGGTGTCTGAAAGGCCAAGAGGGTGAAGTCTTCTGAATCTCAGGAACTATGCCAGAGAATAGTCCTCAGTACGTGAGGAGAGAAGCTTTCTTTTCATCTGAGGCTCAGATCAAACTACTTTGATGCAATTAGACACAACAAAAATTGTACAACTGCAAGGAATAAAAAATCCAATAAACAATTAAAAAAAAGGTTTCTAACAGTTCACTCAGTTTAATGGTAGAGAGAGAGAAGCATTAAAACTCTGTGTGCTGAATTCCCTATCCAAACAATCTACTATTATTTATTTATAATACTCAGAATGCTACAAGCAGTGCATTTAATGAAAGAGTAATTAGTAATTGTTGTTCACACATATAGACATACATACACATAGTTTCTTTCTGAGACTGGCAGCAGGAAAAAGTTAAAAAAGACAGGTTTCAGTCACTGAAATAACACTTTTAAAAGTACTATCCTGCCAGAAAATGTCAGAAACAACTCCTTCATTCTGTTTAGGTTATAGATTAATTGGATAAACATTAAGAATTTAACACCCCCGGTATTCGCTTATGTAGTATGTTTGCTTCATTAAGCTCACAGCAGATTTTATGGCAGAATGTAGATTTCAGAGCCGGTTGTTGCAGTGGTTAAAGTGCTGGGATAGAAACTGGGAGACTGTGAGTTCTAGTTCCATCTTAGATACAAAAGCAGCTGGGTAATCCTGCCTCCCTAGGAGGCAGTGACAAACCACTTCTGATATCTAACAGAAGAAAACTGCACAGGCCTGTCCAATCTGTACTGACTCAAAGGTGCACATACCACAAAAACGTATTTCACATGGTTAGCTTAGAAGACTTAGAATAACAGAGTTGGAAGGACCTTCCAACTTCCTGCTCAAGCAGAAGACCCTATACCATTTCTGGCCAAGTGGCTGTCCAGTTTCTTCTTGAAAGCCTCCAGTGATGAAGCACCCACAACATTTGAAGGCAAGCTGTTCCATTGGTTGATTATTCTCACTGTCAGAAAATTTCTCCTTATTTCTAGGTTAAATCTCTCCTTGATCGGTTTCTATCCATTGTTCCTTGTCTGGCCTTTAGGTGCTTTGGAAAATAGGTTGTCCCCCTCTTCTCTGTGACAGCCCCTTAAATATTGGAACACTGCTATCATGGTCCTTCTCTTCACTAGACTAGCCATGCCCAGTTCTTGCAATCGTTCTTCATGTTTTAGCCTCCAGGCCCCTAATCAGCTTTGTGCTCTTCTTTTTCTGTATGAAAATAAACTTCAGAAACAAAAAAAAATTGTACAGAAAGAAATACTGCTAGACAGTTATAGATATTTCCACTGCTCTTTCATTAATAAGGCAAGGATATTTACTTTCCTAGAGTTTTAGATACATTCTGATCCCAAGTCCAAAATTCCCTCTTGCCAACATTTTATCATTTGGATCACTTTCATACAGAAAAACATGATCTGGACTCAGCAAATGTGTTTGAAATGGAATTACTGATTTTTTTCAAATAGCTTTTGCTTCGTGGTCATATTATCTGTAGCCATCATCTTTCCTCCCACCTGTTTAATACTTCTAACCATAACTAGATCTCAGTTCCTCGACTAAGGATCAGAAAAGACACACCACCACTTCACTATAATAGGGAATAAGATAGTGTGGCCTAGTAGTTAAGGCACCAGGCTAGAAAGCAGGAGACTGTACTGTATGTTCAAGTCCTGCCTTATGAAAGCCAGCTGGGTGACTTTGGGACAGTCACTCTCTCTCAGCCCAACCCAGCTCACAGGCTATTGTAAGGAAAATAAGAGGAAGATGTTTGATATGTTTGTCATCTTATTTGTAAAAAGAATGCAGGTGAGATATAAATACATTAAAATGGGAGGAATCTAGAGGCAGTCCTCCAACTTACACTGGGACTGAAATTTCATTTGTAAGTCTTCATATGATTT
The DNA here is from genome assembly GCA_034064705.1 of Bothrops alternatus. Classification (NCBI taxonomy): domain Eukaryota; kingdom Metazoa; phylum Chordata; class Lepidosauria; order Squamata; family Viperidae; genus Bothrops; species Bothrops alternatus. Next base: position 935,383 of record JARGCV010000007.1, read on the forward strand.
TGCCAATTTTTATAGAAGTCCTAAAATGAATGTGATAGTTCAGTAAATCACTTGGTTGTAAGTATAGTACAAATCAACCCTCACCAATGGAATCTTTTGCCATTGTTTGCCAGAAACTGGCAAAAATTCACAAGATGTGATCATATGCCTGTGGGACACTGATCATAAATATGAGCCAATTGCCAAGGACATGAATTGCGATCACTTGAACATGAGTGTACTGTGATGTGACATTTTCGATGGTCAGAAGTGCTTTACAAGTGCCCACATAACTTTGTACCCTTGTTAAACAATTGTAAGGTCAAGGACTGCCTATATACAGAATAATTTCATTAATGCTGCATAGTAGGCTAGTGATCTATGCCAACAGAAGTACTGGTATATGTAAAATTTTCTTGTTGATAGTATCTGTTTGGCTTAACAAGCAAATTGCACAGGAGGCAGGAGACTGAAAAATGCTGTCCACAGTGAACATCTAAGCTATTTTTAAAAAATTAAAAAACACAATGAACATAATTCTTCCCTAAAGCAGGTATGGGGCTTAGAAAACTATATAATAGTTTTTATAATGTTAGGAATAATAGAATCTTTAGCCAAGGAGAAAGCTGGGAAATTTTTAGAAGGTTAACAGACTGTAGCCTAGTTTTTCATATTGCAGTGAAACATGACATGTTCGTAAAACCTGTCTGATATCCAGACTCTATACACTGATGAATGAATGTCAGTGAAAAAGTCTTTCAAAATTGTGCCCAGACTTTTGCTTTCCTTTTACAGTTTTTCACAGAATGATACATACATTGGCAAGGGAATCTGGAACTGCCAACTCTTTTAACAAAGCCTTTGGAAAGTTCACAACATTTTGGAAAGTTCACAAAATTGAATTTAGGTGCATGGGGGGAGGGGGAATCTGGAAAACAGAAGAAGTAAAACCAAGTATTATCTCAGAAAGGAATTTTGCACTACAGTATGGCAAGAAAGCAAATTCACTTTGTTACCATTCCAGTGTTTATTTGGAAATAAACCAAGTTCCCTTGCACATTTGCATTAGCTAAGACCATACTCTCAGCTGAATCTAAGCACATAAACATACATTGGCAACATCGTTTTTCTGCCACATTCCCACAATGTTGCCTTTATCGCATTGCATGAGTGAGGCAGCCTTAAATATGTACTCCTTTCCTGTGATTGGTGTTAAGGCGGTCCAGAATTACTCCATGAGTGAGATAGGTGGTTTCTTAAATCTGATATATAAATTTCCTACGGTACTTATTGCAATCCCGCCCAAGGACATTCCAAAGGCATATATAATATCTTAGGCTTTGTCACCCATTACCTTGGATGGTTTTTGATAGCTATGGGGATTTGAAACTGTGGCAACAGATCCAGTTTAGTATAAGGATCAGGACTGCAGCAGCACTTTTCATGGTTTCTGCTGACTCAAGGGTGGCTAGAAAGCACCTCAACTCAATAGCTGAGAAAAACCCTAATTTTTTACAGTACATCCTGAAGCTAATTTATTTAATTAGAACAATTAATCAGTGGAACAACTTGCTTCCATAGTTGTGGGTGCTCCAACACTGGAAGTTTTTAAGAAGAGATTGGACAACTATTTGAAATGTTATAACATTTGAGCAGGAGGTGAACGAATTAAGTGAGACAGGAGTAATGAGGGGGGAAAACCACGAGCTTCAAACGTTTTCCCATGAGGGAAAAGTCCTTGAAAAAATAAACGACTTTCAATCTTTTCAGTACAGTCACCGGTGGCAGCAAACGCAGATCTCCTCGCCTTTAGCAACGCGGAAACCGCCGCGGGGGGGGGGGAGAGAGCCGCGCTTGAAGTTTCCGCAGCAACTAAGACGGCTGCTATAACCAACGTGTCCCCCCCCAAAAAAAACCGACACTTCATCAGAGCCCTCCCCCCCCCCCACATGCACCTGTTGACAAAGCCTCAGGGACGAACCGCGTTTAGCCCCGGGTCAGTCTAACATTCAACGAGAGATTCATTTCAGGCTCAAGGACAGGCCCTCGCCCCTCCTGCCCCCCCACTTGAAAAACATCCAAGGCCGTTGAACTAATCTCCCCGCCTCTTGCAACCAGCCTTGACAATTCGTACCTATCCATCACACACACACACACACACACCACACACACACACACACACACACACACACACACACACAGAGCGCAACACCAGCCCAAGACCTGCCAGAGCTCCGGTCCTTCCCTTCTCTCCCGCCTCCTTTCCCCGACCCCCAGCCAAACCCTTCCAGCGACTTTCAGGCAAATTACAGCCCTGAATCTATTGCGCTAGGCTCGCCCCATGCACGCAGGTAGGAGACGCGGCGGCATTTCACCTTCTCAGAGCACGTCGCACTTTCTCTCTCCCCTCCCCTCCCCTCCCCTCGGTCAACTCTATCTTTCTTACCCGCTCACAAACCCTTTGGACCCTCGGCAAAGAAAGCGCCCCCGCGGCTCCATCTGTTTTTTTTTTTTTTTTTACTTATTTACAACAGAGGAGCCCATCATAAGCATCCGTTTCTTCCTACTTGCTCTGCCCACCTTCTGGCTCAGCGCAATCCCGAACTACGGGGCAATCCTCGATTTTCCCGCCAAAATGGACTGCCGCCTCAGACGGGACGAGCCCAGCCCTTTGTGTTCCCGCCGGCTAAAGTCGTCGGAAGAAGCGTCTGCCCGGCCCGTTCTTGCCCAGCATTGCCTGCGAGATGGGCTGGCGCCCGGCTCTCACCCCAGTGATGACCGCCGAGTCCCCCGAGCAGAAGAAGAGCAGAAAGAGGAAAGGAAGGCAGGGAAGGCTTTTCATGGCGTCCTCCTGTATTTGTAGGTCTGTCCCGAGGCTGCGTCCGGCAGCTCTCCGTGCGCGGAGTACTCAGCTGGGGGCTCCCTCCGGACGGCAGCAACGTGAAGAAGAGCAGAGCTGAAGCTGCGGTCGCTGGAGCCGTTTTAAAGCCCCGGGCTGCTATTCAGAAGCAAGATGAGTCACTTCTCGAGCTACCCCGGCAACGCTGCCGTGCCGTCGGGGAGAGGGACCGGAATCCATACCCGTGAATCCATACGAAAGCCCGAGCTGAAATACGAAAGCGCATCTCGTCGTTATAGAGGAGGTATTCTTGGCGAGATGCAAAAAAGAGCAACGCAATTTCTAAAAACTAAGCAGAGGCCTAAGGCGAGCCTGGAAAGGGTTCACAGGGATGTAGGTTGCCTTAGGGAAAGCTTTTAGTAGTAGCCATAATCTTAGCCAAAGGAACAACAGTCACAGTGAATGTTAAAGCACTCAGAAATATACATGCAGATCTCACTAGGTAGCCATCATCTGGCTGAGAGAATTATTTTCATGGTGGATTAAGGCATGCAAATGAAAAAGAGACAATCTGGTGGTATAAGATTGATTTGAGTATGAAGGGCACCAGCTAAAATCTCTCATCCTGTTAAGCATCTCTTACAAGTTCCTTGCAACTGTTTTCAGAATCTGCTCCGTCCCTCATGCTCATATCTGTTCTGGGTGTTTCACAAGTTAAAATAATGTGAAATAAATAAATGGACAAATAAAGCCAGACATACAAGGCAAGACCATGCAACTAGCAGTATTGAAACTGAACAATTTTATTTTGGGGGTCTGGAAAGAATTGAATTGGACATATAAGCAGCAGATTTTCCACTTGAAAAATCTCATTATTTTGAACAAGCATAGGTAGAAAGATCTATATCAGTGTTTCTTAAAGTATGGTTGTAGGATCCCTGGAGATCCTTCAAGAGCCACTTGGGGTCCATGAAATATAAATTATTTGCCAGCCCATGTTGAAAAATAATACAATATTAAAATCCCATCAATCAATCATGACAGGCAGTAGCAGCAGTGAATGCATCAATTTTAATATTTCATATGGTAAATATAAATAAATATAACCCATATAAACACAAGCTTTTGAGGGGTTCTTCATAATTTTTTAAATAGAAAGGGGCCCTGAGAGAAAAATGTTTAAGAAACGTTGATCTATATAGTTAGATACATTTCAGGATACTGTTAAAACAGAATAATACAAAAAACCCTCTTCTCTATGGAATAGTGAAGATCTAATCTTTCACAATATTGTTAAGAAATAGCACTGATATAAATTTTCTTCTTGAAATGAAGTAGTGGGACTCTGCTGTCTTCTCCTGGCCTTCATTCAAAACTTGGTAGGAAATTGATGTCAAAAACAGAAAGAGGAGACATGTTGAAGGACACAAAAATCACTCAACAACAAGCTAATTGATACGTCCAGTTTAATGAAAATAAAGACCAGGGGTGTCATGATAGCAGTCTTCCAATATCTAAGGGGCTGCCACAATAAACATATTCTCTAAAGCACATGAAAGCAGAACAAAAAATGATGGATGGAAAACCAACCTAGAAATAAGGAGAAATTTCCTGAGATTTAGAACAATTAATCAGTGGAACAACTTGCCTTCAGAAGTTGTGTGTGCTCCATCACTGGAGGTTTTTAAAGAGAGATTGGACAATCATTTGTCTGAAGTAGTATACAGTCTCTTACATGAGCAGGGGGTTGGTCTACTAGAAGACCTCCAAGGTCCCTTCCAGTTCTGTTATTCTAGTGCAGGGGTGTCAAACTCAATTTCATTGAAGGCCACATCAGCATTGCGGTTGCCCTCGGGGGGGGGCGGGGGTGTGTGGCCAGGGTGGGTGTGGCCTACTGGGGGGCGTGGATGGAGTGGGTGTGGCCTACTGGGTGGATGTGGCCAGCTCTACATCATTCACATCAAGGGTGCCTGTGGGGGCCTGGGCAGGAGTGAAACAGATCTGAGGGTCTCTGGCAGAAGGGAGTGCGATCAGGGCAAGTGCCAAGGCATGGTCCACTGGAGGAGCCTCGGCCATGCCGTGGGGGGGGGCTGGATGGTGGCACAGACTGCCTGGAGCCCTGGTCAGCAGAGGTCAAACGCCCAGCTTGGCCCCCAAGCACCTGCGGCACCAAGCCCAGCCCCAGTTCCCCAAGGGGGTGCCCAGCTGCACTTACCTCCTTCTCAAGGCTGCTGCTGCTGTGCTTGTTCTCTTAGCCAGGTGGCTCATGATGGTACGAGGGCAAAGTTAGATGGAGGCCCATTCCATCTCCATGGGAGGCGACCCGGCTTTGTATCCAAATCTTCCTTAGAAATAGGATGGGAGACCCCAGGATAGGCCAGGAGGAGGGGGAAGGGGATGGTGAAAAGACAGCAGGGTAGGACTAAGGCAGGACTTCCCTCAAACCCTTCCTCTCCTTCCTTCCTCTCCTTCCTTCCTTCCTTCCTTCCTTCCTTCCTTCCTTCCTTCCTTCCTTCCTTCCTTCCTTCCTTCGGACAGAGTGGTGAGAAAATATTTGAGATGAGAGAGGGAAAAAAACAGGCAAGAAACACAGCTGGGGAGGTGTCACCCTTCGTGAGGAATGAAGAACTGCACCATCGCCTGGAAGTGGCCAACACATGGCGCTCACCTACTTCACATATCTGGCTTGATGGGCTCTGGGGGAGGGGATGTCATGAGCAGCGTGAGAGTCAATGTTACCTGCGCAATGCCGCCCAGCCTCTAGCCTGCCCAGTTTGGCAGGCAGCAAGGCGCTCGCCTCACAGCGCCGAGAGGCTGAGCCGAGTGGCGCGAATCTGAAAACAAGCGCGAGGCCACCCAGCCCCCAACCTGCCTGGTTTCGGCAGGCAGTGGGGCGCTTTCCTCAGAGTGCTAAGAGGTTCAGCCGGGAGGTTGAGGCTCGCCAGCTTTGCACCTTGCTCCCTGCTGAAACTGGGCAGGCTGGGATCTAGGCAGCATTGCAATTCTCATCAGATTCGCGCCACCCAGCTCACCTCTTGGTGCTGTGAGGAGAACGCCCTGCTGCCTGCAGAAACCCTTCCCCCGGAGCCCATCAAGCCGGATATGTGAAGTAGATGAAGGCCATTTGCTGGCCACTTCCAAGCGATGGTGCATTTCTTCATTCCTCACAAAGGGTGACACCTCCCCAGCATTAATAAATAAATAATGCACCCAGGGGGCAGGGGCGATGCGGCAGGGGCTGGTTCCTTGCTATTTCCAGACGGCCTTGTGGAGCTAAGACTGAATACGTTTCAGCATAGATGGCCACCACAAAATTGTACATTGGCTCCCGGCTGGCCTGGGCCAGGGCCAAGGCAGTTGGGGCCGTTCCCTCGCTGTTTCCAGGATGGCTTCGCGGGCCACATGAAACCACTTCGCGGGCCTTGTGTTTGACATGCCTGTTCTAGTGCATGAAGGAAACATTTAGAACAGGGGCCCCAACCCCCGGTCTGTGGACTAGTACTGGGCCCCCGGTCCGCAGAAAAATCTGTCTCCACGGAACCAGTCCCTGGTGCCCAAAATGTTGGGGACCTCTGATTTAGAAGACAATGGCTAAACCAGGGCCTGCCTAGGACCAGAAGGAATAAGTGTGGGCTTTCAAAACCCCCAGATTTCACCTCTGACCTCATCCACAGCAGGTCACCTAACCTCTCTTCCTAGATACTCTATGAACAAGTATACTATTTGGACATCATGAAGTTGTGATGGAAGAGCCTTGGTTTCATGCTACTTGAAATCAGTATGACTCAGAGTTGTTAATTTTACTTATGGCCCGGGGACCACGGATTTAGATAGAAGACTAGATTGTCAGGGGATGATGGCACAAGAAGAGGCAAGGTTTCACGTTTTCTAGGTTGAGTAAAGTTTTTAGATTTGTGCAATGGAAAAATATTGAAGAATTGAAAAGTTCTAAAATAGATATTTGAAGGAGCTATTAGCTAAGATCCACAAGCCTTTTTATTCATATGTCAGTTCTGTTTTACAGACTGCAGATTCATTTTAAAAACTCTTGTTCTATAGTATATATTTTTCACAGATGTCTTTTTTTAGGTATTCTAAATTCAGACTACAAAGTTGAAAACATTCTGTACTCCTCCAACACATATACACATGATTTTTAAAGTAGTCTGTAGTTTATCAGGGAAACTTTTCAGCCATTTGACCCAACAATCATAATTTTAATCTTAAACAAAATAAATACTAAGGTCATTTCAAAGGATGTGTGTGTGTGTGGAAATATTTTACTGTACCTCTATCAAATAAGGTTTTACACTGAAATATATGTCTAAGGCCCTTTACTTCTAAAACATTGTTTCTTCACTTCTACAACATTGTTTCTCTTACACCAGTGTTCTGAATGGGCAATTTATATTAATTACGTAATTTAACTGTTAGAGTGAAATAAAATATACTGTAAGAGTCATTTTTAAAATATATACATTTCTGGGGAAGTGGTGTCATAGTTCAGTTGTCCTACACTAGAATTTGCCTAAGAAAGAAAATGTTTAACTTAGTTTCAGTGTAGAAAACCAGTTTTGAATGTTCATCCACCTCCTGCCTGTTTAGATCACTGATAAAATGCTATTGTGATGGGGAGTGGAGGGAAAGAGACTATTAACCCAATAAATTCAACTCTCTGCTCAGTGCAGGAATCAAATATTTATCTGGTTATTTGAACTGATGTAGCAAAGTAAGAATGTTCTTCAGTTATTGCTTCCAATAATCTTAGGAAGTTTTCCTCAATGTTCACCTGAAATCTACTTTCTTATAATTTTAATGTTCTGTTATCAGGCAACAGAGCGTATTAGTGGCTCATATAATGTACACTCATCCTGGCTGTCCAGACAATTGACTTGTTTCAGGTCTAATTGATTAAGCAATGTCATCTAGCGCAGTGGTTCTCAACCTTTTTCAGGTTGAGACCCCACTTGCGCCACCCATGCGTGCCGTGACCCCGACCCGGGCGTGCGCGCACGCAACGGGTCAATCTGTGCATGCGCGGCACACGCGCGACAAAAAAAAACAAAAAAATAAAAAAAAAACAAAAAAACAAAATGGCGGACCGCGACGGGCCGATCCGCGCATGCGCGGTGCACGCGCGACGAAAAAAATAAAAAAATAAAAAAAATAAAAAACAAACAAAATGGCAGACCGCGACGGGCTGATCCGCGCATGCGCGACGCACGCACAACAGGCCGAACCGTGCATGCGCGGCGCGCGCGACAAAAAAAATAAAAAAAAACAAAAACAAAATGGCGGACCGCGGTGTCCGGCGACCCCCGCGAAACGGTCGTTCGACCCCAAATGGGGTCGCGACCCATAGGTTGAGAACCGCTGATCTAGCGGGACCTTCTCTGTCACTGTTGGCCATTCATTTCCTCCTCATTTTGAAGTTGAGGACAAGAAGCACTGTTTTTCAGTAATGGCTCTGGTATTCAAGCACTGTCACCCTCTGGAAATAAGATAGACCCCATCCTTTCACAAATTAATTAAAGTGGAGTTGTTGCAGAAGGCCTTTTAGGATTAATTGAAGTGTCACCTGTAGATGTTAGAGCAGCTGTTTGCTTTTAACCTATTTTATAGATAGCATAGAAAATACCTAAGGGGGGTAAAATCTTTCTGTTTCAGCTGACTAAAAGGATGAGAAGAATTCACTAGAGGGTTTTGTTAAATGCAGGAAAAAGTAGGAAGCTCAAGGAAAGAAAAAAGTAATTTTAAAAAGTTTCCGTCAGATTTCAAACCAGCAATTGTCTCTTTACAAAGAATATAGCTATTTGCTATAATAGTGGCATAATGTTTTTTTAAGCAGCTTTAGAGAACCTGGAATCAATCAAAGGGAAGTTCCTTTCTCTGAAAAGTATCCAGTGAACCATTACTGGGTTTAGTGTGCAACAAACTGAACTTTGATACACCAGTTGGATGAGGAAACCTCATAAATGTACTTAAAAAATGGGACAGAAAAATGTGCTCTCTGGCTGCAGGGAGTAGGTGGAATAATTGGGGGGGGAGGAGTTAGGCTTTCCGTTTCTTTTATCAAACCAGCTGGAAATCCATTTGAAATATTCCTAAGGTAGGCACATTTTTCCATTATAAAAACAAGTGTGGGAAGCTGAAGTGCTATCCCAAGTAACTGAACTTTTTACATGTTAACAAAATAAGTAGATAGCTTTTAAAACCTCAGTTTCTTTTTATGTGCAAACGCATAGCTATTTTTAACTTTTCAACAGAGTTGATAAAAATAAATCAATTTTAACTTTCAGTATTAGTGAAAGCTAATTGTGTGTGAGTAGGAACTGGAAAATTCATCAACTGAAGTGATAGGGTAAAACAAAAGGCATAGGTTATTGAACAATAGTTGTATAAATACAGTAGCTCTCTAAAAGGATAAGGAGTGATTAATTGCAATTGCAAAATGCATCTATGAACGCTTCCTTCAGAAATCTTGCTTATTAACCAGTGGTTTAAATTGTTTTCTAGTCTGCTAAAAGAAACATTTCAATTTGTTTAGGGTTGGTCATTACATTCTATGTTGCAAGCAACACAAAGGTATTTTTCTAAACTAGTTCTTTATATAAAGAACAATAAAGCTGAATATTAGAGATAAAGTGATGCCTTTGGTTTAGCTTAGGTAATATTTTTCAATATTTTAGAAGTGCATTTCTTGAACTGCATATTAAGAAAATAATATTTCTCTGATGATGTTTTTAAAAGTAGATAAAGTACATCTATTTTTGAAAACTGAAATGTTGTGGAGAACATTAGCATTTACATTTAGACACCCTTTTGACAAATCTATAAGTCAAGATGTAAACATTTTTGTGTTTTTGCTCATTCTAATGTTGATAAATTGGAATGATTCTCACTGCAAAACAAGATTTAAAACATTACTTATGTATTTATTTGATTACTGACAGAACAGTACTTGTAATACATGCTAGTTGCCAAGCACCTGAATTTTGATCACATAACCATGGGGATGTTGCAAGGATCATTAGTGTGAAAACCTGACATATTATATCACTGTTTTCAGTGCTGTTGTAACTTCAAATGGTCACTAAATGAATGGTTGTAAGTCAAGGTCTACCCGTAATGTGCTAGGTATATAGTGTGGGAATTTGTATGTGAGTTTATATAATATAGGAAAGAGCGCATAGAAATGGTTTCTGGAATATACTAAACAAAAGTTGGAAAAATTGAATGTGGGATTCTTGGTGCTGTCCAAGTTTGGTTGTTTTCTTCCAGACATTTCATTAGTCAACTATGTAACATCATCAGTGCTAGAAGGGAGTGGGGTTTGCTCTCTGTTTCTATACAAGTGGCTTCCCCGGTCAGTGTTGGTATTGTTTGATTAAGCTGTTGTTTAGTATTAGCTTGTTTCTCTGAGTTGATAGTTCAACTGAACTATCAGGAAGCATTATTATTATTATTATTATTATTATTATTATTATTATTATTATTATTATTATTTGACTTCTATGCCGCCCTATTCCGGAGAACTCAGGGCAGCTCACAACATAATAGAAATCAACATTTAAAAATACATGTATATAAAACCCCTTAATTTAAAAAAACCCCAATCATTCAACATACACACAGACATACACTGGCTTGGGGCAAGATGTTAGCTGCCCCAGGCCTGCCGGCAGAGGTGTGTTTTAAGTAATTTATGAAAGGCAGAGAGGGTGGGGGCGACACGGATCTCCGGGGGAAGTTGGTTCCAGAGGGCCGGGGCCGCAACAGAGAAGGCTCTTCCCCTAGGCCCCCGCCAGGCGACACTGTCTGGCTGATGGGACCTGGAGAAGGCCGACTCTGTGGGCCCTAACTGGCCGCTGGGATTCATGGGGCAGCAGACGGTCCCGTAAGTAAGCATATTCCTCAGTTATTGTACTACAGAAGGAATGGGATTGCCTGATTGCAGGACTCTGCCTATCATGTCTAGACTACCTTCTGTGACCTTACTCCTACATCTCATTTTTGTCAGTCCTAGAATTGAATATTTTTTAATTAAAAAAGGCAAATTGGAGTCATGAAAGGAACTGTGTAATAAATTGCACTTTTATTTAAGATTTTTTTTCTCCTTTTCTTTTTTTTATACAAGCATCCTATGCTGTCGTCATTATTCCTCCAGATTCTGTTCAAGAGGATGGTCTTATTCTTCCATCATTACACTACTTCAGCATTGCATTAAACTTGCAGTGAAGAGCCATGGGGTTAAAACTCTTATTGTACTGCCAGCTAAGTGGTAAAGTGCTAGTATACAATTTTGATAAACTACTATTTAATTTACCAGCTGCTAATTGCTTTTGCGATTCTGCAGAGGATATGAAGCAGCAACATCCACAAGTCAACGTAAGTTGTGTTCACATGAGTTTGTGCCAGGGAATTGTTTACGTGTAGTCAGGGCAAGGTTGTCAGAGGAGAATCTTTATGCTAAGAAACATTGACTTCACTACTCTTGTACAAATTTGAAAGACCAGTGCCACAGCAGGCAAGGAAAGGAGTTATCAATCAAGCCAATATACACATGTCTCATCCACTATTAGTTTACTTGACTTTACCCCTGATATAATGAATAGTGCTGAATAGAATATTTTATATATTCTAGGGTTTTCATTGACATTGTCAGCCAGGGCTGAGCAACATTGCTTTAACATCAAAGATGATTTAAGCATGATTCACTCATAAACAGAGGCCAAAATGAAAGTAACTTCATGAGGACATGGTAAAAAGAAATATATTATAGAAGCTGCCAGGAATGTTTTGTTCTGTGGTTAGGTACAAGGTTGTGCCAGTGGACCTTCAAAAAAGATCCTGTGCAGCTGCTATTTATTGTTTTATTTTATATGGAAAAATGACAGTGAGTTGCCACATAAAATGTGTTCATTCAAAACAACCGAAAATATTAGAACAAGATTTTTCTTCTCCTGAAAGTCAACATTGAACATAACCTATTTTTTTAAAAAAAGTATTCCATTTTATTTATTGATTGATTAATTACACCGATTTATATAGTGGCCGATCTCACAAACAAGTGACTCTGGGTGGTGTACCATATATCACAGAGATAAAATCAGTTAATAAATTACTGCTTTTAGATGATTAGAATGCAGTATTGCAGGCTAACTCTGCTCACTGCCAGGAGTTTGATCCTGACCCCTCAAAGGTTGATTCAGCCTTTCATCCTTCTGAGGTCAGTAAAATGAGGACTCAAATTGTTGGCGGCAATATGCTGACTCTGAACTGCTTAGAAAGTGCTGTAAAGCACTGTGGAGCAATATATAAGCCTAAATTGTATTGCATATTGTTAATAAGCAGTAAGTAATTCTACCAAATCAAGACTAAAACAATGAATGAATGAACTAATGAGTGTGTGTTTAAGTAAGGACTACACTATACTTAACACAGGCATATCAAACTCGCGACGTATCGTGACGTATCGTGACATATCGTGACTTTCCCCCCATTGCCGGCAATGGGGTGGGCACGGTTTTGGTGTGATGCTTCCGGCCTGTGGGCTGGCAGTTTGACATGCCTGCCTTAACATCTATATACATTGCATAATGATTATTCAAAAAAAATGTTTGCATTTATTTACAATGAATTATTTTCAATTTTTTTTATAAGACTTCCTTCAGCTCTTTAAAGGACATTTGTATCTGACAAAATTACTTTCTTATTTTCTGCTGGCTACAAATGTTTTTGTTTTTTTTTTTAAAAAATACATGTGGAAAGAAACATGGATATGTATTTGAAATCTGTATTTTTAAGATTTGAAGAGTACCTGCATACTGCTTTGAGTCTGAGTAGTAAATCTTCTGGAACATGAATGCATAATGAAATTTAGCGCCAGACAATAGAATCATGCTAATAGGAACAAAGCAGACTGGTCCTGTAAGCAGGATGACTCGGGTATGAAGATAGTAATTTTGGAATTATTAAATCTGAATGCTACCATAAAATAATTAGGGTGCAACAAAGATTTGTCAAAATATGTCACCAGAAAAAAAAAATTCATTGAAAGAGTTTATTAAGTAGTTGTTTAATGTTTACTTCAGAGGCTTCCCAATTTTGGAATGCATATGGTGATAGAAATAACTGGAAGGGGGTATTTAGTCTTTCAAATCTAATTTACTGCTCAGGAAAGGAATCTAGGTTAGATTCTAACTAACTGAGAGGTGCTAGAATATGTCCAGCTTCTCCTTAACTAACACATCCTAACAATGGGTATTCCACATTGTCTTTGAGTAATTGATTCCACTGTTAAAGTACTTTTTTTGTTAAGACGTTTTTGCTAACATTCAACTTGCAGCTGCCTGCCTATAATTTATGTCTATTACTGTTATGTCTGGCCCTTCTCAGCTTAGTAAAATCCACAGTAGTATGTCTTTAAGAGTTTTATTTAACACCTTTCAAGAGATTCATTGCAAAGCAAGCTGCTGGCATTTTGTTGGCCTGAACGGCCAATTCTGATTTATTTACATTCTGCTTAAACATGCTCTCCCTCCCTTCCAATTAACTCACTCTTTATCTGTAAAGTTGTCCAAGAGCTCATTAATCTTCCGTAGAGTCCAAAAACACCAGAAAACTAAGTTCAAGCGAACTGGGCAAGGCATCAAGCTACTCCTTGATAGTAACGTTGCTCGTGACAAAGAATTAGTCCCTCCTTTATCTTCTAATATAGTTTCCGATACGTCACTTCCCCCATTACTTCCTTTTTCCACGTAACTGACACCTCCGCCTATCAAACCTTTGGAATCTCGGATCAAGCCATCTCTCTTCCTGTTCCAAATCTGACTCATCATTTTGAGAGTCTGAGTCAGACTGCATACAAATCTCCTCATTATCTAGCTCGGCTGCCGGGAGGGGAAAACACCCAGAGGGGCCTGGTTGTTCTTCATCATCTGACATTTCCCCAGCTGGTCTAGAGACACTCACAACAATTACTTAATATTATTTTGGGATGAAAGAAAACAGGTTATAGTCTCATTTGAATGACACACATTTGGGTATTTAAAGAACACTTTCATTTCCTTCTACTGTCAACTTTTCCAAAAATAGCCCTGTATTTTTGTAGTTATTTAGATTATTAAATAGTGCATATTAAATAGAGTAATACCTGCTTTTGGAGATAAGAATTATCAAATTCATGGTATGTTTACATAAAATAAACGTGTTTTACTTAATCAGGATAAAGAGAAGATGAGTTTTTATTTACATGGCTGCAGCATTCAAAATAACAACAACAACAAAACAATAATAATGTTGGAAGGGACTTTGAGGTCATCTAGTCTAGCCCCCTGCTCAGGCAGGAAACACTATACCATTTCAGACAAATGGCTGTCCAGTCTCTTCTTTAAACTTCCAATTTGGAACATTCAAAAACTAGTTTGAATCAGGGGTCCCCAACCCTCGGTCTCTGGACCGGGACCGGGCCACGGCATGCCAGCAACTGGTCCGCACAAACAAGCAAAGCCCCATCTGTGGGATGCAGGCAGCACACAAAACCTCTCCGGTCCATGGAAAAACCTCTCTCCACGGAACTGGTCCTTGGTGAACAAAGCTGCGACAGACAACTGACATCTACAGTGAGTATGAAATTGAAAGATTAAAGCTGATGAACATCCATGTTTTGATACCATACCAATATATTTGAGAGACAAAGAAGAGGGGGTCAAATTATTCTCCAAAGCACCAGAGAGCAGAACAAGAAACAATGGTTGGAAATTGATCAAAGAGAGAAGCAATCTGGAGTAAGTTCCTAACAGTGAGGACAATTAACCATGGAACAGCTTGCCTTCAGAAATTGTGGGTGCTCCATCACTGGAGATCTTTAAGAAGAGACTGGACAGTCACTTGTCTGAGATGGTATAGGTTCTCCTGCTTGAGCGGGGGGCTAGACTAGAAGACTTCCAAGGTCCCTTCCAGCTATATTCTAAATATTTGGCACCATATATATTACATACTATATTTAAAAAAATATTTTCTATTGACAGTATTTAAATGTTATACTTGATATGTTGCTGACCACATATCAAGTGAATGTTCAATTTGATCACTGATGAAGCTTAGAAAGTCTGCCTAATTAGCATTCTGATAAAGAGCTTGTCTATATAATTAAGTTAATTATCCAGATATAAATACATGGCTGTGTTTCACTGTAGGCCTGAAGCTGTGCTTCTTCTAGCATTTTATAGACATGAATTAATGTTGACAAGCTGAAATTGCCCCTGTATTCTTCTCTGACTGTTTGATATTCAGAATTACATATATGCAACCAGAAAATAAATTTATAAATAAACAGTTTTAAAGGCATGGTTCCCACTATTTCAATTTATTTTTATGTTTCTCCTAACATTTAACCAGGTCTTACTTCCATGCAGCAAAGTGGAAAGAATACTGTTACATACAGTCATTTTTGCTTTTTTACAAAATATTCATTCCTTCACTGTTTACCCACATGTATATATTTTGCAATCTACTTTTCTATCTGTAATAAAAATTCTACCAATGGATATTAATTCACTTATTGCCTTTACTTTTTCACAACTTATGTATAGTTTTCTATTTGCAACCTTTGTGTTTGATACATTAATTTTCAAATCCATACTCTTAATTGTGTCATCTAATCTATCTAAGATTTGCTGCAAATTATTTAGGTTTTCATTCAACATGGCATTATATGCATAGAAAGATGCATATGTATTCCTATTTCCAAGTAAGCCATGTCTATTATTACCACAAGTATTCCTTATATATTTAACCATAAAATATTAAATAAGTAAGAAGTTATCATAAATACACCAAGCATCCAGTTTATTCTTATGTATACTTTACTTCCACCATAGTGTATCATACTTCATTCAATAAACAATGTACAATTCCTTATTTATGAATATTCATACATTTCTCTGTGATAGGACCAAAATACCAAGGACTTTTTGCTGACAACCAAAAATCTGGTTTGTATAACAAGCCATGCTGTATTAGCAGATTTTGCACATTCTCAACTCTCATATGCTTCAAATCAGAATTCTCTCAAACAACCAGAATTTCCCCCCTATATTTTTAGCTTATGCTCTTGCTAGCTTATTATTCTTGCTAATACTAGCAAGGAATATAAAGTGACTTTAAGTGTCTCCCCACATGGCTTTATCATCAATAATATGAATGAGAAAAGAAATACATTAACAGTGAGGAAATATAATGTTAATAATAAATAATGGGATTTATTTATATGGAATACCAAAAGCAAACCAAGCCACTTAAGCCTTAATAGTAAATAAATTTTCCTGTGTTCCTACATAGTTTGCACTATTGTAATGAACTCTAATAAATTCACTGGACAACATGTTAAATAAAGAAATGAAAGACTCTAATTTGCTGGTTCATTACACCAATTGATTTGTAGAGCACCAAACATATCACTGTGTTTTGTATCTCTGAAAAACAAATGAAGGCAAAGAATACTGCTGTAGTGCAGTGTGGTGCATAATGAACAGCTCAAAAGCCCTGAATCTGTTTCATCGCAAAATAGATATATAAGATGATTGTTATTTCATTGCCAAAATCTGTCAAATATTATATGCCTTCAATAATTATGGGGCTATCTGATTTGAATATTTAAAAAGGTTTAGCTATCATTTGAAAAAGCTTAAGCATCCCCTTTTGATACTTTATATTTTGATGATATTTTCCCTCTAACAATATGTTTTCTTGGGGTAGTAGGCATCGATCTGCTTGTAGTATAAGAGGATACAAGTAGCTTGCCAATTACCCACTGAATGGTTGAAATACAACAATAAAATTACTGAATGTTAAGTTGCAAAATATTGAGCTGCTTTTCAAGAGGGGTTTAAAGGTAAGAATGGCAGCAGTTTCTCTATCCCAGACGTTATATTTCTATCACCATCTTTCATTCTCATTAAAATGCCAAAAATGGTCCCCCCAAAAGACAGCCATATCATTTTAGTTGAATCATCCTATAGAACCCACCATCTGGGATTACTTATGTCCTAGAAAGTTGAAATTCTGAATTATAGCCTTAACCTTTCAGAATATTTACTAATGGGTTATTACATCTTGGAAATTTCCTATTAAATTTTAATCTTATAGAAGTGCTTTAGCAAATCTTGCACTGAAATAAGGGTTGGATAAAATGATGTCTGAGCTCTTTACCAATTCAATAATTTTGTTAAATCTTTTTCAAGAAAGGAGTACATCAATTGTTACGGTATGCAGCCAGAAATCTGTAAGTGTACAATAAATGTTTGGCTTTATGAGGGCCAAACATTTTTCTAAGTTAGTAGTAGTGATAGTGACCTCCCTCACTGAGAAATTATTTCTAGTTTTTCATGATTTACTTTTGATAATAAAATTGGTGGTGCTTTCTAAGAACTCTTTAGACCAGTGTTTCTCAACCTGGGCAACTTTAAGAAGTCTAGACTTCAAGTCCCAGAATGGAATGGGACAACTCGCCATGGACAACTCGCCATGGACAACTCGCCATGGACAACTCGCCATGGACAACTTGCTACAGGACAACGTGCTGCGGGAAAATTCAACAATTCAATTTCATTGTTTAAAATAGTTAAAAAAATTATTTTAATTTTTGCCATTCAAATTTCATTTTGTTCCTCTTTCAGCATCCTTTCTTGAATGATCCTATTCACTATTTCTTCCATATTAATGTAACTTGTGTCCCGTGGTGAATTATCCGGTGGCAGACTGGCCATGGCAAATTGTCCTGTGGCAAGTTGGTTGTGGGGAGTTGGCCACTCGCAATTTGGCTGCATGGAATTCTGGCAGTTCTTAAAGTTGCCCAGGTTGAGAAATACTGCTTTAGACCGTCCATTCTCCATTCTTGGCATGATGTCTCTAACAGCCTGAATATATGACTCATACAGAATGTTGTGTATCTCTTCTTTGCTTTGGATTGGATTTAGCCTCAAACAGCAGACTGAACATGAATACGTTCTTACTGTTCATCTACACTTATTAATAATATATTTTTAAATGTCAAGAATGTATACAGTGTTGGATTCTTTCGCTGACACCTTTTTCCTGAAATTCTAATTCCTCAAATGATCTCTCGTATTGCTTTACTTAAGTAATAAACAGGCATAGAAGGAAACCCTATAGCTTAGTGGCTAAGGAGGCATCACGATTTTAATGCAATTACAGTATCTTCTTTTGAGCATATCCAACAATATTTCATATTGTTTCATATCCATTGCTTAGCAATGGAGTTGTCATTCCAATTACCATAGTTAAGCAAGAGCTATCTGTACTGGATTCTGCTTAAGATCTACTGATAACTCTGTGGTCATTGTTCCTAGTTTGCTCAGTGAAACATGTGACACCAGCTTTATGAGGGCCAAACATTTTTCTAAGTTAGTAGTAGTGATAACGGTAGTGATAGTGACCTCCCTCACTGAAAAATTATTTCTAGTTTTTCATGATTTACTTTTGATAATAAAGCGCCGTGTAGAATTCATTTCTGTTTTTTCATTACTTAATGTTAAAAAAATATATTAGATACAATCATACAAATGAAAGATATATTTTCAGTTAAGGGATAATAACATTCCAAGGACAATAGAATCTGGTTCACATCCTATAGTCTCATTAGCATTTTAGTCAATAAATTAAAGCCCCTTACTTGTAGCATAGTTCTGTTAATCTATCCACAATATTCAATTTCCTTACACTGATAGGGCTGATTTATTGGTTCTCTTTTCTTTTAATGGCAGAAGCTGCAGAGTAACCCCATAAATTTTATTTTCAGTTTTGATACTCAAGGTTATTAATAAAAAGATTTTACTTTATCACAACTAGAAATGAGCTCAGCCTTGTCTAATGGTATTACTTATAATTGCTAAAGGCAATATTATATTGTATTTGTTCGTGTGTCCTTGTTGAATGACACATATGTGTGATTTTTGATAACAGGAAAAACAAATGCATTTGAACACCACAAACCACTAGTAGTAATTATTATTAAATATAATGACTATTAGTGGTTTGTGCTGTTCAAGATGATTCCTGGGGGAAACAGAATGACTACAATACTGGATATTGAGAAGTCATCTCAGTTGGAATCGAGAAGTCACCATAGTAGAACAAAAGACTAAAATTGTAGACAAAGCACATATTCTAAAGCAGTTAAGGGTATTTTAGAACAGACTATACAGCTCTGACACAGAGTTGACTGACTTAGCTTGCTTATGACTGAATTTTAGTCTTCCATGAAACATGAGTCCATTATCACTTTCATATTTTATAAATGACGTTAAGTAAAGAAATAGGATGGTCATCAGATTTGTAGATGTCACAACACTAAGGGTGGAGAGGTTGCTAGCACCTCAAAAGACAGGTTCAAGTTTTAAAGGGATATTGCTAGACCTCAGCATTAGACCATATCTAACAAAATGGAGTTTCATGGTGAAAAATGTATAGTAGCAAAAAGAAAATGCAGTGGTATTAGATAGATGGTATCTGCTCAGCCATAGTACTTGTCACAGCTGCTAAAAGGACTAATACGCAATCTGAGATGGCATCAAAATCACAGGAAGTATGTGCTGCATTGGTCAGATGCACCTGGAATACTGGAAGACTGTGTCCACTTCTGGTCATCACAGTTCAAAAATGAGGAGCTGGAGCGACAAAGATTGGGTGAGAGAAGGGTAGCTCTTGAAGGCTGACGCCTATGAAGAACTCGTAAAGGAATCCGGCACGTTTGGCCTAAAGAAGAGAAGTCTGACAGCAGTTTTCAAACACTTGAAGGGATGCCACAGGAAGGAAAATGTGAATTTATTCTATGATTGTTCTATTGTTTTAGAATTCTATTCTATTATTTCTTGGAAGAACTGACAGGTGGAAGCTTTAAAGAATGAGATCAAAACTCTTTGCCTTCTGGAGTTTTATAGATGGTACATTGCTGGAGGTTTTCAATCAAAATATTGAGCAGCCATTTGTCTTGGTTAGTCTGAGTATTTCTACTCTGGACAGAGGATTTACTAGAAGATTTACAAGGTACCATCGGACCCAATTATTTTAGTCTATTGCTGATAATGATGGTCCCCCAGATGTCACACTCTAAGTGCAATATTAGGGGGGGGCATTTGTGTGTTGTTATTTAGGAAAAAATTATTGTGGGGAAGGAAAGTAATATATTCAGCAACTGTTCATGTCTGTCTTCAAAACTGAATGGTACATGAAACCAGGATCAGTTGCCCAATGGAAAGTGAACGATGACTGAACTACACCTTTGAGCAGCATGCAAAACTTTTCTTAGTTAAGCTAATTCCATCCCATTTTCTCCAAAGCATTTTCTTTGCTTTGTATGAGCTGAGAGATAACAAGCTCTCCACTTGACCTCAATTAGATAATAATTCCCCACTTTCCCTATAACTAGGCATCCACCCCTAGCTAAATGCCTAACAATGTAAACTATATGTAATGTTCCCTTGCTGAGCTTAACTATTCAGCTGTTTCTTGACTTACTTTCCCAAGTGCTATAGGTATAATTGCAAAAGGGAGGGGAAGCGGACCAAGGACTGTAAAATGGTTTCTTCATCCTCAGCAATCTTATGATAAATATTTGTGAGCTCTCTTAGCTAACTGGCTGAAGCACTTGTTTTATTTTATGGAGAAGGCCAGTATATAGCCTATTATTCTTAAAACTTCTCTCTGCTTTTAATCCCTGAGAATTAGCTCTGCACTGTAAAAGAATGATATTGTTACCATCACTAATTAATGGATCGATTAAGTGAGTGAATTTCCAATCCCAACAAGACAATACTTTAAAAAAAATAGCTTTCTAAAGAAATAAGGACAAAAATATAACAACAGGAGGCCAATATTTAGTCTAGGCCAACCTGAACCTGCCTACACAGGCAGCAGTATCATAATAACTGGTTAGCTTGAGGCAATATTTTGTTTATTCTTATGATAAATCTTTTGAGTCTCAATTAGTTACTTGATTAAATAAGAATTTATTGTCAAAGTCCATCAATCTTAGAAAGCCCCAAAGCAAGTAAACCCTATATTTCTGGAGGCACTGAGATTTTGAAGGATCCTTGGTCTATTCAACTTTCTTTCATGCCTCAAACTGGAAAGGAACTTGGAAAAAAAAATCACATAAACTGGTTTAAATTCTTTTTCATTTTGTAAAAATTGGGAAGAAATGTGGGACTTAAGGGCACATAATTTTTTTCATTAAGGAGTTCAAAAATAAACTGCAGCTTCACTTCTGTCAACCTTAAATTTCAGGGAACTCATGAGTCAGCTTACTGCAGAACACCAAAATTTTCTCATCCTCTCTCTACACAAAAAGAAGAAAAAGTTACTAATTGCTGGCAATTCCTCCTCATCCCAACAGTTTTGTATTCATTGTGTTATTTGGCTAGTTGTAAAAAAAAAAAAAGAGTGGTTGCTATAAGAAAAATATTTCTGTCTATTAAACAACCTTTCTACCGGCATTTAACCATTCTTGTGAGTGCTGAGGGTGAAAATATATTATACTGACATTTTTGCAATTTACTTGCACCTATATCTTTAATCATACTTCCAGGCTGCTATGCCATAGTGGCTAAACTGTGGGAAAGAGGAAAAGATACATTCTAATTAAATAATGCCTATACTCCAGCACCAGGAACTGTATGCTAAATTTTAGAGCTATATGGGAAAATGAGGAAACTATTTCTGCCACTGCAAATCAGAATAGAAACAAGAGAAAAATTTGGAACATTGAAAATATTATGGGAACCTAAGGGTTTGGTTAAATGCCAGGTTTTTATTATTTTATTTTATTATTTTATTTTTATTTTGTTCAATTCCTATAGCCACCAACTCAACCAAGGGCAGCTTTCAATTCTAAAAATTGTAGAGGAGGAGGGAGTGAAAAAGAAACCCACATTTCTCCCACTTTATTAACAGGGATTGCAACTAAAAAACTGGACCTGAAATTCTACCGGATGAGAAAAAAGATGAGGACTAAGAGCATGTTCGGTATTTCATTTTAGCATGTCAAAATCTAGAATGGGAGTTGACAGCTGATTAAATGGTCCATATATTTTTTTTCCCCTAAAGAATTTAAAAAGCAGTGTCAGTGGAACCAAGGGCAGCCTCCAGAGACTGTTTATTAAGAATGCAGTTTACCAATTTTCAATAGAATCATAGTTACAGTATGGCAAGAAAAACCAAATACACAGGTATAGTATAGGTGGTACTTTGCCCAATAGTAGCAACTGTGAGAAGGATCTTGGAGTCCTAGTGGATAATCACTTAAATATGAGCTAGCAGTGTGCTTCAGGTGCCAAAAAAGCCAACACATTAACAGAGAGATAGAATCAAGATCACGTGAAATGTTAATACCACTTTACAATGTCTTGGTAAGGCCACACTTGGAATACTGCATCCAGTTTTGGTCACCACAATGTAAAAAAGATGTTGAGACTCTAGAAAGAGTACAGAGAAGAGCAATAAAGATGATCAGGGGACTGGAGACTAAAACATATAAGGAACGGCTGCTGGAATTGGGTATGTCTAGTTTAATGAAGAGAAGGACAAGGGGGGACATGATAGCAGTGTTCCAATATCTCAGGGGTTGCCACAAAAAAGAGGGAGTCAAGCTATTCTCCAAAGCACTTGAAGGCAGGACAAGAAGCAATGGGTGGAAACTAACCAAAGAGAGAAGCAACCTAGAACTAAGGAGAAATTTCCTGATAGTTAGAACAATTAATCAGTAGAACAACCTGCCTCCAGAAGTGGTGAATGCTCCAACATTGGAAGTTTTTAAGAAGAGACTGGACAACCATTTGTCTGAAATGGTATAGGGTTTCCTGCCTGAGCAGGGGGTTGAACTAGATGACCTCCAAAGTCCCTTCCAATTTTATTATTGTTATTGTTATATTTCACATAACATATATGTGCATGGAAATTAGATGGACTTGCCTATAGTACTGTTTTCTCTCTATGAATCTTCCAATCCCTTTTTTCTTTTTGAAAAATGCACTGGAACATTAAGTTTATTCAACTTGCTGGGTCATTTGGAAGCTTCTTATCCAGTATGTCTTCTCTCCTCACTTAGTTCCCATGACTGTGCTCACCAGTTACAAGTCTAAATTCCCCAACTAAATGGCCTCTTTGTTTCTTCTCAACTGATCTTTAGAAAATGATTAAAGCAAGTATGGGAACTGAAGCCCCATCTGTCTGATGATGAATCAAAAGCTAATGTAAGTGACTCTTTAAACATGGAGCTAATTAAGAAATTTGTCCAAGAGCACAGCATGATTAGCTTTGCCACAGTAGTAAGCAAGCAACAATTGAGCTGGAAGGGGAGAACAAAGCAGGCTGGAAACGCAGTATGTATCGCAAGGCAGGGACCTAGAAAACAGAAAGGCTAATCAACATAATTAAACAAATATCTCAATGCCCCTAATGATTAGTGATTAATTCATAATCTGTTCCCACATCTTTCTCCTAACAAATTAGAGACACCATTGTATATGTTCTATAGTATACTGCCCAGTTCTGGGATACTACATGTAGGATTGTAAGTAGGATCTCTTGGTGATTTATGGAAAGGAAATAAAAGCCAAACAAGCACTTAAGCTACAAATGTGCTTAAAATAACAAATTGTTTTTGAAGATTACTTGATGTATTTCTTGGTCTAAGGTGGGGGCTAGGAAAGGGAACTTGAAGACAACCACTTCATTCAGTGACTAAGATTTCAGTTGCAGTTGTGGTTGTAAGTTGAGAACCACTTACATAGTCAAAATTCTAAAGTCTCTCTATTTTCCCCTATCAAAATTCCATAACAAAACCTCTAAATTTAGGGGGCCATTTAATAGTGTTACGTGGCCCTTTCTATCAAAACACTCACTCTTCAGTACTTCGTGTCCTATAATGGGGACAGGAAGATATAGGTAAAAATTAAGCATTTATTTTTGTGCCCCTTTTTGCCTATCACTCTGCCTGCTTTTTGCCTAAGATACTGATATCTAAGGTAACTTCTGTCCACACACATGTATGTAGAGTATAGACTTTTTAAAAATGTTCTCCTAATGTGATGTAATTAATCCAGGTGCTAGGCTTCGCTTTCTATAAATAAATCTTCCTTCTGTTAGTGTTACAAACTCTGTTTCACTAATCTTTGCTCAGGTCAGATTCCTATCTCAGGAATTCTCACATGAATATTCAAATGCTTCTGCTTCCAGAATTTTCCACTATGGCCTTTGTTTCCTCTATTCTATTCTTTCTATTAAGCATCACCTCTTCACAAGGCTGCCCATCTCCTGCTTTCAAGGCACACAAAACTTTCTTCTTATTAAATACCCAGAAATTTAGCCAATGATACTCTAAAAAGGATAAAACATGGAGACGTTAGTGTTTATTTAAACTCACATTGTTATGATTTGGACTATCTGTTGATCTAGTCGACATAATATCTTTGAAAAAATAAAGCATTTTTGTTATTGTTGTGGCAGATTGTTTTTAGAAATAATGTTGTATGTACACATAACTGTTTTGGAAGAAAAAAGGAAGGAAAGTGAAAAGGTGAAGCAAGAGACACAATGATCATTGATGATCCATGAAAGATTTCAAACGATTTATAATCTTTAAGATAATAATAATAATAATAATAATAATAATAATAATAATAATAATAATAATAATAATAATAATAATAATAATAATAAAATAATATAATGTTGGAAGGAACCTTGAAGGTCTTCTAGTCCAACCCCCTGCTCAGGCAGGAAACCCTATACCATTTCAGACAAATGGTTTTCCAGTCTCTTCTTAAAAACTTCCAATGTTGGAGCATTCACAACTTCTGGAGGCAGGTTGTTCCACTGATTAATTGTTCTAACTGTCAGGAAGTTTCTCCTTAGTTCTAGGTTGCTTCTCTCTTTAGTTAGTTTCTATCCATTGCTTCTTGTCTTGCCTTCAGGTGCTTTGGAGAATAGCTTGACTCCCTCTTTTTTGTGGCAACCCCTGGATATTGGAACACTGCTATCATGTCATCCCTCGTCCTTCTCTTTGTTAAAGATGCCACAACACTATTTACTTTTTTCGTTGCAAAAGTCTAAAATGAAGATAATTCCAAATGCCTGCTCATTTTGTATGCAGCACAACAAATGGGCCAATATGAGATGTGTTTTACTCCTGTCATTTTTGTTCAGTGATTCTTAAATTGGGGTTTATATTATAAGTAATAAAAAGGGAGTTTGGGTAGCTAGGTGAAGCTTAAATCTGAGAGTTGCTTCACATGAAATTATGCTTTACATGCACAGATACTTCTCTTACCTGAAATGATATTGTGAGAAAGTTATTAAGTTTCAGTTATCAATCACTCATTGTATTCCAACATAGCTTTATATTAACATCAGGGCTTTTGAAAACAGTTCCCTGCCCCCATTCATTCTGCAGAGTTCAATGCACTTAGGCAACATAACAATTGTGCTGCTACACCAGCGGTTCTCAACCTGTGGGTCGCGACCCCATTTGGGGTCGAACGACCATTTCACGGGGGTCGCCAAGCACTGCAGTCCGCCATTTTTCTTTGGTCGGCCATTTTTTTTGGTTGGCCATTTTTTCCCTATTGCGATGCGCCCCGTCATGCCACGCATGCATGCTGCGGGCCCGCCATTTTTGTTTTGGTTGGCCATTTTTTTTTGGTCGGCCATTTTTTTCCCTATCGCGATGCGCCCCATCGCGCCTCGCATGCGCGATGCGCCCCGTCGCACCTCGCATGCGCGATGCGCCCCGTCGCGCCTCGCATGCGCGATGCGCCCCGTCGCGCCTCGCATGCGTGATGCGCCCTGTCGCGCCTCGCATGCGTGATGCGCCCCGTCGCGCCACGCATGTGCGATGCGCCCCGTCGCGCCGCGCATGCGCGATGCGCCCCTCGCGCCGTGCATGCGCGGTGCACCCCTCGCACCGCGCATGTGCGATGCGGGCCGGGGTCGAGCCCTAGAAAAGGTTGAGAACCGCTGTGCTACACAATAATGTAAATACTGTAAATATATTACAGGATAAAGTTCTTTATAAACATGCTTTTATTACTTCTTCTCCAAAAATGAAGCTTCTTCACTCTAAAATGCCATTTAATAAGGACAAAATTAACATATGTATGCTGTAAGGTAGAGCAAAATAGCCACAAAAACTTGCTTACAAAACAGCTAAATGACCCACTTCTATCTTCCCTTCCTTCCTTTGGCTAATAATAGCTTCAGCGTATATATGACTTTCATAAAAAAATGAACAGTTCCCACTACTGTTTTCTGATGCTGCCTGTAAACTTTAAAAATTATGGCAATATATCGTTAATTACATGGCATCAATCACGTGTGAGACTGTTGGATGTTGGAACAATGTTGGAAAAAGTGGAATTGAAAGGAAGGAGAATAGAATACATTGTGTACATATGCAGGAAGCTAAGGCACAGCGTTAATTCAATTTTGTACAATTAGAAATCTTGCTAGTGAGAACTGTATACTGACAACAAAGTCTTGCTTACAACTGCATCTTAATCAGCATTTTCTAATTGATTTAGTGGAACTGAAGGCTTTAACTTTCAAATGGAGAGTTATCTGTTTCTGTGTCAGAACTGCGAATGGGTTTTTTTATATATATCCTTCCTGATTGACATCACATTTAGCCCTTAAGATGCTTTTGAGTTTTAAAGATAATCAGAAACTTCAGATTACAACTGTATCTTCTATGGATCAAGTATGAAATAATACCCAAAATGTAAAGCTAAGTATGAAACTGAAGAGATAATTGTCAATACAGTGCCTAGATTATATCCAGTCAACCATATTAATTGTCTGAAAGCACATTATATAGGATATAAGGCCCAAAAATACTATGTAAATATTCAAATGACAAAATAATTTTTTTTGGTCCTGAAATGTCATTTAGCATAACAATCATATTTTTTGAAAAATTCTGATCTGGATGTGTAATGGAAAAATCAGGTCCAGTCCAAGCTGGGAATACATAAATAAAATGGAGGCTGTTTGGAAAGGTTCTTGTTTATTTAGTTGCCTGAAACTTCAGTGACACAGCATTTTTCTGGGGTGGCTGACAAAATGGATCTGGGAGTGGTGGGTTTTTATACCTTCTTGGTCTTTTGTGTTTAGAGTTGTTCCTGTTCCTGTGGAATGTACTTTGACCTGAGCTTGAGTGTGCCCTTTTGGAATTCTAATGGTGGTGGGTTAATCCTAGTATTTCCTAGAGGTCATGTTCCTGTCTTTGGACTCTTTGTTTTTCTAATCCCATCAGCTGAAACCTTCTCTGGGGTTGTGGCTGAAGGCATTTGGTTTATGAATAGGTGGCCCCAAATCTGCATTTCTAAAGCTGACCTGCTTGGGGGAAGGAGACTGGGAGCTGGTTTCTGCCAAAGATTTTTCTCCATTATTCCTTTGGGGAAATATAATATTCTGCCTTTTTTTTAATATCCCCCAAAATATTTCCCTAGGAGGATAGGTGGGTGCTGACTTCCAACAGATCTAAAGGACATTTATTTACATTATTTATTTATATCCTGCCTTTATCATTTTTATAATTTAAGGCAAACACACACAATACTCCTTTCTTCTCCTATTTTCCCCACAACAACTCTGCGGGACGTATTAGATATTCATGTGTGTTCAGAAAAATAAAAAACTCTTCCCTTTTTCTATAACTTATCATTGTGTATGCGCAGTTCAATACTGTATGTGGGACTTTTTTTGAAAATGTAATTGTACCACAAAGTGACAGAGCCAAAGTTAATCTGTGCTTATTTAAGGTTCCAGACCCTGAAATTAGTGGTTTCCATCTTGTTACTGTTTCTTGTATACTGTTATGGCCATGTGCACTTAATACATCCATATCCATAGCATTTTCTTAAATTTATACAGCTGTCCACTCACAGATAGGTGATTCCAGGTGGCTTACAATATTTTAAAAAGCTACCACATAATTAAAAACCCAATAAAACACCCCACATGACCCATCCATCTTATGAGAAATGATAGTAATGGATTCATGTCTTTAATTCCTCTGTTTTCTATTTATTAGGAAAAGTGGTATATGATTTTGCCATAAACATTTGAAAAGTGAGAAGATAATTAGGGTCCTTTAGTCAGTGGTGGACAAAATTAACTAATTGCAGGTAATTAAAGGAGCATTACTACTATGCAGAATGCAAAGCCATAATTAGCATGAGTGATTTGTAAGTAGATTCTGCATAATGATATTGGTCATAAGATGGATATTGCCTGATAATACAGTGCTATTTAAGTGCTGGGTGGAAACTGTCTTTTAATTTCTCTTCCAGCTAATTGCTTTAGTAGTGTTAAAGGGGCCCAAGGCCAGAAGCAATCAAAAAGTAGATTTATCAAGAAAGCCAGTCACTTGATGAGTTTAATAATCATGACCAAATAATATATTATTTCATTGTAGAAAATCTACAGCTTTCCTTCCTGGGTGTCATTCCTTTCTCTCTACTCATTTAAAACAGCTTTGGAGGAGAAATGATGAAGACTTCACTCTCTCACAGTTGAGAAATACTTGTAAGGGAGGGCTCTTATTGATCTAAAAGGCATGTTGAGGACTGCTTGAGGGTGGCTCACATTTATTATTTAAAACATTAGTAGCAGCTGAAAGACAACATCTTTTAATTTAGAAAGGTTAAGGAACTGAATTAGGCACTTCTCCATTTCAGAGTAAATTTCGTGACTGAATTATAAAAAGGCAGCTTTATTTGAATCTGACAAAGAGAAGTTTACCCGGAATTAAAAGTAATTTTTTTTTTTTACTTTACTAGTTCATCCACCCGGAGGGGGGATCCAAATCAAAGTCATCACACAAAAATCAGTAATCAGCATCACCTTTTGATTGTGTTTGGATTAACTGTAATTTATTTAATCCATTTTACTGAATCCACTGATTACAACAGGGAGATATAGAAAACTTTAACACTTGGCTGACATGTAGTCGTCATCTAATTTTTTTGTAGCGAGATGTGGTAGCTCTATATGATGTGTCACTCAAGTCACAAACAAAGTTAACCTAGCTAGAGAGTCTCACTTGGTAAATTTGAGCCAATCCTCTTTCTCAGTCTAATTTACCTTATGGTTGCTATTGTGGGAATAAAATGAAAAGAGAGCCTAGAACAAATGTGAGACTTGAATATAGCAAATAAATAATATCAGCCAACAAGATAGATTAAGTTTACAATGCATAAGTCTGAAATGTGGTTGATAAGTTTGTGGTTCAACAGCTTGGCTCCTAGATCAAAGGTGAAACAAATGCAGCAAATAAATAATATCAACTAACAATGTAGATTAAATTTATAACGCATAAGGCTTAAGCCTCACTGCTTCACAGTTTTAATGGCTTAAAATTTGATTGCAAGCTTATATGGTGATTATATTTTGTATAGACAAATACAAAATTGCAAGCCATTCTATAGCGATATAATTTCTATGATAAAGAAATTCTACTTATTATTTATTTATTTTATTTATTTAATTTCTATGCCGCCCTATTCCGGAGAACTCAGGGCGGCTCACAACATGATAGAAATTACAATAAAATACATAAATATAAAAACCCTTAGTTACTTCTTTGTTTTTCTATTGTAATATTAGATAAGATAGATATTAAATAAAATTAGATAAATTCTCTTATCTTAAAACCTCATCTTAAAAGATCAAGAACTTAGGGAATCAATGCAGAACTGTATTAATCTATATTTAAGCAACCTAAACTGTTGACAATTGCTGTATTAATAAGATTGCATTATAACTAATTTTATACTCCAGTGTTTTTGTCCTTATTGTGCCCTTATTGTGGTAAGACTATTTTCATAAATTTGAGAACATATTAACTGTACCCTTTTCAGTGCACCTTTAATAATGAACAGACTACCATAGTCCTCAACGTATGGCCACAATTGAGCCCAAAATTTCTGTGGTTAAGTGAGACATTTGTTGAGTGAGTTTTGTCCCATTTTATGACCTTGCTTGCCACATTTGTTAAGTGAATCACTGCAGTTGTTAGTAACATGGTTGCTAAGTGAATCTGGCTTCCCCACTGACTTTGCTTGTCAGAAAATCGCAAAAGGGGACACTGCAACCGTCATAAATATGAATCAGTGCCAAGTGTCTGAATGTTGATCACGTCACCAGGAGGATGTTGCAGTGGTTGTAAGTCTGAAAAATGATCAAAAGTCACTTTTTTCAGTGCTGTTATAACTTTGAATGGTCAGTAAACATTGTTGTAAGTGGAGGATTACCTGTAGTGTATTATTTTTATTTCTTATCTAGAATGGAAAATCCCATAAGCAAGGCAATATAGCTGCACAGAATTCTATTCATAAATGCCACACTATTTAGCTTAGTACATAATTTATTTGTATTTTATTTTGATAATTACTGAATCACCAAAAATAGCCAGTCAAGTGGAAGAAATAAGAATTTATTCAAAATGTTATGATATGATTCCCTTCCAAGATTGTTTCTTGATGCTATAGCAAAAAAGAGGTTTTCCATTTGATCACTAGTGCAGTGTTTCTCAACCTTGACAATTTTAAGGCATGTGGACTTCAACTCCCAGAATTCTACAGCCAGCATTGCTGGCTGTGGAATTCTGGGAGTTGAAGTCCACATGCCTTAAAATTGTCAAGGTTGAGAAACACTGAGTTAGAGAAACCCAAAATTCAGGGGAATCCTAGGAAATCATTGCTTAATATAAAAAAGGTGTGCTTTCTGATGTGGATTAGATCTCCTTTTAATCCATGAGATTTCTAAGAACTTGCCTACGCACATATTAGAATCTGATGTTTTGGCAGCCATGACCTTCCCTGGCAATTTAAACTTCCATTATTAAATTCAATAACCATATATTACTATAAGCCATGGCATAACTCAGAGTATCCAGAGACTAACCCAGATGGATCGTTAAACATACCTTTGCAGCCAGTGCGGCAAGAGCAACCTTTTGCGCTTGTTATAATTTACACTTGTTATGACTGGCAGAGCTTCTTAGTCAGCAGGTGCTGAGCAAGGACCAAATTGGTTTATACCCCAATTCCACACACTCTGCTAAATGAAAAATGTCATTGATCAATGAACTCTAGGAGACATTCCTGAGAGAGCCACCAGATGGCAGCAGGAAGAAATACAACGTAGGCAAACAGATAGCTTATATTTTTTGTAACAAAGCTTGACCCTTACAGTATAGACATTAGCTATAACAACGAGATGCATGTTAGGAAATAGCAGAGTAGAAAGTGTGATTGAATAACTGCTGACAAGATCTTT
Source organism: Bothrops alternatus (assembly GCA_034064705.1). Lineage (NCBI taxonomy): Eukaryota > Metazoa > Chordata > Lepidosauria > Squamata > Viperidae > Bothrops > Bothrops alternatus. The sequence continues at coordinate 966,560 of JARGCV010000007.1, forward strand.
GTTATGAGATCTGGCAAATCCTTTCAGAAGATGTGATTTGCAACATGAGGGAGCATATAAAAGCAGCCACATCTTTCTGGATGTCTTAAGCAAGCATGTACTTTCAAGACCTCTGTGGCTGCTTCAGAAGCTGCTCTTAGGTGTTTCTGCATGAATGTGCATGCACAGCCATTTTTGAAAAGTTGTTTCCAACATACCTGTAGGAGCCTGGAAAAAGATGCAGTTAATAATAATAACAGTTCCTATATAGCTATTTTCTGACATGCATCTCATTGTTATTGCTATTAGGGCAAAATAACCCACCTATAAAGCCAATACATTGGGGAAGATATGAACAATAATTTTATTAATTTTTTTTTAAAAAACTAGCAAGTGATCGTTAATCACCAGTCTCTGCTGGCAAGAGCCACAAAATTACCTAAGTGACATAGAGTACCTTGATCAAAAACAGCTTGAGCATGACCATATTGTAAATATAAACTAATTGCTTAAAGAAACATAATGTTGGAAATGTCATTTACAAATTCCTGGAAGTAAGAATTCCTTTTTATTCTGCTTTGATCACATTCTATCTCAAATACTATGTCCAGATATGGTCCTCATAGTATAAAAGGACCAACTTCTGTATTACATCAGGGGTTACACATGTTATTCTGGGATGTAGCCACAGTTTGCAACACTTTCCTAGGGCTGCAAAACCCCAGTTTTGTTATCTCCTTTCTACTACTTACATGGCTATGGATTGATGGGAGACACTCAATCGCAATCTCACATATCAAATAAAAAGCTACTAAAACATTATGGAAAGGGAACAGGACTAAACATCGAATAAATAGATGTATTTCCTGCATCGCTGGCATGATAGCTGACTAGCTTGTTTTTCATTATGTCAAAATGTGTGAAGCATTGATCAAAATCTTACAGGGCTCTCTCTGCTGGGATTTGCTTAACCATTCATTATGAACTCAAGTATGTAGCTTCCTGTATTTTGGGGAAATGAGGGCACAGGTTTGAGCGTAATCAGTATAAAATATACAGTATAAAAAGGAATTTAAATTATTCGCCTTTCCCGTGCAGTGTAATTCTGAATGGCTTGCTCAAATGCGAACCTACACCGTTGGGAAAAGTGTTTATCATGTCAGTATCAAAGTATTATGAGTTGGCTCACGCCTTTGGGAAAATCAATTGTGCAACAGCAGTACTTCTCACTTTCCCATAAATAATACAATCTGCCAAATATAATTGAACTTTGCATTTGATGTCCCCCAGTAGGATGAAACAGTGAAGTTAACATCTGATAAACCATGTTAGATATCAGCATCCATGAAATTTTATATGACAGTTGAAAGGTGCTGAATTATTCGCAAATAGTCTGGGGAGTTCACAGTTCATGCGTCTTGGCAGTTTAGAGCAATGGAAAAAAAATCCTTTTCAATCAATTTCTATTCATTCCATTTTTAGTTGCATATGGGATCCCAGTCACCCTACGAATTTCAATTCTTTCCTACAGGATCGTAGGAGATAAATATTCATAAGGGTTTGTTTACTGTTTATTTGTTGATTCTGGGAGGGAAGAAGCCTGATCCTCAAAAATTTGGCATTCAGTGGGACTTGCTTTCTAGAATCCATGTTTGGCATTGCAAATTAAGCACATCGGACCCGTTGTTGAGACTGAAAAAAATGCTTTGATATCGGATGTAAATTAGGGTTACAAAGTCAATATTTCCTGACTATTGGACATGCTGCCTGTAGCTAATGGAATTTGGAGTCCGGTTGATGGACGATAGGTTCATATTTAAATCTTAATAGATGGCTATAGAGGTGCAACTCACCATGTCAGTCTATTGCTCTGTTGGTCATCCCAGCTTCTGCGTTGCAGGAGGGAGTTCTGAAATACCGCTAGTCCTCAACTTATGACCACATTTGAGTCCCAAATTTCTGTTGCTAAGTGGGACAGTTGTTAAAGTCAGTCTTGCCCCATTTTATGACCTTGCTTGCCATATTTGTTAAGTGAATCGCTGCCATGTTAAGTTAGTAACAAGGTTGTTAAGTGAATCTGTCATTCCCATTGACTTTGCTTGTCAGAAAGTCGCCAAAGCGGATCACATGATCCCGGGACACTGTAACCATCATAAATATGAGCCAGTTGCCAAGCATCCAGATTCTGATCATGTTAGCATGGTAAAACTGCAAAGGTTGTAAGGGTGAAAAACGTCATAAATTACTGTTTTTCAGTGCCATTGTAAATTTGAACAGTCACTAAACAAACTGTTGTAAGTTGAGGACTACCTATAGGTGGCTCTTAGCAGTCCCTCATTTAGTTGCCTGAACAGGCAAGGAGCAAAAATGAAGGTGAACAGCTGCCCATTTTCTCACTTCCCCAGTGGCTTTCTGGTTGAGATGGTTGCGACATCTCCATGTCACTGTCAATCAGCACCAGCAATTCAGTGTAGCCCACAGAATTACATCTGAGAAAGATATGTGATGCACCTCATACATTTACATAAGAACATCCATTATCCCACCTTTGGCTCTCCAAAGAATTTGTGCTCGGCACTGTCAGCATGACTATCCACCTTCACGCAACCCCAAAGGCAAATGATGCAAGCACAGCAATCAAAACAGCCGCCTCCTGCAATACATAAATAACTCATTGCATCCATAAAGCAAGCTACGGTATTAATCATAAGTGGAGAACTCTTGGGGACCCTTGGCTGCGTTTTATAAGTATTAAAATATGGGGAGTGGGAGGGAAAATAGATTTCCTGAATCATTTAAAAAGTTTGTACTAGCAGCAGTAAGTGAGTGCTTTACACCTTAGGTCTGCTGATAGATGTTGGATTACATACTTTAATAGCCTGGAGTTAACTAGAGATTAGGTAATGAAATATCTGAAGTTTTCAAGGTTATTATCTCTACTTGCAGAATTCACATATTCTATGGCAGTAAGAAGGGGAAAATTAGAATGACAGTAGACTTTATCTTTTCTTTTTTTAAAGATGAATGAAAATACACAGAAACATTGAATACAGCATAATAAATTTCAATCCCCCTTAATAAGCAGCATCCTAATTGGCATGTAAGACATTCTGATCAGTTTTTTCCCACAGTCAAATATGGCACAATTGTTGTAATAAATTTTGGTTAGAAAAGCTAAATTCTGAGCTAAAGTCAACCTGTTTATGAGCCGAGCTAACTTTCATCCTCAGCTCAAGCACCGGCTTTCAAATGAATCTTTATGGTAGCCCTGGACTTAAAACCATTCATTTGGCGATGTTCAAAGTTATGACAGCACTGAATAAAGGGATTTGTGACTAGTGATCGCACCCATGATGGTTGCAGGATCCCTATGACAAGAGTCAGCGATCCATCTTCTTTTAAAAGACAAAGGCCACTCTTTTAAAGACAGCAAGTCCACATTTTGGACAGAGAGGACTACTGGATTGGAAGAGGAGTCAAAGAGGTCATCTATGTCAAAACTGAACAGCCCTCTCTCTCAACAGAGGGGAAAGGATACGACATCATCTATCTCCAGTCTACAATACTGTGGGAAGTCAGCCTTTCAGAGAAGGAAATATTAAAAGGGCAGAAAAATATATTTCTTCAAAGGATCTTAAAGAGGAAGAAAAGCATGCCCAGTTTTTTTAATAGCCCCAAGTTTTCCTCCCCCAAGCAGAAACCAGCTCTGTAGAAATGCAAATGTAGAAAGGTTGGAGGAAGGTTGGAGGCCCCCAGCTAGAAGCTTAGGTAGACAAAGACACTTAAAAACTACATACTCCACCCAAATTCTAAGACAGGACATAATAAGATTAACCCACAGATGCCAAAGGGCACACCCAGACTCAGGTAAGAATACATGACACAGGAAATACAAAGCCTCAAACAGGAACAGGAAACAACTCCAAACAAAAGCCCTAGAGGGTATAAAAACCCACTCCCTACATGTGTTCTCTCTTTCTGTCTGGCTCTCCTCTTCAATAAACTGCAACCTTCTTTCTAAAGCAGTCTCCATGTTGTTTATTCCCAGCTTGAAAACTTTTCCTTCAACAACATAGTCCTTTCAGCAGTTCCAAGAAGGCTTCACACCCATTTGCCCTACTCAGGCGACCCTGATGATACAGATAAGCCTCCAGGGGCATCAACAACTCTGAAAGAATGGAGCTGTCTGCAAGGAGTATAAATCCTTCCATTCCCAACCATCCAGACAGAGCTGAAGAAGCTTCTTGGATGAGAAGTGAAAAGTCTTCAAAGAGAAACAAGAAAGTCTAGTGGCCTCGTGAAAAAGCACCTTTGGGACAACTGTGACCTGGATGACTGAGAATCTCCATAGACATCTCTATGGTCATGTCATCAAAATTGGAGCACTTGGCATGTTTTTACAATAGTTACAGCATCCTTCTTAGCTGGCTACTGACAAGCAAAATCAATGGGGAAAGCCAGGTTTGCTTAACAACTGTGTGATTCACTGCATTGATATGCTTAACAGCTGTGGCAAAAAAGGTCATAAAATTGCATGTGACTCACTTAACATCTGCCTCACTTAGCAATAGAAATTCTTATCCCAGTTGTGGTGATAAGTCAAGGACTATCTATATTTAGGAAGGCTAAATATAGATGGCTTTTAACAACGGACTTGTTTGCCACATAATATAGCTTTTGATAATTGATATGGAGTTTTAAGAGATTTGGATATACTAGTGATTTCTGAGCACAAATGGAAGCAACAAATCTAGCTGCAGTTTTATCCGTCTTCTAATGGGATCGTACAGCCGTTGTTGGATCCTGAATTTTATATATTTGGATGCAGATTCTACTTGATTAGCATTTCATGAGAGAAACTTCTTCTTTCTTACCTGCGTGGGCCATGTTTGTTAGTCTATTAAAGCAACCAATTTACAGAATTTAGTTTGCACAAGGTGTAATTCTGCTGAATAAAAGTGCTTCTGTTCCTTACCATCCTGTAGGTGGATTTTGTTCAAGCTATATTCAGGGAACACATGAAAGGGCCTCCCACCCAACATTTTCCATTATACACGCTCCTGCTATTCCCCAGCAGTTAATCATCAAAACATGATGGTTTCTTCTTTATCTTGCAATGCAAAACAGCAGGAGATTAACAGGATTCATGATGAGTTTTTATTTCCTTCACCAGAAAAAGTGCATTTATAAAGCCACGTGCTCAAGTCATACTGAGTTATCATCACATACCTGTTTGGAAACGATTGGAAAGCTGAGAATCAAAAAGACAAACAGACAAACACTCTCCACTTATAAGATTTTCCAAACAATTGCACTAACTGGGGTTAGATCAGTCTTGCTCAACTGGGGGCATTCTGTCATATATTAGGAGCACAATTCTCAGCACTGTAATTTTAAGGACACATAAGGCCCCATAGAAAGTTATTCTGTACATTCTATTCAACTGGTTTACAATTGCAGACAGACAAACAAAACAAAGCAAAAAAAAAAAAGGTCCAAATCCCGTCTGCCAGTTAGAGATGCCAACATTGGTAGTGGAACAAGTTATTTCCTCCCACCGACCAGCTGCACAGAGAGATTGGCCCATGTGTGAGATTCCAGACCAATATGTCCTAAAATGTATCCTTTAATTGGGAGGGGGGGCTTCTCTTCTGTGGACTCCTTCCTTTTTTTCCTGTGGGTTCTGTCATTCTCCTGGGGGGAGGGGGGACCTGTGGGAATTACAATTTATTTTCTTCACTTCACTTCAGCCTCTACAATGTATCCTCCCTGCTTCCTTTATCTGCTTGCTCTTTGAACTGTTTCCCCTTGATGCCAATCTGGGGGTGAGAAAGGAATGTGCCTCTGGCCATCTGGCTTATCTCTCGCTGTGGAAGACTAGGTGTGGAGACTTAACAACTGTTTCACAGCCTTGGGAATGGTGCCTTATCAGCCCCGTTCCCAAAGCAGATTCAACACCTGGGGATTGGCCCATTTGAACTGACAGGATGGACTATTGGGGTGGGGTTTGCTTTTTGCTCTTTTAACCTATTGATTTGTGTGGGAACCCCTCAGATCCTGCCTTCTATGCCTGCTGTCAACTTCTCCTAATAAAAGATCCTTTTGGGATGAAATCGTTCCAAGAGTCCTGCTTGCTTGGGAGGAGGTTTTGAAGCGGGTCCCTTACAATCATGCTATTTCTATTCATTTCATTTCATATTCTGAATCTCATCCTAATCCAGTAAGGCATGTCTCAGCAGCAGCTGTACAGAAGTAGTCCTTGACCTATGAATGTTCATTTAAGAACGGTTTGAACTTACAAGGGCTTCAGAAAAAATGGCTTATGACCCATCCTCAAAGATATGACCATATCAGTGGTCAACTAATCACAATTCGGATGCTTGGGAATCAGCTTGCATTTATGATGGTTGCAGTGTCTTGGGAGTTACATGATTGCTATATGCAACCTTCTCAGCAAGTTTCTGACAAAGTCAGTTGGGGAAGCTGAATTTGCTTAATGACCACACGATTCATTTAATGACCACAGTAATTCACTTAACTGCTATAAAGTGGTTGTAAAATCAGGTCCATGTAATGACTCGTTTAGTGACTGAAATTCCAGTGAAAATCACCTGTAAATTCATAGAATCATATAGTTGAAGGAGGAATAAATAAGAATGCACAATATCATCATAGACATGAAGATAGACACCATCTTCTTTAATCCCCTGCTCATCGCAGGATCCACTAGAGCAGGGCTTTTCAACCGGTGGTACATGACCCATAGCCAAGTGTAACAGGGGAGGGAACCAGTTAAAGCAGTGCCACACAGACCTGGAGGAGATCAGCTGGAGATGCAAGAGAAAAGGAGGAAGAGGAGGTGGAGAGAGGAGAAACTATTAAAGGAGCAGGTTTTGGCAGGAGAGGAAAAAAACATGGAGAAAGAGAGGCAAGAGGTTTTTGTTAGTGAAGTGTGAGGAGAGAGAGCGCGAGCGAGTGGCCTTTGTAGCAAAGGGTGAGTGAAAGAGCGAGTGAGGGGCTTATGTGAGCAACATGTGAGTGAATGGAGCAAGAGAGAATGGAGCAAGAAAGAAGCTTTTGAGAGTATGCTGGCTGGGGATTTCTGAGAGTTGAATTCCACACATCTTAAAGTTGCTGAGATTGAGAAACATTGCTCTAGAACAGGGGTGTCAAACTCGCTGTGTCATGTGATGTGTTGCGACATATCATGACTTTTTTCGCCTTGCCGGAGCTGGGGTGGATACGGCTTCTGCATGATGCATCCAGCCCATGGGCCGGCAGCTTGACACCTCTGCACTAGAACGTCTCTGATAGATGACTATTCACCCTTCATAATTTTCAGATTGGTATATTCTCTAAACTGTTCCAATTTTATAGATACAATCTAGTACCTATGCTATAGTAGTTATAGTGCAAGCAGGGTCAGATCTGCCTGGTTTCTGTTGACTACTGTAGGCTGCTATAGACAACCCCCCTCCAGACTCTGAAAATTGACCAATTTGAATCCGGCTACAAAAGAGATTGTCACCCTGGACCAAACTAAGAAACCCATAGAGCAGGGGTTCTCAACCTTGGCAACTTTAAGACTTGTGGACTTCAACTCCCAGAATTCCTGAGCCAGCAAAGCTGGCTGAGGAATTCTGGGAATTGAAGTCCACAAGTCTTAAAGTTGCCAAGGTTGAGAACCCCTGCCATAGAGGTTGGTACTACATAAAAGAATCTTACAAGCCTGAATGTGCTTTTCCCTCCTTCCATTTTGTGAACTAGGGAAAGAGACTCACCTGAGATGTTTTCTAAAGTTACTTTTTTGGCCTGTACTCAAGTCTTTCTTACCCGACCATTGTCTTGGTAGCAGCTTTCCCTCTTATCAGTTAAGGCAGTGTTTCTCAACCTTGACAATTTTAAGGCATGTGGACTTCAACTCCCAGAATTCCACAGCCAGCAACGCTGGAATTCTGGGAGTTGAAGTCCACATGCCTTAAAATTGTCAAGGTTGAGTTAAGGCTATTCTCTATGCTCTCTGCAGAGACAGAGTTTCCCTTATACAAAGGAAGGCATTGGGACAAGGAGTTAAGGGAAGACTCAATGTAAGTCAGGATCACATCCATCCTATTCCATGACTGTCAACTATAAACATAGAGGTAGTCAACTGCAGGAACCACAGTTGGGACTGGCAACTCAGCCATTAAGCAAATTAGTTACTAAGAGACACTATGACTGTGCTAATCATCTTATTTCATCTTTATTTTCCTGTGAAGATCATAAAAGCGAGGATTGGCTGAAAAGTTACTTTTTCATCACTGTCATAACTGTGAATGGTTACTGTAAAAGTCAGTCATTCAATAAGATCTACCTGAAATATTTTAGTTCCTAGTCATATTGTTCAAGTTGGTAGGAAGCTTCTGCCTTGGGAAAGATTGATAATATTGATTCAAGCCAGTATGTAATCTACTCCTATGTTTATGGTACTCACTGTCAAAAGCCCTCAGGATTTCAGGCAGGTGTTTTTAAACATCCCAGCTATATGGATTCTTTTAACAGGAAGTGCAAAGAGTTTGCCTGTGGCTTTCTGCAGGCAAAAAAGACCTGTTCTCCTGCCATTGTATTATAGTGATTCTCAGAGCTTTAGAGACCCCCTGAGAAGTCTTGGAGCAGAATGTTTTTACTGAAACTTATTTTGCTTTTGTCACACCAGTGTAAATTTTCTTTCTATACAGGAAAAGGTAATGATGGCAATTGGAATTGGATGCCATTGGAATGCAGCATGCAGAATTTGGAATGCAGTCATAAAGTGTAACATCATGTCACTGCATCATTTAGCAACAGCTAACCCAGCAGTCCCTGTGATTCTAATTAAGTGAGAATTGTGGGTCTTTAAATGAAGAGCTCATGTGACCAAAACTTTCAACTTTCTGCAGGCTTTCTACAAAGTTAATGGGGAAGCTGGCAGGAAGTGGCAAATGCTGTATGGCTTACAAGCAATCCGGTAAGTGAGGGAGTATTTGGTAGTGCAAATGGGGGGGGCATGCTATGGTGCTGTACAATTGCAGTGGCATCAGGGGAGGGGTACTGTAGTGTCATGCAAGTGTGGGGCAGCAGTTGATGGGGTACTGTAGCGTTGTGCAAGTGCAACTGGGTGGAGGAAGGGATTTCACGTGAGCATGGCTAGGTGGGCAGACGCATACCATAGAGTCCAGGACTGTGTGTGTTATCTGTGTGTCTGTTCATGCACACACTGAGGACCACTGCATAACTCCTCGAGATGAAAAAATAACTTTTACAGATCTTTTGTAAAACAAAGGAAAGCTGAAGTAGGTTCATAAGCACAATTGCAATTTCTCTTAGCAACTGCTTTGCTTAACAACTAAGTTCTGGTCCCAACTGTAGTTGCTTAACAAGAACTATCTATACTGTTGAAAGGAATCTACATGTGTAATGCTGGGACAAATGCTCTCCTTGCCCATCTGTACAAAGGCCTTGATTCTTCTCTATATACAAGTTCAATCCCTGCTTTTAGTATGTGTAAGTCCATGAAAAAAAAAGTCTCTCCTTAGTATAGAATAAGCCAAAACTGAAGCTTGTAGCTCCAGAGGAGTTACTGTCAATCATCAAATATCTTTGTTGCCATCTTTCTTGGATGCTTTTTTTTTTCAGTTATGGGATAATAATAATCTCTCTAGAATCTCTATGCATCCTAGAAGTGTATCATGGAAAATAACAGGCCATTAACATTATATGGATGTAATGTAATGTAATTCAGAATGCAGCCAACCTTTCCATAATATATTTTTCAAACACTATAAAGGATGCTTGCATTTGCTGTTTTTGGCTCCTTCAGGGAAGGTTACACTGCTAGTGAAGAGCAAAGGTTGGGAAGTAGTAATTTCTTCACTATGACCTACAGCATCTTCTAGAGTTCTCCAACCATTGTAGGGCCAAATCATACTAATGGGAGGACAGAGTTTATGTCACTTAAACGATGTCTGGGTAATATTATGGAAATGCTACAAGTCATTAATGCAGAAATGACCATATCTTGCCCAGGGCTCCTTCTTATCTGCTACTAGTTTAGAAATGCACATCAAAGTACAATTTTATCACCTTCAGTGAGAAGGTTGGAAAGATGCTGATCCTTTAACAAATACAGTAACATTGGCAGGTGGCAACCTATTGTTAAGATAATTGTAGAAGATTGCCAGTTGTGACACTGGCGTGCTGCTTTGTCCTAGTTCGACAAGACGTTTAATTTGAACGTGATTATAACCCATTATTAATTCATAGTCTTAATGCTATTGAGGAAAAGAAAGGTAAAGAAAACGTAAACCAATAGAAAAGAATTTTGGTGTTCTCTGAGCTTGGTTGTTTTCTTGAAGTTGTTTCATGACATTGATGGTAGCTAGTTCGGGTAATGAAACATCTGTAAGAAAACAAGCTCAGAGAGCATCCAAATGTAAATCAATGGATAAAACTTTTGTGATAAAACAAAATGAGGAAAATTGTGGGGGCTTTCTATGCATGCTTTTGATATTTGAAAGCTAAGTCCTCCTCTGCCTTCTTCTCTTGGATGTGTTATAATAAGAGAATTCTTCTAATTCTCTCAGAATTCTCTCAGAATTCTTCTGGCTACCAATTGGTCTCCGAACACAATTCAAAGTGTTAGTTATGAACTATAAAGCCCTTTATGGCAATGGGCCAGGATACTTGCGGGACCGTCTTCTGCCTCATGAATCCCAGCGACCGGTTAGGGCACATAGGGTTGGCCTCCTACAGGTCCCGTCTGTTTGACAATGTCATCTGGCGGGGCCTAGGGCTAGGGCCTTCTCCATTGCTGCCCCAGCCCTCTGGAATCAGCTTCCCTCAGAGGTTCGTACTGCTTCCTCCCTCCTAGCTTTCCGAAAACTGTTGAAGACACATTTATGCAGACAGGTTTGGGGCGTGTGAGCTGCACTCTGCCCCTGGGCCTTTGACTGTGATTGTGTGTTGTATGAGTGTGGTGAATTACCTAGTTTTTTATATAGTAATTGGTAATTTTAATTGATTTTATGTTATGTTTTCACTTGTATTCTCGTTGTGAGCCGCTCTGGGTCTTGGGAGAAGGGCGGCATATAAGTCTAAACAAATAAAATAAATAAATAAATTTTCATGGGGTAGGAAAACACATCCTTTTCACAATGAAGGGTTAAAGATCCTTGTCACAGCAGATCCTTTTCTTAGCCTCCCTGGAACTGATGTCTTGGGCAGTATCAACTGAAACAAAATATATTCAATTTTTATAGCCATCCATCTCAGGCAATGACTGTGGGCAACTTACAATTCAAAAAATATATTGCAACCAAAATACTAAAAACATTTTAAAAGAATAAAAATAGAAACAAAAATAAATATACACAGCAGCTGAGAGGCTTGGCCAGGTAGCAATACAGCCAGGCAACCGGGCCCTTAACACATTCAGCATCCCAACATAGAAACATAGCCAGGATTGTAGGATATTATGAATGACTATTAGGATTGGGGCCACTCTAGTATCTGAAGGGAGGATATTTCATAGAGCAAGAGCCACTGGGGGGAACAATGGACACCCGAGCCAACCTGACATGGGTAAATAAGGAACACCTATTCATAATTAGAAATCTGAGCTTCTCTGTAAAATCAAGAAATATTTTTTTAACAAAATATATATCCAGGCTTTTAAACTTGTAAAACTTTGTATTTATGGAATTTGTAATTTTAGGAAATCTTTATTTTCTATAGATTGACTTTCTCTTGAAGGGTAGAACAGAAATACATATAATAAAGTTGATGACATGCACTTTGTTTTCTAATGCCTCAGCTGTGTCCCGTTATGACAGAAATCCCTTTCCAGCTCTTGTTTTTGTTTTGCCTGTTGCTAGTGTTAAAATCTCATGTTCCAATAGTTTTTGCCCACTGTGGATTTAATTGATTGGTGCAATACATTTGTGATTACGGAGTGGGCAAATACATGCACAGAAGTAACTGACAACCATTGATTGATAACCCTGAGCCATTTGGCAGGGGGGGAAAGTGACACAGCCAAAACAAGCAGATATAATCAATTGGAATGTGAAAATCCTGGCAAGAAAAAAAAACATTTTGGCAAGCAAGAAAGGTACAAGAAATGCCTTTATTTTTCCATACGTACACATAACGTCCTCTGGGACTTAAAGAATTCTCAAGATGCAACAGCTAGGAATGAATGCATCGAAGGTGAGCATGCCTCAACTATATGTTTTTCAGATCTGGGCTGCAAAATCTGAGCCAACTACATGGCAGCAAAGGAAGTTTTCTATATCCGTCTAATAATCATCCACATTACAGAATCCTTGGTGCTCTCTGAGCTTGCTTGCAGATGTTTTATTACCTGACTAGTGCTGATATTACCTATTGATGATGTTACTCCTGCCACCAAACAATGAAGCTCAGAGAGCACCAAGGACTCCTCAGTTCAGTCCTGAACAATCTCTTCTGTTGCAGTCATCCAGATCTTTAGACAGCAACACTGTAGTCATTCTCAAGTAAGAACTACTTAGGGGGAGTGTGTAAATGCTCATTTAAAAAATCTGACAAGATTACTGTATGTAAGGCCATAACCCAGGAAATTGCTGCCACAATAGCAGGTGGCCCATTTGCTTGGTGTATTGCTTGTACAAGACATTTTGTCAGGTCCTACTCTTAACAGGAAGCATGGACAGATGTATTATTATTGTCATCACATGTAGAAATAATTGTAAGCAAGGAGATTGCAAAGACCAGCTGGTAGCAATAGCTTGCTGAGGTATTTTAACTAAAGTACAAAGAGAATTAATGAGATCGCTACAAAAGTGAAGAGTCTATCGGTACTTTTAACAGCTGGAGAAGTGGCAGTGGAACGCTAACAGGGAATCAATTTTCTTCTCTTCAAAATCACAAAATTGCTCACATTTAGTTAGTCTTATTAGGAACAGATGGAAGTTTGAGATTTAATAAGCTATACTTTACATGTGTTTGAAGAAAAAGGATGGTTACAGATAATTGACTTGTTCTGTAGAAATTTAAAGGACAGGAAATCAGAATATTTAAATGGATATATATGTAGATCACTGTTTCTATTCTCTATATTTTATTGGAAATGTTTCTTTTACTTCTTGCAGCTTTGTTCTAAATTGGCTTTACTTCCTTAAGACAGAGAAGGTTCCCTATTAGGGACAAAAAGTGTCATTCTATTCTTTCTCTTATCTTTTGTCTTCTAAAGAACCTTGGTGTCCATGTGTTAAAGACTTATGAGTGACATAATGGGCAGTAAAACGGCTTATGGAGAATAAACTGGAAGACCTAAAAAAACCCCCGCCATTTTATATGAAAGAAGGTACAGTAAATTTTGTTAAATAAGTTTCATTCATCATTTTGACAGATCACAATTATTGGATTCTTATAATTATTCCCTGGGCAACTTGGCTTTGCTAATAATTCTCCTTTTGCTTGCCTCTGCCTATCTGCCCATTCTTAACCTATAAGAAATGAGATGATCAATGGCATAAGAAGCAATCACATATAGACAGCAGACTCCACTATTTGTAAGGAGTGATATTTTTCATTAATTCTTGAGAGTGTTCAGCTAAAAAGCTTTTCAGAACTGTAACACCAAGATACATTTATGTTTAGTTTTTTTTAATGTGAGCTGTTTTATTGAACCTGCTCTATAAAGTCTTCCTTGCAAAATGTTGAAAAAGGAGTTATTTGAATCAAGCAAGAGTCTCAGGAATTTCTCTTAAAGGCCACAAGTGTGTACTGCTGTCTGCATTTCAAAAGAAATCTGTCTAAAAAGAAAACAGCAAGCCAAATAGAAGAAGGAAAAAAACTTGTTACATTCTAAAGGATTTGGTATTCCATTGTATTGTTACAGTATTTGCTTAAAATGTTTTGGGCAAGGTTTTCAATGCTGCATTGCTTCAGCAGCTAATAACTACGAGAAAGAAAATTTGGGGGAAGCATATTTGAAAAAGTAACAGATGCTACAATAGCTTTCTTTCAGTGATCTTTTGCAATTATTAAAAGAAAAACTTGATATACAACAGGATGAGTTTCCCCATACTGAAATACACTTCCATGTACCCGCTGATAATGCCCAACTGAACAGAATAAACAAACCACCTTAAATTATTTTTTGTTCCTTGCCTCAAAACTCCTAAACCCACGCTACTTCTTAAACATATCTATTTTCATATCAGTTTAACAGAGGTCCATTATACATAAATAAAAAACTTCTATAATGTTGTAGGTTTCTTAGCTAAGTCTAGCTTTTGTATTTGATGCAATTTTCATTCTTGATTTATTGCCTTTCAATGTGTGTTAATAATAAAATGTTCATAGTACTTTACAAAAAAACATAGGAAGATCAATCTCTTTTTAGGGGCATGTATTACAACTTTCACAGTTTCCAGTTGTCATGGCAATTAGCTACTGAGTTAAGCATTTCTTAACATCTGGTAGATAAGAGGTGTATAGGAGGGCTGTCCTAGAAATTTATAAGAGCAATTCATAGATTTCTTGGCAAAATTTTACCTGTAAAACATGCTTGTGGTTTCCATGTAGGCTGCTATTAGCAGCAGATTGAATGGTGACTACAGTTGCCAGTCTGTTGATTTCAGCTGGATTTGGAACTAATTTATGGGGCATGAGCTAATTAGGGAATGATTTGTTGGAAACCGAGATGGGTGGCAAATACCTTTATAATAAAATAAATAAATGATTTCCATTTTTCACCCTACTGATTTATCTGAGAGCTCTTATTCAAGGACACTCATAGAAAGTGGTTCTATGAGTACCTCCATCATGATCACTCAATCGACTGCTCAAATTTCTTTGGAGCTGTTTATAGGAGCATGTGGAATTTCAACCTGTATGTATGGCCGAAAATTCTGAAACTTTCTTTGCAACAAGTGCACTTGAAGATAAGCTTTGACCCAGACATAAAAACAGACTCTCTGTATTACAGTATGCTGTATTTAAGAGCAATATGAAGAGGCCCTTATTTCCAAGTAATTCTACTTAAGTACAAAATCAATATCAACATCTATCTCAAGCGACAGTGGCCATAGCTTTCCCATTATGACATGTGCTGGTTTTAATCAAACCTTTCTTCCAATGTTTTTGGATGTCATTATATATGAAAACAAAGAAAATCAAATTAGCACAATATATTAAGGCTGTAGTGGAGAACTCCTGAAAGTTTACACAGATTGAAGCCCTGGACCAAATTTATTCCTTGATATTAGGAATCATGTTACCACTGAATTTATGAACTTTGACATAGATGACAACCAATAGCTTTTCCCTCTGCTGATTTCCATAAATGTATCTATTCCCCCAATTAAAAACCACTTAAACTAATGGTCATAACTCATGTTGTGATAACAAATGACATAAATGTCATATTATCTGAATAGAGTATTTTGTCTCCTTGGATATTTTAAATCCTGGAATTAAAATAGGGGGAGCTAACCTGATATTTAGCATGGATTCATGATCTAGCTGGCCCTGTATAATGTTTTTGAGAATAGTTTTGCAGCTTCCAAGTCCAATACTGGTGGGATAATGGGGCTGATGTACTCTACACTGTTGTCTTTTGTAATGGTTTTTTTTTAGTCTGCTCTTTCTGGAACAAATGATTATGGATTGCTCTTCATCTGTTTTTTCTAAAAACTGTTTCATTGCCATATTTCTGATATCACCAGCAATGTTTTGTGTGCTCAGTAGGACTGTATAAGTACAGAGTCTTAGTTGGTGCTAAGCCAAGATGTTGGTTGTGCTCCTTAGCCATCTATATAAATATAAAAGAGACTGTTAGATAATATTAAACAAACAAAATGGTGCATTTGGGGAATTAAATTAATTGCTCTATATATTTTGGCATGGTACCATCTTATCAGATGTTTGAAGAGACAGTGTTGAGTTAAATGAATTTTAAAACAAAATTAAGTGTCCTGGAAAAGGCCAAAACTAACTGAACAAAACAGTGAATATGAGCATTGCACTCTGCAAGATTTTCAAGCAGATTGCATTTTTATAAATATGAGGTTTTTTTTTTTAAAAATAATGCTGATTTGTCGTTTGGGTGAAAGGTTTCTACATAATTCTAAGAATTCAAAACAACCAAGTTCAAAACTAGTACAATACAGTTTTGGAGTTGCTAATGGGATTGATTAATAAGTTACAATTAATGTTGATTTAATTGTTAAATTAAAAAATACCTATAGTATTTCTTTTCAGTTCCACACCACAGCTATCCAAACAGTATGCAAGGTTGCTCTCTGGTGGTAATTGCAAAGGAACATAAAACAACAATTTTACTAGGCATATGAACATACTTCATCTTAAAGATACTGTGAAAAGATAAGAAATAATTGTTAATAAAACTATAAAGAGCAGTAATTTGGTTCTGAACTGATTCCTTTCATTTCATGGTTTTAAAAATTGCAATATTTAAAATATCCATTTAAGGGGTAATTACCATAAAAGTGCTGTTATGGCAATAATTGATATTGGCAATTTTAGATTAGGAACTGCTGAATGACATAAATTATCATATACTCTTGAGAGGCTATTTAGTTTTTAAAGATTTTGAACAAGATAGAGAGCAGGTATATAAGCTGAGTTGACTAAATGGTATCAATTTTTTAAAGAAGGACAAGGAATGTATGCTATTTACAATCTTTTACATCCCACTCTTTGTCCCAAAGGTGCTTTTTTAAAAAGGTAATTGGACTTTCTTGTTTTGTTTTTTTAAACATTTCAGTTCTAAGAAGCTTCTTCAGTTCTTTTTTTAATTTTTTTTATTTATTCCTTTTTCACTATACAACAAAAATAAAAATGAAAAAATACATTTTTTCCCTTAACAGAACTGTGTTATACATCTCATATATATTATTTACAATTTATTTACATCAGTAATCATATCTTTTTTCTCTGTTCTATCCAATCATAACATTTATTCCATATTTCATAAAATTATGTTGCCTCCTTGTCTTTTAATTCTAGCGTAAGTTTGTTCATTTCCGCGCATTCTAAAATTTTGTATATAATCATATTGTTTGTAGGTATGTTTTCACCCGTCCAACAATGGGCATATACTATGCGGGCTGCTGTTAATATATGTATAATGATGTATTGGAGTTGTTTTTCCATCTTTAAATTTATTATACCCAAAAGAAATAGTTCAGGTTTGAGTTCAATTTGCACCTTAGTCATCTCCTGTATCCAGTTCCTTATCTGTTCCCAATAGGTCTTTGCTTTAGGGCACAGCCACCACATATGATAGAATGTTCCTTCCTTATTTTTACATTTCCAACATTCCGGATTCATATTTTTGTACATTTTGGCCAATCTTCTTCAGTTCTAATTGACTGGTGGGGAATGAAAGGATTTTCAAAGAAAAGAACCCAAGAAATTCCAATTGCCTTTTGGAAAAGCACTATTGGGACAACCATGACTTGGATGCTTAAGAATCTTCAAAGACATCCTATTCCTTAATACTAATAATAATAATAGTAAAGTTGGAAGGGACCTTGGAGGTCATCTAGTCCAACTCCCTGCTCAGGCAGGAAACCCTATACCATTTCGGACAAATGGCTGTCCAGTCTCTTCTTAAAAACTTCCAGTGTTGGAGCATTTACCGCTTCTGGAGGCAGGTTGCTCCACTGATTAATTGTTCTCACTGTCAGGAAGTTTCTCCTTAGTTCTAGGTTGCTTCTCTCCTTGATTAGTTTCCATCCATTGCTTCTTGTCCTGCCTTCAGGTGCTTTGGAAAATAGCTTGATTCCCTCTTCTTTGTGGCAGCCCCTGAGATATTGGAATATTGCTTGAGGCAAGCTTTTACAGAATTTCACTTTCAAACAATGGCAACATCCTATTTGGACAGAAGATACCAATTAAACATTGTTTTTGCATTTGTAATAATAACTTACAGTAGAAGATTTGCCCCATTACTTATTACATTGCATTATCAGGAACCTACTTATTACATTGCATTTTCATCATCCCCTTGTTAATCCAATTGAATCAATCTATATTAGATGAGGAAAAAATATTTTCTCTTGTCTCATGTAACAAAACAAAACAAAACAAGTTGCATTGTTTGCAATGGCGACATTGTGAAATAGTGCTGTTAATATTAGAGGGCTATATTACATTGATATGGATTGCTATAGTTTTATATGAATTTTGCTAAAACATGTGGTTGCCAATAAATATTTCAATCAAAGGGGGATTGTTTTTTTAAAAAAGGTTACCACAGTAGATAGATTTGTAGATGCAATGGGGTTTATATCTTGGTGGGTAAGGGTATTGGCTCATTAATTAATAGATCAATTAATTAATCTAATTATTTTAAACTGATAGATTAAACATGCCTGTAATGTAGTATGGTTCCTTGATTAGCTCATATATTTTTTAATGTCTTCAGATTATCAGTTAAGATAATTTTAATAATATTCTTTCCCGAAAGAAAAGAGATAATCTTTATTCCAGAAGGGAGAAGACTGAAGAGCAAGTAGAAATAAGCCATACTGATGAAATGCAGATTTTTTTCTTCTTGCAATTGGCTTCAAGAACATCCCAAGATTACACTTTATATGTGCCAATCTCCTTTCCATCAAGATAATAATTTGCAACACTCTAAGTTCATTTGCAAGGGTTTAAGGGAATTAGTGGGAATTCCTAGTATTCTCTAAGAACATTGATTAGCAATTCAGTGAACAGCCCTTTTATTGATTCTCCAATTAAAGGCTCTCTCTCTCTTAATGTCCTATAAATTGCATATTATTAACCCAGGCCATGAATTGAGGAAGAATATCTCCAAGCCACCTGCTATATGTTTTTATAATATCCAGAAGAATTGTGAGATTTTATTATTTATATTTATCATATTTCTATCCTACTTGTTTGTAGAAGAACCTATCTGCGGCAATTAAGACTACTAATAATAAAAAACATCCCCAGGCAACATTAATAAAATGCTAGAGTTTCCCTTGGAAGATCTGTGATCGAAAAGCATGTCTTTCAGTTCAATAGCTACTAAATAACAGTCTTGTTCAAATACTTGTTACAGCATCAACTCTACCTGTTTCCCTAGACATAAGTTCCTCTGTGTTCAATAGCATTATGATTTTCCTTTTTTGAGTATTCTGAAAATAAAGCATATGAAGCAAAGATACTCCTTAAATACAAAAGAAACTAAATCTAGACTAGCTGAAGTTTATTGATTTTGGGGGAAGAGTAGTAAATAGCACAATTATAGCACTCTCATCCCCGGCCATTGCTTTTTTTCTTTTTTCTTTTAAAAAAAGAACTGAGTATAATGATTCTGAGGTGTTATTGATTTGTCACTAAAGTGCAGGACCTAGATTCCAATAGAAAATTAAAAAATTTAACTCAATCCTGTAGCTCCATTAAATGAAAATTTAGGATAATGAAATTATTAGCAGGGTTTATATTGGAAAGACCAAGCAGCTACAGACGAGCTGAACTGCTTGAGAATAATAGGTTTTACATAGCCTAAATTTTTGTTGTGTATCATGTAGTGAAATGCTATACAGCAAAGTGATGGTAAGTAATTCTGTCTGAATTTGCAACTATATGGACAACTGTAGGCATAATAAAATCATGTGCATTAAATAGTTGCTTGTAGCACTCTCAGAATTGATCTGGCATCACCAAAATTGGAAAATTGGTTATAACACTTTCAGATGACTGATATTCAAAGTTTAAGTGATACTTGAGGACTGTATTATAACAAAGATTTTACTGTATTTCCTTTTCCTTGTTGATATAAGAGTGACTCTGGATCCTGCAAAAGTTAATTTTATATTACATAAATATCAGCAGGCTCCAGTTGTCTAGTACTGCTAAATTAAGATGATTCTCTTTCTCTTTCTCTCTCTGTGTTGAGCCAGAGGATGAAATTGAAAAGGCTGAAAGTATTGTTGAAAGGAAAATCTTCATCAGAGTCCAATCCAAGCTGGGAATAAAATGGAGACTGCTTTAGAAAGAAGGTTGTAGTTTATTGAAAAACAGAACCACAAGGCATGTGGCTCTGGAGCAGCTGACCACATGTAGCTGGGAATGGTGGGTTTTTATACCTTCTTGGGCTTTTGTATTTGAGGTTGTTTCCTATTCCTGTGGCATGAACTTTGTCCTGAGCTTTTGAATGTGTCTTTTGGTATTCTGATGGTGGTGGGTTAATCCTATTATGTCCTAAAGATCATGTCTTGCTTCCCTGAGGCTGGGGCTGATGGCTATGTCCTGTATTGGATTTTTTGGGTGAGGGTTTGTTGGTTCTAGGGATCTTTGTCTTTCTAATCCCATCAGCTCCAAGTTTTCTGACTCCAGCCTTCCTGAAAGGATTATCAAATCTGCATTTCTAAAGGCTGGCCTGCTTGGTTTCTGCTTGGGAAAGGAGACTTGGGGCTGTTTTTGCGTAAGATTTTTCATTATTCCTTTGGGCAAATATAATATTCTGACTTCTTTAATAGTTCCCCCAAAATATTTCCTTTTCTAGGAAAGTGGCTGGCTGCCGACTTCCAACAGTATAGAATACAGGACACAATTCAGTGGGTGCATATATGCAATCCTTTATATAGTAATACAAATTTGTGAGAGCGGGGATATGAGAGCGGGGAAAGTATTCTATACTTTGAGAGAGAGAGAGAGAGAGAGAGAGAGAGAGAGAGAGAGAGAGAGAGAGAGAGAGAGAGAGAGAGAGAGAGAGAGAGAGAGAGAGAGAGAGAGAGAGAGAGTGCAATCTTTCTTTTGCCAGAAACTCATATATGTCAAGATTGTCCAATGCCAAATCTTAAAAAAAAGACTACACCAGTCCAATCTGTTTGCCAGTCATATTCTGATCTGCTTTCATCTAATGCTGTGGCTGGCCATTGTAAATATTTAAGCAACCCCGCAGATTGCAGGTTTCCAGCTGAGAGTCTTCTTTTCTTTGGAAATTGCTGCCAATTTATCCAGAAGAAAAAGGTTATTTCTTAATATTTCTTACCAAAACATTGGTATAAAAGCACATTCTTTATGGTGTGGCCACAGTGTGACTTCTCTTAACCAGCATTGTGTCATTTTTGTCTTTTTCATCTACAGTATGGAAAAAACAAGCTAAATATAAAGTGTGTTTTAGGATGCAACATGAAAACCATGAAGCTACAATTTGCTGCAGATTCATCTTTTAACTAATTCCCCTACAGCCCCCTCCTCCATCGATAACGTGTGGAAAATAAGACCCCATTTTACAGAGTTTTTATGGAAACAAACAAAGTCAGAGTGTTTGAAACTTCTACTGTTGCCTAATGGAGGAATTATTAGTGGCATCAAAGAGAAAATGAAAAGAGTTTTCATTCACAGGCAGAAGGAGAATTAGGAAGGAATATAATTTATACTTTTATTCAGTCACTGTACCAGAATGTTCATTTAGTTGTGGCCATTAATTTTAATTAATGGAATACATTTGTATTTATACAGTAAAAAATTTCTAGAATTATTATTACTGGGGTGGAACTGTCAAAACGTATAAACTGTAAGAATTACTAACGCTATGCAAATCCATACTGTGCAGCTAATCAGGTGCTGTTTAGGAAATTATATTTACCAGAACTGCTTCTCTTTTATATTACTATCATTTGTCACTGTATTATTAAAAAAAAACATTTCCACTTTTATTCAATTCTATTTTATTCTCTGAGACTGTAAGGACATGTCCCTAACAAGTTCAGGGGATATTCAACAATAAAATATGCATTATAAATACAATCAAACAAATATTCATGTGCAGGTAATATTTAACTTACAACCATTCAGTTAGTGATTGTTCAAAATTACAACAACACTGAACACATGGTTTTTGCACTTACAACCATTGTAGCATCCCCACAGTCATGTGACCAAGTTTCAGGTGCTTGTCAACCAGCATGTATTTATGATGGTTGCAGATCCTGGGGTCATGTGATCATCATTTGCAACCTTCCCTGCTGGCTTCCAATGAGCAAAGTCAATGGGAGAAGACAGTTTCACTTAACGACTTAGGGCAGGGGTCCTCAAACTTGGCCACTTTAAGACTTGTGGACTTCAACTCCCAGAATTCCCTAGCCAGTGGCTAAGTTTGAGGACCCCTAACTTAGGCTTTTACTTGCCTGCAGTTTTTCACTTAACAACTGTCGCCAAAAAGTTGTAAAATAGAATATTAATAGAATATTTAGAAACAGAGTATATAGAAGACTATTATACAGAAAAACATTTCTTTTCTTGCCCTTATGAGTGGTGGTATGTGTCTTCTTCAGTCTCGGGACTTCTCCCAGAGGACTGGGAGCTTGAGGTTTCTACACAGGATCTTAACTGTTCCTAGCATTGCATTCTTCTGGACAGAGAGCCTCTGATGATATTCCTGGGATCTGTTGGAGCCCCTCTCCCAGCTTAGCAGACACAGGCTTAAGTACTTCTACCCCCACTGGGACCACATTGGTCTTTCCACATTTTCTCTAGTTGCTCCTTCAGGCCTTAACACTTCTCCAGATTCTTATACTTATGCAGATGGAAGATGCCACTTCCACTCCGTTTAGGCATTGGTTCCCTTTTGATCCAGTCCTTGATTGATTTTAATACTCTTAATGTTGAATATTTTAATGTTTTAATACTCTTAAAACATATTTTTATGTTTTAAGAATCACTTGACAGTAGATGAGGTGGCATATAACTTTGAGTCCTCGGAGAGAGCGGCATATAAGTGTAAACAATTAAATTAAATTAAATTGATATATATGTGTATATGTATATGCATATATATCTATATATCTACAATATATATCTATCTATCTCTATCTCTATCTGTCTCTATCTCTATCTCTATCTCTATCTCTATCTCTATCTCTGTCTCTATCTCTGTCTCTCTGTTTGTCTCTATCGCTATCTCTATCTTTATGTCTATGTCTATGTCTATAAAGCCCTTTATGTTAATGGACCAAGATACTTGCAGGACCGTCTCCTGCCTCATGAATCCCAGAGACTGGTTAGGGCGCATAGAGTTGGCCTCCTACGAGTCCCGTCTGCTAAACAATGCCATCTGGCGGGACCTAGAGCAAGGGCCTTCTCCGTTGCTGCCCCTGCCCTCTGGAACCAACTTCTCTCAGAGGTTCGTACTGCTTCCTCCCTCCTAGCTTTCCAGAAAGGGTTGAAAACACATCTATGCCGACAGGCTTGGGGCATATGAGCTGAGCTCTGCCCCTCGGCCCTAAGAGTGTCCCGCCACCAGTGCTTGTGAATTGATTGTGTTTGTGTGGGGTATGAATGTGGTTGATTTTAAATTGTTGTTGTGTTTTTTGTTGTGAGCCGCCCAGGGTCTTCGGAGAGGGATGGCATATAAGTGCGAATAAACATAAACAAACAAACATGTCTATATCTATCTTTATGTCTCTGTGTCTGTCTGTCTGTCTGTCCGTCCGTCCGTCCATCCATCCATTTATCTATCTATCTATCTATCTATCTATCTATCTATCTATCTATCTATCTATCTATCTATCTATCTATCTATCTATCTATCTATCTATCTATCTATCTATCTATCTATCTATCGAAAAAACTCACTTAACAACTGCCTTGTTTAAGCAATGAAATTCTGGTCCCAATTGTGTTCATAAGTCAAAGACTAACTGTAGTTGATGCATATTTCATATCTGGAGTATGGCTTTCCAGAGAGGAAGCCCAATCACAAGCAAAGCCCTTTCCCTGCTTGATTAACCAGGAGGAGCAGAGAAATGTTGATAGTAAGATGTCTTCCTTATAGCTGGCCAGGCTAAAGATCTGCAGGTCTTGTCATTTTCTCAACAGTTTGATAAGGCAGTAATGAGGAAATCTACACAACCACTTTCTTGCTGAATCCTCATTATCTTCTAGACCAGCGGTTCTCAACCTTTTCCGGGGCTCGACCCCGGCCCGCATCGCGCATGCGCGGTGCGACGGCCCGCATTGCAATAGGGGGAAAAAATGGCCGACCAAAATAAAAATAAAAAAATGGCAGATTGCGGTGCTTGGCGACCCCCGTGAAATGGTCGTTCAACCCCAAATGGGGTCGCGACCCACAGGTTGAGAACCGCTGTTCTAGACCACAGGTCGGCAACCTGTGGATCCGGAGCCGCATGTGGCTCTTTGAGCCTTCCCCTGCGGCTCCCAGCCTCCTCTGCCATTTGCAGAGAGAGACAGAGAGAGACAGAGAGAGAAACACCCTTTCATTATATATATATATAATGAAGATTATATATATATATAATGAAGATTATATATATATAATGAAGATTATATATCTATAATGAAGATTATATATATATAATGAAGATTATATATATAATGAAGATTATATATATAATGAAGATTATATATATATAATGAAGATTATATATATAATGAAGATTATATATATATAATGAAGTTTTTTTACGTGTGAAGTGATGGATTCTGCATAGGGCTGTAGTTGTTTGGCGAGAAATTTGGCTAGGTTTTGTAGAGGTGAGCCTATGGAGCTGACTATGGGTCTTAGTGGGGTTCCTTCTTTGTGTATCTTGGGGAGACCATAGAGCTTAGGGCATCTGGATGATTTCTCTCTGGGAATGATTCTTTGCTGGATCTCTTCGCTAATGGGGGAGGCTTTTATTTTGGATCTAGTGGTTTTTTTCCAGGTAGGTGGTGGGATCTGTGTTTAGGGGTTTGTATGTGGAGTCTTGGAGTAGGTTGGTTAATTTGGTTTGGTAGTCAGCTGTATTCATGACCACCGTGGTGTTGCCCTTGTCTGCTGGTAGGATTATTATGCTGGTGTCTTGTTTCAAGTTAAGTAGTGCTGTCTGCTCCTCTTTGGGTAAGTTGCTTTTGGGTGGCTTGCTGGTGCAGAGTATGTTGGTGATTTCGAGTCTGATTCTGTTAGCGTCGTCGGGGTTGATTTTGGTCAGGCTGGTTTCAACTCCGCATATAATGGTTTCAGTGGGGATGTGTTTGGGAGCGACTGCAAAGTTGAATCCTTTGGAAAGGACATTGGTTTCGGCTTTGGTGAGGATCCTATCTGAGATGTTATGCACTGTTTGTTTCATGTGTGGCTGTGAGGGAGGAGGGGTTTGTTTCTGGTGTTCTTGTAGTCTTCGGAGTTTGTTGGTGTGTGTGTCTGTCTTGAGGGTGGTCTGTGTTTCGGCTCTCCAGACGGCGAGTTGTTTGGATTTGTCCCAAAGTGCGGGGTGGATCTTGTTGCTGAGTTTGAGGTGAAGTGTGAGGAGATCTTTGTTGATTCGGTCTAGGAGGAATCTTTTTGTGTGAAGTTCATTTCTGATTAGGGCCAATTCTGTTCTTTTCAGGATACGTTTGGTGGCTGCAGAGTTGGAGTGGAATTTCAATTGGAAGCATGTGGGGATTAAATCACCTCACACGTAAAAAACTCATTTCAGTTCATAGAGATCATAAAGGAACAAAACTTACAGCCCAGCGACCTACTCGTTAGCTTCGAAGTCACATCCCTCTTCACCCAAGTGCCTATCAAAGAAGCCTTAACAGCTATCCAAAACAAATATAACCCCTCCAAACACATCCTAGATCTGACCAACCACTGTCTATCCAACACATACTTCATCTATAATGGACAAAAATACAATCAAATAGAAGGAGCACCCATGGGATCACCCCTCTCACCTGTCATTGCAAATCTCTACATGGAACATTTTGAAACCCAAGCCCTAGAAAAATCTGATCACAAACCCAAACTCTGGCTCAGATACGTAGATGACACCTTCGTAATCTGGCCACATGGGAAAGAAAAACTGGACAACTTCCTAACACACCTCAACAGCCTACACCCCAAAATACAGTTCACCATGGAAACAGAAGCTAATAACCAACTTCCCTTCCTGGATGTCTTAGTCTACAAGAAATCCAATGGCTCCCTAGGACACACCATCTACCAGAAGAAAACACACACAAACCACTATCTGCACGCACTCTCACACCACCACCCAGCATAGATCAACTCTGTAGCCAAGACACTCATCTCCAGAACCAAATGCCTAGCTGATGAACAACACCTAAAAACCGAACTACACACTCTCACTAATGTACTAACATCCAACGGATTCCAAAGAAATAAGATTTCCAACTTAATCCAAAAAGAAACTCCCACTAAAATCCAAGACAGAGAACAAGAAAACGGCAAAGCCCTCCTGCCATACATAAAAGGCACCACAGACAGAATCAGCAAGATCCTGCACAAACATAACATCAAAACAGCATTCTGCACAAACAGAAAAATATCCACCATCCTAAGAAACCCAAAGACAAAATTGAGTTAGAAAATCAAGGAGTATATGCAATCCCATGTACTGCTTGCTCCACCACATACATCGGACAAACCAACAGAAGAATAAGTGTACGCATTGAAGAACACAAAAACTCAGTCAAAAAAGAGGAACCAACTTCTTCCCTGGTCCAACACCTTAAAGCCACAGGACATGAAATTGATTTCAAAAAGACCAGAACTATTGCCAAAACTGAACACTTTAATAACAGAATAATCAGAGAAGCCATCGAGATAGAAAAACGCCCTCACAGCATGAACAAACGAGATGATACCTCCCGCCTACCAGCCATTTGGAAACCCGCCCTTATTAACAAAAGAGTCCATAACACAAAGAATGACACCAGACCTACACTCACAAAAACCACACACAATGTCACCACCACACATCCACGCAAAAAAGCAAACCCAAACCCACACCGATGATGGGGCATGACCACAAACCAGAAGCCAGACCACAGCTGCATCATTAGCCACCTTAAACCCCTCCAATCCATACAAGAAGCAAACTGACACCCACCATGAAGATGAGGCACGACCACGAATGCAAAGCCAAACAGCTATGCAGCTCACCATCTCTAATCCCCCTGTAACTGAGACTAACCTGAGCACAACTAAGCCCCCACCCAAACAGAACACTCCCCCAGCCAATCAGAGCACAGCC
This sequence comes from Bothrops alternatus, assembly GCA_034064705.1. Taxonomy (NCBI): domain Eukaryota; kingdom Metazoa; phylum Chordata; class Lepidosauria; order Squamata; family Viperidae; genus Bothrops; species Bothrops alternatus. The sequence continues at coordinate 993,571 of JARGCV010000007.1, forward strand.
AACCCCTCATCCAATCAGAGCACAACCAACCCCCTAACCAATCAGAACACACCTCCACCCAATCAGAACACAGCCGAGCTCCCAGCCAATCAGTTCAAACCCCCACTGGCAGTTAAAAGGAAGAAACAGTTGCAATCACACATTGCTGCTAGAAGCATGAAGCCGAAAGCATCAGCCTGAAGATGACGAATGTGACTTCGTCGAAACGTCGCCAAGACACTTCAAATTCTACGTGGGAGAAAACCCAAAGAACCAAAGACCTACACACACACACACACACACACACACACACACACACACACACAGACACACTTTCCTTAGGGTGTCATCACTCATCCTTCTGCTGCGTTTGAAATTATCCAGTAGTTTGTTAATTTTATTCCTGAGTGTCACTGAGGGGTCTTTCTCAATTACTCTATAAGCTCTAGCGCTTTTGTTGTATAAAACGTCTTATCCATGATGACAGTCACTCTCCCTTTGTCTGCCGGGAGTATAATGATGGCATCATCTCTTTTGAGCTGACCTAGGGCCTCCGTCTCCTCCCTAGATAGTGTATGGTAGTGCCTGTGGCCCATGAGTAACCCAGTGACTTGCTGTCTTATAGAGTTCCTAATGTCCTCATCCGTCCCCATACAGTACATAGCAGGTTCTAATGCCGCTTTAAAGTCTAAGGCATGTACATCCATAAGGTTATAACCTGTATCTCGCTGCAGCAGGGTGAGTTGTGGGTGGGTTAATATCTTCGTGGAGAGGTTACATACTAATCTATCTGTGGAACTATTGTGACGTGACTCACGTAAAATGTCCATCTTACGTTGGAGGCGCATTGCCGTCTCCTGGCTTGTCCTCATTGCTGCCAGCCTAATATGATGGTTTAGCGCCTGGAAGTGATGTTCCGATAGGGCTGTGCTACATTGCCTTCGGTAGTCCTGGGCCCACGTCTTTAAGCTTCCTGCGCGTACCGTCTGGTGTTGAAACTGATGGAGAGCTTGTTGACATTCCATGGAGTCAACCGCAGGTTTCTTTCTCAATGATTTGGGAGGCAAGTTCTCTCGAATGCAAGTGTGCAAGAATGTCATTTTGCGGTAGCAAGCCGAGATGCGGTGCGTTAGTTTCTCCCATCTTCTGGCTATGAGCAATACTGCTCTATCATAATGGTTAATGATATCCGTAAAAATGCGACTCCTGGGTACATTAATATAACCTAGCTTTCGTTGGGAACTTCCAACATCGTCAGGGTTAAAAGAGCCAGTTAATAAGGTGCCTTAAATAGGATTAGTTAACGCTTGCACTCGGCTCCTAGACCGCGTCACCGGTCCTAGCCGGTTAATTTGCATTCTGGATGTTTCCCCTTCTCTGTCATTGCCTCGAACCTTCTCACCTATTCTCCCAACGCTAGTTCCTAAGTTAGTCAGGATCTTTGCATCTTCTTTCCCTCCAATGGTGTTAACTCTCGTATTACCTTTCCCTCTACTGCGGATCTTGGGGAGGGGGTGTTTGGTTTTTCCTTTACATTGTTATATATCCCATTAGGGCTTCAGACAATTCCCCCCACCCCTCCCAACCATGGGTCGATGGTTTCCCTCTGCTCTGCACTCACCCTCCTCCCTCCTCCTCCCACGTGGGCAATACCCATCCGGGTATCATGTAATCCAGTGTGTGTGTCCCCACACCCCATTTTGGTACTGTCCACATCAGATATCTCTGGTGATTCTGTCCGCTGCCAGCAGTCATCGCTCCAGTCCAAGGTAGGTGTCCTGCATTTTGCCAGAGAAGACCTCAACATACATACATACATTTTTTGGATTGCTAACAAAGAATAAGGGAGGATGGAATAGCTATTTCGAACTTCTTAGCTCTCTTCAGCCAAACATACCCTTCTGAGATTCGAACCTGGGCTACTTACATGTTAACCTCTAGGCCACAGGCTCTTTCTCATTTTGTCAGCTGTATCAGGGAGGGAAGAGACAATATACTGTATATATGTTTTCGTAGATTTTCACGGGTACAGGTATACACGGGAAAAGACCCGAATACGCCAAGACCTGCATACACACACACACACACACACACACACACACACACACACACACACACACACACACACCTATACCTATAATAAAGGTAAAAAAGATATATGCAGTGTTAGCTTCATTTTAGATATCAAAAGGGTTTTGTGGCTCCCAGTGTTTTGTTTTCGGTGGGAAACGGGTCCAAGTGGCTCTTTGAGTGTTTTGAGTTGCCTACCCCTGTTCTATACACATTAGTTATGTCACATTTGAATTGCTTTCATGTAGGCTGAGGGACAGGCCTAGGGACAGTAACTAACATCTTGCCCCTAGCCAGTGTATGTTCGTGGAATGGTTGGTTTTTTGTTTTTTTGTTTTTTGTTTTTTAACTTAAGGGTTTTTTATATGTATGTAATTTCTATTTTGCTGTGAGCCGCCCTGAGTTCTCCGGAATAGGGCGGCATAGAAATTAAATTAATAATAATAATAATAATAATAATAATAATAATAATAATAATAATAATAATAATAATAATAACTGAGAGGTAAGGTCACTGGTGGGTTACTCATTACATCTTAGTGGATTCTGTCCATGAGCGATATTTGCTGGAATACTATGTAAAATGACCACTCCCAAACAACTCAGATGATTATTGAAAATGAAACATACAGGGACATGCACAGAAACATCTTGACAAGAAAGCTAGGTTACCTGTAAGGCAGGATGGAAGCAGCCATTTGAGAGTAGCAAGCCAAACCGCTCAATGCAGTGTAGACATTTCTGCAGCCATGCAGAAATTATGCACAGGCCTAGAAATGTCACTCAATGACAAGTTTGCATCACATGAACAGTTTAAATATCCACAAATACATACGTCAATCAGAAGTATTGATGAATACACAGAGCTAGGCTGTCTGTTTGCAAAATACAGTGGTTCTCAGATTCATTTTTGTCTTTACCTTGCTGACTGGGAGATTCTGGGAGTTGAAGACCACACATTCTCAAGCTACAAGGTTGAGAAACACTAGATTAGAGCCTACCTGTGCCTAATTTGGGAGACATAAAACACATAGAGCTGTTAAATGCATTATTCCTTGCAGGCAGCATGTTCAGTTTGAACCAAAGCAGGGTGCTTAACTCATCACAGCAAGCTGAGTTTATGGCAGAGCTGAATGAAAAAGGCAATAAAGACATCTTTTTCAAGGCTGTCTTAGCTGCCCACCTGCTGCTTGACAGCTTTACACAAGTATGACAGGTAGAAATGTCAATGACAATCTCCCTCTCTAATCTACTGTGTAAAAATTGAGACTGACAGTGTTGGTACATTTCTTGGAGGAAAAAAATATTGGAATAATTTACAGGCACTCTCCTGTTCTTACAGCTTTATTTGTTTATGTTTTAATGTAACTACATTCCAGCAGTTTCTCCAATCCCCCCCCCCCTGTTGTTTAACCTAAAGAGAAGCTTTAAAGAGCCAGATTGTAAAGTTACACTCAGAACGAAAAGGCATTTTGGTACTAACGTTCTACAGGATTTCTCTATAGCAGGGGTGTCAAACTGCCGGCCCGTGGGCCGGACGCGTCATCCCAAAACCGTGCCCACCTCATTGCCGGCAATGGAGAAAAAGCTCTGATTCATCGCGCGACATCACTTGACATTGCGAGTTTGACATGCCTGCTCTATAGAGACAATGTCTTCTCAGGAGGTATTTTGGGTGTCTGTAAGGGTAAAAGGATCCTTGTGGATTTTACCTCTCTAGTCATGACTGATCTTAGGGAGCAGTGCTCATCTCTGTTTCTTAAGCCAAAGAGCCAGAATTGTCTAGAGCTAGAATAATAACTTTAGAATAGAATAATAACTTTATTGTCACTTTGAATGTGCACTAATCAGCATACATTAAAATAAAATTTTGTTGCATACAGCTCTCAAAGGGTCACCACCTCCAATATACACTACATAAATATGACAAAAATAAATAAATACAGAATTATGCATATACCCATACATATTATATGATACAGAGAAACAACAGTCTAGTTTGGGTTATGTATATATGTGCATGGCGAGAGAAATGAATCTTGCGAGTTTACCCGACAGATGGCATAGGGAACAAAGCTATTACAGAATCGGGTAGTCCTGCTAGAAATACGTTGAAACCTCCTCTCAGAGAGGAGCAACAGAAACAGCCTGTAAATTGGGTATGTGGGGTTTCTAACAATGCTTTGAACTCTAAGCATGTAGCCCTTGTAAACAGCATCCGGAATACTAGGGAGCGAGCTTCCTGTGATCTTCTCGGCTGTCCTTACCATTTTCTGAATGGACTTTCTATCTGAGGCACTGCTGCCACCAAACCAGATAGTGATGCAGTTTGTTAAAATGCTCTCAATCGTGTCTCTGTAAAAAGTGGCCAGGACAGAAGAAGAAAGATGTGCTCTCCTCATCCGACACAGGAAATGCAGACGCTAGTTTGCATGCTTCACTAAGGATGACATGTGGAGAGACCAACTCAGATTGTTAGTTATCTGCATCCCCAGATGTTTCTGTGATCATGTGGGCAGCATGACATCATGCCACAGCGCAGAGGGTATGGTGAAACATGGAATACTGATACATTCCCACATGCTTATAATTGGTATCTATTCAACTTCTTGCATTTGAACTACTAGCTTGGTGGGAGCTAGGATAAGTGACAGGAACTCACTCTGTCTCACAGCATTCTGGTCTCAAACTGCCAAGCTGTAGACATTTTAACAGTCTAAGACTCAGTGTCCTAACCACTGAGTCTCCGTGTCCCTCTGGATGGTTCAGATAAATTGACTATGAAGTAAAGATGAAGCTTTGGGAGGCATTTCACTTATTTAAGATTGCCTTCACAGGCAAAATGGACATGACCTATTCCTTGAATGGTTGTCTTTGAGCTTCAGACAGATCAGGATCCAAGAGACCAAAATGATCATGGCCAAATCATGATGACTAGATTCTACTTTAGAAGATTCCTTCAAGTTTTATTTCTGAAGCCTTTACTTACATATCCTGTAGAAGAAAAGAAAACAATGGGGAAAAGGAAGAAGTGACTGGGAATGAATACAATTGGAATACCACTATCACAACACAACAACAACCCAGATCAGAATTCTCACTCCACATCTTTGCTATGAAATGAATGCAGAAAATGATAGGATACCGAGTCTGGCCATTTTTATTGTCCATCCTACAAGACTATCTCTGTTTACAGGACAGTTACTGTATTATCCTGATGCACTAAACACTACTGTTCCTTTATTCTACTCTACAACTACCGAACTAGTTTCTTGGAGAAAAAAATACAAAGAATTTTCTGACACCCAAAAGAGAAATGCATGTAAAATGGCACTGATTACACTGAGTGCAGTTCTTGTAAACTAATGCCTTATTAATTGGTTAGTAAATTCTCTTTGATGTTTTGCCTGAAGAGCCAATTTCAATCATTATCAATCATAGTGATACACCACTAATGTTTTCTGTAACAGTCTAACAACACTCTCCTTCTGGATGCAGTGGCTACCAAAGATTCAGATAAGATTTTTCCTAACTTTATTATATGTTGAAATGTAAGGTGCATATTTCTTCACATAAAGCATACTTTACTATTGAAGTAAAGTATTCCTTTCTTGCAGTCCTTCAGACTTCAGTTGAAAAGACCCAAACAGTAAGTCAACAATTACAAAATGCGCCTAAATCTATGAAGAGTAGAATCATAATCCTAGCTCATCTTACCTTGATTAAGATACATGCAGTCTTAATTTCATTTGTTTCAAAGGCCAAAGCTTGGATTAAACAGGATAAGAGTATTATTATGTGCAGTTCCTCAAAAGAAAGGTTAATAAGCAATCAATTCATATTCCATACAATATCAAACACAAATAATCTTTAGGTTGATAAAGTAAAACACTTGATCTCATAGCTCTTATAATTACACTGGTGTAGGCTTTTACATATAGTATCTATTGGGCAGAGTTGGCCTATAACCATGGTATAGATTGGCATCTTTAGAGGCAAAGTGTTGTGCCAAAGAGGAAGCTTTACTTCAATAATAAAATATGTGCTTTGTGTGAAGAAACTTCCACCTTCATTACCTAGCATAGCAGGTTACTTTGCCTCTGGGTCTCTAGCATGGTTGCTAAATTCTGAAACCACACATTCATTAGTTTTTGTAATTTACTATTTAACTTTATAGGATGGCCAATGGGCCAAGTAGCCTTTTAAATATAGTATAGTAGAGAACAGAGCTCATTTGCTAATCAGTTTTAAAATGGTAACAATTAAACACTTTTACCAGCTTGATTCCTTGGTTGGCAGATATTTTCAATTAATATTTCAGAATTAGAGTTTAGAATCTATGAAAAACCTATTGCATCTCACCTGATGGACTGTATTTTAATATTTCTCATTAAAATAATTTTCTGCAGCTATACCTCACTGTCACTAGAGGTCACTGTAGAATATTATGAAATCTATTTATATGTCTCTCCCTCCCTCCCTCCCCCCCCATGAAATACCAAGCAGAAAAATGAAGCTGTCTTTCTTTTCATCTAAAGACAGTTTTCCCTGGCGCTGGTAACAACATGTAAGGATAATAACATACACTGACAAATGCATCCCTAATGAAGTAATTTGTGCAAGGCCAGGAAGCAAAATGGAATATAATGCATTTTAAAACTTCGAGAAGACTTTTTAAAGTCTGAATTAAACTGTGCCTGTGAAATCAAATTTTAAAGGAATGTAGGTTTTGCTTTTTGCTTTGCAGGACTACTATCTTTCCACATCTTTACAATAGGCAAGCTTTTCCTTTTTCCGTTTCCCCACATTCTTCAGGTACACTAATTTCTAGAGCTATCAACTGGGAATGTTAATTAATTCATCATCTGTTTTCTAAACATTTATTTCACTGATTAATTGCATCTAAATTAATCCAAATATAATCAAATTCTCAATGAGGAAACTGTTTTGAGTTACTGAAGTAAATGTAAAATAACTTAAGGCTTCCTCACAGATCAAGAGTTTTGCTGATTAATTCATGTAGGGCAGTTAGTCAATTTTTCTATCACATGAATAGTTAAAAGATGATTGTCTGATATCACTTTTGATTTTTGAAACAGGTAGCAGGCCAACCCAAGATATTTTACTGCCAAAGGCAAAGAGCATCTTCATCTCTTTCCAAACGAAGGTTTATAATTCCCAAGGTTGGTCAAGTTATTCTGGTACGTGAGATAGAAAATTCTGGTGCGTGAGATAGAAAATTTCACTTGCTCGTCTTCTTGGTAATGAAATACTAGATAAAACACTGACCATGACATTTTAATATTAAACTATTCAGAAAACAAGTATATTTATGTCGAACTAATTTGAAAAGCCACCCAATTTGATTTAGATCTAAAGTCACACTTGGAAATCAGAAAGCCCGTGCCTCTCATTGACTATAATTGGAGCTCAATTTATAATTTCTCTGAAAGAAATATTGGATCTGCTGTGAATTAGTTGCGATAAACAGAAGTCTGTTAAAGGTAAGGTAAGCAAATTCAGTGGGTTTTACATGGATGCATTTAAAGTGTGTGAGTGTGTGTGTGTGTGTGTGTGTGTATTGGTACCTGTGAGACCAATTCTTATGCAATGAATAAAAAGCAAGAATAAATCCAGCTGGTCCAAAATGCAGAAGTATGAGCAGTGCTGGGCATATCTCAGTAGGAGTATCTCTTCTCCATAAGTTGACTCCTAGTAAATATCTGGTGGCAATTCAAGCTTCTGTTGTCAGCTGTAAAGCCCTTCCTGACATGGGAACCAAGTTATCTCCCCAACTGTTTCTACCTGTCCCTACAGATGTGGAAGAAAAATGTGATCAGGCTTTTTCCTGTTGCAGCACTATCCTTTGAACATCATTTCCCCTGAGATTAGAGTGGCATTAATCTTGTATTTTCAGAAAGATCTGGATATGCTCCCAGGAACAGAGTTGGTGGTTTAGTTAGAGCAGGGGTCCTCAAACTTGCTCACTTTGAGACTTGTGGACTTCAACTCCCAGAATTCCCCAGCCAGCCATGCTCCAAAATTGCTGACTTTTAACCTAATCCTTGTGATAGTGTGCTGCCAGAATAACGAGCGTTGAGAAGTTAGTAAAGAGTTAGGCATGTTGTGGAACCATTCATCTGAGTTTCTCTCTCTCTATAGCCAAATCTAGAATACATTTTGGGGAGCTTTGCAATGTGCTCTACTGCATGATATTATGTGCAAAGATCTAAACTGCTCCAAACTTTTTATGTCATTCTGATTCAGGTTTGGATCAGCTTCAAAATTCAACTGAATTTAATATGTGCTTCCAAAATATATGAGGGCCAATTTGGTGTAGTAGATTAAAGGCAGCAGACTAAACCAGAAGACTGTGAGTTCTAGTTCTGTCTTAAGCACAAAGCCAGCTTGGTAACTTTAGGCTAGTCATTCCTCCTCAGCCCTAAGAAGAGGACAATAAACCACATGCGAAAATGTTGCCTAGAAAACTGTATGGATTTATCCAGGCAGTCATTGGGAGTCAAGGCTAACTTGAATGCATTCTATATACAGTATATATAAAATCATCTATCTAAAAAAATGACTTGTTGATCACATCTGAGTTGCAAATCTCCAACATGGAGATTTTTTTTTCTTTTAACAACCCTATAATCCCTTCAGTCAGGATGAAGTCGGGTGACTGAATGAAGCTGAGCATTTACTGACCAGATGCCCTTCCTGATGCCTACACAGAGCTCACAGCAGATATTTCATCTGTGCACCCAGAGAAAGAAATATCTGCTATTACCTAGGATTGAACTCACAGCCTCCTGGTTGTGACATGAGAGCTCTACCTCTAGGCCACCATGCCACTCAGCTGTGAGATAGATAAAACAAAGTATTTGCTGCATATTTTGTAGTAATCTATAATTGTGTGGTTGAGAGATATCTGGACCAGCTACCTAGGCCAGCTCTATTCCACACTGGAAGCAATATAGTGAGACAGAGGGAGCTGAGAATTTGCCCAATGCTGTCTGTGGGGATCTCCTACATTTTAGGAGTATTCGTTAGTCTTCCGTGAATGCTTTGCTTGAAAAATGTGCAAATAAACATTTGCAGGTGCTTTGAGCTTTAAGTGCACTCTCATCTGGAGAAATATTTTATCCAGAATTATTTCCACTTGGGAAAATAAAGATCATGTAGTGTTTCAATATAGCATGAAAAAAAGCTAGTTCTCTTCAAAATTCTCCCTCAGGTTTATTTTTCATTCCAAGTTGCAGAAACATCACTGTGCCACAGGAGCCACCTTATTAATAAAAAAAGTGCATCTTGCAAATTCATTCCACCTCATTTAAGTGGACTGTTTCTGATCTATCACATAAAATTTGAAACATTTGGCTTTCCCTGTAACTACTTCAGGACAGCAAATCTCCATGTAATTTCCTTGGATTGGCAGTTTTTGTAAGAATGCATTGAAATTCACATTAATGTATTTTGTATCCACATAAATGCAGTAGGATTATGATGCATCTCCAGTTCTACAAGATAAAATATATGCATACGTGCTGATGCGCGCGCACGCACTCCCCCCATCCTTTTGAGTTAAGCAGCTGATATAGAAAAGGGGAAGGAAGATTGACAAAAACATAGATTATAAGTGTTAAATACTTCGTTTGCGTGCAAATGATGAAGACACATGGTAATGATGAACAAACACTTTATTTTCCTTCTGCAACAACCAAGCAAAAACCAAAAGGCACACAGGCCTTTTTATATGGCCAGAAACCCGGACAGTGTCAACCAATAGGAACAGAGTGTTTTCGCGCCTTGCGCATGTGCACAAGGCTGGCGCCACTCTGTCTGGTCCTGGGCAGCTTTTGGAATGCCTGGGATCAATGCAACGTCCCGAGCCTGCTTTTGCAGGCTCAGGACACAACACTCCTCCCCCCTAGATGGAACATACTTTACGTACACACAGGTACATTGTGCACTGGGAAGAGTGACATACAGTTGAATTATTCAAATGCAAAAAGTGTGGAATACTCGAGCCTGCACATAGGCAAAGCCCTTCAATCTTTATTAACACAAATAGATGTATCCAAAATCAAAATAATGCAAAATAATATAACCATGGATTACTCCCTTCATTCAGGGGCCTCATAAGAAGGTCCCTCATGATTTGACAGCAACCTCACAAAGTCTCTCAGATGTTTGGGTGGGCACTTGGCCCGCTGCGACCTTCTAAGGGCTGGTGATGTTGCCTGGCCGGCCTGCTCGCCTACCAAGCTAAGCAGGACAGAGTGTTGTTGCCCCAAATATCTAGGTGACCCTGGTGAGGGTGCCTGGCCTACCTGTTCGCCTACCAGGCTAGGCAGGCCAGGACTTTGGTGCACCAGATACCCAGTTGACCCTCCCAGCTGCTGACTGGCTGGACCCTCTGAGTCCAGACCAGAATACCTTGGAGGGGTGGAAGTCCCCAAGTCCACAATGGACTCCTCTTGGGAACCCTGTCCCTCAAGCCCAAGGCCAGCAGATGGAGAGGCCTGAGTAGCAGGAGTGCCCCAGTATTCTGTAGCCCCCGAGCACATGCCTGTGGTGCCAGAGTCAGGAGCCGCCTCCATGACAACCCCTTTTTCTGGTGACTTCCTCTTGGGAGCAATTGCTGAATTGTGCAAGCGCCCTTGATGGAATTCCTTTTCTCTTGCTGTTTGTGATTTATGTGAATACCCCCAGTCAGTCTCCCTGTCTGGAGCATTATCTGTCATACATGAATACTGTGGATACCCCCAGTGTGACTCCCTGTCTGGAGTAATTGTGGATGTGTGGGATGACCCCCTATCCAGAGAATTCCTGTCTGGAGCACTTGCAGAACCTTGGGATGATGCCCCGACAGCCTCATCAGCTAGTGAGGGGCCTGTTAGATTTGGGAACCTGTGACCCAGAATGCATATTATGGTCCTCCTCCCCCCCCAGAGCAGAGCCAGGAGCGGAAGGGTGGCAGTCCAGTCTCCAACGCAGTTGGTCTATGTGTCTGCAAAGAATGTGGCCGTCACCCAAGGCAACTTCGTATGACAATGGCCCAGAGACCTTGCAGACCACAGCTATGACCCAGAGATGTCCAGGCCCATAGTTTTGTGCCCAAACCGGATCGCCCACCTGGAGTCTCCTAGGTGCCCGCGGTTGTGACACCTGTGGAGCCACCCAGTCAGGGTGCAGCCTGTCCAGTTTGGTGATGAGGCAGCGACCCCAGTGGAGTTCAGCAGGGCTCTTCCCTGTGGATGTACATGGTGTGGTGCAGTGTGCAAGAAGGAAATCTGCTAAACTGTGATGCCAGTTACCATAAGTCAGTTTCTTGAGAGCATCTTTGGTGGTGCGCACCATTCTTTCTGCCAATCCGTTGGAGGATGGATGGAAGGGAGCCAACGTTGAATGCCGGATCAGGTTGGCCTGAAGGAAAGCCTGGAACTCAAAAGAGGTAAATTGAGGGCCATTATCTGAAACCAGAACATCTGGAAGTCTGTGTGATGCAAAAATTCCTCTCAACACCTGGATGGTCCTGGCAGTAGTAGTGGAGGAAACAGGAACAACCTCTAGCCTCTTGGAATGGCTATCAACAACAACCAGGAAGAATTGCCCCTGAAAGGGCCCATCATAATCTATATGCACTCTAGACCATGAGGTTTGCGTTTCCTCCCACCTATGTACTGGAGCCTGAGGCATTTCAGGCTGCGACTATTGGCACAGCTGGCACCCATGCACCTGAGCCTCGATAGCTTTATCGAGCCCAGCCACCAAAGATGGCTGAGCGCAAGCGCTTTCATGCTTACAATTCCAGGATGTCCCTCATGCAGAGAGATCAAGATTCTAAACCTCAATGAGGCTGGGATCACTACCCTGCTACCCCATAACAGGCAACCCTTGAAAGTGGAAAACTCATGCTTTTTGTGCCAGAAGCTTTGGAACTCAGTCTCTGGGCACTTGTCAGGCCATCCTGACAACACCCATGTCAGCATGCGTGTAAGCGTGTGATCAGTGGCAGTTTCTGCAGCCACATCCCTAGCATTGAGGGGAGATTCAGGCAATTCCTGAATTGAGAGAATATTGATAGCAGGAGCAGGGTCTGCTTCTACCTGTTTTAGAGATATTCTGCTTAGGCCATTTCTTTTCCAGGTTTGTGAACTAAAGTATAGTCATATGCTGACAGGAAGATGGACCATCTCAGCATACGAGGAGAAATGATATGCGGTGTCTGTTTGTTGGTGGTAAACAAACCCAGCAGAGGCTTATGGTCTGTATAGACCGTGAAGTGGTGGCCATATAAGAAATCATGGAATTTCTTTATGCCAGCCACTATGGCCAATGCTTCTCTGTCAATCTGAGCGTAATTCTGCTCTGCAGATGACAGAGTCCTTGAGTAATAGGCCACAGGGACTTGTGTCCCATAAGCCTTCAGATGCCTAAGTACAGCTCCCACCCCATAAGGAGATGCATCGCATGCAATGCATACAGGCAATTGCTCATTGAAATGTGCTAAAACAGCATTTGAAGTGAGCAAGGCCTTAACCTCATTGAAACTCCTGTCATGGACTTTAGTCCATTGCCATGGAGCCTGCTTGTCTAAGAGCCTATGTAACGGCTCTGCCATTGCAGCCTTATGTGGGAGAAATGCATGGTAAAAATTTAAGAGCCCCAAGAAGGCTTGCAGCTCACTCTTGGACTTGGAGCTTGGGGCCTGTTGAATAGCTTGTAGTTTAGCTTCAGCAGGGTGAATGACTTGGTCATCAATCCTGAAACCTAAGAAGTCAGTGGAAGTGACTCCTATCTTGCATTTATTCTGCTTTAGCTTAAGGCCTGCTTTTCGAAAATGAAGCAAGACAGCCCTTAACCTTTCTGCTAAATTTTGAGATGACTCCCCACAATGAGGACGTCATCAAAGTAGGGACAGACCCCAGGAATACCTCGAAGTGTGCTCTCCATGACACTTTGGAATATGCCAGGGGCTACACTTTCCCCAAATTGCAGTCTTTTGACCTTGAAGGCTCCCCTGTGAGTTACAGTGGGGCAAAAAAGTATTGAGTCAGCCACCAATTGTGCAAGTTCTCCCACTTAAAAAGATGAGAAAGGCCTGTAATTGTCATCATAGGTAGACCTCAACTATGAGAGACAAAATGAGAAAACAAATCCAGACAATCACATTGTCTGATTTGGAAAGAATTTATTTGCAAATTATGGTGGAAAATAAGTATGTGGTCAATATCAAAAGTTCATCTCAATACTTTGTTATATATCCTTTGTTGGCAATGACAGAGGTCAAACATTTTCTGTAAGTCTTCACAAGGTTGGCACACATTGTTGCTGGTATGTTGGCCCATTCCTCCATGCACATCTCCTCTAGAGCAGTAATGTTTTGGGGCTGTCACTGGGCAACACGTACTTTCAACTCCCTCCAAAGGTTTTCTATGGGGTTGAGATCTGGAGACTGGCTAGGCCACTCCAGGACCTTGAAATGCTTCTTACGAAGCCACTCCTTCTTTGCCCGGGCGGTGTGTTTGGGATCATTGTCATGCTGAAAGACCCAGCCACATTTCATCTTCAATGCCCTTGCTGATGGAAGGAGGTTTGCACTCAAAATCTCATGATACATGGCCCCATTCATTCTTTCCTGTACACAGATCAGTCTTCCTGGTCCCTTTGCAGAGAAACAGCCCCAAAGCATGATGTTGCCACCCCTATGCTTCACAGTAGGTATGGTGTTCTTTGGCTGCAACTCAGCATTCTCTCTCCTCCAAACACGACAAGTTGTGTTTCTACCAAACAGTTCTACTTTGGTTTCATCTGACCATATGACATTCTCCCAATCCTCTTCTGGATCATCTAAATGCTCTCTAGCAAACTTCAGACGGGCCCGGACATGTACTGGCTTAAGCAGGGGGACGCGTCTGGCACTGCAGGATCTGAGTCCCTGGCGGCGTAGTGTGTTACTGATGGTTGCCTTTGTTACGTTGCTCCCAGCTCTCTGCAGGTCATTCACTAGGTCCCCCCATGTGCTTCTGGGATTTTTGCTCACCGTTCTTGTGATCATGTTGACCCCATGGGTGAGATCTTGCGTGGAGCCCCAGATCGAGGGAGATTATCAGTGGTCTTGTATGTCTTCCATTTTCTAATTATTGCTCCCACAGTTGATTTCTTCACACCAAGCTGCTTGCCTATTGCAGATTCAGTCTTACCAGCCTGGTGCAGGTCTACAATTTTGTTTCTGGTGTCCTTCGACAACTCTTTGGTCTTCACCATAGTGGAGTTTGGAGTGTGACTGTTTGAGGTTGTGGACAGGTGTCTTTTATACTGATAACAAGTTCAACCAGGTGCCATTAATACAGGTAATGAGTGGAGGACAGAGGAGCCTCTTAAAGAAGAAGTTACAGGTCTGTGAGAGCTAGAAATCTTGCTTGTTTGTAGGTGACCACATACTTATTTTCCATCATAATTTGCAAATAAATTCTTTCCAAATCAGACAATGTGATTGTCTGGATTTGTTTTCTCATTTTGTCTCTCATAGGTGAGGTCTACCTATGATGACAATTACAGGCCTCTCTCATCTTTTTAAGTGGGAGAACTTGCACAATTGGTGGCTGACTCAATACTTTTTTGCCCCACTGTACAATAGTCTGGGCCTCTGCAGCTGCCTCATCAACAGGTAGCTGTTGATAAGCCTGTGCCAGGTCAAGCTTCGCAAAAATGTGCCTCCCCTTGAGAGAGGCCAGGATGTGGCTCATAACAGGGACTGGATAAGTGTGCTGTTGCAACGCCTTATTCAGTTTACACTTGTAGTCAGCACAGATACGTATTTCTCCATTAGCCTTTAGAGGCGTTACTATGGGGGTTTCCCATGGACTAGAATCCACAGGTTCTAAAATGCCTTGCTGGAGCAATTTGTCCAGCTCAGCATCGATTTTACCTTTGAGGGCAAAAGGTACCCTCCCAGGCTTGACCCTAATGGGCATGATAGTTGGGTCTAACCATAGCGCAATGGGGGGCCCCTTGTAGGATCCTAGCTCTGAACTAAACACATCTGCAAACTCCTTGCAAACTTCTGCAAGGCCCAACGTTTGAAAGTTGTTCAGGCCAGTGACTTGGATTCCCAGAGCCTCGAACCAATCAAGTCCAATAAGACTTGTACGTTCACCCCCAACTACCACTATATCTAGGAAACCTTCAAAATCCTTATGCTGTACCCTAAGGGTGGCCTCCTCCTTAACACACACCACAGAATTTTGAAAATCAGTGAGTATTAGATTCAATGGCCTGAGTTTAACTCGAAGGCCACTACTGCTGCAAATACTTTTGAAGGTGTTAATTGAAATAATTGAGAGAGCAGACCCTGTGTCCAACTCCATCAGTAAGGGAATCCCTTGCAACCTCACGTTAATGGAAAGTTTCTTCTTAAGGAACTTGTGTGTCCCTGTCCTCAGAATATTCCTGCGCGATGCGCAGAAACCCACTCTGTGTTGGCTGGGGACCCTGGTACCTTTCAGATGCAATTATTCACGAGGTTGGACCTTCTGGCAACCCAAACAGATGGATGCAATGTGGCCTTGCCTGCCACACGCCCTGCAAATGGCGGAGAGGAACCTGCAGTCAGCTCGCTTGTGGCATCCTCCACGCTTGAAGCATTGAAGAGATGCTGGGGTCTTGTCCGGACGTCCCTTCTGTCTCCTTTCAGCTGGCTGGTGAAGTCTGCCCACCTCCTCTTCAGGATCCGCTTCCAATCCTTCTCGAGCGTCCTCTTGATGGATGGTAGCTGTGTCTGGAGGATTTCTGGCAAGCCGTAAGGCCTTCACAGCCCCGCCTGCTGCTTCCTCAGCTGCCACCTCTCGTAGCGAGTCTTGGAAGGAGACATCTTCTTTTGCAGAAATCTTCTGTTGTAAGTCTCTGCTCCTCAAACCGCATACGAAGCGATCTCGCAGCCTCTCTTCCAGATCCTTGAACTCACAAGGCCTGGCCGCTTGCCTTAAGGTAGCAATAAAGTCCGCAGCAGATTCACCTGGCCTCTGGTCTCTCTGCTTGAATGCGTGCCTCCAAGCAATGACGGATAACTTTGACTGGAAATGCTCCTTCAACATCTTTTTCAAGTCAGTATATGTTACTGACTCTAGAGGTGCAGGGGCCACCAGATTTTCTGCGATGTCAAAAGCTTCTTGTCCACAGGCACACAAAAGAGTTGCTGCTTTCAGGCTGTCTTCTCTTATATGATTTACTCTGAAGTATTTCTCCACCTATGCTACGTAGGAATTCCATCTCTCTGGGTGGGAGACATCGAAATCAGTCAAGCGGCCAATCTTCGACATCATAAAGTTTACGACCTTCACCACTCACTTCCTCTGCAAGCTGCTGTTTGGGGAAAGGGTCCTTTAGCCGAGCTCACCCTCCAGCGACACTGTACTGGCAGGCTGGGACGCTGATTCAGACGCCTTCTTCCCCTCCTCAGGACTTCCTCGGTAAGCCCTTTAATCTTTTGCTTCAGCTTGCAAAGGATCCCACCTTCGTCGCCAGTGTTAAATACTTCGTTCACGTGCGAATGATGAAGACACATGGCGATGATGAACAAACACTTTATTCTCCTTCTACAACAACCAAGCAAAAACCAAAAGGCATGCAGGCCTTTTTATATGGCCAGAAACCCGGACAGTGTCAATCAATAGGAACAGAGTGTTTTCGCGTCTTGTGCATGCGCACAAGGCTGGCGCTGCTCTGTCTGGTCCCGGGCAGCTTTTGGAATGCCTGGGACCCATGCTTTTGCAGGCTCAGGACACAACAGTAAGGATTTGAAGTGATGTTGGAGATAATCTAGTCTGACCCCTGCCCAGTGCAAACATCTACAACAGAAGATGTTACACATATGTTAAATTCCATCTGAAATGAACAGTGAGAGAAAAGCAGATGTATAAAGGCACCCTAATAAATGCTCTGGGTGTGTTACAAGCTGCAAACCTGAAAAGGATAGCAATTTTAATTATTAGAAAAATGCCTAATGAGTCTCTCCCTTCAGATACTCTCATAGCCAGACTCTCACAGCTGAAACCTACAATTAGCTACTGAAATATCATTACCCAGAGCCTTGTATAAACCGTACCAAGATCACATATTATGCCAGCCGTTGCTAATTTTAGGCCCAAGTCCAACATACTCATATCTGGAAGAGAATCTGTGCCAGAAATTCAGATATTTCTGGATGGGGTTTTAAAAGCACTTGCTGTTTTTGTTTTGTCATGAGGGCTGACTCACTCAAAGAGTCAATCATACTGGGAGTTATCAGCAGAAAAAAGAGAAAGGGCCACCTAGTATCCGCTGGCTGGACACTATAAAGGATGACACCAAGATGAGCATGGAGGATCTGAGGGAGGCAGTGCAAGACAGAGGAGCATGGAGAATGCAGATCCATGGAATGGCTGAGGGTTGGACAAGACTAAATGGTTGACATCAACAATAATACTGTTTTATATAAGAAACCTATCTTACCAAGATTCCTATATGCAAAGGCTGGATAGGATTCTATGCATAAGGGTGAAAGGTTGAAAGAAAAATCAGTTCCAGTTCCAAGCTGGGAGTAAAACACTGGAAATAAAATGGAGGCTAAGATGCTGGAAATAAAATGGAGGCTGCTTAGGAAAGATGGTTTCTGTTTATTGATGAGCAGAACCACCAGCAGCATGCAGTTCTGGGACAGCTGATAAAATGGAATTGAGAGTGGGTGGGTTTTTATACCTCCTTTGGGCTTTGTATTTCAGATGCCTGTTTCTTTAACATTCTAGTGGCTGTTGCCAGACTCCTATGAGGTCATGTAGGGGTCATAACTGGCTCTATAGGCAAAAGGGGAAATGCAAATCTTAGATATTTGTCTGAGCTAATCTTGTCAACTTTTGGCTTGTCTAATTGTGTTGCTTATCTGAAGTCTCTGTTTGCTCTTTGCTTATAAATAGAGTGGCCCAATCTTTCTGAATGGATCTCCCAAAGACTGGCCTCTTCATTTTTTTGCTGGAGACTGGGTCTGCTTTCCGCCTTTGTTAAGACTTTGCTCCATTTCTCCTTTAGGGGGAATATTCTATCTTGCGTTTTTTTTTAATATTCCCCAAAATATTTCATTCTCTGGGGGGGGGGGTGCTGACTTCCAACAGCAGATAACCTGCCAATTCTTCAGCGAAAAACCAAACAAATCTCCCTCCCTTTCTAACCTTTACATAACTGTTAGCATGCCCTAAGCATAAGAACTTCCTTTTAAAGGGATTCATACAAGATTTCACTTTCTTTTGAAATACAGAGGGAACGATGAGGCATCAATGAGGTAATTAATTTAAAGAAAATTAATTAATGCTAAGATAGGTTCTAACTAACTGGGAATTGCTAAATTAATTATGGATGACACTTTGACTCACCTTCATCAGCTCTGAGATTAACACTTTGCCAAATCTTTGATTTCCCATTTTGGTTAAACTTTTTATTTTAAATCTCTCTGTATGTTTGAGAGAGAGAGAGAGAGAGAGAGAGAGAGAGAGAGAGAGAGAGAGAGAGAGAGAGAGAGAGAGAGAGAGAGAGAGAGAGAGAGAGAGAGTCTGTTTTTCAATGTATTTTCTCACAGTTGTTTACATTAATCACGCCTGAATTCCAACTAAAGAAGGAGCTAGTCACTACACTTGGCCCAAAGCAGGAAGTACGCCTGTCTCTCTTGCCCATATCATGTGTCCATCAGGCTCTCTTTCTTGATTATTTCATGAGCTACCATAGAGTGGGATAGAGCTGGAAGGGACCTTGGAGATCTTCTAGTCCAACCCCCTGCTCTCAAGCAGGAAAACCTATACCATTTCAGACAAGTGACTGTCTAGTCTTTTCTTAAAAACCTCCAGTGGTGTTGCACCCACGATTTCTGGAGGGCAAGCTGTTCCACTGGTTAATTGTCCTCACTGTTAGGAAGTTTCTCCTTAATTCCAGGTTACTTTTCTCTTTGGTCAGTTTCCAACCATTGTTTCTTGTCCTGCTATTTGGTGCTTTGAAGAATAATTTGACCCCAACCTCTTTGTGGCAGCCCCTCAAATACTGGAATACTGCTATCATGTCTTCCCTATTCTTCTTTTCTTTAGACTAGCCAAACCCAAGTCCTGTAGCCGTTCTTCATATGTTTTAGTCTCCAGGCCTTCGATTATTTTAGTTGCTCTTCTCTGAAATTTTTCCAAAGTCTCAACATCTTTTTTGTAGTGTGGTGACCAAAACTGATTGCAGTATTCCAGGTTTGGTCTTACTAGAGTTTTATAAAGCAGTACTAACACTTCACATGATCTTGATTCTATGCCTCTGTCTATACAACCCAGGATTGTATTAGCTTTTTTGGCTGCTGCTGCACACTGCTGGCTCATAGTCAAGTGATCGTCTACTAGGACTCCAAGGTCCCTCTCACAATTACTGTTTTTGAGCCAGGTCTCACCTAATATGTACTTATACCTTTGATTTTTCCTGCCTAAATGTAAAACTTTTGTCCATATTAAAATTCATTTTTTGGATAGGGCCCATTGTTTGAATTTGTCAAGATCTTTTGGGATCCCGAGCTTGTCTCTGGTGACTTTCCTGCTGTCCACAGTGTCTTGCTCTGAGATGCTCTTAAGAGGGAAGTATTGGAGCAATAGTTCAATGATGAGCCAGACAAAAATGGGTGGGGGCTGGCTTGTATTTATCAGCCATCACCAGCCCAAAAGTTTCTTCCTGCTGATAGGGCTAGCTATTGTCTTGACTTTTGTGCAGGGATAGTAAAATTAATTTTATCTGGGGCACTTTGAATGGAAAATTAATTGGCTTCTTCTTTGAAATTAATATAGGTATATTCTAGCAGTGTATGGATATATATAAACAAAGAATGAAGTTTCATGCATTTGTTTTTATTTGCTTTGGTTCTGAAGCTCACATCTTTGACATCTTTAACAATGCCTTTGGAAAAGAATGCAATATGAAAAAGAAAAAGACATACAAATCACATAGGACCAACATTCTCTCAGAGGTAAAGAAGCAAATATTTTTATACTGCCTGATGCCCAACAATCCTGGGCAGGATTGAATAAATCTTATTTGTCTATTCAGAATCAAAGCCATTCTAAAATGTATTGCAACAGCTCTTAGGAAAATATACCACTTTGTGCCTAGCTACTTAAGGACTGCAGCTGGACATTCACAGAGGTATTTTAAGGTTGGTATCCCAAGTAGCTAGGGACAAGGTGGTGTGTCTAGCTGTCTTGAGTCTATTGAGTTCACAACTTACTGGATCAATGTTCTGTAGTGGCACAGTGGCTAGAATGCAGTATTGCAGGCTAATTCTGCTGACTGCCAGCAGTTTGATCCTAACTGGCTCAAGATTGACTCAGCTTTCTATCCTTCCAAGATTGGTAAAATGAGGATCCAGATTGTTGGAAGCAATATGCTGACTCTGTAAACTGCTTAGACAGGGATGTAAAGCATTGTGAAGAGGTATATAAGTCTTGTTATTGTTCTTCAAATCCCCTATGACAATTGCATCAAAAGCTGTTCATTCAGTTAAACATTTTAGTTTTACTTTCTTCCCAAGCCCCATAATAATATTATTATTATATTTAGTAGAGAAGAGGGGCCCTGAACTTCATCTGCAAATTGAACAAGATTAAAGAATAGCTTCTATTTATTCCCTGCTATAGAACCAAAGGAGCCAGACAGACTTATAAATTGTAATAACAGCTAGGAGCTCACCACACAGATTTTCTTTTGTGGTGGGTGGCTTTCAGATTGTATGCTGGTAACAGTTATTATAATTATATTAATCCCCATATGTGTAAATTAACACTGCAGGAAACACATTGATAATAGATGCCATTTTGTCACAATGCATCATTAATCAACGGCAAAGACATTTTTTATTTTTTTTAATGTGAGTTTATTGATGCTTCCATGTAAATCGCTGGCATCGTTTAATCAAACACAGCTTCAGAAGCAATAATTCTCACCAGGATGTTGACAAGGTGCTCCACAGACAATAGCAAAAACTGATCGGGGTCTTTTTGCCCTGATTAAAAATATCAAAGTATGCGAGGGGAGATAAACTTATCCCAGGTCTTCCAACCTAATGCTCTTCTTGTGTTAGAATTCAAAGCCAATAATTCCCAATCAGGACAGAGAAGGGTGTTGTAATCAAAAATATTTTCAGAAATGGCTCCAGGATAATATAATGTCCCATATGGTTCCAAGTTTTAACCTCAGAGTTTTCCTAGTCCTGATTCATAAATCAAGCCAGAGTGATAGAAGTTCTCTTTAGCTATGAAACATTCTGACTTTGGGCTAACCCCAGCCTCCAAGGCTGGTCTTTTCAGAGAGTTTTGTCTTCTTCTGTTTGTTGATCACAGTATCACCTTGGAAGGATAAACTGGTCCGGTGACTGACTCAGATTGGATCCTGCAACATATCCTGGGACACGTATATTTGCCTTCGTTCATAACAGATATAACTGAGATTTTCCCAGGTCTGTGTAGCATCCCCAAATTAACATATGGAAGAATACAAATTATTGTTGGATTCCTGCATTAAAATCCAAACTATTGAGTCCATCCAATAATTTACTCAATATATTATAACCTGTTATTCTATTAAAAATGCTGTTTTACCACATTGTACATAGCAACATATTTACAATAACACAGCAAGTTAAAGATACCAAACAAACCATATTGGAAAGCCATTTATCTCCTCCTTCCCTCCCTCCCTCAAAGGCATGCATCCTTTTCCACATGCTATCTAGTTAAAAAAGGAGAGATCTTCATTGGAAGTTTTCCAGGTGCCACTACTGAAAGGGCTTCCCATAAGTCCTTTTTTCTCATCACAATATAGATGATTGATTTGGAAAAAAAACCACAGACTGAATAATAGTAAAAAGAAACATCACCACGCTTCACACAAACACTATAATAGCAGCATGGCTTCTTAACACTTCCATAGGTAGCTAATCAAATTGAAATCCAGAAGATGGGAACATTACACTGGAAGGGATCTACCGGGCCCACCCAGATGGGAAGGCATCGTATATGATAGGTCTCATTGATTAGCTATTGTTGTCTGGTGGTGTCACAAAAAAGGGCCTTCTTGGTGGTGGCTCCTTCTCTATGGAATATCATTCTCCCCCGAGGTATGGTTGCTACGTTTTTCAGAAGGCCTAAAAATATGATTTTGTCAGAGGGCCTGGGGTAGGGGTCTTCAAACTTGGCCCTTTTATGATTTGTGGACTTCAACTCCCAGAATTCCTCAGCCAGCGTGCCTGGCTGAGGAATTCTGGGAGTTGAAGTCCACAAGTCATAAAAAGGGCCAAGTTTGAAAACCCCTGGCCTGGGACCATGAAAGAAGACAGAGTCAATGACAAGTGGTTAATTTGTTGCTGCCATGGGAAGTGGGGAAAGGGTCTTTAATGGATTGTTATTATATAGTAGATTTTTAAAATTTTGTAAACTGCTAGAAGTGCCTATGTGTGAGTTGGGTGGCTATATAAATTAGTTTACTAAAATAAAAATAATAAAATAAAGAGTTGCTGTATTATTCTATATTTCTGAAATATTGTTTATTATGGAAATGAGCATTGCATCTACTCCTAATTTCTTTGTTATTTTCCTACTTATTACTGTCCTCTTTTGCAGACCTGCCATTTCAGTCCAAACGTCTATGTTTGTTTCCCCCAGTAACCAGCAAAGTGCTTATGTGAAGTCCACAGGCAGGACAAATAGGCTTTCTTTATCCAAGGTTTTCATTATTTTCCAAATGAGACATTATAATATAATATAATATTATTTATTAGAATAGGGCAATTATGTGATTTAAAAAAAAAACAAAACTCTAGGTTTATGAGTCTCTTTTATTTTCTTAGATGGCTATAGGTATGGATCTACTTTTAAAAAAAATATGATGAGCTACCTCTCCTGTGTATGGAGTTTTCCTGTTTATTCTGCTGATGGTCTCTAGACTTCTGCTCCAAAGGTTTTCCCTGAGGATACCACTGGATTTACAAATATATTAATTGTGCACTGCTGGTTTATTAAATTAGAATAGATTAAGCCAGAGACAATACATTAGAACTGGCCCCAAGTCTTCTGGATGGCTCTTTGCTAAATTGCCAACAGTGCAGAGAAATACAACAGGCCCTTGAAAGGAGATCAGAGTAGGTAATTTTGTGAGGAGAAAATTCTACCTATCAAGTCCATAACAAGGTAAGACTTAAAAGTCAAAAGTAGCTCTGAATTGGCTGGAGACAAGCCAACAACCTTACCTAAAGAAGATGGTATAATTTGTTTTACCTACTCCATTATTGTCCTGCTCTCTTTATTATTATGTTTATTCCTTGTTCATTTGTGATCTACATAGGAGTCGCAGCAAACAACAACCGTCCTTGGCTAAGCAGGGTGGGACCTGTATGGCCCTTGGGCTGAGAGATGATAATGACAAACGATAAGTTATTTCTATCCTGTTGCCAAGAAAGTAACACAAATCTGTTTCATATAACAGAATCCTTGTCACTGGATTGGATTTAAAAACATAATGTATAAATATAATTTCCCCGATTGCTACCATGACTCCCATCTATACAGATATTAACATTAGGTGGATGAAGTAAAATTTTGTAGCAACCTGCTTGTTGTGAGCCGCCCTGGGTCTTCGGAGAAGGGCGGCATATAAGTGTGAATAAACTAAACTAAACTAATTAAAACCTGTGAAGGACTGCAGTGAAACTTCCTATTGGAAAGTCTTCTCATAAGCTTCCTTTCACGAGGGTATTTATGCTCCAACTCAAATCCCTTTGAAATTAATGGGACTAATCAAGAGGCTTAGCCTATCATTGTTCAGAAAAGTAATTGTGCATGTAATTAATTCTCTTTCCAAGGATGCAAAATTAGCCTTACAGCAGGATGTTAAGTAGAAGATAGAACATAATTCTCAGTAAGGGATGGTACACTCAATTATGAATCTCAGAGTTATAAAATAATAAGTGCCCTAAACTGAAGTGAGGGAGTGGAACAACACTGAGCTAGCGGAGGTCACTCCACCATGCTAATGCAAGAACCCAGCAGGACAAATGAATTAGATAATAGATTCTATAAAAGAAAAAAGAAAATGTTGAGATTTTCTACAAAATTACCTGTTGAGTTGTCCGTTCGTGTGCGAATGATGAAGATACATAGTGACAACTAACAATGCTTTATTCTCCTACTCCAACTCCAAGCAAAAAGCAAAAGGCACACAGGCCTTTTTATAGGGCTTGAACCCCGGACAGAGTGAACCAATAAGAGTTCTTCTTTCTTCGCACCTTGCGCATGTGCACAAGGCTCGCGCCTCTCTGTCTGGTCCCGGGCAGCTTTTAGAATGCCCGGGACTATTTGCAACAATTCTGGGCCTGCTGAGTTTCCTCATCAGGCCCAGGACACAACATTACCCATCTTCTAGGTGTATTAGATTTCAACTATCTTCAGTCCCAACTCATCTGGGAAGTAAAAGGATGAGAAATGTAGATGATCAACATCGCTTGTAAGCTAATTCCTGTAAATCCCTAATAATGCATTTGCTAAATTCATATGGATTGCTATTGCCTGCTGCTCATCCAGTGCAAATGAGAATAGAAGAGGTTCCAAGCAGCATATAAATGGCAACCCACCAATAACATCATAATCAAGGTGGTGATTAAATTGTCAGTAGTGTGCCATGCTGTGCACCATCTGCCCACCTCCTCTGTTACTTCTCCTTTGGGAGCCCACAGGGGGGCATTAACCACCATGATATGGCATCTATACTCAACTTCCTGGTTTTTATCTGCTTTTAAAAATGTATTTGGAATCCACATTTAATTTCAGCGTCTGCCAGCCCTGCAGTATGTTATATTTTAAACCTTCATGTCACCGCTGAGAGCAGCAAGAACACACTTTTACCATTTCCAGCCTCCAGTCCAGGTTTGGTGACCTCAGAAAGAAGACAATATAGCTTTTCTGTTGGGTTCTTTCTTTCTTTCTTTCTTTCTTTCTTTCTTTCTTTCTTTCTTTCTTTCTTTCTTTCTTTCTCTCTCTCTCTCTCTCTCTCTCTCTCTCTCTCTCTCTCTCTCTCTCTCTCTCTCTCTCTCTCTCTCTCTCTCTCTCTCTCTCTCTCTCTCTCTCTCTCTCTCTCTCTCTCTCTCTCTCTCTTTCTTTCTTTCTTTCTTTCGACTTATATGCCGCTCTTCTCCCCAGACTCAGGGCTGCTCACAACAGAAATATAAGTACAGAAATATATAGGTCACTTAAAATAATGGTACAATATAAAAACTGTAAAACTATAAAAACTATACTCACTCATACAACATACACTCCCAATCAAAGGCCCAGGGGCAGAGCGCAGCTCACACGCCCCAAGCCTGTCTGCAAAGATGTGTTTTTAAAAGTTTATGGAAAGCTAGGAGGGAAGGAGCAGTACAAACCTCTGAGGGAAGTTGATTCCAGAGGGCTGGGGCAGCAACAGAGAAGGCCCTAACCCTAGGTCCCGTTAGACGGCACTGTCTAACAGACGGGACCCGTAGGAGGCCAACCCTATGTGCCCTAACCGGTCGCTGGGATTCATGAGGCAGAAGACGGTCCCGCAAGTATCCTGGCCCATTGCCATGTAATGTAAAAGTTTTTTCTGTTCTTGGGGACAAAGTTAGGATCCAGATCAAAACACTTATTGAGTTCACTTCCCTGCTTCCTGAAATGTAGCAGTACAAGTCGTCCTCAGCTTATGACTACAATTTGAGCCCAATTTTTTGTTGCTAAGTGTGACATTTGTTAGGTGAGTTTTGCCCCATTTTATGAGAATTGCTATGGTTGTTAAGTTAGTAACACAGTTGTTAAGTGAATTTGACTTCTCCATTGACTTTGCTTGTCAGAAGGGTACAAAAGGTGATCACCTGATCCCAGGACACTGCAGTTGTTATAAATATGAGTCAGTTGCCAAGCATCTCAATTTTGATATCATGGACATGGGGATGCTGCAATGTCATAAGTGTGAAAAATGGTCATAAGTCACTGTTTCAGTGCTGTTATAATTTGAACAGTCACTAAATGAATTATTGAGGGAAGTTAGCCCAGAGAAGGAAATATTAAAAGGGCAGCAAAATATATTTTTCCTCAAAAGGATTTTTTTAAAAAACCAAACCTGGCCCCAAATCCATCTCTCTGTCCCAAGCAAGAGCTAGCCATACAAATGCAGATGTAAAACCATCAGAAAGCTGAATCCAGAGCACTCAAGAAGACAAAGGGAAAATCTGCATGCCTCACCCAAACTCTAGGAGTCATAAGCCCCATCACCTGGGAAGCAGGATATGATAATAGGATTAAACCACAGATATCAAGGCCTAGAAAAACACTCAGAAATAGCCTCAAGGTTCATGCCACAGGAACAGGAAACTATTCCAAACAAGGCTAGAGGGGGTATACTGCCCATGTGCTCAACTCCTCTTTCCTCTCTGGTGTTCCTTGCAAGGACCATCTTTCTGCTTCTTCAATAAACTGTAACCTTCTTCCCAAAGCAGTCACCATGTTGCTTATTTATCCCGGCTTGGATGAACCAGGATGAAGACTTACTTCTGACAGTTGTAAGTCAAGGACTAGCTGTATTATCTTTCTTGCATCTAAAGCATTACTAGATTTATGGTCACCATAAAGCACATTTATATCTCATCTTTCCTCTGAAAAATTGAAGTTGATATACAGTACATGGGGTATCCACATCTATCTCTGGATTTCTGTGAGGTTATAATCACTGGAGAGGAGCCTAATGCTGGGAAAAATTGAGGGCAATAGAAGAAGGGGATGACAGAGAAGGGGCGTTGTCTTACCTGAACGCCTTTCTCAGCACGGAGATGGAGAAGCCACCCATGGGTTATGACTGTATTCCTGCCCTATCAAATCAAGTCATCCAAAGCTGCCACGCCCCCTTCCTGGACCTTATCCCCAGGTTTGACGCGAGCGTAGCCCTTGAATGACTGTGCGACATCGTGGCTCCTTGTACTATGCTAATCCTAGGCCTATCTGGCCTAACAGGGTGGGGGTGGCTTCTCCATCTCCGTGCTGAGAAAGGCGTTCAGGTAAGACAACGCCCCTTCTCCAGCACTGGGAGATGGAGAATCCACCCATGGGACCTACCAAAGCCTACTGTCCCTAAGGGTGGGCAATAGACTGGTCCGGTGTGGCACTTTGGCGAATAACTTGTTGGATAATTCTCCGGCCAAAGGCGCCTTCGGCCGAGGCAAACTTATCGATCTTGTAGTTTCTAATGAAAGGGACTGGTGTAGTCCATGTGGCTGCCCTGCATACCTCCTCGATGGATGCCTGTGTGTCCCAGGCCGTGGAGGTAGCTGCACTTCGTGTGGAGTGTGCCGTGATCCCTCTTGGGACTGGCAAGGCTTCCGCCTGATACGCCCCGGCTATACACGCCCTGATCCACCTGCCAATTGTGGAGGAGGGTGCTTTCTGACCCCTATAAGAGGGGTGGAACGATATGAACAGAGCCTCGGACCTACGGAATTCTGCTGTACGGGCAATGTAGCGCTTTAGCGCCCTACGTACGTCGAGGCTGTGCCACTGTCGCTCCCTATCGTTAGACGGATTGGGGCAAAAATCCGGTAGTACTATGTCCTGCGACCTATGGAATAGGGAATTTACCTTCGGGATGAAGGTGGGGTCCAGGCGCAGGGTCACCCTATCCTGATGGAAGACGCACAAGTCTCCCCTGACTGAGAGCGCAGCTAATTCGGAGATGCGTCGTGCGGATGTGATCGCCACTAGGAACGCCACCTTGTGGGACAGGTAGCGCACGTCGCATGTCGCTAGGGGTTCGAAGGGCCGCTGCGTGAGGGCCTGGAGGACCCGTGGTAGCTCCCATGAGGGGTACCTGTGTACCGTGGGTGGTCTGGCGTTGGAGGCTCCTTTTAAGAAGGACCTGATACGGGGATGGCGACTCAGGGTCTCTGCGGAGTCGCATGTGAGTACCGTTGCCAGGGCTGCCACTTGTCTGCGCAGTGTGTTTGGGGCCAAGCCCCTGTTGAATCCGGCTAGCAAGTAGTCCAGAATATGGGCGATTGTGAGCTCCCCAAGCGACAGCCGCCGCCTGGAGCACCACAATTGGAAGTTTTTCCACGAGGCATCATAGATGCGGTTGGTGGAGGGACGGCGGGAGGTCTGTATTATTGCTATGACCCCCGGGGAACAGAGTTCCTCCGTCAGGATCGAGCGCTCAAGTGCCAGGCGGCTAACTGGAGCCACTGGGGATCTGGGTGGTGAATGGCTCCCTGACTGAGTGCCACCCGTTCCGGGGGAATTCTCCAGGGTTCCGCCCGGGAGAGACTCACCAGGTCGGCGAACCATGGTCTCCTTGGCCAATGGGGGGCCACTAGGAGAACCACTGCCCGTTCCCTGATGATCTTGCGTATCACTGCCGGGAGGAGGGGCAGAGGGGGGAAGGCGTAAAGAAGACCCTGTGGCCACGGGCTCCGGAGGGCGTCTGTTTGTTCCGCCCTCCTGTCGTGGAAACGGGAGAAGAATCGGGGCAGCTGGGCGTTGTGTGGGGAAGCAAAGAGGTCCACCTGTGGCAAGCCGAATCGGTGGCAGATCTCTTTGAAGATCCTCGGGTGAAGTCGCCACTCTGAGTGGTCTACTATTGTTCTGCTCAGGAAGTCGGCCTGAGTGTTCGCTTCCCCTGATATGTGGTCGGCCCTGATGGAAGCTAGGTTGTGTTCTGCCCAGGTCCCCAGGAGGAGAGCCTCTGCCATGAGGTTCTGGGACCGAGTGCCCCCCTGACGGTTTACGTGAGCCTTGGCTGTCACGTTGTCGGTGAGGACCAGGACGTGTTGTCGTGCCACTTGATCCTGGAAGTGACGGAGGGCTAGGTGGATGGCCCGTAACTCGAGCCAATTGATGCTGTGGTGGAGGTCCGCGCTGGACCACCGGCCCTGTGCCCACTGTGACTGTATGTGTGCTCCCCAGCCGAAGAGGCTGGCGTCCGTGGTGAGTACTATACGGTCCGGCTCCCTGAAGTCTGACCCTTTGCCTATGGCTGGTGATAGCCACCATCTGAGGGAATGTAGTACCTTTGGCGGGAGGCGAACTCTCTGTGGTGAGGCGCTGAGATTTTGCTTCTGGAAAGGCAACAGGAACCATTGAAGTTCCCTGGAGTGAAGCCTGGCCCAAGGCACTATTGCGATGGCCGAAATCATCTTCCCTAGCAGTTGGGATAGGCTGGCCAACGTTACTGATCGACTCCTGTGAATCTGGAGGATCAAGCTCCTTATGCTTTCCCGGCGTTCCTGGGATAGGTAGACCCGGCACTCTACGGTGTCTATGATGGCGCCGAGGTGGAGTAACCTTGTTGAGGGAATTAGGTGACTTTTGGGAAAATTTACGGAGAACCCGTGGCTTTGGAGTAGTCCTACCACCGTCTGCAGGTCCGACTCGGCGGCCTGGGTGGACGCGGACTGAATTAGAATGTCGTCCAGGTAGCACTGGACTCTGATCGGCACCATCCGTAGACTGGCTGCTAGAGCTGCCAGAATCTTGGTGAAGACCCTTGGGGCGGAGGACAGGCCGAATGGAAGCGCCCTGTACTGAAAGTGGCGCCCCCTGTAGGCGAACTGGAGGAACCGTCGGTGGGCCAGAGAGATTGGGATGTGGAGGTACGCCTCCGTGAGATCGACAGATGTCAGGAGGTCTCCTTTTCTGATGCTTCCCAAGATTGATCGGAGCGTTTGCATCTTGAATTTGTGGTATGCCAAGTGATAATTTAGTCCCTTGAGGTCTAGTATGGCTCTCCATCCCCCTGATGCCTTTTGGACTACGAAAAGGATGGAGTAGAATCCCTGACCTCTCTGGTCCAGCAGAACCGGTTCCACGGCCCGTATGTGGAGTAAATGGTTTACTGCCTCGTCCATTAACCTCCTTCTTATTCGGTTGCGAGGGTTTGGACAAGGGAGGAACCGGTTTGGGGGGATGGAGACGAATTCTAGGAAGAGGCCCTGGCGGATGATGTTGAGAACCCATGCGTCTGTGGTGGTGACCTCCCACTGGTGGACGAACAGGGAGAGTCTGCCCCCGATGGGAGGTCCTGATGAGGTGTCTTTGATCGTCGGAAGGGCCTGTTGGAGCCTCGAAAGGGCCGCTTGCCCTGCGGCTGTTGTCTTGGTCTGGGGCTTTGCCTGTCTGCCTGTCTGTCCTGCCTGTCCTGCCTGGCCGGGAAGGCCTGAGATGCCTGGTACTGGTTGTACCTGGCTCCGGCCCGAAAGGGCTGCCGCCGTGGGTAGGCTCCAGGGCGTCTGTCCACTCTCCTAAAAACGTGTTTTAGGACCCTGCGTTTGTCCTTGTTCTCTGTTGTATAGGGGTTCAGGGCGTCCCCGAACAACTTTCCCCCTTGGTATGGCGCTGCTGCGAGTTTCCACTTGGACCTAGCGTCTGCCTGCCAATGTTTCAGCCAGAGCAAACGTCTGCCAGTGATGTTGGAAGCCATAGCTCTGGATGAGAACCGGGCGGCCTGGAGGGTTGCGTCTGCCGCGTACTCTGCGGCCGCCACCATCTTACTGAGGTCCTGTTGTGTGCGGAAGTCCTCTACAGGGATCTTACCCTGGAGCTCCTGGAGCCAACCGTGGGCGGCCCTGATGAAGAATGAAGCGGAGGTGGACGCTCTGATCGCCCAAGCGGTCGCTTGGTGCGTTCTGCGGAACGTGGCCTCGCCCTTGCGGTCCTCACCTTTGAGGGCTTCAGCGAGGTCTCCTGAAAAGGTGGTGGGCGACACTAGGGGCGCTAGGGGCTCGTCCACTGTAGGTACCTCCAGGGCCTCCTCCAATTTTGGTGCCACCCCGAACAGCTTTTTGTCGGTACTGCTTGGTGTGGGAAGAGAGGCCGGCGATTTCCACTGTGCCTTGATTGCTTTCAGGAACATGGCGGGACAGGGGATGTGATGCTTGGTCGTGACCGGCTCCACGAAGCTAGGGTGTGCCTCTGCATCAGTTTCCTGTGGGTCGGAGACTGTTGCCGCTGGGGTTTCGGGCCCCAGGTGTGCCGTGGATGCGGCCTTGCGTAGCAAGGTCAGGAAGGAAGAGGGGTTGAATAACCCTTTGGAGGCGGGTACCTCCGGTGGGTCCTCCTCTTCGTCAGACATTGGCACCCCCTGTTCCGCCATTTCCTCCTCTATGTATGATTCCTCCGAGGCCTGAGAGGGTGAGGGGGATGTGGGGCTATCGAGTGCCCTCGACTCTCGGTGTGGACTGCGCTTGCGAGTCGCGGGAACCTGCGTTCTGGCCTCTAGGGCGCGCTCCACCGCCTGGGCGATAAGCAGAGCCAGCCGGTCCTCGTTTGGGAGGGTCGCTTGCTCGTTGCCCGTGGGCTGGGGGTCGTCTGTGGACGTTCCCAAGGCTGATTCCGGCGCTAATTTTGCTTTTTTCTGCGCCTTGGAAAACTCCCTTTCCAATGCCTGGTGTCTCCTCTTGTCCTGTCTGTCTGCTCTCTTAGAGGTCATAGTGGCAGATCTAACACTAGATTTGGCTGCCGACCTGCTATTGCCTTCCAGACCAGGTTGACCTGATGAGGACGGCGGGGCTCCTGAAGAAGGCGAGGTAGCCTCTTCCATGCTCCGATATCGCCGGGGCGCGAGAGGGGGGTCCCGGGTATCTAGGAGCTATAGCCCCCTGGGTTGTCACAGGTGCGTGGGAGGGGCCCCTGGAACCCAGGGGCAGCCTAAGAATGGGTAAGGGCGACACACTGCCCGGACAGTTGGGGACCCACTATGGCTGTGCACGGATGGGGCAGGGACACTATGAGGGGCGCCTGCAGTCCGGTAGAGGAACCCTTGGATGCCACAGGCCCACTGTGGGGGGGTGCCTGGGATCCACGTAGGGTTGCTCGTATAACGCCAGGCACGCTAATGTTGGTGCCTGGACTCGGGTGGAGCTAAGATCTAATGGTCCGGCCAGATGCTCGGATAACGACGGGCACGCTGATGGGGGTGCCTGGACTCCGAGAGGACCTAAGATCCAGAGGGCCAAAGGCCAGGGAGCTAAGAACGGACAATGGGAGACACCAGGTTTGGGATGGGAGTTTGAGAGTGGCCTAGTTAGTCTGGAACTCCCTAGGTAGGCCTTGGACTGTGGCCGGGGTTGACCCTGCCTGGCCTGTGGGACCGTGAGCTCGTGCCACGTGGCTTAGGACAGCCGCTGTAGCCTGCTCCGCTTCCCCTGCGCTGGCTTTGATCCAGCTGCGACCGCGTGATCAGCGGCCGCACAGCTGATCGGCGCTGGCTTTGTTCCAGCCGCCGACCACGTGTTGCGAGGCCGCGGGTCACTCCCCGCGCCGCACAGCTGGCCGCCACCGGCTTTGTTTGGCCGGTCACCCAGCACCTCACAGCCGATCCGCGCCGGCTTAGCTCAGTCGCCGGCCGCCTAGCGCCGCCCAGCTGATCAGCGCCGGCCTTGTTCCGGCGCCGCCACCCAGCGCTGCACAGGCGATCGGCGCCGGCTTTGTTCCGGCCACCGGCCACGTGGGCAATGGCCGCGGCTGCCCCAGCGCCGATCAGCTGCCCAGCCCCGGCTTTCCGGGGGCCGCGTGGTAATGGCCGCCGCTCCGGCGCCGATCAGCTGGTCCGCGCCGGCTTCCCCTTAAAGCTCGGGCCCCGCGGTCGCCGAACAGCTGGTCGCGCGCAAATGGCCGCGCCGGCTACCCAGCGAAAACGGCCGCGCCGGCCTGTTTTCTCCGGAGGCGGATCGCGCGGCCGCCTAACAGCCGGTCGGCGCGCTACCCGCCTCTCGGCTCTCCGGCGCCGATCAGCTGGTCGGCGCCGGCCCTGCCTTCAAGTCTCGGCCCGCGTGGTCGCCGAGGCTGGTCGGCGTCTCCTTGGGCGCTCCGCGTTTGGAGCCGATCTCAAGGCCCACGCGGTGCCCGGGGCGCCGATCAGCTGATCGGCGCCGAACTTAGCCCCCCGCGATCCTTGTACGGAGAGGGGGACGCGAATGGCGAAGGGTGAGGGGACCCCCCTCCCCTTCGCCCCCCCCTTCCGCCCTCCCCCGCGCCCACCGAAGGGTACTTACGTTTGTGTGTTCCCTTCAGCCGGCTCCCTGGATGAATGAAGGAGGGAGGAAGAGGGGAAGAGAGGAAAAAGATCCTTAATGGGGAAGAATGTTAGTGGAGAGGCTAGGAGAGCACGCTCCCAGCCTCTGCTTAACCTAGTTACTTCTAAATAAGCTCTTCTAAACTAATAAGAATCCACCAATAAGTGAAAACCTGTATTTGCCTAGGAGCCACGCTTCATGTCCTTCCAGGGCGAAATCAAGTCAAATCTGGGGATAAGGTCCAGGAAGGGGGCGTGGCAGCTTTGGATGACTTGATTTGATAGGGCAGGAATACAGTCATAACCCATGGGTGGATTCTCCATCTCCCAGTGCTGGAGAATGAGGTGGCTAGATGGAGTCACTGAAGCAGTAGGAGTGAGCTTAAATGGACTCCAGAAGAGGACAGGAAGACCTGGAGGAACATTGTCCATGGGGTCGCGATGGGTTGGACACAACTTCGGAACTAACAACAACAATAATGGTTGGGTAGCGGAGAGGAGAATCCCTCTAATTTAGACTTGGATCTAAATATAATAATACAGCACACATAACTTTTTAGACTAAGAGAATTGTGCTATCATTTTTATTTGGCATCTATAAGGAGCTTTTCCAAATATGGACAAATTAAGATCAAGGGAATAACATAACATTTTATCTTAATTTTCCTTTTAGGCCCTGTAATTCATTTTACTGTTCTTATTTTGGCATCTCCGTAGACTGGCAGTGTTGTTGGTTAGTTCTGCTATAGATGTGTCACATGAGATTTCCAAATTCTAGCCCTGTCCTTCAAAATAAATGATGTGATGGAAAAAGACATTTTTGTCCATGTTTCATTTCAGAAAAGCACACATAGGACACATCTGCGTTCATTAAAAAGGATATTCTCTGCAAGTGGCAAAATAATTAATTTTGTCAATTCTCTGCCTGCTTCTTTCATGGCAGACTGGAAAATATTTTATGTTTATGGCTGTGTATAGAAGCTGACAAAGTTCATAAAACATTATAATGAGTAGGTACTTAGCTCAATAAATACTAAGACAATAAAGCTGAAACATTTTTTTTAAAAAAAAAGACGAGTGTACTAGCTTGAGGCTAAAGCTATTTTAAGCTACGGCTAATTGTGAAGACTTTTTAAATTGTTTTTGTTTTCGGCTGAATTTGCTAAATGTTGGTAATTAATTCCTCTCTAGCAACTATCATCAACTATGATGATAGCACTTCACCTAAGTTTCATAATAATGAAGTGATCATTTTGACAAAAAAGTCTGTAAACCTTCGAATCTGATGGATGATTAAGACAACAAAAGATGTAATTAACTTGAGAAGAAAACTAGAATGGCTTTTTAAGAATCAAATAGAGAAAAGCTTTGAGGAAGCTCAGTTGTATCATTCACCTTTGACCTCTATCACTGAGTGGCTTAACCTGTTGCTCCCAGTGTGACATTGCTAAATAATTCTCTTTGTGGTCTCATCACCTTCTTGTTTGCTGCTTTTTTAAAAAATAATTTCCCCACAATGCAGCAATAATTCCTCATCCAAAAGGCAATGTTACTGCTCATTTGAGAGATGCTACCCACTTGGCAATATTACGGAGTGAACAGGATTGCTATTCTAGGTTGGGTATCTTTATACACTAGCAGTTTTGATTGCAATATTTCACTGTCTTCGTTCCTTCCTTTTTTCATCAATCTCTGCTTGCTTGCTCTCTCTCTCTCACAAAGGGACTTGGCCTTTAGCAGATATCAATCTGAAAAATGTCAAATCAGTGATACTTTTAGATGGCAAAATAGGACTGATCTGTTTAAGATTGACTTATTTCTTCCATCAGTCAGGCTTTCATTTCTTAAATTCCTATATTAGTTCTTTATTAAAATATTCAAAGCAGGCTATACATTAATATTCTATATTATTCCTCCAGCTTCTCTTCAAGAAAATCAAGACAGCATCCATGGTGCTTCACTCCCTAGTTTATTACTACATCTTTGTTGGTTGGGGAGAGAAATAGTAACTAGATGACAGTTAAATAAACATTGGATGAAGAAAGATCTTATCACAAACCTTTCCCCTCCTATGGTCCTGTTACCATTAAACCTGCTGGTTAGCTAACTAATCAGAACCATTAATTAAGTGGATAGTATTTTTTCCCAGATTCATTTTTTAATATTAATCTGCAGTTCAGAATCAGTTCCAAACCAGGTACATTAACTTTAGTTTTCACTCATGAACATATTTAGTGAAGATCTGGAAAGCTAATGTTACCATATCACACTTTGCAGCCCATTATGTATCCACCAATAAAGGAGAATATTTGTTGCTCAGGGTTGAAATGAGGGGTCCTTGGTGCTCTCTGACCTTGGTTGCTTTTTTTTTTTTTTTGCAGATGTGTCATTACCCAAACTAGGCAACATCACCAGTGCTGGCAAGGAGGGTGCTTTGCTCTCAGTTTATACCATAATGCAGGGGTCTGCAATCTTGACAACTTCTGGGAGCTGAAGTCCACAAGTCTTAAAGTTGGCACGGTTGCAGACCCCTGCCCTAGTGGCTTCCCCTGTCAGTGTTGGTGCCAGTGGTCTTAACGGTTCTTTGTTTGGGCTATTTACTGTTTGTTAGCTTCTTTGGCAGTTTCTTGATTGGACTTTTGTTTACTTCCTGATTGTTGGTTTGATGTTAATCTATGTTCATCTAGATGCCAATTGAGAGTAGGGAGTTGTTTTGATTCCCCCCTTTTGGGGGGGCATGTTGTTTGTCCCATTGCTGTGCTCTCAGAGCCACAGTATATAGTTGCAGTATGGAGAAGTAGTGGTGATTACATGCGGTTGTACTAGTGTGTTGGTGCTTTCTGAGATATTCTTGATGTATGGCAATGTTATTCTTTTTATAGCTTGGGTTGATTGTGCCAGGAGTTGTGGTGGCACAGTGGTTAGAATGTAATATTGTAGGCTAACTCTGCCCACTGTCAGGACTTCAGTCCTTATTGGCTCAAGATTTACTCACCCTTCCATTCTTCCATGGTCGGTAAAATGAGGATCCAGATTGTTGGGGGCAGTATGCTGACTGTGTAAATTGCTTAGAGAGGGCTGTAAAGCACTATGAAATTGAATATAAGTCTAAGTGCTATTGCTATATTGGGTTGAGTGGTCAGGCACTTTTTGATTGTGCGGATATCCATTTTGTTGGAAGATGTTGTATAGATGTTCTGTTTCCTTTTTCTACTGTTCAGGGTTGCTGCAGGAGGGAGGGAGGGAGGGAGTGCATTCCAGAAGAGCAAGAGACAGCAAAGTTTAGATTGCTTGGTTGGAAGGAAGGGTTCTAAAGCAGTTTCTCCTTAGAAGTTCTCAGAGTATACCTTTAATGAAGGAATAATTTGCTTTAGTTTGGCAATATTTCTGTCTATAGGTGAAGAACAATAAAGATAACTGTTCAGAAGAACCTCAATGTGTGTTTCTTGGGTTTTGGAGCCTGACAGAATTGAGCTATAGGCTGCAATCCTAAGTATATTTTAAGAACATATGTAGGGGACTAGTAATAGAACATGAGACTTTCTTTTTATATATAAAGTTAGTATTTGCAATTGCTAATTTTTTAGTTTTCTTTGATTATGTTCAGCAACTGGGCTGCAAAGTGTGATATGGTAACACTAGCTTTCCAGATCTTCACTAAATATGTTCATGAGTGAAAACTAAAATTAATATACCTGGTTTGGAGCTGATTCTGAACTGCAGATTAATATTAAAAATGCAGCTAGTTTAATGAAGAGAAGGACGAGGGGGGGGACATGATAGCAGTGTTCCAATATCTCAGGAGCTACCACAAAGAAGAGGGAGTCAAGCTATTTTCCAAAGCATCTGAAGGCAGGACAAGAAGCAATGGATGGAAACTAATCAAGGAGAGACGCAACCTAGAACTAAGGAGAAACTTCCTGACAGTTAGAACAATTAACCAGTGGAATAACTTGCCTCCAGAAGTGGTGAATGCTCCAAGTTTTTAAGAAGAGACTGAACAGCCATTTGTCCGAAATGGTATAGGGTTTCCTGCCTGAGCAGGGGGTTGGAATAGATGACTTCCAAGGTGAGGCACCGCACTGTGCCTCAACCCGTGGAGGGTCGATCACGATAGCTGAATACAGGAACATATGTGGACATGCAAATTTTCCTTGGGGTGAGTTGACCCAGACAAAAGGCTGCATCCCCCTTTTATTACTTTCCTTTATGGGTGGTTACACAAAGCATCGAATACACAAGTAGCCAATAGCATAGTTACACTTGTAGCCAATAGTTTCAAACCGTGCCACAACTTTCCTCCACCTATCAACCCCTCCTTCTCCCTCTTATCTTGTCACCTCCCCTTTTCCTCGAAACTCCATTATCCTTTGTTTCACAAGACTGATTCCTTTGACTCCTCATGGCAGTTTCCTTTTTCCACCTACGCTCCGTTCAGCTCGCACATGATCCTAGGGCGTAAGCCATCATATCAACATCTCCTCCTTTTTTCTTTTAAAAGGAGTCCGAGTCTCTGTCATCCGAGAAAACGGGACATGGTTTTGTCTTCTGCCATTGTATTTGCTGTTCAGTCATCAGAGGCTGTAGTTGTTGCTTATTCAGGAGGTGGACAGAAGTGGGAGACTTACACATATTCAATAGGTGAGGAATACATTGTACACAGCAACAGATTGTTACATAAAATATTACAATCACTATTATAGCAATAACCAATTTTTTGAGCCACCCAGCATTAGGTAGCCAGGAAAACAAGCTGTCCCAATCAATCAGGGCACCAGTTCCTTGTGAAAAGGGATTGTTTTGTACCATACTTTCCATATGAGCGACAGTGGCAGAAATATTGGGTGAGTTGTCAGAAATATACATACAGCAATGACTTTGAATAAGAGCACACACGCCTCCTTTTGCAGCAAGAAGAACATCTAATGCATAACGATTCTGTAAGGTAACTTCTCTTATTTGCTGCTGCTCCTTATTTAACAATTTTATTGAGCGAATAGTATCATTAAACATTGCAACAGTCCAATTATTTAATATATGCAAATCCCTATAATTCATGGCAACACCCATTGCAGGAATTAACGCTCTAGCAGTTTTAACAGACCAACTGCCCCCCAAAGTAAGCTCATTGGAAGCTTCAACAGTGCGTCTATTGCGCAAGCGGAAAGAGGGTAGTTTATCAAGTTTATATAAAACAGGAATAACAGCTCCATACGTACATATGCCAGACCAATTCTGGCGTATTGACCGATATGCATTTTTCCCACATAAGATCCAATCCTTATCAGACATGACTATTTTGTGTTTAGAAAAGTTATACAAGGTCTCAAAGATTTCACCAAAATCAAACAAAGGAACACAACCAGCACATGCTTTCTTGATGCCATTTTTTGTCTCATTATAATATTTAGTTTTATAGCTGCCAGGGGATAGTTATATTACAAAATTGCCAAATACCTAGAAAGGTGCTGTTACTAACTGACGAAGCTGTGCGATTAATGCACACTTGAGCAGGGTGGCGCAAAGCAAGAGAGACCCGTAAAGAAGACTTCAAAGTGAAAGAGAGAGAGATACCGTTCATCCATGGGAACGTATTAAGGGGAGAATTGCGAGGCAAGGCTGACACATAAGGCACACCATGAAGGGGAAAGGTACGCTTGCCCTGTGCTGGCATGTGCATACAAATCCAACAATTCGATGCATTCAGCAACCGAGCATAGTGAGAAGCATCTTTCATATATGCATTATTATCCCAATAGTCTGGTCCCAAGTCACCCGTACGGGTAACCAGGGATCGACGAATTCTTGGTGAACCTGAAAAAGAGCAAGTAAAATACAGAACAGCAAAAATTGTCATAAAAATGGTCAAGAAGGCTAAAAAACATAGATTAAAAAACATCCAGGAACGAGGCACAGAAAGTGCTGGGGATTGAGGCTTTAGGGCCGCAGAACGAGAAATGGGAGGAGGGGAAAAGGGGGGCAAAACACCGAGGCATATGCAGGTGGAGGTTCAATTTCCGTCATCTTTCCGTTTGTCTTCAGTCGGTAATGGAACTAGATAAGGCCTCACGTGGCGACCAGGAACCCACGAAACCTTATCGTCCAATTGAATTGTGGCGTATCCATGACCCCACGTAAGTAAAGATGCAGGGCCTTGCCAAGTAAAATCTGGCAACCGGCGATAATACACCTGCGGTTTTGGAGCAGAAGAAGGGGGGGAAAGAAAAATGGCGCTCTGCAGCAGATGTCTCAGGGGAGCCTGTCAAGTTAAGAAAGTTAACAGTGAACAGGGCTTTATTAAGACGGTTTTGAATCGATGTTGGTTTCCTTGACCAAGAAATAGAAATGAGCCCTGGCCCCCAGAGCTGGGCATGATTGGCAGGGAAAAACTTTGCCCTTTAAAAAAATTATTATCAAATGATGAGAATGTTGATATAATCCTCATCACCAAGCTTGATCTTACAGCCTTCTCATGATAAAATGGCCAAGAGGAATGCATGACCAACATTTTTTAAGATTAGTCTGTAACCTCCCTGGCTTCCCACACTTCAGTTAAATAACAAGGTGAAACATAATAAGGAACCACTTCCTGGGGGGGGTATCTAAATTGGGGAACTACTAATTAGAGCAATAACCCATAAGACAGCTGCCTTTCCCCCCCTCTTCACAAGCACAAAAGACTAATCACAATGCTTATTCCCTTTCCTCCACTCCACCCTACTCACACTTAACTATAGGGGACTGAAAGCTCTTTTACAGCCTAATAAAAACATAATGTCTCCACGCCTTCCCTCCACTGTAAGCTATTGTGCTTGTGCAAGAATTTATAGGGTCACAGAAGATACAGACTAAAGTGGCCATGCAATTTTAGCAGCAGGACCAGGATCCATCAGCAGGACCTTAGGAAGAAACCTGGGAAAACCGGTTTACAGGAACCAGACTGCATTGGTTCTCCCTATTCATTTTTCCCAGTGGCAAAACTGGAGATCTGCTTCTGAGAAACAGTTGGAGAGTTTCTTTCTCTTGGAAAAAACCACCCATCCAACTGCCTCCTCTCCCCCACAAATGTAGTTGTCATGGTTCCGACAGACAGAGACGAATAAAGCAGAACTCCGAGGCTTGCAAATTCCTCAAAGAACATGTTTATTAGTTACAAAGTATCAGCACATCAAAAGTGAAACCAAGCCTGGAGACACACCTAACAATTCCCCAATACAAAGTTTAAAAATTCCACCCCTAAATCTATGCAAGCAACTATGTTTCCCAATACATCTTCTTGGTGGGATTTTTTTGTAATGTCCAGCCTGCAGTCTCAGGAGCAGCCGATGACCTTGGTTCCCATGGGACAAAAGATTATTTAGACTAGCGAAGCACCTGGGCAGCCCCCCTTCTTCCATTCTATGTGGCAACCGAAAATGAGTAGGAAAAATGCTCATTGTACAGTTGACAGTAGTGGTGAATTTCAAAAGACCACTTGAGAGTACTTCTAATAATAAGAGTCTGCATATTGGGTTTTGCCACATAATCTCTTTGCTACCAGTGAATTCAGTAGACAAGAAACCATGGAGGAAAAAAAAAAGACTTGGACACAAGAGTGAGATGAGCAATTTTGCGAAAAGGAACTCAATATAATCTGTAAGAATTAAATCTTGTTTTACTAACCTTCTGTGCTATCAGTAAGCATGTAGAGAGGGTGACAGAATATCAGTTTTATACTTAGAATGACAGAGAGTCTTTCACCAAGTCCTTTAATGAACTCAATAATCATAGAATAAAAAGACAGGTACTCTTATGGATTGGAAACAAATTAAAAAACAAGAAACTGAGAAAAGGAATGACTGGACAGAATTAAAATTAGAGAAATCTACAAAGTGGCTTTTCCCAAGGAACAGTCTTGGGACTGGAAAATTTAATGTTTTTATAAATGGAATTGGATAAACACTGAAGTGACCAAGTTTACTGATGATATCACCTTTTTCAAAGTAGTAAAATCAAGAAGGTACTATGAAAATCTCAAAAAGGATCTCAGACGGAGTGAATGGGCATTTACTGACAAAGACTGTTTAGGACAAACGATTCCAAACTGATGCATTTTGACAGAAAAAAAATCTATATTTCATTCCTGTTTCTGATAGTGACAAATCGCAGAAGTAATCTTGAAATTATGATGGATAATTCAAATATTATATTAGTAAGTAATTATTGGAAAAATAGCAGATTTGCTTAGAAAAATAAAAATGAAACTACCAATTTGGAAATGCCCTTATATAAATCTGTATTCTCACATTTAGAATACTATGTTGGTTTTGATGTAAGCATTTAATTTATATATAGCGACATATTAAAGAATGAATTGGCTATAGGAGTGTATTAATTTGATTATTATATCGATATTGAGCAGTTGAAAGTTTTTAT
Organism: Bothrops alternatus; assembly: GCA_034064705.1. Taxonomy (NCBI): domain Eukaryota; kingdom Metazoa; phylum Chordata; class Lepidosauria; order Squamata; family Viperidae; genus Bothrops; species Bothrops alternatus. Next base: position 1,035,145 of record JARGCV010000007.1, read on the forward strand.
TGATCAAGGAAATTTATATTTAGATATATTAATGAATGAATTTATTTGAATTTAATTATTTATAATTTCTACATAGATAGAGAGGGAAGTTTTAAAAAATATTGTGTGAATTGTATACATATAATGTTATTGTTTTCTCCTTGTAATTGACCACCATATCTCCACGCTGGTTCTTAAGCTTCTGTTGGTGTAAAATGGAAAAATAATAAAAATTGTTATTAAAAAAAAGAATACTATGTTCAGTTATGGCCATCACACCTGAATTAAAGATGTTGTAAAACTGGAAGAGATACCAAAAAAAATATAGCAAACAAAGTGATTAGGGAGCTAAAACAACATTTCTGGGAAAGAACTATAGCTCCTAGAATTTTCTTGCTTGAAAGATGAGGGTGGAAAGACATGGTGGAGGATGCACATAACATCATACGTAAAAAATATGAACTATGGCTGGGCATATTTTCTTTCCTCTTTCTCTCACAAGGCTAAAGAACATCCATTGTGAAAGAATGTAGACTTTGGAAAGAGGGGAAATCATGAACCATTAAGGGAGCGGAAAGGCAATTCAGTTCTGAGAAAAGAACTGAACTTTGGTTTAGGAGCTTAGTCAAACATGTGATCTGGGATCATCCCAAAGGTGCTTTTTTTCAAAAGGCAACTGGACTTTGTTTCGCTTCCCATCCAAGAAGCTTCTTCAGTTTGGACCAAATAGGGGAAGATGCAGTCATCTGCATAGGAGAACAAACCCATCAGGACAAGATTGAGCAGTCCATCTACATTGGAAAGATAAAGGTCACTCTTCTGAAGATAGCAAAGTCCACATTCTGAACAAAGAGGACAGCTGGTTTGAAAGAGGGGTCAAAGAGGCCATCTACATTAAGAATGAACATTTCTCTTTCTCTTTCTCTTTCTCTTTCTCTTTCTCTTTCTCTTTCTCTTTCTCTTTCTCTTTCTCTTTCTCTTTCTCTTTCTCTTTCTCTTTCTCTTTCTCTTTCTCTTTCTCTTTCTCTTTCTCTTTCTCTTTCTCTTTCTCTTTCTCTTTCTCTTTCTCTTTCTCTTTCTCTTTCTCTTTCTCTCTCAACAGAGTGGGAGACATATGACACCATCTATCTCCTGTTTACAACACAGTCCTTTCAGCAGTTTCAAGAAGGTTCCACATCTATTTGCACTATTCAGGGCATAGATAAACCTCCAAGTGGCCTCAATGACTCTCAGAAAGAGTGCTAATGATCAGATGACTGCAAGGAATATAAATCCTTCTATCCTCCACCATTCAGTCAGAACTGAAGAAGCTTCTTGGATGAGAAGCGCAATGTCTTTAAGGAAAAACAAAATCCAGTTGCCTTTTGGGGAAAAAAAGCAACTTTGAGACAACTATGGACAGATCTGGGATCATGTCTCTCAGTTTACATGCAAATTTTGAAAATCTCTCTTCCACTTACTGGACATTTATTCAGGTAGCTCTCGATTTGGTTACTTAGCGAGTGTTCAGCATTACAATGAACCCCCTCCCCAAATTGTACATATGACCTGGTCAAAGTTCTGACTGTCACACTCTGTGATCATTTGTTCGTATTTTAGGCAACCTGCTCACCTTTATGGACACTTGCAGCATCCTGTGCTCACATGAACATGATTTTTTGACATCTTTTTGCCAGTCTCTGGAATTTATTTCTTGTTTCTGGCAAAAAAATGCCCATTGGATAAAATGGATTTACTTAATGACTATGGTGTTCCCTTAATAACTACTTTAAAAAAGGTCATACAATCAGGCAAAGTCATGTGATGTTTTTAATGACTGCCTGACTTATAAGTGTAATTCTGGATTCAATTACAGTCATCAATCAAGGGGTACCTGTATTCAATTTGTCACCCTCACATTATCTAGAATCAAATGGACAGTCAGAAAATCCAAATAACATTGCTCATGCTGCTGTGTCAATAAGACAATTGGGTTGATTTATTGTCTGTTAAAATTTGCCAATAAAGCTTGCCATATTCCTCTGGTAGCCTGTCTCCCTTTCTATGAATATCACTATGCCACTTGCCTTCCAGAGCTTTTATTCCCACCATTGAGGCTCTGACTTTCTCCAGGACAGACTTTCTCCAGGTTGCACAGATTCTGTTGGCCAAGGCTGTGAATAAACATACAGCAGATGGGCACAGGCAAGATGGTTCCAAGACAGTATTTGGTGTACGGTTCCATTATGTTTTTATGTTCCTCCCACCTTTTGAAAAAGTTGGAATTAAAGGTTACTGGCCCTTTCCTTGTTGCACACCAGAGTAGCCCAATACCATCCATCCTTCATTCATTCATTCATTCATTCATTCATTCATTCATTCATTCATTCATTCATTCATTCATTTAGCTGTCCATCTCACAAGAAGTGACTCTGGGCAACATACAAACTTTTGCTTCAGTGATGTTTTGCATTCTGTGCCTCTTCCTGCCACTCAGTTTTGAATGAGGAAGAGAAAAGCAAGGTGGAATATATTCTGGATCTAGCTACAGGAAGGAATGCTTATTTATTTGATTGTTATATTTCTTAAGGCCGCCCATGTCCAAAAATGGATTTTTCACAATATATCTTAATACATAACACAATTAAAATATAACTGCCCAAACTAAAACAACATTGGCTAAAATTAAAAAGAAAAAAGAAAAAAAACTTGGAAAGAGCTCTACGGATCCCCTCAATCAGCTTAAGAGCTGATAGTTGCGTTTTCTGGAATTTTGCAAACTGGTTGATATTTTCTCTCTAATGCCAGATCAAAGCCTACATAGTTCTCAGAATAATCATCTAGCCAAAAGCAGATTTTTTTCTTTAATGTTTGTGGATAAAGAGGAGTCCATTTGGGGATTTAGAAGACTGCCAGCATATATCATCCCTCCCTCCCTCCCTCCCCCCCTCTCTCAAAACTATATAGGCTTCAATCTGGCATTAGAGAGAAAATATCAACCAGTTTCCAAAGTTCCAAAAACTGCAACAATCAGCTCTTATACTGAGTGAGGATATCTCTATATCTCCAACTACTTATCTATCTATCTATCTATCTATCTATCTATCTATCTATCTATCTATCTATCTATCTATCTATCTATCTATCTATCTATCTATCTATCTATCTATCTATCTATCTATCTATCTATCTATCTCTTTGTCTTTAATCTCTTTCTCTCTAATCTCATTTCTCCTCTCTCTCCCTCATTCTCTCTCTTATGCTCTATCTGGTTCCCTCTCTCTCATCATCTCATCTCTTTCTCTCCTTTATTTTGTTCATTTTGTTCTCTATCTCATTCCCTCTCTCATTTTCTCTCTCTTGTTCTCTATCTCATTATATCTATCTCCATTTCTACACCAGAATCTACCTTTCATAATTACAAAAGGAAAATAAAAATAAAAATCCCTTCAATCCACTTGAAATGGAGCTATTTTCTTTTATCATTTAAAAACTATCCTTTCGTTCCTGACTGACTGGCTGTTTTGTTAATGGGATTAAAAGCTAACCTTTTCTGGAAGGCAAGAGGCCATGGCTCTGCAAATGGACTTTCCCCAGTTTATTTATTTAACATATTTCTGTGCCACTATAATCAAAATGACTCTTCATATAGAAGCTATAAAGTCTTCTAGCACTGTTATATAGCAATAAGTAGCAATAGGTAATTAACTTCATGAGTTTGATTTGCTGTGGGTTAGGAAAATCATATGTGAAACTTTGTTTTATATGTGGGCTTTGTTAATTCAAAGCATGTTATCTTTACCTGCAGATGGTAATACTGTATTTGGCTGACTGATTTTTCAGCTGAGAAACTAAGCATGGTAAGGACAGGGCACCTTGGATGGGCATCTTCCAAGAGTTATAGACTACATCAGGAAATTAGAAAGAAAAAAATACCTACCGGTAGAAGAAGGCAATGGCAAACCACTTCCATACTAATACAAAAAAATATGTGGAACTAAAAAGTAATAAACAAATTAAAATTTGAACCAATGCAATCCCAAGCCCTGAAAATGTACCCAAATTGCAATTTTCCAGGTGATTTTGAATCAATGCAAGTAGGAATTGTGTGTGTGTTTGTGTGTGGGGGGGGGAATAGAGAGGTTTGCTTCTCAGAAAGCTTTCGTTCCCATTCCCACTCTGTTAGAGGGCAGGGAGAAAGAAAAATGTTACTGTGATATTCCATTCTCTTGACAAAAAATGTCAGTAGCATGATTTGAGATCAAGGAAGCTAAAATCTTGGTATTGTTGCATGAGATAATAACTTGCCACCTGAGACATAGGAATGAATTTAACACGATTGTGAGAGAAAGACAGTAAACATCTGTGATAGATAGATGATAGATAGATAGATAGATAGATAGATAGATAGATAGATAGATAGATAGATATGGGTAGATAGTGTGTAAGAGCAAGAACAAAATATGGACTTGATCTTGACTCTCATTCAGTAACCGGAGTATATCAAACATTTTATTTTGTAGACCACATAACCTCTGCTAATCACTACAATACAGTATTCACAATCCTTGCTCCACTGACTTGCGACTGTCTCATCCACAGTGGCTCTCAAGCTCCAAGTTATTGCCCATTCCAATAACAGAAGAGGTCTTTGAATAGTGGAGGACTCTCTTCTATAAAGGTCTTCTAGCCACCTTATTTGGTTTAATCCCACAGAGGGATGCTTGGCAACCTATACTCAATGAGGATACTGTAGAATCATTATCCAATGCATGCAGGTTTTATTTCACTTACAAATCCCTTGCATTCTGGAAAGCTGGAGGTGTCTTTTGTTCAGGCCTAATAGTATTGGTGTCATTTCATTACTAGTAGTGAGTAATGAGTCTAAGAGGGATTCAGACTCTGAATTCCCACAACGTAATTTGGCATCTTGTGAAGATTTTAATCTGTATCCTGAAACACAAGGAGAAGAATAATTATTCCTAGGATCGTGTAAATAAATTACAGTCCTGTTATACTTCAAGCTTAATTGACTCAATTGCTTAGCCAAAAGTCAGACAGGACCTAGCTATAGTTTGTGAGCTCCATAACTGATCCAAAAATAGGATAGACTTGAAACTTACCTCACATTTTGCAGAAAGCTGATGGAAACTGCTATTTTGCAGAAAGAGATATAAAGCTGCTGAAAAAGCATGCCCTTTCCTTAAAGAGCTCACTGCCCAGACCTGGTAGCCCAGAATCTCTCAAACATATGTTGGCTATGGTACCAAGCTTTGCCTCCCACTACAATATCTGTATGACCAATGAGATAAGAGTGGATGAGGTAATGAAGTCTTACCCACTAGCATCTGCAGGATGTATGTCTCTGTGCAGGTCAAAAAAAGACAGGTAGTGGCAGCACATTCAAAATATTTCAGAAAAATAGGCAGGGATTGCACTGCCAAAGTTATGATTTTTGACAGTTAGTGTGATCATGCACTATTAGTTTCTTTGACCTGATTGAAAGTCTATTATGTAAACATGGCTATTATATATTCAAAACTTAACCCAATTAAACTGTTTACATTGACTCTTTTATAGTGTAGAATCTGCCTTGCCTTGAATACTCATTTTTCTTTTCAAAAGCTTTTTGTTTCCTCCTCCTCCTAATAATGATGAGGTGTTGACTTCAATTAATGTCAAGGGAAAATTTAACTCATCAGTATGAAATTACTCTGAGAAGTCCACATAATGGATTTTACATGGCCCAGGCACACTCCTGTGAATTTCCATTGTCTAAAACTATAGAATGGCAGTACTGTATATTCAGTTAAAACATCTTTTGATTTCACAATTTGGTCCAGCGCATTAGTAGCATCTAAAATTTCTGAATTGCTATTATTATTGAAATAAGTTTTGTGTTATTCTCAATTTACAATGTCTTTGAAAATGAAAAGTATTAAAACTGGTATCAGTTGATTATTAGTTGACTTTGTTCAGTGGTGGGATTCAGCCGGTTTGCACCGGTTCGACAGAACCAATTACCTAATTTTTTGTTGAGTTTGGCGAATCAGTTATGATAAATCTGTGTTTTCTGGAATTATGTCTGGTTTTTGTTCAACTTCCTTCCAGGTGGGGGAAAAAACCCTCCCCAAAGTCCAAGAGGGGAGCAACGGAAACCAAACGGAGACGTGGCACCTTCGATCATGTCACTTAGGCGAAAACGAGGTGGTGCTTCTCAGAGATAATTTCAGAAATAGATGCTTCCCGATTGGTGCATATGGGAAAGGGGGTGAGGCCACCAAGTATTAGCTGGGGTTGTGACTCTGGAACCTTTTCCTGTTTCCATTTTTCCTTAAAACAGTCATTAGGGCAGAAAACCTGTTGTTAAATTATTTGAATCCCGCCACAAACTTTGTTGTTTTGCATATACAGTACACTGAGAGCTTATGCACTGGAGACAAATTCCTTATGTGTCAAATCACACGTGGCCAATAAAGTATAGTATGGTATGGTACGGTATGGTACGGTACGGTATGGTATGGTATCGTGTGGTGTGGTGTAGTATGGTATGCTATTGCATTGCATTGTATTCCATTCCTTTCTGTTCCATTCCATTCCGTTCCAGATATAGTTGATATTGGATGAATTTTGTAATATTGAGTGGAATATACCATATTAACAAATCAGTCATTAAGGATCTTTTTGAAACTTTTTTTTTAAAATATGACCTTAAAAGAGGTAGAAGTTAAGTCATCCTATCCTACATATTTCTTAATAATTTTAACAATGTAACAAATGTCATTTATCACTCTATAATAGCTAGTCTGTGTCCAAGACACTTATGAATGTTTTAAGAAATAATGGGAAGTGTAGTTCTTGGTGTCCTCTGAGTTTGGATGTTTGCTTGCAGACGTTTCATTACCCAACTAAGTAATATCATCAATGTGGGTGAGTGTGGGGTTTGCTGCCTATTCATGTCTTTGGTGGGAAAATAGTTTCTTCCTTGGTGGTTCTTTGATTGCAATATTGTTTTCTAGCTGATTGTTTTTCTGGTGCTGATCCTTGCTTATCTGAGTGTTGGCGACTGGAGAGAATGTGTTGTAGAGTTTTTGATTCCTTCTTAGGGGTTTTGCCTCTTTTGCATAGTGTATAAATGTGGTTTATTGCTATGTATTTATTGATGGCTTATTTGTCTGAATGCCAAGCTTCCAGGAAGTATCTAGCAATTTTTGGATTTGGCTTGATCTAGGATGCTAATAGTTTTGTGTTTTCTGATTGTTGGTTGATGTTTGCAAATACTAGTCTTCTGTCTGTCTGTGACTGTTGCAGTCCTTTCATTGTATATTGTATATATTTTTTCCTCTTGGGAGCTGAGTCTTTTAAGGTACGTACAGCAATTTAATTATTCAGTATTATTTAGTACTCAGGAACATTTCTCTAACAACAGTTCTTGCTGAATTAAAATCTAAATTTCTATTCCAGCTCTTTAGAACAAATGGATGGAGTGGATGGAAATTAATCAAGGAGAGAAACAACCTAGAACTAAGGAGAGATTTCCTGACAATTAGAAGAACAATTAATCAGTGGAACAACCTTCCTCCAGAAGTTGTGAATGTTCCAACACTGGAAGTTTTTAAAAAGAGACTGGACAACCATTTGTCTGAAATGGTATAGGGTTTTCTGCCTGAGCAGGGGGCTGGACTAGAAGAGCTCCAAAGTCTCTTCCAAATTTATTGTTACTGTTGTTGTTGTTATTATTATTATTATTTTCTCTGGACTGCGAGAAAGTGTAGTGTCAAAGAAACAACTTATATGAACATTGTGTTTGCTACTCTTTTCTAACAAATGTTCATTCTGAGTGCAATCAGTCCTGAGGTTGGTGTGTGCAAAGCAAAAAACAATTGCACCGACAGAAGAGCAAAAGTCCAAGCATTATTTTAAATTGAAACAATTATAATTTCTAAAAAAAATCTAAACCTTTTACATTTATACATCTATTCATAAATGTATTTTTAGGGCTTGTATAATAGCCATCAGGAAAGCCCATTCCCTCAGTTCAACAGGAAGTACATTCCAAGTGGGTCATATACCACCCTGTGGTAAGATGGGTGGCCAATAAATTTAATAAATAAGAAATAAGTAAGTAAATAAATAAATAAATAATTTAACTGCATATAGTAGCGGAGTCTATGCATACAGGAGATCATTTGAGAGGGATGATCAACACAACCAGATATCCTAAACTCAGTTATAATTAAACAGTGAATGATTTCTTGGGAATAATGGTAGCTCAGGTTCTTTGTACAAAGTTTTTGTTGGGGTTCTCCAGCCTTAGGAGCTTAATACCAAAATAGAAATCACACTTTTGTAATTATGTCACCTTACATTCCAGCAAGCTCTTCTCAGCACAATGGTTCAGAAGTGGACATTCTACTACACACTCTATACATATTGCTAGGCAATGCTCCCTTTTGAAGTGCTGTGCTGAAGAAGGTTCGCTGGGCCACATGGCAAAAAACACCTGCAAAAATCAGGATCTCTACTTCAGTATTGATCTTCCTAAGTCTGAAGAACCAGAACTAAACATAAGTAAATATTTAATTTTCTATTTTTTATTTACAGCCAGACTGTACAGTACACGATCAACTTCTACCAGTTACCAGTATAGATTGCTACTGTGAAAAACACATTTCATCCCTCATTGTTGCTCTTCTGCACAGTACTGTAGTAAAGAACTTGGACATGAAAGTTACTTGCACAAAGGCTAAGTGGAATCAAGCATTATATAGATAAAAAGAAGCTTGGGTAGCTAAAATATGTATGCTGGGCACAAATAATTAGATGATTAAGTTTCACACACTAGTACCAGATAGATTGATAAATTCATAACCATAGTATAGCCAAGATAATTCCTGCCACACCTCTCTAAACCTCATTTGTTTACCATGGCATACCTTCTCCTTGTTGCTTTGTATTACTCATTTTCACTGTTGCTTCAAAGGGGGGGGTGTAAAAAAAAACCCTTAGAAATTCTGGGACAGCAATCTACATTTCCCTGGATTTGGGAGGGAAGCAGAGATGCTATTTTACATCTCCATGGTAACGACTTCTACAGCTAGAGAGAAGGATAATTTTCCTACAATAGATTTGTACATCTTGCTCTGCTAGAAAGAATGATGGACTGGTTTTAAATGTGCTGAAATATTCGTATGTTCAATGCTTCATAGACACTTTCAATAATGTTATGAAATAGTGCCCATGTTCTGAAACAGTGTCCATAGGTTTTTGTCAGTCAAAGGGCTAGTTGTTCTGACTAAACGTAGGCCGCACGATGTAAAATTGTCAGTCCTGTACAGAAACTATCTCAGATTCTCTGAGAAAGCAGAAACCAGCAATGTCAGCTAACTTCTAGGTGAGGATTGCTGACTTTGGGTTTCATGAGAAAGAAGAAGGAAAACAGACAGAGTAGAGAGACTCTTTGGCTAAGTCATCATTCATTGCTCAACAGGAGAGTGTGACTCCTACCATTATGGAGTAAATCTGATGCCAACTTCACCCCCAAATCTGGCATTCTTTGCATCCCATTCAGCAGCTGGACTGAGCTACTGAACTGAACTAAAAATTCATGAACTGAAAGGATTAGCTTTACCTTTCTCCCTTGGCAGCAGATTATCTGGTTGGCTAAAGCAAGTTTGAATATTATAGTCCTTTCTCCCCAAAAAAATCTTATGTTTGGCTACCATCCCCTTCCAGATACCTGAAATTAGATAAATTAAGCTAGACTGCATTTTTGCAGATCAACAGAGTCCATTCATTATCTGCATAGCTCCTGATAAGCTGAGCTACATCATGTTCAAGAAGGGATATCATAATTCCTTACGAACATCTGTTCTTTTTGTGTGAAGGAACGAAAGAAAGAAAAAAGAGAAAGAAAAAGAAAAGAAAAAGGAACCCCATAAACTTTGTGTGCATGTCCATAGGGTCTATGAGTTTAACCATTTTATTACATTCTGTCACAAAAACAACATTACAGGTATTTATTTTTTTAAAAAAGAAAAATGCATGAATGAAAAATCCATTTTCAAAGCGCTCAAACCTTTTTTGATTCCAATGAAATTTCATCTGTTTCATTCCTTGATAGCAACTTTTATCTACCTGCAAGTGTTATTCCATTTTCCTAAAAAACAAGATTATAGTAAAATCTTGATTTATCTGATCTCCATTTAATGGCATCGGATGCGATTTCTTTTAGGTTGAGGCTTTATCCCCAACAACAGATTTTGTCCATTGTTTCCAAAACAAGATTTCATTATGTAAGTGATATAAATTGAATTATATTTATTTATTTATCTATCAAATTTATATAGCCACCTATCTCCCCCCAAAAGAGCACAGAACAATTAAAAAAACAGCCAATCAAAACAGATAAATATCTAAAAGCCACAATCATAAATAACATTAAATATATATATAATTCCTCACGTGACAAACAAATGATGGAAAACATCAATTACTTAATTATGTAAATGAAGTAAATTCAGGCAAAGGGCAAGAAATTCCAATTATGCAATTATATAAGTTATGTAAATTGAGGCAAATTACATAAATTTGGATTTAATGACCATTTTAAGTTAATGGACTCTCTTCTCTTCAAAAGGTTTTTAAATGAAGGTTTTACTGTTCAGCTAATTGTTTCCCTGTTCTTATCTGTTTTTCTGAATCTTGTTCTTTATTGTATTGGAATTGGCCAGACTGATTGGGATTGCTGATCAACTGCTGATTAGAGTTAATTTAGGGTCTCTGCTATCCATTGTATGGATTCCTCTCCAAGGCTCTCCCAATTATTTTCTTGCTTTCTAACAATGTTTCCTAAGAACCCATGTAAAAATTAAGTTTTGAAAGAAAGTTATTGTCATGGGTGTATGTATTATAAGCAAAAACTCAATTTGGATAGAAAGTTTTGGCATGAACAGATGAAAGTGTAATGTCAAAATGGTCCTCATGAAGTTTGCCACAATTTATATTTGCAAGCATTATGAAATTCATATGTCTATATTCCTTGTGCTCTATTTATACAACACTTACGTCAAACTTTAATACAAATGGAAACAATTGAACAATTGAAGAGAGAGAGAGAGAGAGAGAGAGAGAGAGAGAGAGAGAGAGAGAGAGAGAGAGAGAGAGAGAGAGAGAAATAGTGCTATATCTCTGTAAAATATTTGGTTCTTTGCAACTGAATTCTACTAATGGAACCAGAGTGTGAAGAAAGTGACAAAAATCATTAATTTTATATCTTTTTCCTGTCTAGCCACTCAGTCATACCCTGACATTAACAATTCAATTAAAAATTTCTCCTCAATTTGGATTTTATTGGATTACACCAAGGGGATTAGATTTATGGAGCAATACCATGAGCTTCTGTTCCACTTTTAGGAGGTAGCATTAAATTCTAAGACAGGTACAAGGGACAATTCATAAGTTATGCCAAGTCTAAGCAAATGACAAGTCAAGCATAGATGATAGCAGTGTTCCAATATCTCAGAGGCTGACAAAAAGAAGAGGGAGACAACCTATTCTCCAAAGCACCTGAAGGCAGGACAAGAAGCAATGGGTGGAAACTAATCAAGGAGAGAAGCAGCCTCGAACTAAGGAGAAATTTCCTGAGAGTTAGAATCAGTGGAACAACTTGCCTCCAGAAGTTGTGGGTGCTCGAACACTGCAGGTTTTTAAGAAGAGATTGGACAACCATTTGTCTGAAATGGTATAGGGTTTCCTGCTTGAGCAGGGGGTTGGACTAGAAGACCTTCAAGGTCCCTTCCAACTCTATTATTATTATTACTACTATTATTATTACTGTTATTATTACTATTATTATTATTATTATTATTATTGAGATTTGACAACCATTTGTCTGAAATGATATACGGGGTTGGACTAGAAGACCTTGAAGGTCCCTTCCAACTCTGTAATTCTGTTGTTTCCCCATGTAGAAGTTTACTTGCAGGGATTAAGAAATAGTGTGAAATTTGTTTTTTTTTTCTTTCAAAAAATTAGCAATTTAGTTTATTTTTAGATTTAGATATTAACATAATTTCACATTAGTACTGTAGTGCCTACTTCTTATGATTTCCCATTCATATCACTCTCCTTCTTCGTCTATTACTTTTATGCACCTGGATATATGACTTTGGTTCAACTTTTCTTGTATTTATTCTTTTTTTTTGTAAATTATTCTATGTATATTCAAAATGTGTAAATGTGTAAACATTTATATAACGAAGGAAATGAATAGCAGCTCTTTACATATTATTGGACATTAGCTACCAAAATAATTTACTTTCTGACAGAAATCTATATTTGTTTGGCAAAACTAATCAGTTTAATGGTTGGTTGGTTGGTGGTCAACTGGTCACATCATGTGAAGGTCATCTGGTGAGGAGGTGGCCAGTGCTGACATTGGTTGGTCACTCAATTGATCCAACTTCTTACCAACCAATGACAGCACTGACCACCAATTCATCAGGTGACCTTTGCACGACGTGACCAGTTGACCATGCAACCAACTAACCTCATGACTGCATAAGACCACTAATAAGTGGAGGAGAATTGGACCATAAGAAAGGCTAAATGTCAAATAATTGAGGCCTTTCAACTATGGTGCTGGAGAAGACTCCTGCAAGTCCCCTGGACTGCAAGGAGATCAGACCGGTCAGTCCTAGAAGAGATGAACCCTGACTGCTCTTTAGAAGGCCAGATCCTGAAGTTGAAACTCAAGTACTAATGAGAAGGAAGGACTCACTGGAGAAAGGCCTAATGCTGGGAAAGATTGAGGGCAACAGAAGAAGGGGACGACAGAGAATGAGGTGACTGGATGGAGTCACTGAAGCAGTAGGCGTGAGCTTAAATGGACTCCAGAAGATGGTAGAGGATAGGAAGGCCTGGAGGAACATTGTCCATGGGGTCGCGACAGGTCAGACATGACTTCACAACTAACAACAACAAAAGTGGAGGAGAACTGAAACAAGTTGCTTCAACCAAAGTCCCACTGATGATGTTACCTAGCCTGATGACGAAATGTTTGGAAGCTAAACAGCAAGCTCGGAGAACAAACCACGGCCAACCTCTACTACCTGAGCTACAAACATTTTATATCATTTCAAATCTAACTTTATAATAAGATTTACAGCAGACCCCTACTGCCTGTCCCAATGTCTGCTCACAACCACGTTCACCAATCAGCCTGGGTTATCAAATAAATAAGTTTTTAAACTCTACTTAATTGCATCCAAAGATGGAGCTTGAGTAGGAATAAGTGGGCTGGTTTTGCAGTTGAGAAAATCCAATTGAGATATCAATAGTATGGCCCAGGTAAAATCAGAATTTAGACAGTGCTTGATTTATAATTTAGTGTTTTACTTGCATGCTACATCAACTAGGTCTGTTAAATGCTGAAAAATAATGAATCCATTATTACAAATTAAAAGTGTTATGCAGCCAGGAACATTTAGAACATAGATTCAGTCATCTTATGGGACAAACATAAATCTTTAATGCCAATTGTCATAATTCTGTTTTATGAAATACTGTAATTTTAAAGTAAAAGTAGCAAAAAAAACACCCTTTGACCCAATTGTTGTCTCCTGATTATAACACACTCTGAACAAACAGAAGGATGAAGATAATTGCTTTTCTGGACTTTCAACATGACCTTTATCCTTACTAACATGGTGGGCCTTGTACTTCTACAGCCCAGGTGTACTATTGCTTGCAGCCTACATCTAGTTAGTGACTCCGAGCCCGGATGATAATTTGTTATCTTCTGTGATGCAAAAGTCTATTTAAACTCAGCAGGAGCAGTAATATTCTTACTGAATCCAACACCTTTGAAATCAAAGGTTAAACACCATCTGTTAGCATAACAGCCAATATGAGGTCATAGTGCTAGTTACCAAATGGTATGTGTGAAATAAAAACAAAACAACCAGCAAGCTTTTATCCCTTACAGGCATATTTGAGGCAGCACATCTGGCGGAAAACAGCTTTGTTATTGGATTCTAAACTAGAACTTGTTATTTGTCTACAGGCTAGAATAGCTCAATTAACAATCAACACCATTTTGAATGAAAATTGATCTTCAAAATATGAAGTTAGCAGAATTTCATTTGCATGATTGCCATTCCTGTAAAGGTTCTTGTATGTGCTTTACATTCCAAGCAACATATTGCAGTATATAAAACATCTGAAGCCTACATATAACCTTCCTGCTTTTCAAATGATTTCTTCTGTGGTTCCAATATAAAGTTGCTAATTAGATATTCCCTAATCTGTTATTTATTGGTTGTTTAGGCAGGGCTATGGTGGTTTGCTGAGAAAGACTTTTCTTTCCCACTATGGGGCTGGGGTACTTTTTAAAATTAATTTCTGGGTGTTTTAGCCAAGAGTTATGCCAAGAGACAGCTGCAGGGACTAAATTAGCACAACATAGGAAAAGAGAAACTTTACTAATGATACAGGACTGAGAAATCAAAACTGGAGAGCATGCAACAGCAAAATGGACATTATATATCCATAATAGAAATCTAACCAAATTTAAGCAGGAATGGTTCTCTTGTATACTATGTATCACACAATAAGGCAAATGTAGACATTTGGAATATGGTCTTTAGGAAAGAGTTATGAGACCCTTGAAGAATCACAGATGAAATGACTTAAATAGACACTAGCAATGTTCAATGAAAATGTATAAATATTTAGGCAAGCAGTTGGGAAAACAAACGGAAGGGAAGGTGATAAAACATCACTAAAAGGCCTTCTACGGTATAATGTTTTGTATTCCATGGTTCTTTTTATTATTCTATGTTTTATGCTGTAACTTTCTTAAAAAATCTGTTGTTGTAAAATAGTTTTAGCTATCTTGTTTCTCGTTTCATGCCTTTAATCTCTTCGCAGTTTACCATGACTTATTAGGGAATTGCATAGTGGGTAGACATGCAATCTATAACAATTTAAAATTCACTCAAATCACACCTGTATTGGTGAAAAAGCATCACAAAGAAAATTGTAGATTTCTGTAATTCTATATACAGTTCTTTCTGGTGATGGCCACAGAAGACCATACCAATATATCTTTTAAAATTTCCTGGTATTACAAGAACAAGGTGATGCTTCAGTGTTAAAGGAATAGAGTGTGAGACTCAGGGCCGATACCTAAGTGTAAAACACAACATATTCATGTAGTTCTTATCCTTGTATGGTGCTCATGCATGTAAATAGAAAGGCTTTCTCAGACTTTCTTACTGGTGAAGTATTAGCAAACTATTGGGATTTAATTTATTAGAAGAAAACATCATTGCAATAGGTCCCTAGACTTCACTGAATGATTTCTTATCTAAACGTATTATTTAGTCTGAACACATATATAAATGCAACGTAAGATTGAATAGAGCCACAAAATGAAGATGGGGGAAGTGTTTCCGTATTTCCATACTTTGTCTGGATCTGAATATAGAAATATAGTCATATTTCTGGCTTTGCTCTATGGACAGAAAAAAGTATTGTAAAATTCAACCTGATATTATGAGGCACATTAAACATATCTAGAATTTATGTGCCTTTTGCATTTTTACAGCAATAATTCAACCAGTACTGCCCATTACTGCAATAGCTGTAATGAGCTAATTTTGATCAAGCATACTGTAGCATCTGGAAAGCTCCACAGTGGTAAAAAAAGAAAAAGAGACATGGTCGCTTGATTTAATAATAAATGATAAATTACTTGGCAGCTTTATAATATGTTCTTGGAAAATTGCTATTGCTTACTACTGCCTATAGCATGGATCCAGTACTTAGATTGAAAGTATTTGTTTGGGTAGTTTTTAACCCAAATGTTAGGGCCCTGCTATCCAAGAAATATTGCAAGTATATGCTGAATAGAAACTGATCCCCTAGGCAAGTCCTAGGGGCTCAAAATCTCAGAGGGGCTCAATAAGCGATTTGCTCCAATGAGATTTAAAATCTAAATTAAGTCCACAGTGCTCCCAGGGTACATGTCTTACATTAGAAGTGGATAATAGTTTTATATCAGGGAAATATTTTAAAATTTGTTTTGGATGACTGAAGGTTGTAGGGGAAAAAAAACTCCCACCATGTAGTCATGATAAAAGCTGGTAGGACTTTAATTCCAAATCCTCCCTCTTCTGATTATGTGCCATCAAGTCATTGTCAAATCCTAATGTTGTTAGTTGCGAAGTTGTGTCTGACCCATCGTGACCCCATGGACAATGTTCCTCCAGGTCTTCCTGTCCTCTGCCATGTTCTGGAGTCCATTTAAGTTCACACCTACTGCTTCAGTGACTCCATCCAGCCACCTCATTCTCTGTAGTCCCTTTCTTCTATTGCCCTCAATCTTTCCCAACATTAGGCTCTTCTCCAGTAAGTCCTTCCTTCTCATTAGGTGGCCAAAGTATTTGAAAATCCTAATGACCAGATAGATATTCTCCTAATCTGTTCCTAACCCGGTTTATCAGGTCCTCCAATAGTACATTCCTTACCACTGCAATTGAGTCCACCCACCTTGCTGCTGGTCATCTTCTTTGTCTCTTTTCTGTACCTTTCTCAGCATTAAAGCCTTCTTCACAGAGCTAGGCTTTTGCATGTGACTGAAGTATAGTACGTGGTTATTTGTACCTCTGGGTTTACTTGTTCAATGATCCATTTGTTTTCTTGGCTGTCCATGATACAGTATTCTCAGGAGTCTTCTCCAACACCAAAGTTCAACCATGTCAATGTACGGTTTGCTGTCATTTTATATTCTAATCTAGTGGCTTGCCTTCCAGTGTTGCTGGGGGTCATCTTAGAGATTCTTTGGTTGGGCTGTTTGCTGCTGGCTTCATTGGCAATTTCTTGCATGGGCTATTATTTATTTGATTGTTGGTCTGATGTTAACTTTGCTGATCTGGGTGCCAATTGCTGGTGGAGAGGTGCTTGGGCCTTTTTGTTCCTTCTTGGGCTGGGTGATCAGCACCCAGCAATCAGCACCCAGATCAGCATAGATTAACATCAGACCAACAATCAAGTAAAGTAAACAATACCCCGTGGTGGCACAGTGGTTAGAATGCAGTACTGCAGGCTATTTCTACTGACTGCCAGCAGTTCCACAGTTCGATTTTGACTGGCTCAAGGTTGACTTAGCCTTCCATCCTTCCGAGGTCGATAAAATGAGAACTCAGATTGTTGGGGGCAATATGCTGACTCTGTAAATCACATAGAGAGGGATGTAAAGCACTGTGAAGCAGTATATAAGTCTAAGTACTATTGCTAATCAAGAAACTGCCAATGAAGCCAAAAGCAAATAGCCCAAAGACTCTCTAAGACACACCCACCAGCATTGACAGGCAGACCACTAGAATATAAGCTGACAGCAAACTGCACTCCTTACTAGCACTGATGATGTTACCTAATTTGAAACATCTGCCAGAAAAAAAAATGAAGCTCAGAGAAGGACCCGTCATGTCAACCCTGAGCTACAAATATTATCCTTTAATGTCAATGTACTTTTTCTATCATTTTTAACAGAATACAGATGGAGAGTAAGATCCCATGGAATCCCTCTTCTAAGCTGTCGTTTGAAAGAAGCAAGTCAATGGAGAGGGACGATGTAATGCAACATTATGGGAACAATCGCTACACATAGCTTTTAAAAAACTTAATACAATTTGTTTTCTGTATTGTTCTGATTTTTGCACCATTCTTGGACACTCTTCAAACTATCATAGTAAAATTTTGATTTGATTTCTAGCAACACAATTCATTGGACAGAGATCATACCTCTTACTCTATGTAAAGATCATGAATATAGAATAACAATAATATGCTGAACAAGGGACTCTTGTTATTTTCATTGTTTGATGACCAGAAATGGACCTGTCAATACTATAGGTAAAAATGCAGTTTACCTTGAGGCTGAGGGTTTGAGTGCTTGTGTCCAATAAGATTCAACTGAAAAGGCTCCTACAGAATAATATTTCATGTTAAGAAATTATTGTTTGAAATTCTGCCAGATAATAATATACTTTTGTCTTCATTTGGTTGTATGCTAGATATTGATAGTTTCAAAAATGATTATCTCATATATAAATGTCTGTTTAGTGTCTGTTGTAAAGTTATGCTAAATTGGAACTTTCCATGAATTTTTCAGTACCTTTTCTTTTTAAAAAGTACAGTTAATGTGCACTGGATAATGGATACATCCAGAGAACTGAATCAGAGTACTGATTTTCTCTATCTAGGCAGTCTTAGCATGGAATCTTTTCTTGATGCATTTGACCTCTGAAAAGGCAAAAGTAGTTCTTGGGAGTGTGGTTTAGACACCATATGGCAAAACTGTCATGATACAATAATACTGCCTAGTTCCAGAAAGCATCAAACAGTAACCAGCTCAAAAGGGAGCCTTGTAAGCATACCGCTATCACTATCATCATCCATCTAGATATCAACAAAACTCCGTAGAGAAATCTAAATGAGGCAGCTCTGGAATCAGACAGAAACCAGATGGAAAGACTGGAAACAACAAACCTGTTTTGGCTGGAATTTCTTGGCAAGGGGGAAAGCTGCTTCGTTAAAATGTGAAAATCTTGAACTGCAGCTCCTTACTCAAGGAGGCCTCAAATGTGTCTCAGTGCCAGCACAGAAAGATCTCTTTTGCATTACAGAGCCATGGATAAAACAGCCCTTTTGCAGGAGGTTTTTTTGTTTCCTGCACAGGTTACAAGACACCATCTCAGCAATTCCTGAGTGCTGGCAGCAAGCCAGGACTAGTGTGTTAAGCAGCAAATAGTTGCTCTCCATCCTTGGGAAACCAACCATTTTTCTGTGCCTCAGGTGGAACACATATTCCAGCTTATTTCTCCTGTAGCTTGTTTTTCAGTGGTGAACATGCCCCTGAGTCAAGTCCTGCATTTTATGCTCACTCAGCCACTGATAATAAACTAATGAAAAATTATGATCTGTAGTAGGTGAGAAGGAAAAGCAGAACCATATTGACATATTGCTGTTGCTTAAAATAGATGACAAGGCTTCCCAAAATTGGTTCCAGTTCTCTCTATTCCCAAGGACAGAATATCAGCTACAGGGTTCACTCCCTCCTATACGTATCCCATGTTTAAAAATATGAGGCTTGAAGGTTGTTTTTCAACCTAATAAAGGCATAATTATTCCAAGCTGTACAGTTCACTGGGCTCCCATTCTAAGGCTTCATCTTCCTGCAGGACCCAGAAGAGGCAGCCTGGAGTAGAAATGTGGATTCAGTATTTACATTCCTACCCATAGTCATAGAACAAAGATTTAAGTTACCAACCCTGGCTCTTGATGGCAGAGACATTAGATCAGTGTTTCTCAACCTTGACAATTTTAAGGCATGTGGACTTCAACTCCCAGAATTCCACAGCCAGCATTGCTAGCTGTGGAATTCTGGGAGTTGAAGTCCACATGCCTTAAAATTGTCAAAGTTGAGAAACATTGCATTAGATGTACAATCATGGAAGCCAAATCCGGTTTTGCAGTGCACAAACCCATTGTGGATGACAGTCCAAGATTACATGTAACACTTAGCACTCTACCTAAGTGCTTCCTTGCAAGTGCCCATTATCTTGGAAATCAAATGGCTTCAGTTACATGATTCAGATGGAGGCTGGACATTGGAGATATTTTCATTTCCAACTCCTTAAAGCTGACAATAGCAGCTGCTGGGATAATACCCCACATAATAATATGGGGTAATAATATCACATGAATTGTGGCTTGGCAAGACTCATTGTTTCTTTTCCTTAAAAACAAAACTAGAACCAACTTGAAATACCATCATATGGGCAGATTGTTGGCTGTACTTTCCAGTTGTCCAGTCTGGCTTTCTAAAAAAGGACCCTGCTCATGGCTTGTATGAACATTGAGACAATGATAGAATCGACTTCCACTGAATTAGAAAGGATGACACAGGCTTGCTCAAATCTCCCTGAGGTTCTGCAAAATTTATTTATTTATTTATCAGACTTATATTGTTCTATTTTCCTTAAAGAAGCAACTTCTTGTTCAAGCAAATCTACTGTGCATCCTGTCATAGCAAATGACAACTCATTACAAAACCAAATTTGTATAATATTATTGTGCCACACCTATTCTAATTCCATTATCTTATCTAATGGTCTACATAACAGGTTGCCAATTTTTTTTCCTAATATTAAAAGCACCAATCCTTTTCCTTATATTCCATTGTCTTTTAGTTCTGAAGTTGATATAATCATTGCATCAGGTACACAAAAGCACTCCATGTTTATTGTCTGGTGTCAAAAGCATTTTTACTGGCTCCTTTTGGGTTTATGTCAAAGCTCTTTATCTTATGGCTCCAAGATCCAGAATGGAGTCAATCTGGTTTTCAATTCATTGTTAATATAACATGAAGGTGGGCATATTTCTAATTAGAATGATTTTAAAGTTGGTATTATTACACCAGTTTGGATCACAGAGCAATGCATGGTATTAATAGATGTATAATGACATACATGCAAATAAATTTCAAATAAACATGCTGAATTTCAGATCCTATTTTTTACTGACAACATATACTGACAGGCAGTGTTGGGATGCAAATATGTGAACAACTGGTTCTTTGTGTGGATGCCACTTCTGAGCCTGGACAACAAAAAACTGGTGCGAACTGGTTGAATCCCACCACTGCTGACAGGCCATTATAGGGATTTGACTCCAGTTACAAGGTTTGCAATTGCTTTGCTATATACCTTGGACTAGAGATCATAATGCACTCCCCATTTTGTTTGATCACATCAGTTATGTTTATTTAAACAAAAAAAGTTCATACAAATTATTTCATGTCTGCAAAAAAGTAACATAGGAATTTTATATTTTTAAAAACCCAATAAACCACTTTGAATCATGATAATAGGGTAGTCTATTTATTTTTTTAAAAAATATTTTATTAGTCTTATAATTATAAATATAAACAGAAAATCAAATTAAATACAACTCAACTGAGTACAATCGTTAGCAGCTTTTTCCAACACAAAACAAAGCATAAAAACTTACATGAAATAATTAAAATAACTATGGGTATTGCCCGGCAGCACCCTCTCCACCACATCCTCCTCTTCCTTCCTACCTCCTACTTCTATCCCCCCACCCTCTCTCCCTCCTCTCTCTCCACCCTCCTCCTAGAACCTCCCTACTTCCCTCCAATTCTTCACTCCTCAATCTCCAACCCCTCCAGATGTGGTTCTGAGGTACTGCCCGAGCAACCCCTCTTTTATCAAAAAGTATATCATTCTATATGTAATACCAATATTGCAGTTGAGTACATTATAACACCCCCCAACCCACCCACCCACCCCGACTTCCCAAAGTGAATACAGGGTAAAACACAAGAAAACCCACTAAACTAAACCAAGTTATTATATAAATCCTAATAAAAATTTAACTAAATATGCTAAATGCAATTTCTTAGATTGATATTTCCCTTGTATATACTCTATCCATTTTTTCCAGTCCAACATATATTTTTCATTTGAGTGACCCTTCAAATATGCGGATATTTTAGCCATTTCTGCCAAGTTTATTACTTTCAAAATCCATTCTTTGATAGATGGTAAGACATTTTATTACCAATGAGGTAACATCTTCAGTGCTAGAAGGGGGTGGGGTTTGGTGTCTGTTTCTATACAAGTAAGTATGGTTTCTGGATCTGGTTAGAACTAAAAGCAATATGTGGTATTATCATAACAGATGGTTAGATCTTTGTATTGATGCTATTTTGGCTTTCTGAACAACACAACCACCACTATGAATAATAACAATAACACATCGCTGTGGGAAAGCTTCTGGGGAAGGGTCTTGCAAGTGTAGAATAATCTTCCATGGAGTGAAAGTGAAGCATCTGCCTATCAGGATTAGCACTTAAGACCTGAGAGTTACAATCAATAAATGCAAATGAACGGCACTATTTCACTTCTGCCATATGTGCTCCTTGTGGGTAGAATTCACAATATGTATTGGTGTATATACATGCATGCATGCATGCATGCATGAATGAATGAGGAACCCATTCACTTCTATGGCAAGGAAACTAAGCAATTAACACTTGTAAGCATTGATAGTAAAGCTGTTAAATGAGATGAACAATCTGTAAACTCACTGCCAAGAAATTAGGCCATTGCTTCCTAAATGGAGAGTCATTTGAAGCCTGTATTGGCTTCATCTTTATTATATTAACTCTCTCAAAGCTTGGCTGAATTGGTGCTCAATTCCACAATTTAAACACCTTACCCAGAATAGAAGGAAAGTCAATAATTATCCACACAGAGTCCAATTAAAGCCACAAAGTCAGTCCCGCTAAGCTAGTTACATCTTAATTGCTTATATAGGATATTGGGGTTTTGATCAAAGATAGTCTTCATTGCATAAAATAGGGTGTTCCATTAGTCGGAACATTGACATCGGGAGAGAGAGAGAGAGAGAGAGAGAGAGAGAGAGAGAGAGAGAGAGAGAGAGAGAGAGAGAGAGAGAGAGAGAGAGAGAGAGAGAGAGAGAGAGAGAGAGAGAGAGAGAGAGAGAGACAGATAGACCATCTTGGTCAGCTCTTCATCGTTCGCATCAAGGGTGACTGTGAGGGCCTGGGCAGGAGTGGGACAGATTTGAGGGTCTCTGGCAGTTGGGGATGGGACCGGGGCAAGCGCCAAGGCATGGTCCACTGGAAGAGCCTCACTGTTCCTCTCAGGCCATGCAACAGGGGGCTGGATGGTGCCGCGGGCTTCCTGGAGCCCTGGGCAGCAGAAGTCAAATGCCCAGCCCAGCCCTCAAGCACCTGTGGGCACCAAGCCCAGCCCCAGTTCCACAAGGGGGCACTCAGCTGCACTTACCTCCTCCTCAAGGCTGCTGCTGTTGTGCTTGCTCTCCTTAGCCAGGTTGCTCATGATGGATACAAGGGCAAAGTCAGAGGGAGGCCCATTCCCTCTCCATGGGAGAAGACATGGCTTTGTATCTAAAGCTTCCTTAGGAGTAGGATGGGAGACCCCCAGGATAGACCAGGAGGAGGGAGCAAGGGGATGGTGAAAGGGCAGCAGGGCAGGACTAAGGCAGGACTTCCCTCAGACCCTCCCTCTCCTTCCTTCCTTCCTTCCTTCCTTCCTTCCTTCCTTCCTTCCTTCCTTCCTTCCTTCCTTCCTTCCTTCCTTCCTTCCTTCCTTCCTTCCTAAGAACAGAGTGGTGAGAAAATATTTGAGATGAGGGAGGGAGAAAAACAGGCAAGAAACGCAGCTTGGGAGGTGTCACACTTTGTGAGGAATGAAGAAATGCACCATCACCTGGAAGTGGCCAGCATATGGCCCTCGCCTACTTCACATATCTGGCTTGGTGGGCTTTAGGGAAGGGGACGCCATGAACAACGTGAAAATCGACATTACCTGCACAATGCCGTCCAGTCCCCAGCCTCTCCTGTTTCGGCAGGCAGAGGGGCACTCTCCTCACAGTGCCGAGAGGCTGAGCCAGGCAGCGTGAATCTGAAAAGAAGTGTGATGCCACCAAGCCCCCAGCCTGCCCAGTTTCGGCAGGCAGAGGGGCACTCTCCTCACAGTGCCAAGAGGCTGAGCCAGGCAGTGCAAAGCTCATCAGCTTTGCACCTTGCTGCCTGCTGAAATTGGGCAGGCTGGGGCCTAGGCAGCATTGCACTTCTCATCAGATTTGCGCCACCCAGCTCAGCTCTTGGCGTTGTGAGGAGAGTCCTTCGCTGCCTGAAGAAACTCCTCTCCCGGAGCCCATCAAGCTGGATATGTAAAGTAGGCGAGGGCCATATGGTGCATTTCTTCATTCCTCACAAAGGGTAACACCTCCCCAGCATGCTCCCAGGGGGCAGGGCCAACGTGGCAAGGGCTGATCCCTTGCTGTTTCCAGACAGCCTTGTGGAGCTAAGACTGAATGCGTTTCAGCATAGATGGCCACCACAAAATTGTACATTGACTCCCAGCCGGCCTGGGCCGGGGCCAAGGCAGCAGGGCCATTACCTCACTTGGCTTCATGGGCCACATGAAACCATGTTGCGGGCTGCATCCGGCCCCCGGGCCTTGTGTTTGACATGTCTGTTATATGGTATTAACTGGTTGATATGTTTGTGCAGATCCTTTGAAGAGGACCCCCACCTCTGATCCCTGGGTGTGTAGACTTCACAGCCATGATGAGGATTCATTGACCAAGCAGTGGGAGGGAGCTTAGAGGGGAAGAAAGTATGTCTATAGCCTACCTTTATTTCAACATGGACAAAGAAGTGCCCACCTTCACAAAATGTAATAGCAATAGCAATTGCCCCCAACAATCTGGCTCATCATTTTACTGACCTGGGAAGATTGGAAGGCTGAGTCAACCTTGAACCAGTCAGGATTGAATTCTTGGCAGTGTGCAAAGTTATCCTCCAATACTGCATTCTAACCACCGCACCACCATGGTAATGTAGAATAGTTTAATGCCATTCTTACCCCTCCCTTCTATATAACCAATTGTTCCCCTAAATGTGGAACAGAGATGACTTAGTAAGTATGGTAAATAGGTCGTATGTCCAACTTTTGGTTTTGACATGTATATTTTGCTAAGTGTTGGGCAGTGATCAGGTGCCCAGGCAATTGATTCTTTTTGATCCAGAGACAATGAACACTCCAGTAAATAAAGGGGTTTTAAGCTTTATTACTAGCCCAAGCAAACAGTTTTAAAAGCATAACATAAAAGGTATACCAAACAGGATAATACCCAATTTTTTTAACAGGCTGTCAGGAGCTTCTTAATAATGATAGCAGAGGTACCGTAAGGGCAGCCAATTTCCACAGTATCTAGTGATAGGTTGTGAGCAGGTGTTCCTCGCAAACAATAACAATCCCAAGGTTTTTATCACAACCTAGCACCATGACTTCATGGCTCTGCTGTGGTCAAGAGACTGCAAGACCTGACCTTGACTGGCTGGCACATGAGCCCGGGAGGGGAATTGAAAGTCTGAGACTTTCACAGCAAGAAAAGCTTTGAAGCTTTGTGAAATTCACCCCTCCTTCTTCTCTATTCAGTAAACAAGAATAGAAAAAAAACCAAGCAGGCTCAGAATCAGTCTAAACATCTAGGCTTTCCTTAATATGAAGGAGACATCAAAACCCCTCAAAATAACAACATCTTCTGATCGCCACTACGAAGTTCCACTAGATTCTCTTCATCAACAACTAATTTAGCAATTGGAGAACTGAGGAGATGATCCCACAGGTTTGCTGATCTATGTTTTGGCTTTGAGAAAAGCCGCTGTCCAAAAGTCAGGGAAGCTCCTAATTAACAAGGTCCTTATTTAATCTCTTTTAAGGATCACTTTGGAATCACTGAAAGAATGGATGGCATTTTCTGATCAGATCATTTGAAGAATTAGGCCAGCAGCTATTGATTATTTCCTATTCTGAATGGACTTATAATACATACTCAGGTTAAATTAATATGATTAGCATGCTCAGGAAAACAGAGGGTTCAGTGTTGTTTGTGAAGGAAGTTATATTCTCAAATGGCCAATAGAGATCATTCACTGAATCTGAAAAAAAGAAAGAAAGAAAAACAAACAATTGGTCTTTCCATCTAATGGTTCTTTAGAGGTGTTGCTTACCAATGGGAGTTTTGAACTTCTTAGACCTGCATTCAGTCCAAAATGAGTTCAATATTTCTGTCTCCTATCCCATTCTCCAAAAGAAACAGGCTGTCCAGGCCTCTCTTGTGGCCAAAGCCAAAATTGTTTTGGAGGCAAACAAACTAGTATCTGAATGGAAGGGAGGTTCTTTGGTGCAAATGGAGCCCTGATTATTCCCTACCTCCAAATGCCAGAATGTCCACATGGAGGGCCCTCTACCGAGACAAAGGCATGCTAGCAATATGATATTCACTTGGAATACTGCACCCAGTTCTGGTCATAACATATAAAGATGTTGAGATCTTGGAAAGCATTCAGAGAAGAGCAACAAAGATGACAATTGCTCTGGAGGATAAAACATATGATGAATGGTTGAGGGTGGTAGGTTTTCCTAGCCTATTGAAGAAAGGATCAGGAGGGACATGATGTCTGTCTTCCAGTACTTGAAGGAGAAGAGGGATTGGCTTATTCTCTAAGGCACAGAGGGCAGGATAAGAAGTAATGGGTGGAAGAAAGATCCAGCCTAGAAGTAAGGAGAATTTTCTGACTTTCAGAACAATTAATCAGTGGAATAGCTTGTCTTCCAGAGTTGTTGTTGTTCCATGAGTGGAGGTTTTCAAAAATACACTAGACAACCATTTGATGATAGAAGGCTCCTGCCTTGAAGCAGGGGGTTGGAGTAGAAGACCTTGGAGGTCCCTTACAGCCTTATGACTCTATGAGGTCAAATGACAAGGACATGTCTTTTAAAAGTGATTCAAGGGGCATCTTCATGCAATGACAAACAGGGTACATGGATGAGTCAATGAGACTGCTTCATGGACCACTTGAGATTTCCTAAGCATTAATGTGCTTGCACGGAAGTCCCTTGTATTGCAAGAGCTGGCAAAAGCTGTTTACTGCATATGTAAAGAAGGATAGACAAGTATTTGGGGGGGGGAGATATGTTCTGATTTATTGAGGTTTTCAAGCAAGGGGCAAACCTACACACAGTGGTGAGATTCAGCCAGTTCACACCAGTTCGGTAGAACCAGTAGCTAATTTTTTGTTGCCCAGGCCCAGAATGGACTTCCAGAAGCGGCATCCACACGGAGAACTAGTTGTTCACATATTTGAATCCCACCACTGCCTACACAGAGTTCTAGAAGGGAGTGTTCGTTGATTACTACATTGGTGTGGAATCTGTCACACATAAATGCACTTTAGAAAGGGAGGAAAATCTATTTTGCTGCTACTTTATTTGAAGGAGAAGAGCTAAATGAATGGAGCATACCGTTGTACTTAAATCTACATTGAAAAGTCAATGGAGCCCAAAATGTTTGTTGTTAAGCAAGACAAGTGAGTTTTGCTCCATTTTATGACCTGACCACCATTGTTAAGTAAATCACTGCAGTTGTTAAGTTAGTAACACAGTTGTTAAGTGAATCTGGCTTCCCCATTGCTTTTGCTTGTTAGAAGGTCACAAAAGTGGATCACATGAACCTGGGACACTGCAATCGTCATAAAGACGTGTCAGTTGCCAAGCATCTGAATTTTGATCACATGATCATGGGGATGCTGCAACGGTTGTAAGTGTGGGAAAATGGTCATAAGTCACTTTTTTCACTGAATGAACTGTTGTAAGATGAGGACTACCTGTAGATACACTAACATACAGTCTAACATTCTGGTGCTCATTTGAATCCCTTAGGACAGGGGTAGGCAACCTTGGCTCTTTTATGGCTGGCTCAGGAATTCTGGGAGTTGAAGTCCACGAGTCATAAAAGAACCAAGGTTGCCTACCCCTGCCTTAGGATGACCAGGAACTGACAAAACATGGAGAATATTACCATAGTTTCTACTTTTCCCAAATTCCATACTTAGCTGCTATCTATTGAAGCACCATTATATTGGACCCACTGAACTCATATCCATGGTAAACAGGGTCTAAGGCAACTTTAATCTTTTGGGTTAAAAAAAAGTTAGAGATATATGTTATCCTTATAAAATTGCACAAGTTTCGTGATGTGCCTTCAATCAATACGGTAGATGTTAACTTTTTTATCCCATGTTTGACTTTTGGCTCTACATGGTCTCATTTATTAACTGGAAGATTCTTTGCACCACAAGGCAAGGGGGGAAAAAGCCTTTAAACCAGATTTTTTTTTTAAAAAAACAAAAAAAAAACAATGCAAAGCAATTTATAACCCTTTTAAATCCCTATTACACAGCCAGGACCTAATGGTCTGCCTTAGGAACCGACCCATTGTTTCTGTCTCCAGCTGTTGCTTTGATTGAATAGCTTGGTTACTCTTTCCTGCCATTAAGTAGAAAAGCACAACTGGCTTTTTATGTCCTCGAATGCCTATAATCTTTGGAACTAATTTGAGCCACTTGAAAATAAAGGTCACCAGAGGCAGTTGGATTCCTTGATGGCCTGCAGTGTGGCACTGAGCTTTTTCCAGCTTGGCCAGGCTTTTGAGTCACTGCCAATACGAAAGAGAAAGGATGGCAAGCTGTCGGCAAGCCAACTCTTCTGTGCTTGTGCTTAATGCCACAGACCTACAGCAGCTTTGAGCACCATTTGGCTTCTTCCAGGGCATCACTTGTAAAATGAGCTTTACATTTCTGCAGCTGTTCCTTTGCTTTTAGCAGTGCTAATTATGACTGAGGGGCCTGTTCTTTTGAACACGCTCTGCCTTTAGCATGCTCTTGATACTTTGTTTCTGCCTATTTTATGTGAGCAAGGACTTTTAATAGCCCATAAATTGCCAGCGGACTCTGGCACTGTCTGACTTTATAACTGTGATGTGCGATATATATCAGCTACTTCCTCCAGTGATAATTAGACTGTTAGTGGGAGTCCCTGGGGACAGCCCTAAACTCAGTTGCCATTGGATTTGTCCCCAAATGGAGAACTCCTGAATGAAGCCTCAAAAGGACATTGCCCACAATTAAGGTCTGTATAAAGAAAGCTACTGGAAATGTACATGACATTTATTGTCAGCTACATAAATTTGGGGCATTCCTGCTGAGAATGGGGGAATGACAACAGTTTCATCTGGTTGCTAAGAAATTAATTTGGCTTTCATTTTGGATCCTCACATGCTTGGGTACCCAGAGATGACAGATGATGTTTTTCTATACATTATGGAGGAGTGGTTTGATTGTTAGGGACTCTGAAAAAGATGGGCAGTAATTAGAACAATCTCTACCGGAAAAAATATAATTCTATTTTTTTTGATGATGATGAAACCTGTTTGTCAGTGATGGTATGGTAATTTACTTATTTAAAATATTTGTAAATGAAGCACAACAGCAAGAATGCTCCCAAGATGACTTACTGTACATATATAAACAAGATAAAATGTTAATAGAAACAGTTAAAATTTACAGGAAGCCCAGATTCCACCCTTTATGTGTATGATTCTGTGTGAACAATGTGACAATCAGCACATTCTCATAGATAGATATCTGCAGCAGGATATGTGTGATACGTTGTTTATGGACAACAACAACAACAACAACAATAATAATAATAAAGTTGGAGATGACCTTGGAGGTCATCTAGTCCAACACCCTATACCATTTCGGACAAATGGCTGTTTCTTTTGTGTGGCTTCTTGTAATCATTGGTATTTTGTATGGTTTTTATTAAATGTATGGAATTATGATTATGTGAATGGGACATTTTAATTAATATTGAAAATCTCCATTAATCTTTATTATTATTATTATTTATTATTATTATTTATTATTATTTCTCAAATTTCTAGACTGCCCCTCTCCCGAAGGACTCGGGGCGGTGTACAGCCTAAAAATTTAAAAACATATAAATATACAAAATTAGAATAATTAAAAATGAATTAAACAATTTTGGCCGTAAAATCCCCATTTAAAACCCAATATTTACGAATCATAAAAATTACTCAATCCCCCTAAAACATTTTAACCCTGCTGGAACCGGAGCTTCTATGCCAGGCCGGCCTGTTGAAAAAGGAACGTTTTTAGTTCCCGACGGAAGGTGCGTAAATCTGTTATCGTACGGAGTTCGGGGGGGAGCTCGTTCCATAGCGTGGGAGCTCCCACAGAGAAGGCTCTCCCCCTGGGGGTCACCAGCTGACATTGTCTGGCCGACAGTACCCTGAGGAGGCCCTCTCTGTGGGAGCGTACCGGACGGCGGGAGGTATTTGCTAACAGTAGGCGGTCCTGTAAGTATCTGGGTCTGATGCCATGGAGCGCTTTAAAGGTGGTCACTAGCACCTTGAACCGCACCCGGAAGACCACCGGCAACCAGTGCAGCTCGCGCAGGAGCAGTGTTACATGGGAGCACCACGACGCTCCCATCACTACCTGTGCGGCCGCATTCTGGGCCAGTTGGAGCTTCCGGGTGCACCTCAAGGGGAGCCCCATGTAGAGAGCATTACAGTAGTCCAGCCTGGAGGTAACGAAGGCATGAGTGACTGTGCGTAGTGAGTCCCGGTCTAGGAAGGGACGCAACTGGCGCACCAGGTGAACCTGATAGAACATCCTCCCGGCCACGGCCGTCAGATGGTCCTCTAAGGACAGCCGTGAATCCAGGAGGACTCCCAAATTGCGAGCCCTTCCTGTGGGGTCCACTGTTTCACCCCCAATAGATAGCAATGGAGTCAATTGGCTATACCGGGATGACGGTAACCACAGCCACTCGGTCTTGGAGGGGTTGAGCTTGAGTCCGTTCTTCCCCATACAGACCCGCACGGCCTCCAGTCACTGGGTCAGTACGGCAAGGGCATCGTTGGGGTGGTTCGGCGTGGAAATGTACAGCTAAGTATGATCAGCGTACTGGTGATATTCCACGACAAAACCATGGATGATCTCACCCAGCGGCTTTACATAAATGTTGAACAGTAGAGGCAAGAGGACTGACCCATGAGGTACCCATGAGGGGTCTCGGGGTCGACCTCTGGCCCCCTGTCAACACAGACTGCATCCTGCCAGAGAGGAAGGAGGAGAACCACTGCAAAACAGTGCCTCCTATACCCAGCCCCTCCAACCATTGCAGCATGATACCATGATCGATGGTATCAAAAGCCGCTGAGAGGTCCAATAGCATCAGAACAGAGGAGCAACCCCTGTCTCGGGCCCGCCAGAGATCATCCACCAACGCGACCAATGCTGTTTCCGTGCTGTAGCCAGGCCTGAAGCCTGACTGGTGTGGATCCAGATATGACGATTCCTCCAGGTGCTGCGGGAACTGTCGGGCAACCACACTGGCAACAACCTTCGTTAGGAAGCGAAGGTTGGAGACGGGACGGTAGTTTGATAAAACAGCTGGATCCAGGGCAGGCTTCTTGAGGAGGGGCCTCACCACCGCCTCTTTCAAGGTGGTGGGAAAGACACCCTCACTCAAAGAAGCATTGATAATTGCCTGGAACCTGCCTTGTACCACCTCCCGGGATGCCAACACCAACCAGGAGGGGCACGGGTCCAGTAAACATGTGGTCGCCCTAAGTCCCCTCAGCAACATGTCCATGTCCTCGGGAGTCACAGGGTCAAACTCAACCCAGGTAACAGTCTCAGGACCTGACTCCGCCTCTCCCACTGGACATACCCAGTTGAAGTCAAAGCCTTCCTGTATCTGAGCGATTTTATCATACAGATATTTTCCGAAATCCTCAGCTCTACCTTCTAAGGGGTCTCCTCTCACCTCCTGATGAAGGAGGGAGCGGGTCACCCTAAACAGGGAGGCTGGGCAGTTATCTGATGACGCAATAAGAGCAGTGAGGTAAGAACACTTCTCTGCTCTTATCGCCGCTAGGTAGGACCTAATATGGTCTCTTACCAGTGTTCGGTCAGATTTGGCACGGCTCGACCTCCAACTGCTCTCTAGGCATCTTTTCCGGCGTTTCATCTCTCTCAACCCCTCGTTATACCAAGGGGCCAATCGAGACCCACGCCGAATCAGAGGCCGCAAAGGCACAACTCGATCCAGAGCACCGGCAGCCGCCCTATCCCAGGCCGCCACCAGCTCTTCGACCGAGTCAAAGGAATTGGCCCAAGCTCTGCCTGGAACTACTCGGGCTCCATCAGCCGCCTGGGGCGGTACCATCTCACCGGTTCCGCCTCCCTGCGGTGGGGTGCAACGGTCAGAAAGTCCAAGCGTAAATAACTTTACATTCATTAAAACAATTCTTGTAAATGAAATTCTGGATCAGTTCATCTCTATTCAGCTTCACAAGGTATTGCTTCTAATTATAACTACTACAGTTCTGATGCTTGTTTTTGCCTCCTCTAAAATGAAAATATGCTTCCTTCAGGAAATGTAGATGTTTTTCTAAAAGGCAGCTGGACTTCCTTGTTTTTTGTTTTTCCTTGAAAATGACAGTGTCTCAGTGTGCTAATGACCAGATGACTACAAAGAATATAAATCTTTCCATTCCCCACCAGTCAGTTAGAACTGAAGAAGCTTCTTGGATGAGAGTGAAACATTTTCAAGGAAAAAAACAAAGAAAAAAGTCCAGTTTCCTTTTGGAAAAGTGCCTTTGGGACTTAAGGAAATGTTATTCCTCTTGTATATAGGTGTTGTGGGTGTCTCACGACTGGATGATGACATATCAGAGGGGGAGGAAGCACAAGCAGGCCCCTCTGGGTATTTCCCCCCCCCGGCAGCCGAATCAGATAATGAGGAGTTTTGTATGCATTCTGAATCAGACTCTCCAAATGATGAGTCAGATTTAGAGCAAGAAGAGAAATGGATTGATCCGAGGTTCCGAAGGTTTGATAAGCGAAGGTGTCAGTTAACTGGAAAAAGGAAGTAATGGGGGGAAGTGACGTATCGGACACTATATTAGAGGGGGGAAGTAGACTACGCCCTTGTTACGAGCAACGTTTATCAATGAGAGGTTTGGAAACTTTTGCAATGCTTTGAAAGTCTGATGTTTTGAAAACCTAGCGAAGGATAATGAGGTCTCGGACAATGTGATAAAGACAGAGTGAGTAATTGGGAGGTTTAGAAGGAGTTTGTTGTAATCTAAATGTAAATAATTAGTCTTGGATGTTTTGCCAGCAAAATGTCAGCAGTTTGCTTTGAAATGAATCCTTTTGAAATGTGTTTAATAAATCTCTTAAAGACATTTACGTAGCTTTTAATGAGCTGAGAGAGACCAGACATAACAATAGGTAGTCTTCAACTTACCATGGATCCCCAGAAAGGTACTTATGATCTGAATTCAACGTTCCAATCCCCCTCCCCAAGTTAAATGACTGCATTTTGGTGGGTAACAACCAGCACACATTTATAGCTGCTTGCAGTGTCCTGCAGTCATGTGTCTGGAATTTATGATATTTTTGCCGGAAACTGGCATTTACTTCTGGTTTCTGGCAAAAAAAATTTCCTATAGAGAACCATGGATTGTAATGCAGGCTCAATTATGGTTGTACGTTGAGGAATACCTGTACTTTAATTTACCTCAGGAGTTTTGGAATTGTATATGACAAGCCAAATGCCAAATTCCAAGGATTTTAGGATGTGTCCAACTACTGAACAGGAGGCAACGCGTTATCCATCACAGTTTTAATTAATAATATTTACAACATTTCTTTAGCTTGAAAGGCCAAAGACGAACCCACATTTATTAATGTCATTTAATCAGTGTAATGCAGTATCCAAAAGTAGGAATATGTTGAGGAAAAAATATGCAAAACTTTTGTATCTTGAGATCAGTAGACCCCTGCCAGGCCTGGATAAAAAGTATTTTCCTATATTCTTGCTGTTAAATTGATATTGGGAATTATCATCAGCAATGGCCACACATTTCCTACCAATTCTTTTACCAGTAAACATGCTTCCTTTAAAAATCTTCTTAAGGAGAGGGCCTAAATCCACTTATATGGCTGCCAAAATGCCACCTGTTTTCACAGCTGAAATTTGCAGGCAACTCTACAATTTTAAATGACTCAATGTTGTATATTTCGAAAGTGTAATTTTCAGTAATAAAGGGAGATGAAATGTGTTGAGCTTCTGGTGAGTCTTTATATACTTATGTTGTACTTTACCTTCCTCCTAATTTCACAACATAACAAAACAAAACAAAAAAACAGAACCTGTTTCCTGTTCCTGAGGTATTGAGAGTTCATTTTTTTCACTGTCTTTGGCTACAAAAGATGGTCACACCCATTCTATATACCTTTAGAAGGTTCTAGATATTTTCTTATCATCTTCAGCACCACGGCACAACCAGACCTGACCTGATATGACCAGCTACTGTTGATACAGTCTGAATCCACTTGTTTTGAAACTATTCCCAAAAGGTAAAAAAGAAGTCCAATATAATTCAATGCCTGGATCTAAAATGAGCTTTGAAAAGACACTTCTCCATTCTGCCACAGATGTGAAAAGCATAAATAGCTGTAACCTTGTTGCTTTTCAGTAGAATGTACAATTTTAAGGCCAGCTGAGCCATCAGCAGAGCTTGGGTGACAGGGAAGTGGAGTGAATAATGAAGCTAAAGAATCACTTTTCATCAAGCTTAAGCCATGACAATCTGGTTGCAAGAACCACCAATTTTAAAGCAAATCTGATAGTGTACCACCATTCCTTTTCTATTTACATGTCTACCAAAATATTTTTTTTTCTTTTAGGAGCACAGATCTAATGCCTCCACTTCACTGCAAGTTCAAACTTTAAGTCATAGATCAGGAATGAAACTTCAAAGAGTTTCAGAACTAGACTGGAAAAATTTGGATTTCTCTCCTTTGCTTGGAAAATGTATAGAATTATTGTTGTCTGGTAATGTATCCCACTAAAGTCTAGACAACCTATATGATTTGAGAATGAGTAAACAAGTCAATATAAATTTTGCTATACCAGCAACGAAACATCAGAAGGATAATTAAATTGGTTACATTTTCTCATCTATACTGTTTTTGCTTACTATGATAGCAAGAGTTTACTTAATTGGATTGAAATACCGGTACTGTAATGTATTTCCTTGGGCCATTATGCCTGGAAACCACTCATATCATAACAAAACATATTCAGTAAAAAAAAGAAGGTTAAAAAAATTATTCTGCTGAGTACAAAGAAATATATACTTAACTTTTCAAGCCTCCATTTGTAGATAAAAAAGCATGAAGGAATGATTGATTTATTTTGTAAGGGAATAAAAATAGATTTATTATGTAACTTTAACATAAGCAGAGCCTCTGAAAGAAAGACTTCAAGTAATCATATGTTATCCAGAAAGCTCATAAATCCTGCAAAAGTAATATACACTAATAAATGCTTAGGCGAATTATTTCTTATTGCATTCTGCTTTTTTCAACAAGCAGACGAAGCAATCAACGTGCTGATTGATATGAAGCATAACTTGAGGGAGAAAACTTCCAGAAACTTAAAAAATGAGCTTCCCTATCTGATCATAACTTTCAGGCCTTGGAGTTTGAAATCAGGAGAGAGACAGTGCCTAAAGATGTTGCAAAAAAGCTGAAGATTTTGACTGTGTGTAGAGCTTGTCCTTGTAAAATATTTCCCTTTGTAAGGGGGGGAAGCCAGTGTTACATAGTAATTAGACTACTGGATTATAATGAGAGAGACTTTGATTATTTCATTAGTAGATCTTTTTATCTACTAATTGCAAAGGTTAACACTTTTTCTCAACATATCTCAAAGGATATCTATAGTATACATTGGTGGGAGATAAACCCAGATTCCCAATTAACTTTAATACTAACAGCTTCTGAAAGATAATGTGGCCTCTGTGCTTTATTATTATTATTATTATTATTATTATTATTATTATTATTATTATTATTATTATTATTATTATTATTATTATTATTATTATTATTATTATTATTATTATTATTATTATTATTAATTTGACTTCTATGCCGCCCTATTCCGGAGAACTCAGGGCGGCTCACAACATAATAGAAATCAACATTTAAAAATACATTTATATAAAACCCCTTAATTTAAAAAAACCAATCATTCAACATACACACAGACATACACTGGCTTGGGGCAAGATGTTAACTGCCCCAGGCCTGCCGGCAGAGGTGTATTTTAAGTAATTTACGAAAGGCGGAGAGGGTGGGGGCGACACGGATCTCCGGGGGAAGTTGATTCCAGAGGGCCGGGGCCGCAACAGAGAAGGCTCTTCCCCTAGGCCCCGCCAGGCGACACTGTCTGGCTGACGGGACCTGGAGAAGGCCGACTCTGTGGGCCCTAACCGGCCGCTGGGATTCATGGGGCAGCAGACAGTCCCGTAAGTAACCTGGTCCGATGCCATGTAGGGCTTTATAGGTCATAACCAACACTTTGAATTGGGTTCGGAGACCAATTGGCAGCCAATGCAGCTCGCGGAGTGATGCCGAAATGTGGGCATTTCTGGGCAAGCCCAACACTGCTTGCGCGGCTGCATTCTGCATTACCTGAAGTCTCCGAACGTTTTTCAAAGGTAGCCCCATGTAGAGAGCATTGCAGTAGTCGAGCCTCGAGGTGATAAGGGCATGAGTGACTATGAGAAGAGACTCCCATACTAGTTCTTTCATTCACCTGTCTGTCTTTACTATAGTCTTTGCCACTGTATGTCCCAAAATATCTTGCAGCTTGGCTGTCTTGATATTCCATTAATTTTTCTGCTCACGGAATAGAATGACACTACTTGTTTAGATTGGTATTGTTAGAAGTAAGTCTTCATCCTGGTTCATCCAAGCCGGGAATAAATAAGCAACATGGCGACTGCTTTGAGAAGATGGTTACAGTTTATTGAAGAAGCAGAAAGATGGTTCTTTAGGAAAGAGCAGAGGAGAGAAGGGACAGAGCACATGGGCAGTAGGTTTTTTATACCCTCTCTAGCTTTTTGTTTGGAAGTTTCCTGTTCCTGTGGCATGAACTTTGAGGCTATTTCCTGTGTCACGTATTCTGACCTGAGCCTAGGTGTGCCTCTCTGGTATACTTGATGGTAATGGATTAGTCCTATTATGTCCCAAAAGTCATATCCTGCTTCCCTGGCGATGGGGCTAATGACTCCTAGAGTTTGGGTGGGGTATGCAGATTTTATCTTTGTCTTCTTGAGTTCCCTGGCTCCAACTTTCTGATGGTTCTACATTTGCATTTGTATAGGGCTGGCTACTGCTTGGGGGCAGAGAGAGATTTGGAGCCAGGTTTGGTTTCTGCTTTTAAAAAGTCCTTTTGAGGAAAAATATTTTTCTGCCTTTTTAATATTTCTTTCTCTGGGGCTCTGACTTCCCTCAGTACGAAAAAAAATAAACACCAGAATTCTGAAAATGGGACTTTGGACAAATTGAGGTTTGCTACAGAAATTGGTATAATTTTTGTGGTTAAAGTTCATTGCATCTGCCTCAGACGTATGGTAGTAACTTTAAAGTAACTTTGCTTCTCACATGGCCAGTTATTCTGGATGTTTTTTCCAGGTTAAGTATATGGATATGCAATTAGAGATGCTTATTTAACCTTCTCAGTAACCCTTAATAACCCTTTATGGTTTCTTAAATTAGCCAAGCTGGGGAATTTTTCTCTGTGGTACAGTAGAAGTGATTACTATCTCTTTACAAAAAGGGACATGATCCCTTTCATTTAAAGCAGATGCTTTAAAGGAGTTTCTTGACTGGAAGAAGTGGGAAATTACGTATTAGTCTTAAATATACCATTTATGGCTAAGAGGATTTGAAAAAGGGTACAAGTTACAGATAAGAGCCGTGGTACATAGTAGAGAGATTATATTATTGTCTTGAAAAATTCACACTGGTGGACAATTGCTTTCCTGATACAGCGTAAGATGTTGGCTTTAACTTTTTAGTGCTAAATTTAGCTGAGTAATCTTCTGTATAAACTGGAATTGCAAACAGGGTGATTCTGAAAACGTCTCTGCTCAGAATATTTGGCTTGTCAGACAATTCTCCAGGCTGCTCCAGTGTTTGGAACACAGTGCCTTAAAAACGGAGAGTTGGCCCTTTCCACTTTGCTTAAAAAAAAAAAAGTCTGGAGTTTTTTCTGTCATTATTGTTCTCAACGTTTATATATGGTGTAGATTTCTATGAAAATATTGGATGTATGTTTTAGAAATTAAGATTAAAAAGTGAGTGAGAATGATACTCTACAATTTAGAGAATAGGTACCTTAGTGGAACATAAAGCCCAGGTATCAAAGGCTTCCTTGAAAAGTTCCTTGATTCAACAGATAAATGCTATTAAACAGGCAAAATATGAAAACTGGCATCATCTTTTTTCTTACATCTCTCAGAACTGAGTATGCTTTACAATTAAAAGACTATGGACATAGTTTTGCACTCCTTGGGTCTTTTATTCGAACATGTAAGACAGATATGTTAACAATTTTAGGTTGCTGATCTCATACTTATTTAGCAAAGCTTCCCAAAAGGCTCCAGGAGTGTTTTGTTTTTTTTAAAATGGAAACTATAGAAATGAATCCCAGATTTTTCTGGCCTGAATGTATTTATTTGTAGTAATGACTGAAGCTTTACGAGAGCAGATGGACCATCCCTGGGAGAATGATTGGTTTTCTTTCTTTTCCTCCTCTACAATATATTTTATGACTTGAGCAGGTCAGTTAATGCCATGTGTTCCCTTCTAATCTGTAAGTGCTTTTTGCTTGCTTCATTCTTGGCAGCTGTAATGTTTACCGGAGAGATCAGATATAGACAGATGATGGCTAGGTTCCAGCCCCTCTGAGAGTTCATTGCTTGGATGTTGGTTATAGATACAGAAATGCGGATTTCAGGTCCAATTCCCAGCCCGTCGCTCTTGTGGTTATATTTCTGTTAATGATGGTGGGCGAGTGTTTAAATGCTCTTTATAATGCTCTTATTAAATCTGATACAGATGAGTTGCTGTATGAAAAACAATAGGTGTCAAAATGATTACCAGACATTTTCCCTCTTTTTTAAATAGCTGTAGTGTATTATAAATCCTTCATGCACATTAACCTATGAACTACCTAAATGATATCTTTTCTGAGCTAAATTGTCTGTATTTCTAGACATTTGTTTGTTCATGCAGGACTCCATTTGGAAGTAGAAATAATAGCCCTTTGGTGAATTGTTTGTTTTCAAAGACAATAGATGAAAATTATAAAAAGGCTTTCTAAGAAAGATTGCTAGAAATGGACAGCTATCTATCATGGGGACTCCTTAGAGATTTCATCTGGGAAGATAAGGACATCTCTATGATCATGCAGATAAGGAAACAATCCAGGAATATGGAGATGATATTTTCCCCCTTAGACTTGAAAGAAGCAATAGAGTTGCAGACTATTTGAAAATAAGCAACCTATCACCCTTTAAATTTTTGGATAATTTCTTGCAATGGCCATGCTATTTCTTGCAATGGCCATGCTATTTGGGGCTGAATAGAACATAGAATAACAGAAGAGACATTGGAGGTCATTTTTAGCCCAATCCCCTGCTTGATCACGCAACCCTATACCATTTCAGATAAATGGCTATACAGTCTCTTCTTGAAAGTCTTCAGTGATTTCTCATTAGTTCTAGGTTGCTTCTCTCTATTAGATTCCATGCATTGGTTCTTATCTTACCTTCTGGTGCTTTGGAAAGTAGAACTGAAGGGCAACAGACTGTAAATAACAGATCAAGCTATCTCCTCTGAAACTATACACAGGCTTAATGATCACAATTGGGGCCAGCAACTCCATCGCAACTAGGTCATTAAGCAAAACATCACACTAACATATGGTTGTTAAGTGAATCATGCATGGTTGTTAAGTGACACATCAGATGAGTGCAATTTTAATGTTTGCTTCTCTATTGACTTTATTTGTTTGAAGGTGGCTGTGAAACTCACAAGTGGTGATTGTGTGACTACAGGATAACAACAACAACAATAATAATAGGCGCCTTTCGCCCTTTCCTTTTCCTTTTCCTGTTCGGAGTCCGAGCCACGCGAGGGGCAGCCGGAGCGCCGCGATGGGCCACCAGCAACTCTACTGGAGCCACCCCAGGAAGTTCGGGCAGGGCTCGCGCTCCTGCCGCGTCTGCTCCAACCGACACGGACTGATCCGCAAGTACGGCCTCAACATGTGTCGCCACGCCAAGGACATCGGCTTCATTAAGTTGGATTAAATACCTGTCTACAGGGGGTTTGAGGAGACTGGAAAGCTGGAATATGTGGCTGGATGAACTGTTCTTGCTATCCTTACTATTGTGTTCATTAGAAAGGGAGAGTTGTCCACCCTGACTCTCAAATATTGTAATTTCTGTTTGTTAATGCTGACGTGTAAATTATGTGACAGTCATATTTAACACACCTTGATATAAATGACACCTGTTTGGTTTCCTTTGTTTCTTTAATAAAAAGCAGTTATCCTCAAATGTATTTGAGGAGAAACAAGCATAAAAAAAACAATAATAATACAGTTGGAAGGGACCTTGGAGGTCTTCTAGTCCAGCCCCCTGCTCAGGCAGGAAACCCTATACCATTTCAGACAAATGATTGTCCAATCTCTTCTTAAAAACTTCCAGAGTTGGAGCATTCACAACTTCTGGAGGCAGGTTGTTCTACTGATTAATTGTTCTAACTATCAGGAAATTTCTCCTTAGTTCTAGATTGGTTCTCTCTTTGATTAATTTCCATCCATTGCTTCTTGTCCTGCATTCAGGTGCTTTGGAGAATAGCTTGACTTGACCTGAGATATTGGAACACTGCTATCATGTCATCCCCAGTCTTTCTCTTCATTAGACTGGACATATCCAATTCCAGCAATCATTCTTTATATGTTTTAGCCTCCATCCCCTAATCATCTTTGTTGCTCTTCTCTGTACTCTTTCTAGAGTCTTAACATCTTTTTTACATCGTGGTGACCAAAACTGGATGCAGTATTCCAAGTGTGGCCTTAACAAGGCATTATAAAGTGGTATTAACACTTCACATGATCTTGATTCGATCCCTCTGTTAATGCAGCCTAGCACTGTGTTGGCTTTTTTGGCAGCTGCAGCACATTGCTGGTTCATATTTAAGTGATTGTCTACTAGGACTCTGAGATCCCTCTCACAGTTGCTACTATTGGGCAAGGTACCCCTTATACTGTATCTGTGCATTTGGTTTTTCTTGCCTAAATGTAAAACCTTACATTTTTCACCACTGAATTTCATTTTGTTAGATAACACCCAATGTTCAAATCTGTCAAGATCCTTCTGTATCTTAAGCCTATCTTTTGGAGAGTTGGCTAGTCCTGCCAGCTTGGTGTCATCTGAAAATTTGATGAGTTCCCCATCTATCCCCTCATCCATTGATGAAGATGTTGAAGAACACTGGACCCAGAACAGAGTCCTGGGGCACCCCACTACACACTTCCTTCCATGTGGATGCAGTTCCATTGAGGATCACACACTGAGTACAGCTGTAGTCAGCCAGCTACAAATCCAGCTGGTAGTGACCCACATTTTTTTTTTATCTTATCAAGTAGTAGGTTGTGGTCTACTTTATCGAACGTTTTACTGAAATCCAAGTAAATTATATCCACAGTATTCCTCTGGTCCACTAATTTTGTCTCCCAGTCAAAGAATGCAATAAGATTTGTCTGGCATGATCTGTTTTTTTTTTCCAAATCAAATATCTTTATTGCAGTCTTTGGCCAGCTTTTACAATGAAAGAGTATAATAAAAAGGGAAATAATTTAATACAGCAATTGGCTATTGGGGAAGGGATAAAAATAGGACAATAAAACAACATATCTAATTAAAGGTTTTGTGCAGTCATATGACATGGTGAAGATATCTGGCCACCTGGTTTGGGAGTGTGGGGTTATCCCCTTAACAAATAATAAACAGAACATTTATCAGGCTGATCCTCGTATTTGGAAATGATGACCGGGGTGATCAGAGGATATTTCGGGGCATCATGGAAAGGACACCGCATGTGGACACGAGTGAGACATTCTATCTCCTGCATCCACCAGGGCAATGTCTCTCCACATATGGAGCCTCATGAAATCTTCCTGCCAGTGGAGCTGATGTGAAGGAAAAGGCCCATTGATACAGGTACTCCTTGACCAGTGGTGGGATTCAGCCAGTTTGCACCAGCTCAGCAGAACTGGTAGCTAATCTTTTGTTGCCCAGGTCCAAAATCGACTTCTGGAAGTGACATCCACACAGAGAACTGGTTGTTCACATATTTGAATCCCACCACTCCTTCCTTTTAGCCATTGCTAGGTCTTGTTGTTATCTGCTTTGCCTAGTATTTAATAATAATAATAAAGTTGGAAGGGACCTTGGAGGTCATCTAGACCAACCCCCTGCTCAGGCAGGAAACCCTACACCATTTCGGACAGATGGCTGTCCAGTCTCTTCTTAAAAACTTCCAGTGTTGGAGCATTCGCCGCTTCTGGAGGCAGGTTGTTCTGCTGGTTAATTGTTCTAACTGTCAGGAAGTTTCTCCTTAGTTCTAGGTTGCTTCTCTCCTTGATTAGTTTCCACCCGTTGCTTCTTGTCCTGCCTTCAGGCGTCTTGGAGAATAGCTTGACTCCCTCTTCTTTGGGGCAGCCCCTGAGATATTGGAAGACTGCTATCATGTCCCGCCTCGTCCTTCTCTTCGTTAAACTAGACATACCCAATTCCAGCAGCCGTGCCTTGTATGTTTTAACCAATTCAAATTGTGTGTGTGTTTCTACTGGCATATGGCCATATAATACTTTCCCTTGCCATGTGTTCTTCATCTGGTCTTTCTTGTAGACCAGTTCGGTCTCTCCACTATTCAGAAAGCATTCAGCGCAGGCCAGTACATCTATCACTGCTTACAATATGATGTCTCTGTCACTCTGCTTTTAAAGGAAAATTAAAGTATGGAAAACAGGACAAAGGAGCTTCTACTACTCTGGGTGTTCTGACCAGTTTTTTAAATTTTTTTTATTAAAGCAATCAACATTAATCAAAATATCATATTAAGAAGCATTCATCATAGATCATAAAATACGACAGTAAGTATTAGTCTTTGTATACGTCAAATTTGGTAAACATTCTTCACTCCTCACGTCGAGCCTCAACTATACGCCAGATACATTTTATTTGATTGGTGCTTCTCTTGTATATAATCTGTTTCCAGTCTGTCATATATTGTTCATTTGAGCGGTCCTTCAAATATGCCGATATTTTCGCCATTTCTGCCAAGTTTATTACTTTCAAAGTCCATTCTTCCATAGGTGGTATTTCTGGCTTCTTCCAGTATTGTCCCACCAACAGTCTAGCTGCTGTGATCAAGTTCAGAATTAAGTTCGTCTCTGTGGTAGTGCAATCTTTTATGATCCCTAACAAAAAAACCTGAGGTAGAAATTCCATACGCTTTTTCAAAATGGTTTGGAGTGTCCACCATATCTTCCTCCAGAAGGCTTTAATTTTTCTACATGTCCACCATACATGAAAATATGTAGCACACCTCCAACATTTAGGTTGGGTGTCTGGATAGATATATGATAATTTTTTCGGATCTAGATGCCACCTATAGAACATCTTATAGAAGTTTTCCCTTAGATGTTGCGCTTTCGTAAATTCTACATTTCTCACCCAGATTCCCTCCCACGTTTCCATCGTGATAGGATGCCCAAAATCTTGTTCCCACTTTACCATACAGTTCTTGACTAGCACAGTTTCAGAGTCCATTTCTATCAGAACGCCGTACACTCTTTTGATATGCATGATCCCCTGCTCTCTAATCTGTTCAATTAAATTCTCATCTATCAGGGATAAGCCCTTCTTCATGTCTTTTTGCCACCTAGACTGCAGTTGCAAATATGATAGCCAGGTGCCTCCTATTCCTTCATCTGCTAGCGTATTTGGTGGCTTTAATGAAAACCCATTTTCTTCTTCCAATACAAGTTTACTATAGGGCACCACTTCCTGCCCTTGGGATATATTTATGTCCCCTATTGCGTGTCCGGGGATCGTCCAGATGGGGATCTTATCGTGTAGAAGGTACTTATATTTCCTCCAGACCCACAACAATGGGGTTCGTAGTGGGTTCTCCCTGAAGTTCTTGTCAGCCTTTTTGTCATACACCAGATATGCGTGCCAGCCAAATAGTAGACCGTGCCCTTCAACATTCAATATTCTGTCATTCGTCATATTGATCCAGTAACTCAGCGCCACCAGCGCCGCGGCGTAGTAATATAACTTCAGATTGGGCATTTTTAAACCCCCTCTCTTCCTTGTATCCTGGATGATTTTTAATTTAACCCTCGGTTTCTTGCCATCCCAAATAAATCTGTTGATGCCCTTCTGCCATTCGTCCAAGTCCACATCCTTTTTGAGTATGGGTAGCATTTGAAAGAGAAATAGAAATTTTGGCAATACGTTCATTTTTACTGCCGCTATCCTGCCCAGCAGGGACAATTGTAGTGTTTTCCACCTGTCCAGATCTGTTTGTATCTTGTTCCACAGCACCTCGTAGTTATTTTTGTATAGTTTCGCATTCGTTGTTTCTATCTCCACTCCTAAGTATTTAACTTTCTTAACTATTTCACACCCCGTTATTCTTTCCAAGTCCTGTTTTGCTTTGTTGTCTAGATTTTTAACTAGCATCTTTGTCTTAGATATATTTACTTTGAAGCCTGATACCCTACCATAGTCTTTCATTATCTCCATCAATCTCCTCGCTGATTGTATTGGTTGCGACACTGTCACCAGCAGGTCGTCTGCGAAGGCACATAGTCTGTAGTCTTGTTGTCTAATCTGTATGCCCTTTACGTCTTCTGCTGCTCTTATCTTGTTCAGTAGAATCTCCAGCGTTAGAACAAATAGCAAGGGTGATAGCGGGCATCCCTGTTGCGTGCCTCTTTCTATGTTAAATGAGTCTGTTAAGTCACCATTCACAATGATCTGGCCTGTTTGTT
The DNA here is from genome assembly GCA_034064705.1 of Bothrops alternatus. Classification (NCBI taxonomy): domain Eukaryota; kingdom Metazoa; phylum Chordata; class Lepidosauria; order Squamata; family Viperidae; genus Bothrops; species Bothrops alternatus. The sequence continues at coordinate 1,079,631 of JARGCV010000007.1, forward strand.
TCTGGTAAATTGTCATTATGGAGTTAAGAAACTGTTTTCCCATTTTCATCCCCCCGATCAGTTTTGTCAGAAACGGCCAATTCAATCTGTCGAAGGCTTTTTCTGCATCCACAAACATGAGAGTGGCGGGTACGTGATTGTGCCTTTCCAAATACTCTATTATGTTCAGCAGCTGTCTTACGTTAGTTTTCATGTGACGTCCTTGTATAAATCCAGTTTGATCCGGGTGAATTTTTTTTGTAACACAGTCATTAATCTGTTGGCCAAAATTTTTGTGAAGATTTTGTAATCCGTGTTCAGTAGTGAAATGGGTCTGTAATTTTCAAGTTGTGCGTTATCTTTTCCCTCTTTGGGGATTAGAGAGATGTAGGCTGTTTTCCATGACGGTGGAACTTGGCCTCCTTCTTGTATGTTGACAAATAATTTTCTGAGGGGTTCTATCATTTCCTCTAGGAGATGCTTGTAGTAGGTCGCTGTTATCCCATCCGTCCCGGGCGATTTTCCCTTTTTCAGTTGTTTGATCACTGAGTGTATTTCCTCTTTTGTGATCAATGCATTCAGAGCATCTCTTTGTTCATTGGTGATTATCAGTAACTTTTCATTTTGTAGAAACTTATCTATCTCCTTGTCTTGTGTCTTTTCCTCGGCGTATAGCTTTGAGTAGAACTCGGTAAAAGCCTTCTTGATGGTTTCCTGTTGAAATTCTTCCTTGCCTTTGTACTCTATCTTTTCAATTATGCGGGATTTCTGCTTCTTCCTTAGGATATAAGCCAGTCACCGACCCGGTTTGTTGGCATTACAGAATGTCTTATGTTTTGCGTATTGTATATTCCTTGCCACTTGGTCTGCCATCAGCAAGTCAAATTTGGCATGATCTGTTTTTGACAAACCCATGTTGGCTTTTAGTAATGACTTTGTTTGCCTCTAGGTGTTGGCTGATTTGTTGCTTAATTATCTTTTCCATAATCTTCCCAGGTATTGAGGTCAGGTGGATAGGTCTGTAGTTTTCTGGATCTATTTTTTCCCTTTTTGGAAGTTGGGAACTACATCAACTCTTTTCCAGTCCTCTGGTAATTCCTCAGTGCTCCAGGATCTTTGAAAGATATAGTTCAGTGGTTCTGAGATCACATCTGCCAGTTCTTTCAGAACCTTGGGGTGTAGTCCATCTGGTCCTGGATGTTGCAGTGGTTATAAATGCACAGCAGTTGCAATGCATCCAAATGGCAACCATGTGACTACATGTTGATGCAATGGTCATTAAGCACAAGGACAGATTGTAACATTATTGTTTTTTTGATGTGGTTGTAACTTCTAATGGTCATTACACTGGTGAGTCATTAAGTAAGGACTAGCTGTATGAGGAGGGACTAAAAAAAGGCCAAAGGGAAGCTATGTTTTAGATGAAATGAGGCTGCTGGATGAAGTGGCAGAATGAAGTGGGCAGGGATTCATGATTGTCTACCAAAGCAAAGAACCAGATAGTGCTGAAATTATGTTGGAAAGTATGTTGTTTAACAATATCAGGGAAAGCAAACAGGCATTTTCTGTTTAGAAATTGGTTATGAATGCTTCGCTTTTCTCTTTCTAGACCAACTAGAAGCAATTACTAACGTAAAAAAACCCAGGAAAATAAAAAGAGTTTAGTATGTCAGCTTTTAGTCACAGATGCAGGCCATATACATCTGTGCATCAGGATAACTTTTTTTAAAGTAACAGTATTCATCAGATGTTTTTCTTTTTCTTTTAAATTTCTTACATTCCTTTGAAAAGCATATTGTGAAAAATTTAAATAGGTGAGGATTTGTTAATATATATATCACAGTTTGCCTAGCACATTAAAAGATGCTCTCTATTATAAAAAATGGAAAAACATGCAGTACATTAATAGATAATATGCTAGTTACTTTGAATATTAAAGTGCATGTGCAGAGTTGCCTTTTCCTACACTTATATTTAGTTATGGCTATATTAAACCAATTTACATGGCTGCTCATCTAACCAGTGGAATTCTCGGTGGCTAACAAATTCAGTTAAGAAAACTGTTGACAGTTGAGGCCTATGTAAAAATCTCCCTGACCACTTAAAAATGAACATCTGGGCTTTGGGCCCCACTGCTTGGGGGCAAAGTCAGGCTTTCTGGATGACCAAGAGTAGGGGTGGTGGTGGTCCAAATCTTAGGGAAGAGGCTGTTCACAATGACAGAGAAAACACACTTCCTGGGACCCATGAGGTCATACTGAGTCACTAAGGAGATTTGGAACAATGGAGAAGACAGAAGCCATGGGAAATAGATAGTCCCACAAGTAAGCTGGCCCCATGCCCAGTAGGCTCGCAGGTGCAATTCAAGATGTTGATCAATTAGGAAGGGTGCAGAGGGCAGGAATCAAAACCCAAGGATCCTGTCCACTTCCTTGGGACTAACGGGTTCATACTCAAGGTTCAAGCTGCCCACAGTCACAGGAGAGATGAACGGCATAAAAATGTAATAAATAAAAACACAACTCAGGTAACGGGACAAAACAGCACAGTGGTTCACCTGTATTTGATTAGGGTTACACTTTGCAATTTATGTTCCTGCAATTGTCTCCTGGACTTTCTCTAAAACGACAACAACAACCAGATATCTCTCAGGATCCATGTGTATAGAGAATCTATACAGGTGTGATCAGATTCAAAGCTGCCATCACCTGCTCATTCCAAGAATGACTAAAGGCTCTATCAAGTTATGTGCTAGAGCAGCGGTTCTCAACCTGTGTGTCGCGACCCCATTTGGGGTCGAACGACCATTTTACGGGGGTCGCCAAACAACGCAGTCTGCCATTTTTTCCCCTTTTCCTTAGCTGTGCTACTCCCTCTTATTCTATTGGCTTTTGAAAGCCAATAAGAACATAAGAACATAAGAACATAAGAAGAGCCATGCTGAATCAGGCCAAAGCCCATCGAGTCCAGCATTCTGTGTCACACAGTGGCCCACCAATTGTACATGGGGATCTTGAGCATAAAGAGAAGGCAAAACCCTCCCTTTCCCTTGACCCCCAACAAATGGTACCCAAGGGAATCCTGCCTGCCTCAACCAACATAGAGGCGGCACATGGACATCCGTTTTAATAACCATCGATACACTTTGCATCCATGAATCCATCTAGCCCTGCCTTGAAGCTGTCAAGGCTGACAGCTGTCACGACCCCTTCAGGAAGTGAATTCCATAAATCAACGACCCTCTGGGTGAAGAAATATTTCCCTTTATTTGTCCTCACTTTCTTAGCTATGAGCTTTAGGGAGTGCCCCCTTGTCCTGGTATTGTGTAATAGAGAAAATAATTTTTCTCTATCCACCTTTTCTATCCCATGCATGATTTTATACACTTCGATCAAGTCACCCCTTAAACGCCGTCTTTCAAGGCTGAAGAGACCAAGGCGTTGCAATCTGGTTTCATAAGGGAGGCGCTCCATTTCCTTGATCATTCTTGTTGTCCTTTTTTGCACCTTTTCCAGTTCCATTATATCCTTCTTGAAGTGCGGTGACCAGAACTGTACACAGTACTCCAAGTGTGGTCTCACCATCGATTTGTACAGAGGCAATACAACACTTACTGACTTATTTTCGATTCCCTTCCTAATCATGCCAAGCATGGAATTTGCTTTTTTTTACTGCTGCTGCGCATTGGGTTGACATCTTCATCGAGCTGTCCACCAAAACCCCAAGATCCCTTTCTTGGGTTGTCTCAGAAAGTTTGGTCCCCATCAGTTGGTAAGTATAATTGGGGTTCTTTGCCCCGATGTGCATAACTTTGCACTTGTTTAGGTTAAAATGCATTTGCCACTTTGTTGCCCACTCACACAATTTCGAGAGATCCTTCTGGAGCTCCCGACAATCAGTTTCACTTTTCACAACCCGGAACAATTTAGTGTCATCAGCAAACTTGGCTACCTCACTATTAACTTCTACATCCAGATCATTGATGAATAAATTAAAAAGTAAAGGTCCCAAAACTGAACCTTGGGGTACACCACTTCTCACTTCTTTCCATCCGGAGAATTGTCCATTTATTGCCACCCTTTGCTTCCTACAATTTAGCCAGTTACCAATCCAGGACAAGACCTGTCCTCTAATTCCGTGGCTGGAGAGCTTTTTTAGGAGCCTTTGGTGAGGGACTTTGTCAAAAGCCTTTTGAAAGTCAGAATAGAGTCTAATTCAGAATAGAGTCTAATTCTATTGGCTTTCAAAAGCCAATAGGAATTGTCCAGGCTGTCTCTGCCCTGCTGAGCCTGCCCTGCTGAGCCTGCCAAAAGTCCCACTCTGCAAACGGTGCTGCAAGTTGTCTGCAGCGAAGGCGAGCCGTCTGGAAGTTTCCACCCCTCCCTGCTGAGCAACTACTAAAAATGTAAGTAAAAGAGGGCCAGTGGTGGGAGGTGGGAGGCGGGCGAGCGCAGGGAGGGTTGCTGGCGCGCGCCTTACCTCCCTTGGGCTGGGCCAGCTGGTGGCCCAGCCGGTGGTCGCCCTGCGCCGTCGCTGCCCCTTCCCAGCTACGCCTCGGCCGGCGCAGGGGGCGGCATCACGCATGCGCGGCGCTCCCAGGCAGGGAAAGTCCTCAACTTACGACCAGTTGGGAAGTCCTCGACTTACGACCGGTTGGGAAGTCCTCAACTTACGACTGGTTGGGAAGTCTTCGACTTATGACCAGTTGGGAAGTCCTCGACTTATGACCGGTTGGGGGTCACGGCATTAAAAAGATTGAGAACCACTGTGCTAGAGCTTCAGGAACTACTCCCAATACCTCTAGAATCTTAGCTAGATTGTTAAGTGACTGCAGTGGACTAACTAAATAGATCCCTCTTCCTTGAGGGAAGAGAAGTGAGAACTCCAAGATTAATAGGGAGTGATCTGTCTATAAAAAGGAAATAATGACCACATACCCAAGTCCCGGTCACATTGCCACTGCTCTAAGATAAAAACAGATCTCATGTATGATCCCATGTATGATCTCATGTATGATCCCAGGTATGGGCTGACAGGAATTTGGATCAGGTCTGTGGTTATTATGAGTAGGAGGTCCACCCAGTGAAGGCCAAACCATAATCCTGGCTGACTACACTGCCAACTTGAACAAAGTATTCAGCATCTCAAGTAAGGAAGTAGCTACAGTAAGAAGCTGGTACATAAGCAGCTTCTTATACTTATGTAGATTTCTACAGCCCAATAACAGAAATAAGGACACACATCTAGTTACCTGTAGAACAATGACCCTGAAAACCACCAAAGACTCTTGGATGACAATAGTTATGTCCCCTACCTCTGTCCCAGAATCTCAACTGAAGCCACACCCGTAAGTGAAATGGGCATGTTTCTGAGAGGGAACCATTCCCTCAATATGCAGCCAGGCCTCAATAATACATGCCAGGTTGGTTATCTCATCCATGATCAGAAACTAGGATGAAGGAGGCTTTATTGTAGACCTACTTGGCATTTAGTAGCAGTAGGCAATATTCAGAAACCCTGAAGCTGTAATTATCAGGATGGAGGTGGAGTGCAGGGATTTGGAAGTTGGTAATGATGCCCCTTCACTATCCCTGCATCCTATCATATCTCTCCATGTCTGGAATTATTGTGATGTTTCTGCCTGCCTTCTCTACCCACTTCCCAATTTACAATACTGATCATCCCAATCCAAGGGCCATCACACACCTGTAAAGGAACAGAGATGACTTTAGAAAGGATATGCTAAGACTGTTCACAAAACACAAGGTCAGTCCAGGAAAACAAGACCTCATGAGAAAGAAACTGAAAGTTGCCCTATCTTGAATGTTTTTGATGTAAGAGGGAACAGTCAACTTTCATGATTCTGTTATTATAACCTCTGTCAATAAAGTGGAGTTCTAGTATTTTTAGTGGTGTCTGTTTCTTGACCTGTCCTACCTCAAGGGGCTGGCAACACCTGAGCAAATAGCACCCAAGACCCAACCAATATATTTACCATTTCCTACCTAGTCCCATCTTCCATCTAGAACAGAACAGAACTGAACAGAACAGAATCGGACCTTGGAGGTCTTCTAGTCCAGCCCTCTGTTCAAGCAGGAGATCCTATATCATTTCAGACAAGTGGCTGTCCAGTCTCTTCTTAAAAACCTTGAGTCAGAGTTGAGTCCTCTGACCCAACCTAGTCAGAGACTCAGTGGGTAGGTCAGAGGAGAAAAAAACAGAAGAAAATACTTTTGCCCTGCCCTCAAACACAGCTAGATAACTCCCTACTCAACCTGAAAAGAGGCAAGTGACTTCAGCCCCTCCCAGTATCTCTCAAAGCCTCCTCTCACCCAGGATGCCAATCCAAAACTCCAGTCTTCCTTCTCACTCTTCAGAGATACCAGTGTTGCCCCAACCTCTAAATATAATAGCAGTAGCAAAGACCACCATAGCATGCGGAAAGGAAAAAGGACAGAGTGGTTTCTGGGATCCACATAGGACAGAACCATCAGCAGGCTCTTACTTCCATCACTGTCTCAAGCAGTGGAAGATATTCACAATATCAAAATCTTCACAGTATCAAAACTGAGCATATTGTGGTTATTGTCACCACTAGAGCTTGCCAGGAACTGGCCAGTAAGAGCATCTGCTGCCTTATATCTGCTACTGGAGTCCCAGCCCACATAGTTGTCTTCCAAATCTCTAGGGTCCTCTAGCCAAAACCTGTATGTGCACTAGCCAGCTGATCAGGAAACAGTCCATCAGCAGTAGTGCTAAGTGGGAGAATATTACTGTCTGCTCTCTCAAGGAACTCTTTGGCCATTTACCCAGCATCAGGGATGGTCTCTAATCCCCTGTTTGCTGCCAGACCACTCTCCAGTTGCTTGGCTGACCACTCCTTGGGAATCCCTCTCTGCAAATCTCCAAAACCACAATTGCTGCCATTTCCAGTGCCAGGGCTGAATAAAAATATTCTCCAAATTCCTACACTGGAATCAATTCTGAACCACCAACACCTCTGCCAACTGTCTTCTGCAATCTTTCTCCACAGACTACTGCAATACCATCTAACAGTTGCAGCTCTAGCACAAACAAACATGTGGCTTTGATGCTACATACTTTAAAAAAATGAGCGTGAGGTGAGGAAAAAGTGAAGAATTGAAGTAACCGCAGAGGCTTTTAGGATGCAGAAGCTGCCTCAGCAGGTGCCCCTGGAGGAGAAGACGTCAAACCCTGCAGGGTGTTCTTCTTTTAATTGTGACAGGCAGACAGATCAACACACTTGTTTACTCTGGCTTTCAGCATATTAACAGAATCAGCCAGCCTTGAAGAATTCTGGCAATTGTCTCTCTGAGCTCCTCTTATCAAAGAGTCCTGGGTGGATGAGGAGGGAGATTACATGTTGTCGAACACAAGGATTTCAGATCAGGTTCTGCTATTTTAAGCAGAAGAAATAGTGTCTGAGCATCCTATGGGCTTCCTAGGTTGGCTAATGAGCTCTTTTTCTTTCTTCCCTTCTTTGTATCCACTGGATAATTCGGTTTGCTTTCTGCTCCATTAAAATCCATTTAACGCTCAAGAGCAGCTCTGAATCCCCACAGCCCACATTTGGAGTGAGGGGGCAGGAGGGTGGAGGGACATATTTGGAACAATGCAGCTGCCCACATGAAGTCAACTTGTTAGCAGAATCATAAACAAGTAATTAAGTATAAACCGACAGTCTCTTTGTACAATTGATTTTTCCAAAATTTGTCACAATCCATATAGCTCCTAGCTTGAGCTTGTTTTTTCCCTGTTAATTGTATACGGAGTCGCCCAGAGTTACCCTGTGGAGAAGTGAGTTGCAGCAGAAGTGGAATAATGTGGAGAAGTGAGTTGCAGCAAGCATATGAACTATTCCTCTTCCCATCGCTTCATTTAGCACAGGGGTCTTCAAAGTTGGCCCTTTTATGACTTGTGGACTTCAACTGCTGGCTGAGGAGTTGAAGTCTACAAGGAGTTGGGAGTTGAAGTCCACAAGTCATAAAAGGTCCAGGTTTGAAGACTCCTGATTTAGCATAACCCCAAGGTAATATGGAAACTGAGGGTTCTATTTCATTTCAAGGCCAGGACTTGGTGGTAATTTTAATAAAGGTTCCATGCCAGCTTTGTAAGATGTGATTTGACATTTAGACAACATCAGTCAGAGTGGCCCCATTCTCCTGTTCATGGGTCACAGGTGCACCAAAAGAGGAAAGGAAGGAGGAGGGTACCAGACAGGTTTTGTGTAGATCATAGTAAATAAATAAATAAATCCTGGTGTCTGATGACTCCTTCCCTGCTCTTACACATGGTCTTTCAGGAATAATATGCAGTAGAATTACCCAGCAGATATATAAGAACTGCTGATCTGAGATTTTCAGAATTGTTTTGTCTTTACAGTGTATTTTTGGTCCATTGTACCAGGAGTCCTTAACTTATGTCCGTGATGGGCAGGCTCCATTACAGATATAAATGGAGGACTAGCTGTACAATATAAGGTTATAAGTTGTGACAGTTGGAAAGCGAATGCCCCACATGACCAACCTGATTTTACTATCTTTTTTTTTGCCGAAATCATTATGTGAATGCTGTGGTTTTTAAGCCAATTGAGTTTTGCTAAAAATCGGAAGTAAATGCTGGTATTTGACATAAACATTGTAACTGCAGGACACTGCAAATGGCCATAAATGGAGCACCTGAAATGTGGCCATGTAACTGTGGGTGGCCTTTGGAACCACAGAACCAGATTTTAAGTACTCCCTGAGAGGTATTATGTAAGTCCAAGTGAATAAAGAAAGCATTAATAGGAGTCTTAAGTCTCATGGAGTTTGAGTATACACTTAAGTATCATGTTTTGTCCTTGAATGTCTCTTTGCCATCATCTGCCAAAACAGGACCTGACCCTGCCTATTTTTGCATTGCAGCTCAGTGCTTAATGTGCCAGATCTATGGAAAAATCATCTTACAGATCAATGGAAGTTGCACATTCTTGCTATATGGTAGGGAAGAGAGGTAAAACCACTGGAAAAGAACAGAGAACGTATAAGATAATATGCTAATAACGTCTGTACAGGCCTCACATGGAATACAGTTTTGTTCTGATATGTGGCCATGGTCCAAGGAAGTACCTCCCATAATTCTTCAAACATGAAAAGACCACAGTTAAGCAAGTTTTATCTTCATTTGCATTTAAAGCTGCTTTTGAAACAGTTTATATGCTTGTACATATGTATAAGGGGTTAGTTGTTATTGATTGATTCTTGTTATTGACTAAAAACAATCCCTCCGTAGACCAAATATTTGCATTTTCCTGTGTTCTGAAAGCAATGAGATGTTAGACCATTTTGTAATGCTTCAGGAGATATGTTTCTTACAACTATACATTTATTAGAAATGTTTCAAGATATAAATAAAAGAATCAATTATAGGAAATGTAGAAAGAAATGTAAAAGATACCATTTACATACAATTAAAACTCCAGATAATAAATCAAAGACGAGTCAAACACAGCTATGAATAAACTGAATTAAAGTGAGGAGCATAATTTACCCTGAATTAATTTTATGTGCACCTATTAAAACAGAAAGGAAGATGTTACTTTGGGCACCTTGCTGACCAAGATATTACTCAACTAAAAATAACATTATGCAGTATCAATATCTTAAGAAAGTACTCATTTCTGTACTGTAGTGGTTTTGCAGATTTTTTTTATCTCCTTCTTGATTAGAAAGCTGTTTAGTGTCAGATTTAGACAAAATCATTTTATCTGACTTTTGCTTAACTATTGAGACAGGTTTCTATTATTTTTTGATAATTTGTTATTTACTGTATTTTCCTCCATAGACCACTAGGTTCTCTTTTTTTTCTATGAAGCAATTTTGGAAAGTAGTTGAACTTAAAGCCCAATTCAAGTTTACCCACTGTACAAGCAGTCCTCACATAATGATGTAATTGGGGCCATCACTAACTTCATGTGACTATGCTGATTTACAATTTACAACCAGCACTTCTGGTTGCCTTCATGAAGCAAAGCCCATCGTGTGGTCACCATTTGCAAAGTTTTGCTGGCTTCCTCATTGATTTTATTTGTTGGAAACTACAGTGTAGTTTGCAAATCATGATCACACAATCATGAGATGTTGCTATCTTCATAATATTACGTACCTATCACTAAGTGCGGAGATATTGAGATGTCCAGAACTTCAAGGACTGATTGTAAGTCCCACCATGTAACTTTGACTGGTTGCTGATTGGGTGGTTGTTAACCAAAGACTACTGTATTTTACTGCTCATCAGAAACTGAAGCAAGAGTATCCATAGGGTATGGTCAAGAACGTAAAGAGGGTAGCCACAACTGTGCAATTCAAATTCTCTCTGTTTTTTATGTACAACTTACCCCTGAACAAAGCCAATGTCCCTACAATCAAATGTGAAAATCCCCTATATATACTTTTTATGTACTTATTTAAAACATTTATATATCTCCCTATCTTCTAAACAACTCTGAGTGTTTTCCAATCCAAAGTTAAAATAACATATAAAATCATACTAAGTAGACGTAGAGAACTAAACAAACTAAAACGTTTGGCACCAAGGCAACCTTCTAATGTGCAATTATCCAATCTTAACCCAGCAGCACTTGGGGGAAAAGCCAGATCTTCAAAGGTTTGTGGAAGGTTAGGAAGTAGAGGCCTGCCAAACCTCAGAGGACAAAGAGGCTGCCATTGAAAAGACATGCTTCCTAGCTCTCATCAGTTGGCAATATTTAGGGGAAGGGAGTAGAAGAATGCCTAATCTACCTGGTAGGACAGATTGATGTCCTTATGGAAAGGCAGTTCTGCAAATAATCTAGCCCTTTAAAAGTGATGATCAGCACCTTGAATTGCACCCAGAAAGAAACTGGAAGCCAATGTAGCTCATCCAATAAAGGTGTACCATGGGGAAGCATAAGGGCCCACATTACTTTGTACAGTGCTCCATTCTGGACCATTGAAGTTTCTGGGTAGTCTTCAAGGGCAGTAATTGAAGCATTAGTGGAAATTGGAAAGGCATTTAACTTGCATTGAGCCATTTAATTTACATAATTTGCAGATCATTCTGATGAACTGACATATGTCTGTGTAAAGTCAATGGATGCAAGACATGTATTGAGAACAAATACACAAGATCAGGAATACTAAATTTCAGCACATATTACTGTCAAAATAATTGATCAAAGAATCCAAACATTTGGTAAGACAAAGTATCATTTTATAAAAAAATATAAGATACTTTAGGAATGCAAAATTCATGGTCTCTCACAGTATGTTGGTAAATAACAGCCAGAGTTGACTCAGAAAGTACTGTTGAATAGATGTCTTAGGGAATTGACATATTCCCATCAGATCCAGTTGACAAAGGCTAGTGTAATGGATTACAATTCATGCTACCCCCTCAGCATGTCATTGACACATTTGTCAGTTTTCTCCAGGGTGATGATTGGGGTTGTTTAACACATTCACATCTCCTTTGTACTCAATAGTTCCAATTATATTCATGTTCTTTCCTCATTCATCCCCCCCCCAAGGCTTGTGAGCAATACATAGCTAGCTGATTTATCACACTTATTTTAACTCTGTTGTTTTGACACATTTTACACTCAGGAGAATGCCTTCTAAAAGCCAAAACGTAACGTTCATTTGTAATGAAACTCAGATTTTTGTTCTCCTGCTTCTTTCATGTGCTGCCCTTCCTGTATTTTAAACATCCAGTTGGAATGCGAGAGTGAAGAACTGCAATATTTCTATGCTTCACCTTTAGATGGAGTTGATTGAATCCTTGGTGCTGAGTCCAAGCACATTTTCTTCCTTCAGTGCTAATACAAAACATTTGCTTTCACAATGAATGAATTCTTGACTGAAACATCATACCCCCCCCCAAAAAAAGTTACCAGATCAAAATCTTGACTGAAAATCAGATCTTAGCAGGGTGCCTGTCAAGATGATTTTTTACATAGGGAATGAATTCATACTAAAGTTGCTTTTGAGCCAGAGGCTCATTGTTACAATATGGTATATTGTGTCTCTTCCCTCTGTCCCACTGAATGTTCGCTTGTGTCTGTGATAGGTATTTAGTAAGATTTTCTGTGTTGAGTCTTAGGGCGTTGACTCAACTTTACTTTCCTTATACCTGGTTTGCATATGTATTATAAATATAGAGCAATAATCTTTACCATGTTCTTATTTTTTTTCTATTTTTCATTCTATTCTTTCTATTTTTTCCTGTATTTTAATTTTTTCCTTTTCACTCTATTTTTAGCCTGTATTAGCGTTTATCTATTTAAATTTAATAAAATAGTTGTGAAAGAAAGAAAAATCGCCTACAAAAAAAAGAGTAGGTCTTCTTGACAAAAACTGATCATTGCAAAAGATAATAATGAAATAATAGCTTGCTAAGAAGAGGGATGTTAATGTAATTGGGTGGAAGAAATCTGTGCTTCTGTATGGCTGGTAGCAAATGGGCAATCATTTGTCTGAAACGGTATAGGGCTTCCTGCCTGAGCAGTGGGTTGGATTAGAAGACCTCCAAGGTCCTTCCAACTCTATTATTATTATTATTATTATTATTATTATTATTATTATTATTATTATTATTATTATTATTATTATTATTATTATTATTATTATTATTATTATTATTAGTGGAATTATCTGATAACAAACAGTGAAAAAGAAATTGCCAAGGAGTAGAGTAGAGTAGAGTAGAGTCGAGTCGAGTCGAGTCGAGTCGAGTCGAGTCGAGTCGAGTCGAATCGAATCGAGTCGAGTCGAGTAGAGTAGAGTAGAGTAGAGTAGAGTAGAGTAGAGTAGAGTAGAGTAGAGTAGAGTAGAGTAGAGTAGAGTAGAGTAGAGTAGAGTAGAATAGAGCTGGAAGGGACCTTAGAGCAGGGGTCACCAACATTTTTGGATTGGCAGCCCGGTGGGAGAGGGAGGGGCAGGCATCTTATGCGCGCATGCGCAAATGTGAATGTGCCATATATGCATGCGTGTGTACAAACAGGCTGCAAGCATGCACACCATGCAAATGGGGCTGCGAGCATGCACGCGAGGCTCTCAGTGATGGCGGCCCACCTGCCTCTTGCAGCATTGCCGCTGCCCGCATGAGATTCATGGGAATCTCATGTGGTGCGCCACCGCCCACCTGCCACTTGCAGCACTGCTGCCCCCATGTAAGGTTCGTGGCAACACCGCCGCCCGCGCAATACTAGTGCTGCCACTGCCTGCACAACATTCGTGGCAATGATGGCACGAGGGGGGGTGAGCATGCATGTGCACTGCTCAGCTACTCTTGTGGCCTAGCGGCCAAGAGGCCACGGCCTGGTAGTGGTCTGTGGCCCATAGATTGGGGACCTCTGCCTTAAAGGTTTTCTAGTCCAGCCCCCTCCACAAGCAGGAGAACCTATACCATCTCAGACAAGTGACTGTCCAGTCTCTTCTTAAAAACCTCCAGTGATGGAATGCCCACAATTTCTGAAAGCAAGCTGTTCCACTGGTTAATTGTTCTCACTGTTAGGAACTTACTCCTTAATTTCAGGTTGCTTCTGATCAGTTTCCAACCATTGTTTCTTGTCCTGCCGTCTGGTGCTTTGAAAAATAATTTGACCCCCTCTTCTTTGTGGCAGCCCCTCAAATACTGGAATACTGCTATCAAGTCCCCCCTATTTCTTCTTTTCTTTTCTTTTTTTCAAAAATATTTTATTGGTTTTTTACAATTACCATCTCCAGTGCCTGGTGTACAGTGTGTTGTCTTGGTTTATATATTTGAAAAAAAGCAATAATAATTAATTAACAGTCAATAATGATTGGTTTTAATAATTCCATTTTTGTTGTTATATCAAAGTTTTGTGATTTTTTCCTGTTTGTATTAAATTGTAGTTCTTTTCATTTGTAGCTTTGTTGATTTGATCATGTTCTTCTAATTTGTGTTCTGTTATCTAATTTGTTTGTTCATTCGCCATCATTTTCTGGGTGTTTTTTGATTGTAGATTTAGGTTAGAAATGTGCTTATTTATGTCGTCAAAGTTGTTTTTTATTTCCTTGTGGTTTAAATCTATTGTCATTTGTATCTGTCATACCATTGTGTACATTTCCTCTTGGAAAGTATTTGTCTTGCCTTGAAATATTACTTCTGAAGGTCTATGATGTTCCAGGCTAAATCCTTCAGGGGTAAATATTGAATGTGGTGTTCTGTCATTTGTTGATAGATGTACAATATCCATGTTGTCTCCCCCCTTTGACAGTTTTTTTTTATTCAGGGGGCAATTATCAATCAGTTGAAGTTGCAATTCAGTATGTTGAGCCACCTTAAGTCCTTCCTGTAAATTCTCCTCTAAAAGATTAGCCAAGAGCCGAAGTTTTTCTTATTGTATAAACAATTCTTAGATTTAGACAACAGTCCAGATATTTTTCTTTCAGACACTTTTTAATCTTATGGCAGGCCCAGTTCTATTTTATGTTCCTAGCTGCCTTCTTGAAGGTTATTTAAAGTTCAAGAGAACAGATTATTTTTTGTTTCTGGGCGTCTTGCCAATTTCTGACTCATTATTGTTAGTGTTCTGTGCTCTGATTCTCCACTAGGTGTCAGTAGTTGTTTATTTTCCAGTTTTTTCAGACAAAAAGTTATTATTGTTATATATTTTTTTATAATTTCATCAAAACCCTTTAGGGTATAGTCTTAACAGGTTTTTTTTAGTTTTTGGATTTGTCCAGACTGTAGTATTTTAAATTTAATGTCAATACATTTCTTTTCCCCTTAGTATTAATTTGCCTCTTCTGTCTATGAGGGAGTGGGGATGTAGTCCCCTCCCTTCACTTTCAGAGGATTCCTTGCTTTGGGAGTCTTTCCCAAGGATTCAGTTAAAAGATAGAAGAGAGAAGATCAATACTCTCACCAGTTTCAAGCACATTGTTCACCAATGTTCTGGTTTGTGTTCTTGGACTTTGGCTGCAAGTAGCTTAGGCTAGACGCTGGTGTACAGCTAGTCTTTCTCCTGTTGGGCCGAAGGGCTTTCCCTGGATCAAACAAAATGACCACTGTCATTTCATGATCAACGGAGCACCCTTCCTTCACGGTCACCTCTTCGGGGCAACTTCAGATCCATTTAGGTCCCCCTGGCAGGGCGAAACTGGTGGTGGGGAGCAGAGCTCCGTTATCCAACAAGTGTGCGCTACGATGCAAAACCTAAGTCCTATTTTCTTTAGACTAGCCAAACCCAAGTCCTGCAGCCGTTCTTCATATGTTTTAGTCTCCAGGCCTTCAATCATCTTAGGTGCATTTCTCTGAACTTTTTCCAAGTCTCAACATCTTTTTTGTAGTATGGTGACCAAAATTGGTTGCAGTATTCCAGGTGTGGTCTCATTAGGGTTTTATAAAGCGGTACTAATACCTCATGTGATCTTGATTCTATACCTCTGTTTATACAACCCAGGATTGTATTATCATTTTTGGCTGCTGCTGCACATTGCTGGCTCATAGTCAAGTGATCGTCCACTAGGACTTCAAAGTCCCTCTCACAGTTACTATTTTTGAGTTTTTCTCCACATTAAAACTCATTTTGTTGGATAGGGCCCATTGTTCCCATTTTCTCAAGATCCTGAGCTTGTCTTCTGTGGTGTTGGCTATTCCTGCCAGTTTAGCGTCATCTGCAAATTTGATGAGTTCTCCTTCTATTCCCTCATCTAACTTATTGATGAAGATATTGAAGAATAGAGAAAAGTAGCTATGGAGTCAGCCTTCTATTAACTAGTTTAATGTGTGTTATCACTGGGGTGGGCGGTAGGGGGTTATTATATTATATTATTTTTCTTGTTATTTTATTTTTTATAGGTTGTTTTTTATTGATGTAAGCCACCTTGAATTACCAGGCAGTGATACAAATTTTCTAAATAAATAATAAGTCAGAAGCTCTATGGGCTAAACACTCTGAGTTGGGCAAAGGCCTCTGAAATAGGTGTCTTGCATTATAGTCTCTGGGTGCCAAGGAGCTTTTCCCCAGAAAAATACATATGAATAGCATGTGCACAAAATGTACGTAGATCATGCACCATACAGTGAGAGAAGCCAAGACTGAGAATACAATGCCTTCTTCAATTCCAAGCTTATTAATAGTTTCTTATCAAAGCTTATTTCAGGTAGTCCTCAACTTACAAAAGTTCATTTAGTGACCGTTCAAAGTTACAACGGCACTGAAAAAAGTGACTCATGACCGTTTTTCACACTTACCACCGTTACAGCATCCCCATGGTCACATGATCAAAATTCAGGTGGTCGGCAAGTGGTTCATATTTATGATGGTTGCAGTATCCCAGGGTCATGTGATCAGCTTTTGTGACTGTCTGACAAGCAAAGTCAATGGGGAATCCAGATTTACTTAACAACCATGTTACTAACTTAACAAATGCAATGATTCACTTAACAACTGTGGTAAGAAAAGTCACAAAATGGGGCAAACTCACTTAACAAATGTTTCACTTAGCAAAATAATTTTGGGCTCAATAGTGGTAATAACTTGAGGACTACCTGTACTAGCTATCTTATGTAACATTTCCTTATTTTACTTTCTTATTCCTGATCCTTATTGTCAAGCTTTTCACTAGAGAAAGAAATATTCTTGCTGCTCTCAAATGAACTTTTTCTCCTGGCTCTTCCTAAGTACCTAAATTCCTTAGACAATCGCTGTTCCATACATTGAGACAAGTAAAAACTAAGCTCACCAGATCCTATAAATAACACTTCTAATATGGATCGTTTTTTCCTCTGAGACTTACTTAAAGGGTCCCTGGATCCTCAGTAATCATTCCAAATGGGGAGTGTGAAGAGATATATTTTGGGGAACTGCAAAGCTAAGTCTATTTCAGACTACAAATAGTATTCTCCAGATTTTGGTCAGAGAGGGCTCTGAGAAGAGGAAAAGGGGTCCTGGGCTACACAAAGTACTGTATTACAAATTTTAGCAATAATTGGAATCATTTTAAGCTTTGAAAGATTGGGAAGAATGTTCATTGGGAACTCTCCCATACATATACTTTCTTTCTTTGCATCCTAGGGAGTGGAATATGATTTAGTAAATAGGAGAGTGTGTGTGTAGAAACTAAAAATTCTGAAATAACTCCTGGATTGTATTCAATCAGCTATTTTTATTGACTTGGATGAAAAACTTGAGCAAATCTAGCCATTTTCCTGCAGGTAATCTCAGCCTAAGTCAGATATGTCAAACACAAGGCCCGGGGGCCAGATACGGCCCATGAAGTGGTTTCATGTGGCCCACGAAGCTATCCTGGAAACAGCGAGGGAACAGCCCCTGCTTGGCCCTAGCCCAGGCCGGCCGGGAGCCAATGTACAATTTTGTGATGGCCATCTATGCTGAAACACATTCAGTCTTAGCTCCACAAGGCTGTCTAGAAACAGCGAGGAACCAGCCCCTGCCACATCGGCCCCGCCCCCTTGCGCTGGGGAGGTGTCACCCTTTGTGAGGAATGAAGAAAAGGACCATGTCTTGGCGCTTGCCTCGGTCCCACCCCCTTCTACCAGAAACCCTCAGATCTGTCCCACTCCTGCCCAGGCCTCCACAGGCACCCTTGATGTGAACAATGTAGAGCTGACCATGCCCACCCAGTAGGTCATACCCACTCCATCCATGCCCACCCAGTAGGCTGCACTCACCCTGGCCACACCCACCTGGCCTCCACAAGGGCAACCACAATGCTGATGCGGTCCTCAATGAAATTGAGTTTGACACCCCTGGCCTAAATCTATTACCTCATAGGAAACTATGGATTTTATTTAACTTGTTCATGCAAACTTCCTCCCTCTGGGTATGTGGCTGGTTGGTGTCAGAGAAGTAATTTATATCCAAGAAAACTTCAGGACCTAGAGTTCTCTTTGATAGATCGCAATATATTTCATTTCTAGTCTGCCTGGATTGTACAAAATCCAACTCTCTTGCTGAGCTTTCTGTGAAACTTCATGGAATAACGCAAAAAAAAAAAAAAGATCAGACAATATTTTAGCAACTCCCACAGACAAATGAGACCTGAAAGTCAGAATATTTTGTTATCCATTATATATCGCATGCCATAATGGATATCATGCTATAGTTATATATCATACATAACTGCCAAATTTAAAATGATTCTATTTTAACTTTTCTTTTTTTCCAATAAGAACATTTTAGGTAACATCAAATTAGCTACATTTATAAGGTATGTAAAAGAGAGAGAGAGAAAGAGAGAGTGAGAGAGAGAGAGAGAGAAGAGAGAGGGGGAGAGAGAAAGAAAGAAAGGGGAGAGAGAAAGAAAGAGAGAGAAGAGAGAAAGAAAGAGAGAGAAGAGAGAAAGAGAGAGGGTGTGAGAGAGGCAGACACAGACACACACAGAGAGAAACAGAGAGAGAGAAAGAGAGAGAGAAGAGAGAGGGGGAGAGAGAAAGAAAGAAAGAGGGGAGAGAGAAAGAAAGAGAGAGAAGAGAAAGAAAGAGAGAGAAGAGAGAAAGAGAGAGGGTGTGAGAGAGGCAGACACAGACACACACACAGAGAGACAGAGAGAGAGAAAGAGGGGGAGACACACACACACACACACACACAGAGAGAGACAGCGACAGAGAGAGAGAGAGAGAGAGAGGCAGACAGACAGACAGATAGACAGACAGAGACAGAGACGGAGATGGAGACAGAGACAGACCTGGGCAGGGATATAAAATCTCCAATCTGTGAACCAAAAGTCCATACTAAGGCAGAAAGCTCTCATCTTCCCCCATAATCAGAGTAATTGCTTTCTACCTTACCCTTCATCAAGTCTTTTTCTCCTGTCTCCTGTCCAAAGAAAGGTTCTTCTCCTGTGCAATGGGAGG
Organism: Bothrops alternatus; assembly: GCA_034064705.1. Classification (NCBI taxonomy): domain Eukaryota; kingdom Metazoa; phylum Chordata; class Lepidosauria; order Squamata; family Viperidae; genus Bothrops; species Bothrops alternatus. The sequence goes on from JARGCV010000007.1 coordinate 1,098,498, forward strand.
GTGGAGTTTTATTCAGAGGTAAAAGATTCTGCAATAGGGGATTGCTTTCCCAGAGACACTGCCTGCCATACTTGCATGGAGAGGGGCGAATCTATGCTAGATTCTGTTTAGGTTTTGCTTTGGGAATCTATTTCATTCCACCAGCATGGCCAATGGCCATAGACTGTGGGATCTGTGGTTGCAAAACATCAGAAGGCAAATACCAGTCCTGATCTAGACAAAAAGAGCTGAAGAGTTGCTATCTGCATAAAGACCGGTACAATGGTAATTAGATGGCAAATCATTTATTTTCTGATGATTTCTTCTACTTCTCGGGTTTTAGAGAATGCAGTTTCCACATACATTAATAAAGAGGAAAAGCTTGCTGACACACCTGATTAAATCCACATGTGAACTTGCAGTGCATGTACTGCTCCCTGGATGCCAAAAAACACACTTTATATTTCCCACGGGTAATATATATATATATATATATATATATATATATATATATATATATATATATATATATATATATATATATATATATATATATATATATATATATATATATATATATATATATATATATATATATATATATATATATATATATATATATTTCAGATTGCACTGTGTATGTGTGGGGAGATTTGGATGCATCCTTATACTCTGCAAAACAGAAACAACAGACCCATAACCCAGACTTAAAGGAATGGTGAGGTCATCTTGGGAGCAGATTTTTTTTTTCATTCACTATCACTATCACTAGTGCAGTTATCTTCATGCCACTTACACTAACTTTAAATTGCTGGAACATCTTCCTAATTTTTGGATTTCCTTGTTTCTACCCCTTTTTGCAACGTATTGCCCAATAAATAGTTCTGGAGAATTAAAAAAAAAATCTATTGCATATTGTTTTGTGCCATTTTGGGTAGTGCTAATAAAAGTGTTATGTTGCTGTGGGTTTTGTTTTAGTTTTTTAACATCAACCAGAAATGCTAGGGTGGCTTTTTTCAGGTTTGGCAGAGTATCTTAATTTGTTTTTTTTATTTTATTTTCTTTTGTTAAAGTGTAGGGTTTAGATTAGAAAAATCTCTCATTATGGCTCCTTGGAAAGGATTCTGCCTATTTATAGAATGAATGGAGACAGATCTGCTTCCTCCTCACTATAAACCCAGGATCCCTGTAGTTTTGCATTTGGGCATTACTCACTTATTGAAAAGTCTGAATGGGGAACTGATTAACTACTATTAACTAATTAGGTGTGTGCTTTGTGTATTCATCATGCCCAAAAACAATTACCACCCCATCCATACAATCTGAGATCCCAGTCCCTCAGGATGTCAGATCAGGTGGAAGAGTTTATGCCTATCCAGATAGTTCTTGACTTACAGCAGGTAATTTAGTGACCATTCAAACTTACAATGGCATTGAAAACAGTCACTGATGACCATTTTTCACACCTGCAAATGTTTGTTGTGTCCCAGGGTTACTGGATCACCTTTTATGACCTCCTGAGAAGCAAAGCCACTGGGGAAGCCACATTCACTTCTGCACAACTGCAGTGATTCACTTAATGACTGTGGCAAGAAAGAATGTAAAATGGAGCAAAACTCACTTAGCTGTCTCACTTAGCAACAGAAATTTTAAGTTCATCTGTGGTAATAAGTAGAGGGTTACCTATACATCTATGCAAATTCCCCATTCCACCTTTTGTCAAGTATGTGTAGATATGAATGGAACTGTTGCGGAATAACACTTGTGTGACTAATGAATAGAGGAGATCAATGGATAAAGAAAAAAGTTTATTCAAGAAGAGTTGTTGGAGCTGTGCCATGGGGACAGATGGATGTGGTTTCAGTTTGCAATACATCTATTTCTTAATGGTTTGATGTATTATTTTGCTTTACTGTATATAGTTAAATTTTACATTTCTTTTGCACTTTGTTTCCCATGTCATCTTTTTAAACACTGATAGGACAATTCCCTATCCCGGAATATTGTGACACAAATAGCAACATATTACTTGGTTTTCCTATGAGGAGTCTGGAGAAGGGTCTTTATTTGTCCCTACCTAACCAAAAGGGATGCTGAGTTTCAGATTTATTTTTATGTGCTTTGAGAATTCCAAGGGGATCTTCTGTAATGAGCTGCTATAAGTGTGAGTAAGCCTGGGTTTTTCATTGGGTTTGAGGTATGGCAGTGCTTTTTTTTTTTTCTTTTTTACTGAAGCAAGCAAACTATAAGACATTGCTATTCATAGTAGATTTGGAATGGCTAAGAGACTGACATCTGGTCCAGGGAATCTCTGCATCACAGTTTAATGAATTCAAGTAGGTAAGACTGTTTTAAGAATTATGGCAATAGTATGACATATTAAAGTTATTTTGATTGGCTTGGTAACTAAACCTTTAAAGTGTGTTCATTTAGAAAGAAAAACTAGCTGGTATTTCCATGATGGCCACAGAACAAAAGATTTTTTATTTAGCATGCTAACGTACAGATGGAGGTTACTATTTTATTAGATTTAGCATAAGAGGACAGATCTTCCTCCACTAGACTGTTTTATTTCACATTTGTTATGGAGGAAGTGTTTTTTTTCCTAGCGTGAAGAAATGAAAAACAAGTAGGCTGTTGGAGAGATGGAGGGATTCTTCCTTTTTCTAAAATTACAGTTATTCGTTCTAGTCATCTATTACTAATTGTTATGTACATAGCTAAATGAAATTTTAGTCAAATGAAATGTGTTTTTAGAGCTATAGTGAGAAGTAGAGGGAAAGGCAATGTTGTACCTTCCAGATATTTTGTGTAAAAATTCTCACAACTTTTTTTTACTGGCTATAGCAATAGCAATAGACTTAGACTTATATACCATGTCATAGTGCTATATAACTGTCTCTAAGCGGTTTACAATGTCAGCATATTGCCCCCAACAATCTGGCTCCTCATTTTACTGTCCTTGGAAGGAGGGAAGCCTGAGTTGAACCTTGAACCAGTCAGGAGTTTAGCCTGAGTCAACCTTGAACCAGTCAGGATTAAACTCCTGACACTGGGCAGAGTTAGTCTGCAATACTATATTCTAACCACTGTTCCACCATGTCTCCATGTTAGCTGGAACAGAAAGGCTTGACCTTCAAAATATTTGAAGAGTACCAGGTTACTTACCTCTTGCAGATTTGATGCAAAAAAGAATAAAACAAATATGGTAGAACAGTAAAACTATTTAAAGACAGGTTCTGGATAAAGACTAATCAAAAGAATAGATTTAAAGTTAAATATGGATAGCATAAATTAAATAAATTTATGATATGAGATAGGTTGGAACAGAGGTTGGTCAAAAACAGATTTTCAAAGAATGGTTTAAATAAAAAACATTAATGGAGGTGCTATGGAATACGTGCTGGCTTTTAACACTGAAAAGCTCAGCTACAGACATACAGTTATGAAAGAAAACTATAGTGAAAATCTGGAACTACTAGGAAAAAATATATTCTTAAATAGCAACATAAGCACAAATGTGTGGCATATACTGAAATGGATGAAATGATATTGGGGAATACATGGGGAAAACACCTCAGAGGGGCACAAATATTTTCTAGAATGATGTCCACTTTTGGCTTTTAAGGGGAGCGCTTGGAGTCATACTCTCAAAATCTGTGGATGGAGCCAGAACTTTAGCTTTAACTTTAGATTTCACCTAAATTCATTTAATTGAAACTAAATATGGTTAATCTGATTATTCTCCAATCATATACCTAAGTCTTGTTTCTGTCACTTTAAAAAATACCCTTTGGTAATGACTATTGAAGGTATCTGGGGGCCACATCCAAGACTTTGAGGGAGTAAAAGAGATTTTGAGCCTAAATTATAGGTGTCAAACTCAATCCCGTTTCGTGATGTATCACAACGTTGTTTGCCTTCATGGAGCTGGGTGGGAGTGGCCTGTGTGTGACGCATCCAGCCTGCATCCAGCCAGTTTGATACTCCTGGCCTAAACTGTTCATCATAACATTGCCTAAATAACCTCAAATGTTTAAAATTTTCCCAAAGTATATATTGCAATGGAAACCTAGGATATATTGCAGATGACACCCCAGTTCAATCCATTCCTGCTCATGTCAACTACACTCAAACATGCTGTAGTCTGCAAGCTAGTATGAGTTTGGTTATGTAAAGAAATAGGAGAAAACAATAGAGTGAAATCTTCATTTTGTTCTATTGACAAGAACAGTTTTGTGTGGAATTTTGTTCACAAGATTGGTGGGAAAGGACCTGGCTATTTTTGCTCACTTTTTTGTTTTGTTTTGAAGCTTCCATTCTCCCCACATCCACCCCAGGTTCCTTTGGAAAGGCTTATAAAACCACTCACTCTTGTTCTTTCTGCAGTGGATTGTTCTTCCACTGGATTAAAATTCTTCATGAAATACCAGCTGGATCTGTTATACGCCTAGTGGGCTGAAAAATAGGTTAGTAAGTTCACCGTAGGAGAATAGAAGAGAAAGATGCTCAAAGTCAGACAAATTAATTGATCCATGTCATCAGCAGTATTGTTGGGTTTAATTTAATTTTGGGTTTCATTAAAATTAAAATAAAAAATTAAAGGGCTGGATCTCTCTCCTTTAGCACTTCAACGAAAGGCTGAACCAGCTAGCAATCCTGATCTTCCAATGATGTCCAGCTTTTACTGTCTAAAGGCAGGCTGGTGTCTTCACCCCAAAAATGATAGACAAAGACAAATAGATTGCCAGTACTAGATAAAATAAGGTAATTTTAGTAAAAATGAAATAATTTTATTACAGTAAATATGATTCTACTGCCTTCTGTCACATTAAAAAAAAACCACAAAAAGAGTCTTGAGTTAGTCAAGCATTTCAGGGGCCATGAGCCAGCTATCTTTCCCTACTTTAAAATCCACTATTTTTTCAACTTGTCGATCCTGCCTTAATGTTTCAGTCTAAAATATCGAAGTTTGTCCTGGCAAGTTGCCAATGGCTTCAAGCTGCTGAAAGGAACTAAATAATAAAACATAAATGATCTCATAATCAGAAGCTATTATTGTCTCCACCATAATAGCCAAGGGAGGAGGAATACTGCATTCTATAACTTTCATAGAGATACTAGAGTTGTAGAAATTCTTAGAAAAAAAATCTGCTGAGTTGCATAAAAGAATACTGAATCAGAATGGAGTTTTTCTGCAAATGGTGGTGTACTCCTGAGATGGATGTTTTCATTATTGATGATAATAACACTTTAAGCTGTAGGTCCTCAGAGAGGTTTTCCTGCTCAGACAACAGCTGAGAGTTCCTGCTTAAGATTTCTGTAGAAATCTGCCTTCTAATTTCTCAGAAATGTTGTTTCTCTGAAGAAGAGACTTCTGATTTTCTACCTGATTCTCAGGGGGTTTGAGAATTTCTTCAGATTTTTTTTTAGTATTATTTCTGAAGTTATAGCAGGGGTGTCAAACGGCTGGCCCGCAGGTTGGATGCATCATGACAAAACCGCGCCCACCCCATCGCCGGCAATGGGGAAAGAGTTCCGATATGTCGTGCGACGTCACGTGACGATGCAAGTTTAATGTGTCTGATTTACAGCGTTGCTTGAAATAGTGAAGAGTGCAACTGTTTAGGGATGTTTTCTGTCACACCTCTTTTCATCACATTGAAGTCTTCTTCAACACACACAGGACATTCACACGTTTCTTTTTGCCAGGCCTGCTTCCTAATTAAAATTAGTGTGAGAAGACCACTTTCCACCCATAAGGATTTTACCAAAGGCTGTTCTTTTTCTGCTTAGAACCAAGTTTAAATCAGAACTGGTAGGACAATTCTTCTGCTGAAAATTTCAAGTAACTGATCACCGTGTGAAATAACCATAGATTAAAAAAAAAACAAATCCAAAATATTTCTCGGGGTTTTTTTGATGGTTGAAACCTTTCAGCTGCTTGTGTCTATTTGTATCTTTCCTTCTTATAAATCTTCTGTCCTATCATTGCCTTAAGGAATGGTCTGAGATATTTTGTTGCCTGAGGCAGAACATGAAATTATGTACTTTGCTTCCTCACAAAGAAGGTGCAGAGAAGGTGCAGAGAAGGTGCAACGCTATATCTATATTCCTCTGATATCTGGGAATAAAGACGCAATGATAATAAATTAAAGACTTACTGTTCTGTCATATGCTCCACATCTGATATGAAGCAGCTGCTGCTCTCTTTTCATGATAGAACTGGGGGGACAGGGAGGCCACCCTCAAAGCTCACATTATTATGGAAAACTTTACTGATCTAGCCTGGCTTTATCTTTTCCGAGCGTGATTTATTAGAGTCTTTTTTATTTTCCTTCCTTGCCTGTTGGTGCTATTAAATCATTGCTACATATTGATAGGAGTTACCAATGTGCCTAGGACAGGGGTCCCCAACTCCCGGTCTGTGGACCAGTACCAGGCTGCAGCATGCCAGCAACTGGGCTACACAAACAAGCAAAGTCCCATTCACAGGATGCAGGCAGCACACAAAACCACACCCCCTCTGGTCTGTGGAAAAACCTCTCTGCACGTAACTGTTCCCTAGTGCCCAAAAGGTTGGGGACCTCTGGCCTATGATGATCAGAAGCTTATCCTGAATGAGACCTAGCCCAGTATTGTCCACACTGGGAGTAGCATTCCAGGGTTTCAGGCTAGAGTTTGGAGATATTGAGGATTGAACCTCACTTTTTTGCATGCAAGACCAAGGTTACACCTCTTTCCTTTTCAGGTACACTTAGATAACTTTTTCAATGGACATCTTAAGGCCAATGTCAAGACTCTTGGCCTTTGACTCATAAAAAAATGAGTTTGAAATCTAAAGGAAGATATTTAATTCCTTTTTAAGTTCTTTCTCTTTCCTTTCTCTTTCCCTTCTCTGTGCTATAGAAAAAAATCTGGGGTGTGAAAACCTGTTCAGAGCGTCCAAATACCAGTCAAGAAGTAAGTTGACCGGGATGATTTTCTCAATGCCTGAAAGTGCCTTTAAAAATGGTTCAGTGCTTTAGCTAATATTTATGCCCCGTGAAGCCAAGAAAAGCAAGGATTGGCATTCATATTGCTCTTGGAGAGGGAGGGCTGCCAAGCCACCTGGAGTTCATCATGTGATTGATAGCTTTCTGCACCGAATGCCTTTCCTGGAACAGAGATCATAATGTTCCAAATAATCTTCAGTTATGGTTGTTCCTATTCACGGGCAGAAGTATCAAATGAACCACCATTTTGTTTCCTGGGTTTATTTTTATGTCCCTCCCACTGAGAAACATTCATTTGATTGGGTGGTCTTCAGGTAACTGGATCAGAAGAAATTTACTGCAGGTCGCAATCCACTTTTATGTTGTGAATTCAGCTGCAATCTGCTTCAAAATACTGGTTCTGCCAAAGTGGTGCGAACCGGCTGAATCCCACCACTGGATTTGCTGCATGGAGTCATTTATATTTGAAAGCAATTATACAAAGTCATTCAATGACTATACTAACGACTAGATGGTATTCAAATGACTATACACGGAACTCTTTTCAAATCTTCTCTCAGCTTTGAATGAGCAGGTTGGGACGCCAAAAAGAAGAAGATAGGTCAGGGAAAGGTATTCAGAGGCTCTTGAATTACATGTGGCTCCTGAAATAATTTTTTTTTCCAGGTTCAGATCCACCAATCACAAATACCAAGCAGTGTCATGATTTCCTGGCTTTCTGAAATGGGAAAATAGAAAAGTTGTACCACAAGCCATAAAATGGGACCCTGTTCCACATTCAGGAAAAATAAAAAAAAATATGTTTTCACCCACACATATGTTAATGACCCATTCATATTTTATCATTGATTGCCTGTTGTTGCCTTCATCTCATCAGGAAGTTTTAAACATATTCTTCAATACCTAAGATAGCTATTCAGAGAGTGGGGCCAGCGTGTACAACTGTTCACACTCTACTTGGGTTCATGACTTTGGGGTTTTAGGGCTTATATTTCACTCATTTTGAAACAAAATATGAAGACTAGCTTTGATATGGGGGACAAAACATTCTCTGATAGGTGCATCAGCTTTGGCTTTGGCAGCTGTGAGAGGGGCTGAGGGAGAATTTATCTTTTTAAAGTATGGGAGCATGTTGGTAGGCATATAAAATTTCAAATATCTTCTACCTTACTAACATGCTAACTATAAAGGAAAAGGATTATTTTGATATCAATTGGAAAATCTTTAGCAATTTTAGTGATATTTGTAAGGGAAATCTCATTAATTAATTTCATTTTCTCCCCATAAAACCAACTAACCATCCAGTAGGCATATAGATAGCTATTTGTTAGGCAGATAACAAAAATGAAGAAAAATATGGCAGCATTGTATGATTATGGAAGTGGGAAACTGTCCTAAGAACCAAACCTTTTGGTTTTAATTAAACCAGAAGCATATGTTGTGAATTTGCCTGTAGACTATGTTCCATTAAACAGAGCTCATCAGTTTGAACTGCTAGAAGGAACACAAATACTATGTAATAATGGCTGATGAATAGCTATTTTATACCACTGTTTTGTTTGTTTTCTTAAAACCATGTTAACTGATATTTTTTTAAAAATAAATTTCAGAGCAGGGAGTTATTTACTCTAAAATTCATGGGGCTTTGTTTTCCTGCCTTTGAGTCATTGCTGACTCCTGGTGACTTCTTGGACCTGTAGTTTGTTCACAAGATTTGGGAAATAGTTTGCCATTGTCTGCTTCCTAGGGTTGAAAGAGAGTGACCGGCTCAAGATTTTGTGCCTAAGATGGGACTAGAACTCACAATTTTCTGATTTCTAGTCTGATGCCTTACTGAACTGACTGTCAAATATGGCATTATACAATCTTTTAATAAAATCCAGAACTTTCAATAAGTTACACATTTATAAATTAGTCATGCTTTTTCTCAAATGTTAAGAAGCCACTGTCATACTGCTCTATGAAATATTTTATGGTCAGGGTTAAATGGCATGGTAAGACAAAGCCATGAATCAACTAAAGAATATAAGCTATGGATGTTAAGATGAAGGATGTTGTATAGTATATAACCATATAACCAATTTAGTATTTCTTGTCACCTTTACAACATTTATTAGAAGGCTGTAGCCTTACAACTAAAATCCTTAAAATGTTTTGCTTGTTTATGAAAATGATTGGAGAAATTTAAGAAGTTTTTAAAATCTCTACATTTGGATTCATTGCTGAGTCATGAGCTATTCTCAAAGGAATTATGCTTCTTTAAATACAAGTAAAAGCATGTGGCAAAGATCTTTCCCTCCATAAGAAATATCCAAAATGTGTATTGCCACAGGATGTTAACAGAGGTTTGAGGAAATAGAATGGTTGGTTCTCAGACCGATAAAGATTCAGAAGATTGTTTCACAACCAGCCACTTGGAAGCTTCTCCATTTTGAATGAAAAAAAAATCTATCTCCTTGCTGATTCACAGGAAAACTGCTAAAGACAGAGTAATTCTATAATGCTTTTCAATACATAACATTTCCATAATATGCTATGTAATAATTGGAGGTTTCATAAGGCCTCATACGTGGGGGCATGGCCTAGTGTAACATCTGTATCTCTGTACTCTAAGACAGAGATCTCTAACCTTTTGGGCACCAGGGACTGGTTCCATTGAGAGAGGTTTTTCCATGGAATGGAGGGGGTGTGGTTTCATGTACTGCCTGCATCCCACGGATGGGGCTGGTTGGGACTGGTTGCTGGCATGCCGCGGCCCAGTACCGGTCCATGGACCAGGGGTTGGGGACCCCTGCTCTAAGAGCTAAAGGGAAAGTGAACCGTACAACTCATTCAAACAGATCCATAGTCAGAAAAATCAAATCCATTATAATTCATAAAACGTCTAAAACTCTGAAATCCAAACAGTGATGCTTAAAAGGTAGGCTTTATTTTTGTATAAAGCAGTGGTTCTCAACCTGTGGGTCGCAACCCCATTTGGGGTCGAATGACCATTTCACGGGGGTCGCCAAACACCGCAGTCCGCCATTTTTTTTGGTCGGCCATTTTTTCCCCTTTGCGATGCGGGCTGTCGTGCTGTGCATGCGGGCCCGCCATTTTTTGGGGGGGGGTCGGCCATTTTTTTGGGTCGGCCATTTTTTTTGGGTCGGCCATTTTTTCCCCCTTTGCGATGCGGGCCGTCGCGCCGCGCATGCGTGATGCGCCCCGTCATGCCGCGCATGCGCGATGCACCCCATCACACTGCACATGCACGATGCGCCCCACCGCACATGCACGATGCGGCCCGCCGTGCCGTGCATGCGCGATGCGGGCCGGGGTCGAGCCCCGGAAAAGGTTGAGAACCGCTGGTATAAAGGATGGGCAACTGGAGTGAGAAACCCTGAGAATCAGACACTGAGCAGCCAGTTGGATACAATCCAGTAACAATTTTCATTCCTCAAGTGCCTTCCTAGATTCCACCCAGCTGTTCTTTTCCTTCTGAGGAATAGAAAGGGGACAGTCTACAAGGATTCCTTGGTGTAGGAAGGTGACTTCCTGCTCAGCTGGATCCTGTAAGCTTCATGGATGCTCTGTGTCCCATAAGGTCATTCCCCTCCCCATCTTCTCCTCCAGGTTCATCTCAGCAGGCATTTTCCTCACTGCTGGCCTCCTTGTGGGCTATGTGATCCTCCTCTGTGGCTCTTTGGTGGCCTTGCTGGTTGAGCCTCTTCTGGCCTTTTTCTGCCAAAACTGTTGTGTGGCCTCTTTTGGTTGCTGGATATTTCTAGCCTTGAGTGGCCCACTGCTGTTTTTGCTACTGTTTGTGCAGCTGCAGGCCAGCATGCTGGCCAGCTGTTTTGCTTGTCCTGTCACTCTTGCTATGCCTCCTCAGCTGCTCAGCTTTGAGCTTTGTTCGTCTCTTCAGTTGGAAAGCTGTCAGGTCTCTCATTTTCAAAAGAAAGAAATAGTGTCTTGGTCAGTATGGATCCAGATGAAGGCAAAATTCCCTCTCTTCTTTCTTTGTGGGACCATTTAATAAGAATGGGGGCGGGGCGGGAGAGGACTTGTGGGATGTTTCTTTCTCCATGCTATTCAGCCTCCAGCTGCAGCAGAGATTAGCGGTAGTTCTCAATTTACAACCACAATTGGGACTGGAGCTTTCATCATATGTGATGCAGTTATTAAGTGAATCATGTCCCAATTTTAGAGGGTTTCCCCCCCCCACAGTTGCTAAGCAAGTCAGGTAGACATTAAGCAAATTCAGTTTCCCCCACTGACTTTGGTGGTAGGAAGCCCCTTGGAAAAGTCGCAAATGGCAATTATATGATCCTGGGATGGTGCAACTCTTATGCTAGTGACCAAGTGCCCAGATCATGATCAACTGGCTGTGACTGTCATAAAAATGAGAACTGGTTCTAAGTAACTTTTTTCAGCACAGTCATAACTTTAAATGGTCACTAAACGAATGGTTGTAAGCAGTGGTGGGATTCAAATATGTGAACAACCGGTTCTCTTTGTGGATGCTGCTTCCAGAAGTCCATTATGGGCCTGAGCAACAAAAAAGTTAGCTACCGGTTCTGCCGAACTGGTGCAAACTGGCTGAATCCCATCACTGGTTGTAAGTTGTATTCAGCAATATGAGCTCCATTGTGGAACAAGCAGAATTGGCTGCTGACAACCAAACTGGGTGTAAGAATACAGTCCAGACCATAGAGGAAACTCTAGATCTGCGTTTTTCAAACTTGACAGATTTAAATTATGTGAATTTCAACTTTCAGAATTCCCTTCCAGCATTTCTTCTACTTCCCTCATGCTGGATACATTTTAGAATCCAGATGAGGTGAATTTACAAAGGGCATAATTTAGACCTGGCCAAATGGGTAGCAAAATCTCAACCGTGGGTTCATGGTCCCAGATCTTGGGCCCAACATGTGAAAAGCAATTAATCAAATGCAGTTTGCATTAGCTGCATTGTTTGCAAACTTCATCTCACTATGTAGGATGACCTTGGTCTGGAGGGAGTCAACCCCAGGATCTTGTACGCAAATACTGAAGATGACTGGTTATTGCCATCAGAATGTGAATGGCAAAGGGTTGTTAGACCAGCACCAGATTGAGCTTCTCACATTTGAAAGTTTACTCTCTCAGGATTTTCCTACCTAGGGGAACTCTACTAAATGTAAAAGTTTTCCCTCTCCAGTCATATCCGACTCTAGGGGGCGATGCTCATCTCCATTTCTTACCCAAGGGAGCCAATGTTTTCTAAAGATAATTTCTGTGGTCATGTGGTCAGCTATACTTCCCACTGAAGTGGCATCTATTTATCACATTTGTATGCTTTCAAACTGCTAGGTGGGCAGGAGCTGGGGCAAGTAACAGGAGCTCATCCTGTTGCAAAGTGCTCAGGTTTCAAACCCGGGCTGTCAGTTTTGCAGGTGACAAGCTCAGCCTCTTTAACCTTTGAGCCATTGTGCCCCCTTTTGGAACTCTGCTACCTAGCATTAAGCAGCTGTTTGAATAGCAGGTGGCCGTACACGGAATGCAAAACAGTTGTTTGTCTTCTCAACAATCAAGAGTAGAACTTATGGGAGTTATGGAACTTATACGTCCTGAGCTGAAGAAGCTTCTTGGATGAGAAGCGAAACATCTTCAGTGAAAAACAAGAAAGTCCAGTTACCTTGCGAAAAGCACCTCTGGGATAACTATGATTTGGATGACTGGGAATCTCCATCTTAAACTCCTGCCAGTTTAAGAAGTCACATACTTTGAGTCCTTTCCAAGAACCAGCAATGTTGTAATGTGTCGTAATATATCAGTGTCATAATATATTATTATTGTAGTTGATCACACACTCAGCCAGATGTTTAGACTGGTTTTGCATTTTTATCATTTATCAAGTCCTTCCCAAGGACCTGGGCCAGGCAGTTATTATTGTTTGATGGTGTTAAAGGTACAGGTAGACCTCAGCTTACAACCATTCATTTAGTGCAGTGGTTCTCAACCTTTTTCAGGCCGCGACCCCAACCTGCATCGCGCATGCATGGCGCGATGACCTGCATCGCGCATGTGCGGTGCTGCCCCCTGCACTGGCTGAGGTGTAGGCCGCTGCCTGTTCGGGGCGGTGGCAGGCAGGCCCAGGTGCTCAGGTGCTCCTGGGCGGCCGCAGCGGTGACGGTACAGGGTGACCACGGGCTGGGCCACCAGCTGGCCCAGCCCAAAGGAGGTAAGCCACTCGCCGGGCCCCAGGTGCGCCAAAAACCTTCCCTGCACCTGCCGCTGCCCACTAGCCTTGCCTTTGCTGCTGCCTGTTTGGGGCGGTGGCAGGCAGGCCCAGGTGCTCCTGGGCGGCCACGGCAGCGACGGCGCAGGGCAACAATGGGCTGGGCCACCAGCTGGCCCAGCCCAAGGGAGGTAAGCCACCTGCAGGGCCCCACGCACACCAAAAACCCTCCCTGCGCCCGCCGGCCTCCCACCTCCCACCCCTGGCCCTCTTTTACTTACAGTTTTAGTAGTTGCTCAGCAGGGAGGGGTGGAAACTTCCGGATAGCTCGCCTTCACTGCAGACAACTTGCAGCACCGTTTGCAGACTGGGACTTTTGGCGGGCTCAGCAGGGCGGAGGCAGCCTGGACAATTCCTATTGGCTTTTGAAAGAGAGTCTATGCTATTGGCTTTCAAAAGCCAATAGAATAAGAGGGAGTAGCACAGCTAAGAAAAAGGAAAAAAAATGGCGTAGCACAGCTAAGGAAAAGGGGGAAAAATGGTGGACTGCCTTGTTTGGCGACCCCCGTGAAATGGTCATTCGACCCCAGGTTGAGAACCGCTGATTTAGTGGCTGTATGAAGTTAAATGGCACTGAAAAAAGTGACTTATGACCATTTTTTTACACTTATCACCACAGCCATGTGATCAGAATTCAGATGCTTGGCACCCATATTTATGACTTTTGCAGACTTTTGTGATCTTCTGATTGGCAAAGTCAATAGGGAAGCCAGATTCACTTAATAACTGTGTTACTAACTTAACATCTGCAATGATTCACTGTGGCAAGAAAGGTCGTAAAATGGAACAAAACTCACTTAGCAACTGTCTTGCTTAGCAACAGAAATTTTGGGTTCAGTTATTTATTTATTTATTTATTTATTTATTCGATTTCTATGCCGCCCTATTCCGGAGAACTCAGGGCGGCTCACAACACAGTAGAAATCAACATAAAAATACATATAAATATAAAACCTCTTAATTTTTTTTTTTTTTAAAAAAAAACCCAATAATTCAGCATACACACAGACATACACTGGCTTGGGGCAAGATGTTAACTACCCCAGGCCTGCCGGCAGAGGTGTGTTTTGAGTAATTTACGAAAGGCGGAGAGGGTGGGGGCGACACGGATCTCCGTGGGAAGTTGGTTCCAGAGGGCTGGGGCCGCAACAGAGAAGGCTCTTCCCCTAGGCCCTGCCAGGCGACACTGTCTGGCTGACGGGACCTGGAGAAGGCCGACTCTGTGGGCCCTAACTGGCCGCTGGGATTCATGGGGCAGCAGACGGTCCCGTAAGTAACCTGGTCCGATGCCATGTAGGGCTTTATAGGTGATAACCAACACTGGTCATAAGTCAAGGACTACATGTATTGCACAGGATGTAAGCTGCTCCAAATAAAGCTGTCTTTTGCAATTGATTGATGGTGATTTTGTTAATGCCAATGGTATTCAACTGGTGCTCAGATATTTTGGAATTGTACCCAGGCACCTATTACTATTGATAGTATCTTTACATCTTTGCCTTCTTTTGCTGCAGTTGTTCTACTTCTATTTACTGTTCTTTGTATATTTTAATTTTCTCCAATGCTTTCTCTTCTGTTCTGCTGTATTATTATATACATAACAAGGTGACATCATAGATGCCAGTTGTTTAGCTGCTGTTAACTTTCCTATGCATCAAGTTCTTCCCAGGAAACTAGGAAGTTGTAATCTATTGACATAGTATATATGTGAATCCAAGCAGTGTGGCCTTTTGTAATCGACTGATGGAAATTTTGCCAATGTATAGATTTTCTAGGTGCTGTCCAAGATTTTTTGGTATGGCACCTTGTGTGTCAATGATCATTGGGACATAATCTTTCCATTTTGATTTTCAGATTTTGATTCGTTGTGAACTTTTCCAAATCTTTGTCTTTTATTCCACTATCCCCTGGTATTACCACATCAATTATCCACACTATTATTACTGTGGCTGGTTGCACAGTCAGCCACATTTTTTAAAAAAATGTTATAATGTAACTTCTTAATGGACTGACTAGAATTTCATACTTTCGCTATGTCTTTTGGCCCTGGAGGCAGTAGTTGATTTAAAAGGGTTGTGTTTTTTGAGAGATATCAAAAGCACAATAAGCCTGCTAATAATCTCTCTTCCTTCTCCTGCCTTTTCAATCAGTATACCCATAGGCATCCATTTCTAACAGTGATAATGCCAACATGATGAAATGTATGATGCAGCATCACTACACAATTGTCATTTTTTTGTGCTTGTTTTACAACACCATACATAATGGATAAGGGGTGGATTCTGCATTGTAAGATCGTGACATTCATTTTGTCGCCCTCTTCCCTTGGGTACACTTATGACTGTGACCCCAGAATAAATTACTGTTCCATTCTGAATTTAAGGAAGGCTGGAGCTTATAGCTGGGCTTCAAAAATCTGGATGACAGTGAAGTGTTGAAATGGCTTCCCTATCTCTTAGCTTCCATCTAATGGTCATCAGGTTTTCTGCAACTCAGGAGGCTTGTTTTGAGACTCCACTGTTTCTGATTTCTCAAGCTCTTAGTGATTCAAAACAAGATTCTCGCAAAAAAACCCATATTTAATCAGATTTATAGAAAGGGAACAAGTATTGAGTTACAAAACTCGTGGCAGTTGTATGGGGGGGGTGTCAAGTGGATTCTCCCAGCTTCACCTTTTGACAGTGCACAAAGGAATAATAGTGAAATAATCACAAAACAAATATACTCCACTCTCACTTTAATCTCTCAAGTCCTCCACAAGTGTATGTGTCATGGTCAATGAAATGAAGAACTCTTAGGGGATTCAACAGAGTTTCATTCCACATGTTTCTCTTCTGATATAGACCATTTACCAGATGGTTTGGTCTATCTACCCTGAAAAGGGTTTAAATAATCTGCTTCCTTTGAGAGTTCCTGGAGCTGCATTGTCACTGCCTTTTTCACTAGTGTGGCTAAATTTTGGACACTGGAGACAAGCCTAGCTAATCAAATCAGCCAGAAGGGCATTCTTTAATGCGGTGCAAAACTCCGCTCGCTGCAAAAAAGGGTTAACAAAGGATGGAGCTTTTTCCCACTTAAATGAAGACAGAGTCTAACAAGCAAGTAATGGCATGAACTAATCCAGGGAATGTATCTGCTTCTGCAAAACACAAGCAATGAAACTGGATTGATGAAATATTATTAGATGATGCCCTGGCACCTGGTATTGTACAATGGTTTTAAAATCAGTGCAGATTCAGATGGATTTATTTTGCAGAGACCTCAACGGATCTGAGAGAACACTAAACCACTGGCTGGGATGTCTAAATATTATGAAATATATAGGATTTTATATGCTGTGTCAGAGAATAAACCATTAAGATCCCATTAAATAAGCCAGGAGTACAATCAGTTATGTTCTGTTATGTTTTATTACAACATGTTCTACAAGCACATCCCAGACTCATCCACTTGTATATAATATACTGACCCAAAAAAGAAGAAAGGTAGATAGGGAGAGATAAAGAGAAAACACCTTTCTTCTCCATTGGCCAAGTTGGGAAATCATTGGAGAATCTCAACCTTTCAACATCTTGTTCTTTCTTTTATAACGTACATAAATCATGGTATCTGTACGGATTGTCAGCACAAATATTAGGTTTCAGACTCTGTTCCTTTCCTTCTAATTTTGATGTGCCTTTCCTTTAACAAGGATGAAACTTGTTTTTTTTGGTTCTAGCCCTGTTTTTTTAAGCCTGCCTTTTTATCAGTTGTTAAGAGCCATCAGGTGTTGGTTATAACAGGGCTTTTCAACCAGTGGTATGGGTATCACCTGTGGTACATTGGCTCCTGGCAGGTGGTACCCGAGCATCCTAGAAAAGTGGTAGCGGGGGAGGGGAATGAGCTGAATCGGTGGTAGCACCGCACAAGCCTGAGCGAGAGATGGCTGGAGCTGCAGGGCTGTCAGGGCTCAACGGAAACACCAGGATCAGCTCCAGGCTCCAGTTGGAGCTCGGCGCTGATCCTGGTGTTTCTGCTGAGTCCAGAAGAAGCGCCGATTAGCTGGAATGTTGCAGCCTCTCCAGGGTCTTGTGATTTACATTCAGATGCTTGGCAACTGATTCATATTTATGATGGTCACAGTGTCCCAGGGTCATGTGAAGTGACCAAAACCTGCTGCAACCACCCAGCAGAGGGGGGGGGAGAATAAAAGCCAAACATCCCCACCCCCCACCCCACTCCCAATCCTCAACAGAAATGCTCACAACAATGAAAATGTCAGACAGAAGGAAGAGCACTGCCAGGTGGGCAGGCAGGTGTCTTGCTCGGCTGTGCCTTGGGGGGCACTTTTTCAGTGCCATTGTAACTTCAAACAGTCACTAAGCGAACTGTTGTAAGTCAAGGACTATCTGTACTTTATCACTTTTTTCCTTTTTGGTGGGGGTCATCAAGTTTTTGACACCTTGCTAGGTGACTGGTGGTACTTGGATACTGCCATATCCTAAAAGTGGTACAATGGGTGCTGCCCCATGAATCCCAGCGGCCAGTTAGGGCCCACAGAGTCGGCCTTCTCCAGGTCCCGTCAGCCAGACAGTGTCGCCTGGCGGGGCCTAGGGGAAGAGCCTTCTCTGTTGCGGCCCCAGCCCTCTGGAACCAACTTCCCCCGGAGATCCGTGTCGCCCCCACCCTCTCTGCCTTTCGTAAATTACTCAAAACACACCTCTGCCGGCAGGCCTGGGGTAGTTAACATCTTGCCCCAAGCCAGTGTATGTCTGTGTGTATGCTGAATGATTGGTTTTTTTAAAAAATTAAGAGGTTTTATATTTACATGTATTTTATATGTTGATTTCTACTGTGTTGTGAGCCGCCCTGAGTTCTCCGGAATAGGGCGGCATAGAAATCGAATAAATAATAATAATAATAATAATAAAGGTTGAAAAGCCCTGGGTTATAATGTGCATTTCTCAGCTCTTTCAAGTATTCCCTGTTAACCTATTTCGAGGAGCTAGAAAAAAGAAACATATAATAGAAAACTATAGTTTAATGGTGTTTTATATCACAAGGGCCACGTCATCTACTCAACAACCTTGAAATGCTTCACTGGCCAATTTTCTGTTGATGTAATCAGAGGACACTCAAAGCTTCTTTTAAATTCCTGGCTGAAAAAACATAGCCTGATGTGGTTATGTACTGTGAGAGGACAGCACCCCCCCCCCGCCCCAGAGAAAGCAGGCCCAGTTTTCTTTAATAGCCCCAGGCAGAAGCCAGGTCTGTAGAAATGCAGATTTGATAATCCCATTCAGAAGAACTCAGGCCCCATTCATGAACAAATACTACCAGGCAAAAGCCCCATTCAAGACAAAATATTTTGAAATCCCTTGTAGCAAAACTGATAGCTAACAATAGCAGAGTGATAGAATTAGAACCAGCAACCCCTCACCCAAGAAATCCAACACAGGAAGTAAGCCATCAGCCATGGCCACAGAGAAGCAGGACTTGATCTTTAGGACATAACCCACCACCATCAGAATACCAAAAGGACATGCTCAAAAGCTCAGGTCAAAGTTCATGCCACCAGAAACAGGAAACTCCAAACACAAAAGCCCAAGAAGGTATAAAAACCCACCACTCCCAGCTACATGTGGTCAACTTTCCCAGAGCCACATGTCTTGTGGTTCTGCTCTTCAATAAACTACAACCTTCCTTCTAAAGAAGTCTCCATTTTGTTTATTCCTGGCTTGGACTGAACCCTGATGAAGATTTTTCGTTCAACAGTACTGTATATGGTATCCAGTTGGACTGATTCCTAAACTTCTGCTACAGTCTATCCAACTGCTTGCTCTTATGCTTTAAAATTGGTTCAAAAACTTCAGTTGGTATAGTATGCACCAGGGAATTTTGCATTAGGAATGAAAGGGCAGAAATATTGGTTATGTCAACAATCAACTGTCACCTAGCATCAACTCTGAGAGAAAAAAGAATGAGATTTCTATTAAGCTTTGTGGGGTGCTGCAGGGCTCTTCTCTCTCGCTTCTTCCTACATGGAGTCACTGTTGTGGGATGGGTGGCCATACATTATTGAAATAACCAACCAACCTACCAAGTCATATAAAAGTGTGAAAAAAGAAGCACTGGATTTAAACTGCTGTCAGTTGATAGAGAGAATTCAACTATTTAAGGTATCTTCCATCTTATCTGCAATAAAGATTTTTATCTAGCTATATTGAGTAATGAGTCTGGACAGTTTTTGCCTAGTTCACCCTGGGAATCTGATATCAGTTAAAATATTTAGACTGGAAAGAATTGGGATTAATATTCTGTTATGCAATGCTAGCAATCTATGAAACCACCAGTGCTGCATACGAGGTCCAAGAACTTCAGCCTTGTTGCCTGGGCAACCAGGGATTTTCTCTTTTGGTACCCACCACTTCCATACTTCTCAAAGCAGCAAAAGGAATGATAAATCAAAGAGTAGGAAAAAATGGCTAAGTAAAAGGGAGCACTCTCTCCACCCCTCTCATCACAAATAACATGATCACACTTCCTTTCTTATTCAAAATTCCAGAATAAATTAGAGTGACTCTAAATGAAATATTTATCAAATGTGGTTTGAGTTCAGATAATGAGCTAGCAGAAATGGGGTACTTCATTAAGAAGCAAAGAGAAACTTATTTTCCTGGCCTCCTATCTGCATACTTTTTCACCTTTTATTTTATCTGGGAGAGAAAAAAATCCCAAACAAAAGAGTCTTATCTTTTCTTTGTTTGGAAGATGGATGCTTAAGTAATGATCGTTTATAGATTCCTAAACTATTTAGAGCTGAGGTACAGAAAGCTTTCCTCATAAGAAAAAACTATGTATGAAAAAGCTATGTATCCTGACTGGCGACTACCAATGTATATGACTTTTAGAAGAAGTTTAGATAAAATGTATGGAGTGTACAGTTCCCAAAGTTTAATAGTTATCCTAACTACTATGTTTGAGTCTAGCACGGGTAGAATAAATGAGAATGTCAGTAACTGGAGAACAAAAGTTGGAAGGAATTATTTATTTATTTATTTATTTAATTTTATTTTTCGGACTTATATGCCGCTCCTCTCCGAAGACTCAGAGCGGCTCACAACATAAATAAAACAATATTTCAAAAACTAAGTCCAAATCTAAAAAGCATTAATAAAACCCCAGACACATTCATCATTCATTCAACGATCCACAGCTTCTGTACTGATGTCTGGATTTTTCCTTGATCCATGACTCTTATTTTTGGCTTCTTTTTATGTTACTAGAATTTCTGAGGACTATTTAAAAGATGTCTAGGGCTTAACTGTACCATATTTTGATATCTAGCCAACTCAAAAAGTAATGTACCTAACTCCAAATGTACCTTCTTGTCCAGATCTGACTTATAGAAGTTGCAAAGATCACATGAATGATCATAATTCGGTGAGTTCCAAAATGGAAGCATTCTGAATAGCAATGAAGATATATCTTTGGCTTCCACAGCAGTGGATAGAATCTCTTTTGACACTCTTCTGCAGCCTCTTTGACTTGTTTTATAGCAAAAATAAGTCCTACTTAGATTAAGTGCTGGGAAGTGAATTTTGACTTAAAAAAAAACAACTCGCCAGCCCAAACTCAAGTATACTGGCATCTGAATTCAGCTGTGCAGTTTCATGTCAGAACATTTGGAAGAAATAATCAGCAAATTATTGGAAGAAAAGTATTGAAGTGGCATGGAATATTTTCTTTCAGACATCTTTGTAAGCCAAAGTTTGAAATGTTTACCCCTGGGAAACATACATTAAGAAGGCTGTAAGGCACAGGATCATTGAAAAGAAATTCTTGTTAAATCAAGGATTTTTGATAATGGAAAATGGATGGATTTACAGGCTGGTTCTTATGCCACCTAACAGCTGCCACTTATCATTCTTTAACTATATTTTTTATTATTTGTGGCTTCTTAAGCTCACACGAAGGAGAGTGGTCTCTTAAAATAGTTTAATTGAAAAGAGTTTTTGCAAGCCAAGTATTTTAAAGAAAAATAGAGGTGCATATGTGTGTTTGAACTTGGCATGTGTACAAGGTTGGGCATTTAGAGGAAATATTGTATCACTCACTATATCCAAAAAGAAAGTTTGATGCTAATTTTTAATTTTCATTAAAGCTATTGATTCCTAGAAATCTTTGAATGTGGCCTGTATTTTTATCCACTCCTTTTCTGGGTGTACAAACTAGGTTAGATAAATTGTAGAAATATGTACAGAAGATACTCTATTGAAAGAGAAGGGAATCTATATCTCTATCATCTTTATCTCTATCATCTACATCTACATCTATCTACAGCAGTGTTTCTCAACCGTGACAATTTTAAGGCATGTGGACTTCAACTCCCAGAATTCCACAGCCAGCAATGCTGGCTGTGGAATTCTGGGAGTTGAAGTCCACATGCCTTAAAATTGTCAAGGTTGAGAAACACTGATCTACAGTATATCTATATTTACAGTATATCTATATTTATTTGTATTGTATGCTCAAACACATCTGAATCTGCTTATTTATTTATAGCTTGTATTAGTGTTCACGGGCTTAAAAGTAATATTTAATAAAGTTATTACAAACATATTATCCTTCACCCCAATTTTGAACACTAAGAATCTCTGAGATTATATCTAATTCTTCCTTTAAAAAAAGAAAAAAAAGAAAGAGAAGGATAATCTAAAATTGAAAACTTTACTTATTTGGGCTGAATTTATTTACTTCTACACAGACAAATAACCTGTGAGTATCTTGTACTAATTTTTTTTTTTACATTTGAAACGATTACCTTTAGTTGTTGGTTGAGAATCCAGTGTTGTGCATCAAGAGTGCCTAAGTAATCAATATTTGCTCTGTGCATATCAATTTATTCTCTATATGACATGGCTTTTTAATGGAGTTGTCTGCAGGAAGAACTCAAAAGTTGGCAAGCTTGTGGTTGCAGCATTGTGATCCAAGCCCTGGCCATTTGTAGTTACATCGATTCTTCACTCATGTGCAAAGGGGTAGGGCTTAGATCATAATGTTACAATTGTCAATTTGACTGATCACACCTGTGGAAATCATTTCACTTTAAATGTGTTTGGTGTCACTGGGACTATTCTTAGAATTTGATAGAAAACAAGTGCAAAACACTGTTTAAGATTTTTCATCTTTATTCAAACAACCAGATATAATAGCCAGCATTTGTTCATCATTTAATTTTGATTTCCCAGCCAGCTTTGCAAGCATAATTTACAGTCAGAACTACATTCCATTACTATCATGTCCTGCTTTCCATTATGATATCAGAGATTCTATTTTTTCCCCAATCTTTTTTATTAATTTTTTTGTCAATATATGTTAATTTTTCCAATCAACAAGTTGTCTGAAATT
Source organism: Bothrops alternatus (assembly GCA_034064705.1). Taxonomy (NCBI): domain Eukaryota; kingdom Metazoa; phylum Chordata; class Lepidosauria; order Squamata; family Viperidae; genus Bothrops; species Bothrops alternatus. Next base: position 1,121,121 of record JARGCV010000007.1, read on the forward strand.
TGCTAAACTAATACATGTTCAATTCCTAATACTTCCTTCTTTTCTCTAACCAAGAGTAAAATAAATTCCAAATTTGATAATAGTCTGTATCTTCTTTGTTTTTCAGCCTCATAGTTAATCTGTCCATCTCTGCACATTCCAAAATCCAAAAGATTATTTCTTCCTCTGATGGCAATCCTTCATTCTTCCAATATTGTGCAAAAATTATTCTTGCTGCTGTGGTAATATGTAGGGTTAAATATAATTTCTGCTTATTAGTCTTTTCAGACATGATGCCTAGTAAAAAGAGTTCAGGTTTAAAATCCACTTGTTCATCCAATATTTTTTCTAACCACATATGTATATTTTTCCAATAAGCCTTTGCCTTCCCACATGTCCACAAAATATGATAATACGTGCCTATATTATGTTTACATTTCCAACATCTATCTGACATATTTTTAAACATTTTTGCTAATCTTGCTGGTGGAAGGTGCCATCTATAAAACATTTTCTTTGTATGAAGTTGACATTGTTAATTTATAGTTTCTCTCCCGTAACATTTGCCATTTTTCTAATTCTATGTTATAACCAAAATTTTTTGTCCATCTTATCATTGTTTCTTTCACTTGTTCACTTTCCATATCTAAAATTAACAAAAAATTATACATTTTCTTAATCAATTTCTCATCTGAGGTTAACAAAATCTTATCAAACACAGTTTGATCCTTATAAAATCCATACATTTTAACATCTTTTTCATATCTATTTAGTATCTGTAAATGTGCCCACCAGGATAGATTAATTCCTAAATTTTCCAATTCTTGTTTAGATTTTAATTTCCCATGAATATCTAAGATATCTTTATATGTCCATGCTTTCTCAAAATCCACTAGATTCGGATGTATAAATGCCTCCATCGTTGACAACCACCCTGGAATTTTAAGATATATTTTAGCTTTAATTTTTTCCCATACTATTAATAAGGCATTTCTTATAAAATGATTTTGAAAATACTTATGGACTCTGTTTTTCCCATACCATAAAAAAGTGTGCCACCCCAATTGTAAGTCATGTCCTTCTAAATACAATAACCTTTTATTTCTGAGTGTTATCCACTCTTTCATCCATGTTAACACCGATGCTTGATAGTACAATGTCCATTCCGGCAGCCCAAAACCTCCATTTTCCTTAGCATCTTGTAATGTTTTCATCTTAATTCTAGTTTTTTCCCCCTGCCAAATAAAATTCAAAACCAATGAATTTAAATTTTGAAAAAAATTTCTCTCAAGTTTTATCGGAATCGTTTGAAATAAAAATAAAATATTTGGCAACACATTCATTTTTACTGTAGCAATTCTTCCTAATATTGATAATTGGAGATTTTTCCATCTTTCTAAATGTAGTTTTATTTGCTTCAATAATTTCATGTAATTATCTTCTTTTATTGACGAACATCTATCTGAAAGGTAGATACCTAAATATTTAACTTTTTTCACTATTTGTACCTCTGTTTTCTCTAATATTTGTCTTTTTTGTTTATCTGTAAGGTTCTTTACTATTACTTTGGTTTTATCTTTATTTATTTTTAATCCTGCCACTTCTCCATATTCTTCTATCTTTCCCCATAGTTTAGGAATCATCTCTAAAGGTTCTTCCAAGATAAATACTAAATCATCGGCAAATGCTTGTAGTTTATATGTTTCATCTTTTACTTTCAATCCTTTAATTTCTGTGTCTTGCCTTATCCTTCTATTTAATACTTCCAAAGTAAAGATAAATAATAAAGGAGATAGTGGACACCCTTGTCTTGTGCCTTTTCTTATCTCAAAGCTCTCAGTATAATCTCCACTTACTATCACTTTTGTTGTCTGGTTATTATATATTGTTTTTATCATATTTGTAAAGTTCTTTCCAAAATCCATTATTTGTAATTGTTGGACCATAAATTGCCAAGAAACATTATCAAACGCTTTTTGGGCATCCAAAAACACTAATGCTAATTATTTCCCTGGGTGTAATTCGTAATATTCTAATACGTCCATTATCACCCTTAAATTATTTTTGATCTGTCTCTTCGGTAAAAAGCCGTTTTGATCTGGATGTATAAACTCAACTAAGTATCTTTTCAGTCTCTCTGACATTATTGAAGTAAAAATTTTATAATCCACATTGAGTAATGAAATCGGTCTATAATTCTTAATATACATCAAATCTGAGCCTTCTTTTGGTATCAAAGTAATATTTGCTTCTATGATATCAGAGATTCTAAATACAAAAATAAATGAAGATATTTTTCTTCTCTGCCTAGTACTATGTAGCCTAAGTGTTTTTCTGCCTGGATATGTGTACCATCTGTTTAATAAATATATATACGGTACATATAAAACAACCTCCTTTTTACAACCGTGTAACCCAGAGGTCCCCAACTTTTTGAGTAACAGGGACCAGTTCCGTGGAGAGAGGTTTTTCTGTGGATTGGAGGGTGCGTGGTTTTGTGTGCTGCCTGCATCTCACAGATAGAACTTTGCTTGTTTGTACAGACCGGTTGCCACATGAATTCACAGCAGATATTTTTTCTTGGTGCTCTAGGAAAGAAACGTCTGCCACTACCTAGGATTGAACTCTCAACCTTCTGAATGGGAGGGGAGCGTCTTTACTACTAGGCTACCATGCCTCTCATGTGTGTGTGTGTGTGTGTGTGTGTGTGTGTGTGTGTGTGTGTTTCTATACCTTTTTAAAATCTGTATCTGTACTTTTGAATTGTTGTTGATTCCTGACAACTGCCTGGACTAGTCCCTGCAGTTTTCTTGGCAAGATTTCATAAGTTGTTTATTATTGCCTCCTTCTTAGAGCTGAGAGAGAATGACTGGCTCAAGATCATCCATCTGGCTTTGTGCCTGAGGTGGGACTACAACTCCCAGTCCCCCCAGTTTCTAGCCCTGTGTCTTAACTACTACACCATTCTGGCTCTTTTACACTCTACCTGCATCCTAATTCAGAGTCAAGGAAGGGCTTAGAGACATGGCAACAATTTGCCCCTTGTGAATGAAGTTAATACAGTACTTGCTGTTTCCCTGACTGGTAAACCTGTCACTCTTCTAACAAGCTTGACCCCCCCCCATCAAGGTGATCTGCATTGTGTAGACAAATCCTCCTCTTCATTTTCAGCAATCTTGTCTTTCTCTGCATTGTAGCTTTGGGCCTTTCTCCAACTCATAAGACTCATAAGACAAAGTGCAAAAACTGTCCAATCCTGAATTGGTAGTCCACTAGCTTCTTAGTTGCCAGACATTATTCCAATTCTCCCCCAGTTCTTCTTCTCAAAGCTGTTAGGATAATTTAAGATTTTGCTTCTAATGCCAGCCCAGCATCTGTGCCTCCTCCTTCTGTCTACTGTGAGAATTCATCCTATAAAAAACTAAGTCAAGCTCTACTCAGAAGCAAACATACCACAAAGCATTTGTTTAGGTTTCTTCATGATATATGAACAGTCAGCAAGAAACCATGGTTGAATGCAAGCTGTCAGAGCTTGAATTCAGGCACAACCACCATCTTTCCTGTATACCTTGTGAGTCATTGTTTATTGAAGTTTAGCCACACATATAAAAGTCTAAGCACTTCAATTTACCATTTTGTTGTCAGCTATAATCCTTGCTTTATTTATCTCCTTTGCCTTTCAACATGCCTTCAAAATTACCTCATTTCTTAGTTGGCCAGACATGTCATGGGTAGTAATCTTGTTAAATAATAGGTTTGGAATGTCTTTAATGAAGTCAGTCCTGGGATAGTCAAATCTATGACTCAGTTCCAAATGTGCTGAACTAGAAAGAGATGTTTAAGAACAAGAGTAAAACTAAAAATGTCTTCCCAGCCCTACTGAGTCTTAGGAAGTGCATGCTGACTTTATCCCAGCCCACTTTTCAGCATCAGTGCATTCAAGGCAACCTTCAAGCAGCAATTCACAGAAACGATATCATAAAGTCTTAACAAACAAAACAAAGACACAAAAATCTGATAGCTTTTCTGACATCCTCTGGAGGACATCAGACTAAGGCCCTCCTCAATGCAGGTAGTCCTTGACTTAGTTCAGGGGCGGCAACCTTGGCTCTTTTATGACTCGTGGACTTCAACTCCCAGAATTCCTCAGCTAGCATGGCTGACTCAAGAATTCTGGGAGTTAAAGTCCACAAGTCATAAAAGAGCCAAGGTTGCCTACCTGTGACTTAGTTCATTTAGTGACCGTTCAGAGTTGCACTAGCACTGAAAAAAATGACTTATGACCTTTTTTCACACTTAACGATCTTTGTAGCATCTCCATGGTCACATGATCAAAATTCAGATGCTTGGAAACTGACTCATATTTATGATGGTTACAGTGTCCTGGGGTGATGGGATCACCATTTGTGACCTTCTGACAAGCAAAGTCAGTATGGAGGCCAGATTCCCTTAACAATCAAGTCACTAATTTAACAACTGCAGTGATTCAGTTAACAACTCTGATAAGATAAATCGTAAAATGGAGCAAAATTCACTTAACAAATGTTTCACTTAGCAACAAAAAATTTGGGCTCCATTGTGGTCATAAATCGAGGACTTACTGTCATTCCTCCTTCTTCTCTTTCTTAAAATTTAACTACCATTGACTTCTGAAATTTAGGCAGTGAAATCATTCCAATATTTGGATTTCACTTGTAAGATTTCAAACTGATGAAATCAGGAAGATAACAGAATAGTTTACATGGACATGGAGACTTTTTTGAAAGTGTGTTCTGCAATGGACTTGCATGTATACTGATGTATTCAACAATCTAGTATGTATGTAAATGCACCATATTTTGACAAACAAGGTGAAAATGAGCTTATAGACAAAGAGTAAAAGATACGTTATATTTTATGTAATGGTGCAATGAATGTATAATCCATCTGAAGCTCTCAGAATACAGAGATATGAATGTTATATGTTATGCCACCATAAATAAAGTTATACATGAATTGTACCTGTGAAAGAACCATCATTTTGGAAAACGATGCGAAAAAGAATGCAAAGATAGTACCAACAGTAATGATTGTACCTTGGATGCAATTCAAAAAACATTTGGATGTTTTTGAGCATCCATTGGCATTGACAAAATCATCATGGGTCAATTCCAAAAGGCAGCTTTATTTGGAACAGCTTGCATCCTGCGACAATAGCTTTAATATTATTAAGCAGAAACTTCTGCGTATCTCAGATCTTTGGGAAGGACTTGATCAGAGGACAAAAATGTCAAATCTGTCCAAACATCTGGCTGATGTGTAACCACCATAACAATAATAAAAACAGTGGGCCTGAGCTCAATTTCCAGGCCTGACACAATGTGATCAAGTGACCATGAAAAAACTTCAACAATTCTACTTTCATACCAAATTGGTTCAAGCTCTAAATAACTTTTATTTATGGAATAGTCAGTAAGTTTAGAAATACTAAATCCTGGACAGATGTTAGGTTGAGTGGAATTCTTCCTTCATGATTCACAGGATGAGTAAATACTGCATATTCCTTGCTAAGCTGCCAAAGTAACTTCGAGCATGCATATGAATTGCAGACTGCTCTGATGCAAATTAATGCACTTGTTATGGAAAGAAGCAACTTCCCTTCCAATTGCAAACTCAATAAGGTATGGGAGGAAAACTTCAGCTTAATGTTAATATTCCCAATACCCACCAATTGCTTTTACAGTACTGGGTAGTATGATCTATATAGCATAGTAGAATGGAGGGATATGTTACATTTAGTTATACTGAATCCCTAGGGGGAATTTTTAGAGTTTGTTTCACTTTTGACCATGCTGATATTATGTATCCAATAAACATGTGATTTGAGGAAACTTCAAGGCTCAGAGTTCTGATTTATTTGGTTTCATTAGTTGGAACATTGACAACAATATTAAAATCAAAGAAAGCAAAATAAAAACTCCCCTTGCCTCCATAAAATTGCAAAATAATTATAGGGTGTTCCTGCATAAAAAAAATAGAAAATGAACTTCATGTTTCAGTTCTTACCAATATTGATAAATCAGCTTTGACCACAGTGATCAGAATGAATCCAGAAAAATTTGTTGCCTTGGGGCAGATTTGCAAGCCAAGCATCAAATCTTGCTTCAGCAGTTACCACTGTAAAAGTGACAAGCTGCGTTTGATTTTATGGAACAGATTGCCTTGTTCACAGCAAGAAATAATTTTTAAACAAGAAAAGTGAATTAATGTTCTGGCTGACGTGTTTCTTGTCCGCATATGTATCTCCTTGGTTTTGGATCTAGGCCAACATCAATAAGGGAAACACAAAAATTCTGGGATCTGGTATTTTTGATTTTTCCAGGATTTTTGGTGAGTATGCAAATTTATGATTTGGGTATTTTTAATGGTGTGAAAAGTTATTAAAGCCATTTTACACTTTTGCAGGTTCCTGAATTCTGTACATGCATAGCCTGTTTTGCATTAATGTAAAGCTGCATGCTGCTATCTTTTACAATGGCATGGGTTCAAATGGAATGTGTTCATTTGGCTGCCTGCCCATGATTGCTAACCAAGCCCAGAATATTAAAAGGGAAAGGAATACCAAACACACGTACCATAATAAACAGCAACGACTAAAATATAACTTAAAACAATTAAAACAAATAATAAATTCTGCTCTATTAATGGGAAATATTTATGTTGATGATATATCAATCCTTTTAAAGTCTATAGTTTTGCACCAATAGGTGGCACTTCCCTTTAAACTTATATATTAGTATCCTTTTGGCCTAATGCCTAACATTAGCAAAGTGATCAATATTTAAACACAATTTTAATTATATCTATTTCTTAGCATCTCTCTTTAAATGACGGTATATTTCAAACCTCACTGACCCTACAAATAACTGTATGTATGTATTTCTTATTTTTCTTATCCATTGTTATAACCATTCTAAGATCTACCCCATGATATTTGTTAATCAACAATAATATAAATCTGTCTTAAGTTGCCAAATAAGTGTACTCAACAAATGTAATTTTAAGCAATTGTTAAATAGGTTGGGTCAATCCTTATTATTTGCAGTAATTATGTTCTATAAAGTTGCTGTGAACACTGAATTAGCGAATGCTGAAACTTCAGCTGGGAGCATATGTGTTTGATGATTCAAATGTTTTACTACTCTGCATGTCCATGAATAACCAAAAAAGCAACACAAATACTTAATACATTTTAGGGGGTAAGTGAATTCTCAAATACATAATCCAGCAATAACAAGAATAGCCTGCTTATGGCCAATCACATAAATTAGCAGAAGGTTTATTAAACATGGTGGGGGGGAGGGGCACAATGGCTCAGCATGCTGAGCTTGTCAGCTAGAAAGCTGACAGCCCCGGTTCAAGACCCAAGTGCTGCATGATAGGATGAGGTCCTATTACTTGCTCCAGCTCCTGCCCACCTAGCAGTTCAAAAGCATGCAAATGCAAGTAGATTAATAGGCACCACTTCAGTGGGAAGGTAACAGTATTCGGCATATAATCAGGCTGCCCACATTCACACAGAAATGTCTTCAGACAATGCTGGCTCCCTTGGCTAAGAAATGGAGATGAGCACCGCCCCCTAGAATTACATACAACTGGACAGGAGAAACCATTATCTTTTATTAAAAATCGGTGCCTGTATCATACATGACTTTTCAACCATGGATCTTTCAGAATAGCTTGTCCCATGTTTTCTTCTAAGGCACTCACAAAAACCAAAGATCTCCTTGTTTGTTTAGGCTCAGATGAATATCGACTACACAGAATATGAATTTGGAACAACATTCAGTGAGAGAGTGAGTATTTCACTGTGTACCTAAGCCCCACAATTATAGTAACGTGTATTTTGCCTATTTTATATTATTTTAGTAATAAGATGGTGGTGGCGAACCTATGGCACGTGTGCCACAGGTGGCACGCAGAGCCCTCTCTGTGGGCATGTGCACTGTCACCCAAGTCCTAGGCCTTAAGCTGGGTTTTATAAAACCTTTTCGCGTTAGGCCTCCGCCACCGTGTGCAAAAAAAAAAAAGTTCAATCCATCAATCAATTTCAACTTCTCGCGGAAAAAAACAAGATCTTGCAAAGTTGGAATTGATTGATTGAACTTTTTAGTCCCACCCAGTCTGCCGTTATCACGCTCACCCAAAGGGCCAATCCCACCTGGCACCTGCCAATACATAAATGGGTTTTGGGTTGCAGTTTGGGCACTCAGTCTCTAAAAGGTTCGCCATCACTGGTATAAGCAATGCATGTGATATCTGAAGAAAGGTCTTGCCCCAATAGGAATGGCCTGCCCCACTTGCTCTTGCAGAAGGGGCCTACTGCAGAACTCATCAGCTAAGGAATTTCAGTTGGTGGGGTCTAGGAGAAGAGCCTTTTCTGCCATGGCCCCTGCCCTTTGGAACATTTTGCCACTGGAGGTGATATCCACCCGCCATCCTTCTGACCCTCAGAAGGGCCTTAAAAACCTGGCTCTGCTAATTGGCACAGGGCCCTGATTGAGAAGGTGTAGGGCTGTGGGTGATTTGGTATAGTGATAGAGAAGTCACCACCTCTGCTCTATTCTAAGCCCATGACTTTTTAAATCTGTATTTAATCTTTTGCAATTTTGATTTGTTTTTATATTTACAATTGTGTTCATATTTCTATTTCTATTATATTGTGAGCCACCCAGAGTTGCTTTGGACAGTGAGAAGGGCAGTGTATACATTTAATAAATAAATAAATAATAAAAATGTGCTACACCTAGTATGTTTTGTTACTTGCTGAATTCTGCAGTATCATATAACTAAGCAAATTCCAAGGTCCCTTCCAACTTTACTATTATTATTATTATTATTATTATTATTATTATTATTATTATTATTATTATTATTATTATTATTATTATTATTATTATTATTATTATTATTATTATTATTATTATTTAATTTTCCCCAAAGCCAATGTTTTATGTAATTGGCCCCCTGAAAGTTAATATGTATAATTCAGAAAATGGAAGTCAGAGCTGGAAGGGACTTTGGAGGTCATCTAGTCCAAATCACTGCTCAAGAAGGAAACCCTATACCATTTCGGACAAATGGCTGTCCAGTCTCTTCTTTAAAACTTCCAGTGTTGGAGCATTCACCGCTTCTGGAGGCAGGTTGTTCCACTGATTAATTGTTCTCACTGTCAGAAAGTTTCTCCTTAATTCCAGGTTGCTTCTCTCCTTGATTAGTTTCCATCCGTTGCTTCTTGTCCTGCCCTCTGATGCTTTGGACAATAAGTTGAATCCCTCTTCCTTGTGGCAGCTCTTCATGGTATAAGCCCCTCATGGTATAATGGTATAGCCCAAGAAGAAAAGAAAAGATATTCATTGTACTAAAGTTGGCCATGAGGGAAAAAAATGGTCAGAGATAACTCAAGGGAAAGACTAACCAACACATTTGAAGATTGTGAAAGACTGAAGAACACAGCAGAAGTCAGGGCTAACATCAGAAGATGGAGCAGCCAAGGGCTGCATGAAGAAATCAATCAGACAGGGTGTGTTGCAAACTAATTGGACAGATAGTTGGGGCTGCTGGATACCAGGCAGATCAGGTGCCTGCTGTCCAGTGACTTAGCTTGCCACAAAATCCAGAGCATATAAATTATTAAAGAGCCTTTGGAACATTACACAGTTCATGTAGTTAATGATTACAGTTCAGTGTCTGGGTCAGATATAATTAGACATTACATTAAAATATCTTCACGCAGCCATTTATTCTGATTTAATTACTTAAAACGATAATGTAATGAGCAGTATTGGGGGGAAACAAAATCTTTTAATAGGTTCATTTGAGATTATTATAAGGAAAATTAATCATTTAAGTAAATGTAGGAAAGGACAAGTTCATTTTTTAATGATGTTATTCCAATGTCAAAAAAAAGGTTACCTTAAAACCGCAAAGAGTGAAGACAGTGTGTACCAAAAAGGAGTCAGATCTTAGTGGTGCCCTCTTATTACACCTCAAATCCCCAGCCATGTGCTACATTTTAATCATTTAATTGAGGTGAATCCACAGTGTGCAACACCTTGAATATTTCAATTTATTAGCGCATATCAAGAGACTCAAAGTACAGTATTATGGAATTAAAGGGGTGGAAGGATTGGGGACACAGCTGAATCCAATTCTTTGTCTGAGTCAGAACGTGTAGGTTGAGGATGACACTAGGACCATCCAAATTCATCCTATTCCACAGTAAAACAGTTCACGTCATTGTAATGGAATATCCTAATATTCCATTACAATATTCTGATAGCTGCTCTAAGGAATTATCTACTACCTGACATTTGGAGCAAAAAATTTTGGGACAGACTTGAAATTCTTTACTTGAATAATACAAGTCTAAGTATGTTCTGCAAAAGGCTGCAAATAACAGTGTTTCTCAGCAGATTTCTATTTTTTTCAGACTTTTCTAGAGATATTTTTCTAGAACCTCAATGCTCTGTACACTGGGGAGAGCCAATTATTTGCCATACATGCACCACACTTCTGAGTAACTTTTAAAATTTTAATTGCTTGTTAATGACTTCTGGTCTTATGCTGTCCTCCACTTTTTCACTCCCTTCTGGTGTTCTAATCACTGTATAATCAGCACAGCCCATTAGCAATACAGATGGAACTGCAGTAATGCACATTCATGCCAAAGCCAGCTTCTTAGGATAAAAAAAGTGTGAGAAAGATGACAATATCAACAAGCAATATTAGAATAGGTGTAGGTGTTATCTAGCAGAAAGAAATATTCTGCATTTGTCTATATTATTCTAAAATGAAAATGCTAAAGGAAACATTTTTGAAAGCATTGCCACCAAGTTCTGATTAGTCTTTTAGTCGTGAAAGTGAAGAGAAATTGAAGGGAATTCAGGAAATTATCTCATCATTGGGGATATTGATGAAGTAAAAGATGACTGTCCTGCTTTCACCTCTAGCAGGGCCCTGAAGAATGAATTCAGAGTTTCTTGGATTTTTGTATAGAGTTTTATTGTGTTCTTATATAATGTGGATATATTGAGACCATTGATCATTCTGACTTCTATTCAGTTGCCTGTAAGAAAGTAATGAAAGAACTAGACAAATGTCAATAATACGAGGTTTCAATCTGAAAAAAAAAAAGAAGTTTTGCCCACAGTCACAGGAAGAATGTATCATTCACCATTCCAAATGTGAATTATTTCTATGAATTCTTAAGACTGGTGAGGACAACTTCATAAGAAACAAATTTCAAAACAGATTTAGATTTGATGACATGACTCAATAATAAAATGTCCAGTCTGAGATTGTATATCTAGAAGAAGCCAGAATTTATTTGTTTGTTTGTTTGCTTGTTTGTTTTAGAAGCTACTCATCTCCCTCAGAGGAACTCTGGGTAGAGTACAAATAAAATGTTTTGTAGCCACCAACATTCAGAGCTGTAATTCATTTATTTTTCCCCCTCTCCCTCCTGTAAGAAATGAGGTTTAAAAAGAGAGCAATTGAAAAGTATTTTTCATAAGAACATTTACAAACTCTTACGAACGCCCATATGCAAAAGGAGAAGTTCATGAGAAAATTATCGGTAGCTTGTCAAATAAGTCAGCTTGATCCAATTGCATGCTTACAAGAATTTCCTTACAAGAATTTCCTTGATCCAATTGCATGCTTACAAGAATTAGCTACTTTAATACACCATTCTCAGTTTTCCCAACCCAGTAGCTTTTGAAAAGCACCAGGTCCTCAATTACTAGCAAAAAGTAGATATTTGGGGCTTAGGAGATATAATTCTTATCTGGGTATGTTTTGAAGGCCATGATGGAAATCCAAATTGTATCATCCTATCAGTGTCAATTCTTGGTGACAACACAGATAAATCATCTCCATGGTGATCTGTCCCAATCTGGCCCTTCAATTCTCCTAATGCTGCACCTGTTTCCACTGTAATTGAATCCATCCACCTTGCTGCTGATCATTTTCTTCTCTTTTTATTTTCACTTATTCCAGCGTTATAGATTTCTCAAGAGAAGTGGTCTTTGCATAATATGTCCAAAATATAATAATTTGGGTTTGGTCTTAATTTATTTGCTGATCTATTTTTTATTTTCTTGGACATCCTTGATATTCTCAATAGTTTCTACCCAAAAACCATTTTTTTTAAAAGCATCAGCACTCTTTCTATCATCCAGTAATTTCACTACTAGCCTCACTTTCAAATTCTTTCTATTTTGAGGATAACAACAGCAAGGGAAGAGCAATTATGTATGCAGATATGGTACACTCAGATTCTATAAACAGATTAAGACTCAGCAAGGATTATCCAGTGAGGGCAGGAATTTAACATGACTGATATTTTTACAAGTCCCCGGAGAAATAAACGTGTTCTTGAGAAAGAGGAAGAAACCTCTTTTAAGAAACCTCAAATATTTCTACTAAGATTTGTTCCAGAACATGTGAACAGGAAATACCACAATTTATTGAGATACATGTTGACAGCTGCAAGGATAAAACTGGCACAACACTGAAAAAAGTCACTTTACTAATGATACCTAAATGGGAAACTAAACTTGGAGAATATGGACCAATGACTGCAACATCTTTGCTGTTATAACTGAGTTCTTCCACTTCCTTATACCATTAATATCATCAGTTTTATTTCTGTATAATACGTCAGGTAATGTCCATGTACATGGGGCTCATGTTGATTGCCTGAGGAATGCGTTAGCAATGAAGAAATAGCTGGATTGGCAGAAAAAGATAAATTGTTCTCCTGTTTCATTTCTGCTTCTAGGCTTTACAGCCCAACTATGTTTTTCCTCCTTATCAGTTCCAACTTTGGCTTTCCAATCTCCACCACTGCAAGAAGTTTTATTTGTATGCTCTATCATTTCAGATTGAATTTGAACATAAATGTTGTCAGATTGTCTTCTGCATTACTGTTTAGGGAGTAGCTGTCACAGTAAAGAGTTGTCCATGAAATCTAATTGATACTGTTGTGTTCTTGGGTTTGTTCGCAAAGATGACGACACAAGGCGTATCCAACAATCTTTATTACTCTCTGTGTTCGCACTACTCACAACCAAAAAGCAACAGGAAAAGGCACGCAGGCCTTTTATATTACCAAAACCCCAGACATTGACAACCAATAGGAATATAGCGTTTTTGCGCCTTGCGCACACGCACAAGGCTAGTGCCGCTCTGTCTGGTCCCAGGCAGCTTTTGGAATTGCCCGGGACCTTTTGCAACAATTCTGGGCCTGCTGAGTTTCCTCATCAGGCCCAGGACACAACAGATACTATGCAATCATTGTGGATGTTGTAATCAACTACCATTGGATATATCTTTCCAGATTAGGAAACCTATGCCATTCCTCCTTTGTTTCTCATATGCTGAATAGTAAATAGTAGAATCTAAGTGAAAGCATCCAGTTCATCTCAATTTGCTGATACCTAAGATGTCAATGTGCACTCAGTTTATTTCTTCTTTCCCATGCCATTGCTTCTTATATTCCATATTTCCATTGTAATCCTGTCTTTGCAACTTCAGATTTTATTTTCCTGTATAGCAATATCAGCAACTAGTTGTCCCAAATATTTTAATCTAGTCACATCATAAACATTGTTAATTATCTAAAAGTTCTTTAACTTTTTCTCAGTAGCATGCTGAATGATCTCCAACAGAAGGATCCATTATCTGATAACTATATTGTCAATTGCTTTCCTTTTTGTGAGTGGATTTTAGTGAACAAACATATCTTTATATGCATGCATAGGTACAGTGTATGTGTACGTCTATGTGCATATGTGTGTATACGGATGAATGTCTCTGTGTTTATATATGGAAATTGTGTGTGTGTGTATATGTATTTATATATGTGAATTTTATGCTTTATTATACACACAAGTACATAATTCAAGCATACAAATTCACGGACATAAAGGCATAACTAGCAACTTAAAAACATTTTTACCGTCATTTTTCAAATAACATCTCTATCTATCTATCTATCTATCTATCTATCTATCTATCTATCTATCTATCTATCTATCTATCTATCTATCTATCTATCTATCTATCCATCCATCCACCCACCCACCCACTCACCCACCCACTCACCCACCCTCCCTCTTTTTCACACTTTCAACTGTTGTAGCATCCCCATGGTCATGTGATCAAAATTCAGATGCTTGGCAACTGACTCATATTTATGACAGTTGCAGTGTCCCAGAGTCACGTGATCACCTTTTGCAACCTTCTAACAAGCAGAGTCAATGGGGAAACCCAATTCACATAACAACCATGTTAATAACTTAACAACTGCAGTGATTAACTTAACAACTGTGGCAAGAAAGGTCGTGAAATGGGGCAAAACTCTCTTAATAACTGTCTCACTTATCAACATAAATTTTGGGCTCAATTGTGGTCATAAGTCGAGGACTACCTGTATAGCATTTATGATAAAACAGGTCTAAAATACATTAGAGATCACGGTAAGCATTGAGTCAGCAGTGTTTCTACTTCTGCAAAGTAGTCCACTAACTGCAGCTGGCAATAGTCAGTTCCTGCTATTTGTTTCTGAAAGAACTTCAGAAAAGGAGCAGAAAAATGCATCCTGAGTTGCTTTAGTAGTGAAAATAGAGGGCAATATCATCCATTAAATAGAGGGCAATATCATCCATTAAACTGATTCGTAGGGGCAAGACGACAGGAGCTGGGCAGCTTCCAGTTCGAGAAGGCGCACTGCCTAATATGGAGGGTGGAACTTATGCACACACTGGTGAGTCAACAGGAAAACTAAATTGTAATAGTCAAGCAGAAGGACATGGTAGACCATCTACAAATTCTACAACCAAATTCTACAGTCAAAATCCACAGTCAAAGTTGAAAGTGCACCAGAAAATTACATATAAATGTCTGTACATGAATGCTAGAAGCATTCGAGCAAAAATAGGGGAATTGGAATGCTTGGTGAAGGAAAATAATATTGATATTATTGGCATAACAGAAACCTGGTGGACAGATGATAACCAATGGGACACAAGGATTCCAGGTTACAAATTGTATAGGATGGACAGGAGAGGGAGAAATGGTGGTGGTGTGGCCTTGTACATAAATGAGGAGTTAGAATCTCATGAACTCGAAATTCAAGAAAATTCAAACTCACCCACAGAAACATTGTGGATAAAAATCCCAGGATAGGAAACTAATCTGACGTTAGGGATCTGCTATCGCCCTCCCAACCAAACTCCAGAGGCAGATTGCTATTTGGAAAATGAATTTAAGGAGGCCTCAAAAAGAAATAGGGTAGTCATAATGGGGGATTTCAACTATCCCCAAATAGATTGGGTAAATTCTTGTTCTACACATGAAAGAGAGACAAGGTTCCTCGACATGTTAGCCGATCATTCCCTTGAGCAGATGGTCATGGAACCAACCAGGGGAAAGGGGATCCTGGACTTGGTTCTAACTAACGCACAGGATTTGGTTTATGATGTCCTTGTAACTGAGCCCATAGGAACCAGCGATCACAACACAATAACCTTCAACTTAACCATGGATAGCAAATTGTCAGTGAAAACTAACACAGAGACCTTAAACTTTCACAGAGGGAATTTTGACAAAATGAGGAAAATAGTAAAGAAGAAACTAAAAAGAACAGTAAAAAAAGTCAAATCCCTCCAAAATGCTTGGAAACTGTTTAAAAATACGTTACAGCAGGCTCAAATAAAATGCATTCCTAAAAGAAGAAAGAGGATTGGAAAGTCAAAGAGGATACCAGTATGGCTTACGAATGAGGTAAAGGAGGTTATTGGAAAGAAGAAAAACTCATTTAAGAAATGGAAGGCTCTTCCTACCGAGGAGAACAGGAGGGATCACAAACTCTGGCAAACCAAATGCAAGGCGATAGTCATGAAAGCCAAGAGAGACTTTGAGGAGCATATAGCCAAGAATATTAAAAATAATAACAAAACCTTTTTTAAGTACATCAGAAGCAGGAACCCAACCAGAAAATCAGTTGGGCCACTTGATGACAATGGTCAGAAGGGGACAAGGAGATTGCTGAGAGGCTAAATGACTTCTTTGCCTCCGTTTTCACTGAGGAGGATAGAGAGCATTTGCCTGCCACTGAATTAGTTTTCCCAGGGATGGAAATAGAAGAATTAAACCTGATAGAGATAAACAAGGAAGATGTTCTTGCATGCCTTTCTAAACTAAATGTCAACAAATCGCCGGGTCCAGATGGCATCCACCCTAGAATTCTCAAGGAACTCAAGTGTGAAATTGCTGAACTTCTAGCTAAAATATATAATCTTTCCCTACGATCAGGCACTGTACCAGAGGATTGGAGGGAAGCAAATATAACCCCGATCTTCAAGAAAGGATCCAGAGGTGATCCAGGAAACTATAGACCAGTCAGTCTAACCTCAGTTCCAGGCAAACTGATGGAAACCATTATTAAAGATAAAATTACAGGGCACATAGAAAAACAGGCATTGCTGAAAGAAAATCAACATGGTTTCTGCAAAGGCAAATCATGTCTTACTAACTTGTTAGAATTCTTTGAGGGTGTAAATAAATACATAGATAAAGGGGCCCCAGTTGATATTGTATATCTTGACTTTCAAAAGGCTTTTGACAAAGTCCCTCACCAAAGCATCCTAAAAAAGCTCTCCAGCCACGGAATTAGAGGACAGGTCTTGTCCTGGATTGGTAACTGGCTAAATTGTAGGAAGCAAAGGGTGGCAATAAATGGACAATTCTCCGGATGGAAAGAAGTGAGAAGTGGTGTACCCCAAGGTTCAGTTTTGGGACCTTTACTTTTTAATTTATTCATCAATGATCTGGATGTAGAAGTTAATAGTGAGGTAGCCAAGTTTGCTGACGACACTAAATTGTTCCGGGTTGTGAAAAGTGAAACTGATTGTCGGGAGCTCCAGAAGGATCTCTTGAAATTGTGTGAGTGGGCAACAAAGTGCAAATGCATTTTAACCTAAACAAGTGCAAAGTTATGCACATCGGGGCAAAGAACCCCAATTATACTTACCAGCTGATGGGGACCAAACTTTCTGAGACAACCCAAGAAAGGGATCTTGGGGTTTTGGTGGACAGCTCGATGAAGATGTCAACCCAATGCGCAGCAGCAGTAAAAAAAGCAAATTCCATGCTTGGCATGATTAGGAAGGGAATCGAAAATAAGTCAGCAAGTGTTGTATTGCCTCTGTACAAATCGATGGTGAGACCACACTTGGAGTACTGTGTACAGTTCTGGTCACCGTACCTCAAGAAGGATATAATGGAACTGGAAAAGGTGCAAAAAAGGGCAACAAGAATGATCAAGGAAATGGAGCGCCTCCCTTATGAAACCAGATTGCAACGCCTTGGTCTCTTCAGCCTTGAAAGACGGCGTTTAAGGGGTGACTTGATCGAAGTGTATAAAATCATGCATGGGATAGAAAAGGTGGATAGAGAAAAATTCTTTTCTCTATCACACAATACCAGGACAAGGGGGCACTCCCTAAAGCTCATAGCTAAGAAAGTGAGGACAAATAAAGGGAAATATTTCTTCACCCAGACGGTCGTTGATTTATGGAATTCACTTCCAGAAGGGGTCATGACAGCTGTCAGCCTTGACAGCTTCAAGGCAGGGTTAGATAGATTCATGGATGCCAAGTGTATCGGTGGTTATTAAAACGGATGTCCATGTGCCGCCTCTATGTTGGTTGAGGCAGGCAGGATTCCCTTGAGTACCATTTGTTGGGGGTCAAGGGAAAGGGAGGGTTTTGCCTTCTCTTTCTGCTCAAGATCCCCATGTACAATTAGTGGGCCATTGTGTGACACAAAATGCTGGACTCGATGGGCTTTGGCCTGATTCAGCATGGCTCTTCTTATGTTCTTATGTTCTTATTTCTTCTCTCAAGAAACAGTTGCCAGACAATTTTGACCTCATGGCAACTGGGCAGGACAAATATGGCCCCAGGGATGTAACACGAGGCTGTTGCACAAATATGGTAGCCATTTTAGTCCTTGGAAATGTAAAACCCAATATAAGAGTGTCATTAATATGACTTTAAAGAATTATTATTATTATAAGTTGAGTGCAATTTTAATGTTTACTTCTCCATTGACTTTACTTGTTTGAAGGTGGCTGTGAAACTCACAGTGACTACAGGATAGTAGTAGTAGTAGTACCGGTAGTAGTAGTAGTAGTAGTAGTAGTAGTAGTAGTAGTAGTAGAAGAAGAAGAAGAAGAAGAAGAAGAAGAAGAAGAAGAAGAAGAAGAAGAAAAAGAAAAAGAAGAAGAAGAAGAAGAAGAAGAAGAAGAAGAAGAAGAAGAAGAAGAAGAAGAAGAAGAAGAAGAAGAAGAAGAAGAAGAAGAAGAAGAAGAAGAGTTGGAAGGGACCTTGGAGGTCATCTATTCCAACCCCCTGCTCAGGCAGGAATCCCTACACCATTTCAGACAAATGGCTGTCCAGTCTCTTCTTAAAAACCTCCAATGTTGGAGCATTCACCGCTTATGGAGGCAGGTTGTTCTACTGGTTAATTGTTCTAACTGTCAGGAAGTTTCTCCTTAGTTCTAGGTTGCTTCTCTCCTTGATTAGTTTCCATCCATTACAAAGCCCTTTGAGAACATAACTGGCTTAGAACAATTGGATAAATGTCATCTGTAACATTTTTGTTATCTTACTCCCTATAATTGTTTTCTAAATAACATTGATGGCTTTATATACCAGCTGCAATCTTCCAGGCTTTATGTTTTTGTCTAAAAGATGAAAGCTAATTTTTTTAAAAAAAGATGTTATAGAACAACTATCCACTATGAGGACTATGAGAATCAATGAAAGAATCCTTTAGAAATATATATGTTCATTGGATGCAGCTTTGTGTTCTGTGTTTGGAATCATTCCTGGCAGAATGCTAAAGAAAAATGCAGACCAGATGTAAAAAAAAGCATTTCCTCCATGACAAATGAAGGAAAAGTCCTTCTTTATGCCAGTTTTTGAAGACATTATTTACACTGTTCACTTTGTGTACTTGAGGTTTGCTTCTGCTTCTCTTCTCTTTTGCATCCCAAAATCATGTGCCAGTACATTGCAAATATATATTTTCAAGTTGGTGGGAAACTCTGGTTTGAAAGGCAATCCCCATATTAAATATTCTAATTTTGAGAAGGTAGCATGAGCATATTTGAACTAAACTAGACTTTGCACTTTTGGCTCCTACTGACTGGTACTGTGCTTACCATAGTTATAAGTTATCTAATAACCTACTATACATATTCTTTATTTTTACTAAAAAAAAAAGCTGAGTGCAAAGTTTTCAAGAAGTGATTAAATTCATAAGAGTTTCAGTCAAATAACTCTTTCCAATCAAATCTTCTAATTGGATCTCGGAATTGATTTGAGGCACCAAATCAAGTCAGATGCTTTTGAATCACTTTGAAGATATTTGAAAGAGAGTCAGAGATTCAATGGATTTAATCGGCAAGATTAGCCATTTCTGAGAAAGTGTTGACTTCTGAGATATTATGTGTTGTTTGTGATGTCTTTCCTCATCTTTGATATCTTTGCCTTAAAAGAAATATATTTCCAAAAGTCACTACAGTGAAAATCTCGAATATATATCTGACTAAAAATTTATATAAGACTGGAGGCACTGCTGGGAAAATTGGTTGAAAGTTACACCTCTAAAGATCATTCCTGATATTTTCATCACATTCTGCAAAACAAGCAGGCAAACAAGCAAATAAATAAATAAACGAATAAATCAATAAATACTGAAGATGTGTAAATTAATCCATAGTCTAATATAAAGTAACCACTAGTCAAAACTGTTTATAAATTGAATTTCCAGGCTGTTCAAATGGTCTCTTGTTGCCACTGAACCACAAATTCACATTGAATTGTATGAAACCTGATTCGTGAATCTCAAACTTGACTTGAATCCTGATTGATTTGCATATCTCAAATTTCTTGTACAAACTGAATGATAGCTTATTACTATCTTTTCCTTTTGTCTATTTGGCTTACTATTTCTCACTTCTTTGTTGGTGCTTTTTATAGTTTGCTTATCCCCTAAAAAAGAGTGGCATGGTGGAGTTATATGTGTGGAGGGAAACGCTGTTCTTACAATTCACATTTACAGGGATGGCAGAAATCCCAAGACTCATCTTAGTCCCACTCATGTAATACGCATTCTGAAGCACGTACTTGTGCTTTATTAACTTAGGATAAAAAAGGTCACTAAAAACATCTAGTGGTATAAATTATATGAGCACTGGGATATCCTGCATGATGCCTCTGTGTGTAGTGTACCAGTTTATGCTTCCCTTTCTGCCTGCCAGCCCTCATGCACTTTTCAGCCTTTAAAAATTTAAGAGTATTTTATCATTAAATAAAAAGGTAGAAGATGCTAGAATGCTGTAATAGAAGTATAGTTTCTTCTCCAAGAATACACTTACTTTTCCATAGGCAAAAGTTAACCATATTTATTCTTAGAAAATAAAATGGTGAATGGCTGCTGTCCAGGGCTCTGGTTTGTAAATGTGTAAAGCTGCCTGCAAAAAAGGGAACTATCATTGTGAGTTGATAATAAGTATCTTGGATTGCTAAACAGGGTATTTATGAGCAATGTCACCTTTTTGCCTTCTGTTAATTTTTTTAATTAGCCACACCAACTTTGGAGACCATTTTCTGAATAGACAACTAATCTTCATGGCAGCCATTTTCTTTGATTGCCCATATGTGGAAGATACTCTGAGATTTGGAGTTTCCTTGAGAAGGACTCCTATTATGTCAATAAGAGGTGCCTTCAGCACCAAATATGAGAAATAAAAAGTCTGTTAAGTTATTTTAATCTTAATTTTAATGTTTTTATACCTATGCTTTTATTCCATTGTAAACTGGCCAGTCATTCAGGACAGTGAGATGGGTGGCATAGGTAAGTTGTGGAAAAAGCTGGACAAGAAGCACTACATTTCATCTAGGTAAAAGAAGAAGCTATTGCTAAAGGGCCATTGACCGCTAGAAGTAGCTTCACCATCTGTGCTGTGTCAAGTGTCTGGACTGCATCTGCTGAGTTGGGCCAATAATTCAGTCATACCACCTGCTCCCACAGTATCCAGTGAGTTCAAAACATCAAATAGGTTCCATCCTTTGGGGAATCCTTCTTTCAATTTTTTAAGGTTAGAGGAACCTAAGCCAGCTCAATGTACATAGAGTCAAGAACAAATCATTATCTGAATCCAGGAGCAGTAGGGAAGCTCTGAACAGGATTCTTTCCTTTACTGATTGTGTATCTTAGCTTCTTCTAAACAATTTAGTTCTGTGTAGCTACTAATGATTGTGCCCATTACTTTGAGTGTCGTTTCTACGCATAATTTTTTTTTCTGGAAAAAACAGAAATGAATGATTGTTTGCTTATTTAAATCAGTCAGAGTTTGCTGTCTCTAGTGGCAATGTGTGAAGACTATTGTTATTCTGAGCAGTTTAGTGACATAATTTGATTCCTCCTTAAGAAAAATCTAGAAGTTTAGAGCTCATTCTGAGCAAGGCTGCTTATTTTTCATTCTTGTTTGCTGAAGGAGAAGGGGGAGGAACCTACATGCAGTTTCAAAGCTGTGAAAGTCTCAGACTTTTGATTCCCATCCCAGACTCATGTGCCAGCCAGTCAAGGTCAGGTCTTGCAGTCTCCTGACCATAGCAGAGCCGTGAAGTCATCATGCCAGGTTTTGATAAAAACCTTGGGGTTGTTTAGGAGAGCTTTTGCACAAAACCCAACATGAGGTACTTTGGAAATTGGCTGCCTATGGGGATCTCTCTGCTGTTGCTATTAATGAGCAGCTGGCAGCTTGTAAGAGATTTTATTTTAAGTGATATGAATTGATGTTTTAATAGTGGAGAATTATAGCCTGACAAATAAATGAGAAATGTTTTAAACACAAAAGTGATTTTTATAATTCTTAAACACAATGCTATTGTGATGCAATTATGCATTTTAGGAATGTACGATTGGGAGGAAAAATTAAAAGAAAGAGCAAAATTTCCTGGGATCAGCTGAGCCAATGACCATGCTTTCTACCTCTCCCTTTTCTATAGTCTGCTAAAACAGTGGTTCTCAACCTTGGCAACTTTAAGACTTGTGGACTTCAACTCCCAGAATTCCTCAGCCAGCAAAGCTGGCTGAAGAATTCTGGGAGTTGAAGTCCACAAGTCTTAAAGTTGCCAAGGTTGAGAACCCCTGTGCTAAAATGACTGAGGGGTGATAATCAAAACCTACGGAAGCCAGGGTTTCAGTTGTGTATTATTCATGGATTTGATTAGATTTAGGCCTGCCTCATGATGAACTGACTTTGGGCAGCTCACAATATAACAAAAGCAAGGTTAAAATATAGTATAAAACAGATAAACAAAATGTGATTGGCCACCTGATACAAAAACATACAAACTACAACCATCAAGAGTTCCAGCCCTCCCATAGAACAGCTTCAAAGCTTTCTGGCTTCTGGAAGCCAAACGGATGTCAGATTAAGTCTGTAGCCTGAAAGAAAGGTTGTTTGCTTGGGAATGCATCTTTCTTGTGTTTTTTGCTTGTTTTATAAAACTAGAGAACTATAAAGCCAAGTTTAGCTGCTCTTTTAAAAATTGATTTGTCATAAAATAGCTGATTCTCTTCTTTTTTAATGTTTTGATTCTGTTACAAGCTCTTCCACAATTGTTAAAATAGTTCAGTGCAGTGGCGAGAGTCTTGCACACATCCTCCAAGATCCCTCCTTCTGGATAGCTAAGCAGACGATAGGGGTGAGACCATTTCTTCTTTCCAAACCCTTGGGTAACAGTTTTTTGTGTTTTTTAAAAGATAGATAATTCCCATAATTCCTTCAGTGCATGGTAAAGTTCTCAAAGGCAAACAGAAAGTGTGTTACAGGCAGGGAGGAGATAGGTTGAGTTAGGAGTTCCTGCCAGTAGAAAATGTCATATCCATCATGGAAATGTTGTTTTAGTTTCAAATGAACAGCTGTAGAGCCAAGAACAGCATCTCTAAGAAACAGCTGAGATCATGAAGTTGCACATGTCTAGAGACTGGTTACACAAAGAGAACAGAAAGCATCCCTAAAAGATTATAATCTTTCTCCTCTTCATCTTCATGAGATCATCTCAATAAGTTTTTTCTTCTTAGTCTCTCCCTCTTTCTGCTCTACAGGCAGCTCTCCAGCAGGCCAGCATCCTAATTTATTTCCTTCCCTAACTTGAGAATAAGCACCTAGTCCTGAGCAAGTTGGAAATTACAGCTCCTACTTGGAGCAGCAGTAGCCTCTAGCTCCAATGTTTGTGGCCTGCTGCTGAAAAATGGCTGGACACTGCTTGGATATTTGTTCCATGTTTAACTAATCAAGAAGGGCCTCACTTCCTACCCCATTTCTCTGTCTGATATGGGCCCAGAATCTCAATGTATTGAGAGTGCTCCCCAATCCTCCAAACAGGTACACACTGACACTTTAGAGAACGATGCAAAGCATTTCTGAAGAATGTGACCGCAGTCACACTGATTTCTGTGATTGACTGAGTCAACTGCTTCTGTGCAAATCTAATTAAACAGCTCAGTGCTTATGTAGAGCTATAGTGAGCTACCTCCAGTTATTCTGAACTCTGTTCAACTGTTTCTTTGGGGATCCTGGGAGCAAAACCTGCCCTTTTTTTTTATCATATTTGGCCAGCAGGCAGCATTTGTGAAATTTTGAAGCAGCAATCTGATAATTCACCTATCACTATGCAAAATGCATAAGCTAACATTTTCTCTCCCTCATCACCCTTGCCATGTCCCATATGAAAACTGTGCATTGCTTAATTTAAATACTTCAGGAAATTGAGATTGGGAGGTGGGGAAAAGAGAGGGGAGGGAAAAACCCCATATGCATGTTGTATTTTAATTTCATACAACAAAAAACTAGCACACATCGCTGCCAGCTTCCAAATGGTGGAAATCTCTCTTAGGAAAAGTAGTTTTTCCTTCCTCTTCTTATTGTTTCTATAAATAGGGGTTGTGTTGTGTAAGGAGAGGAAAACCTGTGGCATCAGCCTAGGTAATAACTATGAAGTAATGTCTGACACTAACCAATGTTACTTCACAAAGATACAAAGACAATTAGGGGTTATATAATAATAAAGTTGGAAGGGACCTTGGAGGTCATCTAGTCCAACCCCCTGCTCCGGCAGGTAACCCTATACCATTTCGGACAAATGGCTGTCCAGTCTCTTCTTAAAAACTTCCAGTGTTGGAACATTCACCGCTTCTGGAGGCAGGTTGTTCCATTGGTTAATTGTTCTAATTGTCAGGAAGTTTCTCCTTAGTTCTAGGTTGCTTCTCTCCTTCCTTAGTTTCCACCTGTTGCTTCTTGTCCTGCCTTCAGGCGCCTTGGAAAATAGCTTGACTCCCTCTTCTTTGTGGCAACCCCTGAGATATTGGAACACTGCTATCATGTCCCCCCCTCGTCCTTCTCTTCACTAAACTAGACATACCCAATTCCAGCCACCATTCCTTATATGTTTTAGGGTTGGATGGAGATAGATTCTTGAAGCAGATTTTCCATCAGGGGAAATAGGAATGTTCCTCAAGACTGCAATAGCTTAGATTTGCTTTTACTTAAAGTATAATAAGAGGCCCTTAGAAGAAAACAATATGCATCTGCTTCTTTGTGAATAGGAAAGAAAAACACAATAGGATTATGGGCTAAATGGATTTTACAACCCTCTGCAATCTCTCAATAAAGAACAAGAATCCTTTGCCGTGTTCTGTCTTGCACCTGTTTCACTTTTAATAGTCCACCTGCAATGGGAAGCAAAGAAGAGGATGAGCTAAAGGGAACAGCCTGAACAGAAGTATCATATGGAATCATCTCTCAGGGATGTTTTAAGGTTTGTTTCTCAGAAGGCCTTTCACAGTACAGCTTCAAGTGGGGATGCTGGGGACAGCTTGAAGGGGCATTGCTTTGAATAAGTGGCATTATAGGACCAGGGATTTGAAAACAAGAGGAGTAATGATATCAGAAAACACCAGCGATTGATGTTTATATCTCCTGGCTAGATTCTTCCAAGAAACTCTGGGCTGACTTTTATTGATACCTGGATTTTACACAAGTCATGAGTACCTATCCTATACATTCTTGGGCTGAAAGAGAATCATGAAAAGAAGCCATGAAGTCCTTGGCTATGGTTCAGGTTTTCCAGAACATAAAAATAGAAAGGGGAGGAGGGTTTGTTCTGAGCTTCAGAAATTGTGTGTGTATGTGTGTTTCTTTAGAATAACCTGTGCACTTCCAGTTGTATTGAAAAGGAAGATAGATGATGATGATAACTTTATTGTCATTTTTTTTCCTGTGGGCACAACTGCACACATTAAAAATGAAATTTAGTTGCTTGCTCTCAAGTGTACACATACATAACATACATTTAAAAACATATTATATACAACATATGTATAGACCTACACCTTTACACATAAGTAACATATAAATATTAATCGCTGTCCATCTTGAATACATAACAAAAGGAGGAAGCTTTAGAGTTCACAAGGTTAATACTGTATGGAATGAAACTGTTGTGTCCTGGGCCTGATGAGGAAACACAGCAGGCCCAGAAATATTGCAATTGGTCCCGGACATTCCAAAAGTTGCCCGGGACCAGACAGAGCGGTGCCAGTATTGTATGCATGCGCAAGGTGCGAACAGGCAAAATTCCTATTGGTTAACATTGCCTGGGTTTTTGGCCCTATAAAAAGCCTGCGTGCCTTTTCTTCCTTGCTTGGGTGTTGTAAAAGGAGAATAAAGTGTTTGTTGCTTGTCACCATGTGTCTTCATCATTCGCACGCAAACGAAGGATTTACCACTGGCGACGAAGGTGGGATCTTCTGCAAGCTTAAGAAAAAGATTTAAGGACTCACCCTGGAAGTCTTGACGAGGGGAAGATGGCATCTGAATCAGCGTCTCAGTCTGTCAGTACAGTGTCGCTGGGGGTGAGCTCGGCTAAAGGACCCTTTCCCAAACATCAGCTTGCAGAAGAAGCGATTGGTGAAGATCGTAAATTTACGATGTCGAAGATTGGCCGCTTGACTGATTTTGATGTCTCACATCCAGAGAGATGGAATTCCTACTTAGCACGGGTGGAGAACTACTTTAGAGTAAATCAGATAAGAGAAGATGGCCTGAAGGCAGCAACTCTTCTGTGTGCCTGTGGACAAGAAGCTTTTGACATCGCAGAAAATCTGGTGGCCCCTGCATCTCTGGAGTCAGTAACATATGCTGACTTGAAAAAGATGTTGAAGGAACACTTCCAGCTGAAGTCATCCATCATTGCTTGGAGGCACGCATTCGAGCAGAGAGACCAGAGGCCAGGTGAATCTGCTGTGGACTTTATTGTGGCCTTAAGGCAAACAGCCAGGCCTTGTGAGTTCAAGGATCTGGAAGAGAGGCTGCGAGATCGCTTCGTATATGGCTTAAGAAGCAGAGACTTACAACAGAAGATTTTTGCAAAAGAAGATGTCTCCTTCCAAGACATGCTAAGAGAGGTGGCAGCTGAGGAAGCAGCCGGCAGGGCTGTGAAGGCCTTACACCTCGCCAGGAACCCTCCAGACTCAGCTACCGTCCATCAAGAGGATGCTCGAGAAGGATCAGAAGCAGATCCTGAAGAGGAGGTGGACAGATTTCACCAGCCAGCTGAGAGGAGATCGAAGGGACGTCCGGACAAGGCCCCAGCATCTCTTCAATGCTTCGGGTGTGGAGGATGCCACAAGCGAGCTGACTGCAGGTTTCGCTCCGCCATTTGAAGGGCATGTGGCAGGCAAGGCCACATCGCATCTGTCTGGTTGGGTTGCCAGAAGGTCCAACCTCATGAAGAATTGCTTCAGAAAGGTACCAGGGTCCCCAGCCAACATAGGGTGGGTTTCTACGCATCGCGCAGGAGCATTCTGAGGACAGACACACACAAGCCCCTTAAGAAGAAACTTTCCACTAATGTGAAGTTGCAAGGGGTCCCCTTACTGATGGAGTTGGACACAGGGTCGGCTCTCTCAATTATTTCAATTAACACCTTCAAAAGGATTTGCAAAAGTAGTGACCTTCGAGTTAAACTCAGGCCATCGAATCTAATACTCACTGATTTTCAAAATTCTATGGTGTGTGTTAAGGGGGAGGCCACCCTTAGGGTACAGCATAAGGATTTTGAAGGTTTCCTAGATGTAGTGGTAGTTGGGGGTGAACGTACAAATCTTATTGGACTCGATTGGTTCGAGGCTCTGGGAATCCAAGTCAATGGCCTGCACAACTTGCAAACGTTGGGCCTTGCAGAAGTTTGCAAGGAGTTTGCAGATGTGTTTAGTTCAGAGCTAGGATCCTACAAGGGGCCTCCCATTGCACTACGGTTAAACCCAACTATCGCGCCCATCAAGGTCAAGCCTAGGAGGGTACCTTTTGCCATCAAAAGTAAGATAGATGCTGAGCTGGACAAATTGCTCCAGCAAGGCATTTTAGAACCTGTGGATTCTAGTCCATGGGAATCCCTCATAGTAACACCTCTAAAGGCTAATGGGGAAATATGTATATGTGCAGACTATAAGTGCACACTGAATAAGGCGCTGCAACAGCACGCTTATCCAGTGCCTGTGGTAAGCCACATTCTGGCCTCCCTCAAGGGGAAAGCACATTTTTGCAAAACTTGTCCTGGCATACGCCTATCAACAGTTACCTGTTGATGAGGCAGCTGCAGAGGCCCAGACTATTGTAACTCACACGGGGGCGTTCAAGGTCAAGAGACTGCAATTTGGGGTAAATGTAGCCCCTGGCATATTCCAAAGTGTCATGGAGAGCACACAATTCAAGACATAGACGTAAACAAGAGGAAAAGAGAAGAGTCTTAGAAGCGGAGATAAAAAAGAAAGAGTTATTATTAATAGATAAACCGGATGATAGTAATATTAAAGAAGGGATAAAGGTCTTACGGAAACAATTTGATATTTTGATGACCGATCAGGTTGCCAGGAACATACAATATGCTAAACATAACACTTTTTTCAATGCTAATAAACCTGGCAGATGGTTGGCTTATACATTAAGGAAGAAACAAAAATCCCGTTTAATTGAGAAGGTAGAATATAAGGGGCAAGAAGTATTTCATCAGGATGCTATTAAGAAGGCTTTTCTAGAGTTCTATACCAAATTGTATGCTGAAGAAGAAGTTCAAGAGCAAGAGGTAGATGCCTTTTTACAAAATCAAAATGTTATGGAAATTACTTTGGAACAAAGAGATAGATTAAATGCTGTGATTAGATCAGAAGAAATTATTGACGCAATTAAGCAATTGAAATTGGGAAAATCTCCAGGAACTGATGGTTTTACTACGATTTATTATAAGTGTTTACAGGAGGAAGTGGTCGAACATTTGAGGGAGTTATTTGTGAACATACAAGAAGGTGGTCCGGTTCCACCCTCCTGGAAAACGGCTAATGTTTGTTTGATTCCTAAAGAGGGCAAAGATAATGTACAAGTAGAAAATTTTAGACCTATCTCATTGTTAAATACGGATTACAAGATTTTTGCAAAAATTTTGGCTAATAGATTAATGACAGTTTTGACACAGAGGATACACCTGGATCAGACTGGTTTTTTACAAGGGAGACAGATGAAAACCAATGTTAGACAACTTGTTAACATACTGGAATACTTGGATAAACATATTCAAGTGCCGGCTGTTTTAATGTTTTTAGATGCAGAAAAAGCTTTTGATAGATTGAATTGGACATTTCTGCAAAGGCTTGTGGTAAGGATGGGAATGGGGGACCAGTTTATTAATTCCATAACAGCTATATATCAGAAACAAACAGGACAGATTATAGTAAATGGTCAATTAACAGATTTGTTTAACATTGAAAAGGGTACTAGACAGGGTTGTCCCTTATCTCCTTTATTGTTTGTCTTAACTTTAGAGGTCTTATTGAATAGGATTAGAGCATCAGAGGAATTAAAGGGGGTACAAATTAGAAAACATGATTATAGATTATGTGCCTTCGCAGATGATTTACTTGTGACATTGACTCAGCCAATGCAATCGGTTCAGAGTTTGATGGAAATTATTCGAAATTATGGAAAAGTATCTGGTTTTAAATTAAATTTATCCAAGACAAAGATGTTGGTCAAAAATTTTGATAATAAATTAAAACAAGATTTGGAAAGAATAACAGGATGTGAGATAGTTAAAAAAGTTAAATATTTAGGAATTTATATAGAAGCCTCAAATGGTAAATTATATAAGAATAATTATGAGTTCTTATGGAGTAAAGTTCAAAAAGAAATGGAGAATTGGAAAAAACTACAATTATTTATCCTGGGTAGGATAGCCGCTATTAAAATGAATGTATTACCGAAATTTCTATTTTTATTTCAAATGTTGCCAATACTTAAAAAGGATGGGAATCTTGATGAATGGCAGAAAGGTATAAACAATTTTATTTGGGATGGCAAGAAACCAAGGGTTAAACTTAAAATTATTCAAGATACAAGAGAGAGAGGTGGAATGAAAGTGCCTAATTTCAAATTATATTATTATGCAGCAGTTCTAGTGGCAATAAGTGATTGGATTAATTTAACAAATGAAAGAATACTGAATATAGAAGGATATGGGTTAGTGTATGGGTTCCACGCCTATTTAGTTTATGATAAAAAATTGGACAGGGGTTTTAAAGAGCATATATTAAGAAACTCTGTGATGCGTGTCTGGAAAAAGTATTATTATAAGTTAAATGGTAAAATTCCTTTATGGACTGTTCCCAGACACGCAATACAGAGTGTGGGTATACAACAAATTCAAGACGTGGAGCCCTATGATAAACTTTTGAATAAAGATGGGAATAGTTTAGAACTGAAATCACTAGACAGATTAAGGGAGGAAGGTATAGCTCATAATTGGTATCATCATGCACAACTTCAAGCCAGATGGCAAAAAGATGTTAAGATGGGTTTTTCTCTAAAGGATGAAAAACTGATTATACAAATTAGAGACCAAAGAGCGATGCATATTAAAAGAATATATGACGCTTTAATTGAAATTGATTCTGGAAAGGAACTAGTTAAACACTGTATGATCAAGTGGGAAGGGAATTTTGGATATTCAATCAGGATGGAAACTTGGAAAAGAATATGGGTGAAAAATGTTAAGTTTACACAAGCTCAGCATTTAAGAGAGAATTTTTATAAAATGTTTTATAGATGGCATTTAGACCCAAAAAAATTGTCGCTTATGTATCCAAATCTGAAACCCAAATGTTGGAGATGCGAATCTTTGGATGCAACTTATTTTCACATTTGGTGGACATGTAAAAAAATTAAGGCTTTTTGGATAAAAATATGGTGGATTCTTCAAAATATTTTGAAAAAGTGTATTGAGTTCGTACCACAGTTATTTTTGTTGGGTATAACAAAGGACTGTTCCACCACAGAGACCAAGTTGATCTTGAACTTGACTACGGCTGCAAGACTGTTGGTGGGTCAATATTGGAAGTCATCTGAAATACCATCTATTGAAGAATGGACATTAAAAGTTACCCATCTGGTGGAGATGGCTAAGATATCAGCGTACCTGAAGAACCACTCAAAGGGTCTGTCCCTACTTCGATGACGTCCTCATTGCTGGGGAGTCATCTCAAAATTTAGCAGAAAGGTTAAGGGCTGTCTTGCTTCGTTTTCAAAAAGCAGGCCATAAATTAAAGAAGGATAAATGTAATATAGGAGACACTTCCACTGACTTCTTGGATTTCAGGATTGATGCCCAAGGCATTCACCCTGCTGCAAGCTATTCAGCAGGCCCCAAGCCCCAAGTCCAAGAATGATCTGCAAGCCTTCTTGGGGCTATTAAATTTTTACCATGCATTCCTCCCACCTAAGGCTGCAGTGGCAGAGCCGTTACACAGGCTCTTAGACAAGCAGGCTCCATGGCAGTGGACTAAAGTCCATGACAGGAGTTTCAATGAGGTTAAGGCCTTGCTCACTTCCAATGCTGTTTTAGTGTATTTTAATGAGCAACTGCCTGTTTGCATCACATGCAATGCATCTCCTTATGGGGTGGGAGCTGTACTTAGCCATCTGAAGGCTGATGGGACGCAAGTCCCTGTGGCTTATTACTCAAGGACTCTGTCATCTGCAGAGCGGAATTACTTATGGGACCGTCTGTGCCCCATGAATCCCAGCGGCCGGTTAGGGCCCACAGAGTCGGCCTTCTCCAGGTCCCGTCAGCCAGACAGTGTCGCCTGGTGGGGCCTAGGGGAAGAGCCTTCTCTGTTGCGGCCCCGGCCCTCTGGAACCAACTTTCCCCGGAGATCCGTGTCTCCCCCATCCTCTCCGCCTTTCGTAAATTACTTAAAACACACCTCTGCCGGCAGGCTTGGGGCAGTTAACATCTTGCCCCTAGCCAGTGTATATCTGTGTGTATGTTGAATGATTGGTTTTTCTTTTAAATTAGGGGTTTTTATATATATATGTATTTTTAACTGTTGATTTCTATTATGTTGTGAGCCGCCCTGAGTTCTCCGGAATAGGGCGGCATAGAAGTCAAATAAATAAATAAATAAATAAATAAATAAATAAATAAATAAATAAATAAATAAATAAATAAATAAATAAATAAATAAATAAATAAATAAATAAATAAATAAACAAACAAACAAACAAACAAACAAACAAACAAACAAATAAATAAATAAATAAATAAATAAATAAATAAATAAATTACACTCAGATTGACAGAGAAGCTGGCATAAAGAAATTCCATGATTTCTTATATGGCCACCACTTCACGGTCTATACAGACCATAAGCCTCTGCTAGGTTTGTTTACCACTAGCACACAGACACCACATATCATTTCCCCTCGTATGCTGAGATGGTCCATTTTCCTGTCAGCATATGACTACACTCTAGTACACAAACCTGGAAAAGAGATGGGGCATGCAGATGGCCTCAGTACATTACCTCTAAGACAGATAGAGGCAGATCCTGCTCCTGCTATTAATATTCTCTCCATTCAGGAGTTCCCTGAATCTCCCCTCAATGCTGGGGACCTGGTGGCAGAAACTGCCACTGATCACACACTTGCACGCGTGCTGACATGGGTGTTGTCAGGATGGCCTGACACATGTCCAGATGCGACATTTCAAAGTTTTTGGCACAGGAGACACGCACTGTCTACCTTTAATGGGTGCATTTTATGGAATAGAGTAGTTATCCCAGCCTCATGAGGTCTAGGGTCTTGTCCTCTCTGCATGAGGGACATCCAGGCATTGTGCGCATGAAAGCACTTGCATGCAGCCATCTCTGGTGGCCTGGACTCGATAAAGGTGCATGGGTGCCAACTGTGCCAACAGTCATGGCCTGAAATGCCTCAGGCCCCAGTACATAGGTGGGAGGAAACTCAAACCCCATGGTCTAGGGTGCATATAGATTATGCTGGGCCCTTTCAGGGGCAATCTTCCTTGTTGTTATTGATAGCCATTCCAAGTGGTTAGAGGTTGTTCCTGTTTCCTCCACTAGTACTGCCAGGACCATCCAGGTGTTGAGAGGAATTTTTGTATCACATGGACTTCCAGATGTTCTGGTTTCAGATAATGGCCCTCAATTTATCTCTTTTGAGTTCCAGGCTTTTCTTCAAGCCAACTTGATCTGGCACATGACTTTTGCTCCCTTCCATCCATCTTCCAACGGACTGGCAGAGAGAATGGTGCGCACTACCAAAGATGCTCTCAAGAAACTGACTTACGGTAAGTGGTTAGCAGACTTTCTTCTTGCACACCGCACCACACCATGCACTGCCACAGGGAAGAGCCCAGCTGAACTCCACTGGGGTCACCGCCTCATCACGAAGTTGGACAGATTGCACCCAGACCGGGTGGCTTCACAGGTGTCACAACTACGGGTGGGCGATCCGGACTGTGCTAGAAACTATGGTCCTGGACATCTCTGGGTCCCTGCTGTCATCTGTAAGATCTCTGGACCTTTATCATACAAAGTGTCCTTAGGAGATGGCCGTGTCCTGTGGCATCACATTGATCAACTGCGCTGGCGGTTGTCCCGTGTTGATCCCGTCCCTGCTTCTGCTCTTGGGGGGGAGGGGGCCCAGGAACCACGTCACACTTCAGGTCAACCTTCTGAGACACAATCTCACTGTTCCTGGGAAGTACCGCAGGTTGCTAGGGATTTCCCAGGGGAGGTGCAAGGGCATTCTCACGGTTTAGCTATTGCACCGAACAGGGAGTGATGCGTATCCGCAAGAGCTCCAAACAGGATTTCACCTGAGGAGGGGTTTGCCATAGAGACGGCTTTTGACTCTGGCACCTCGGCCACAGGGGACTGGGACTATTGGGGCACTCCTGCAACGCAGGTCACGTCTGAGACTGGTTGCGGGCTCCAGGGACTAAGTTCCCTGGAGCCATCCCAGGTAGTTGGAGAATCATCAGCCACTTCAGAGAGTTGGGGAAATTTAGCTGCTCTAATGGAGCCTGGGCAGAGCTCTGGCAACTTTGCAAGTACGCCTCACCAGGGGTCACCTGCAAAATCTGTGCATAAAAGTCCTGGTCTAGCGAGCTCACCAGACGGGCTGGTAAGCCAGGCGCCCTTAAGTACAAGTCCTGGTCTGCCTAGCTGGGCAGGTGAGCTGACTGGCCAGGCACCCTCCCTAACCTTGCATAGGTCACAACAGGCTAAGGCCCCTCTTAAGCATCTTGGTGAATATGTGAGGTTCCTTTCAGTACAAGGGACCGTATGCATCTAGGTTGAGGAGATGGGACCTATGTTGGGTAGAAGATAGACACATGAAGTCCACATTAAAGGATGGGTTGGTTAGCTAACCCTATTATTATAAGAAGGTTGTCTACATGTGAGCAGAATATTATTTTCTTTTCTTTTATTATTATTGTAAAGAAAACTGGAAGTGTGTGTGTTCTATCCAGGGGGGAGGGTTGTCCTGGGCCTGATGAGGAAACTCAGCAGGCCCAGAAATGTTGCAATTGGTCCCAGGCATTCCAAAAGCTGCCTGGGACCAGACAGAGCGGCGCCAGCCTTGTGCGCATGTGCAAGGCGCAAACAGGCTAAATTCCAATTGGTTAACATTGCCTGGGTCTTTGGCACTATAAAAGGCCTGTGTGCCTTTTGTTCCTTGCTTGGGTGTTGTAGAAGGAGAATAAAGTGTTTGTTGCTTGTCACCATGTGTCTTCATCATTCGCACGCGAACGAAGGATTTAACAGAAAATGTGACTGAATCTGGATGTTCTGCTTCGGATACCACAGAGCCTCCTCCCAGAAGGTAACAAGGAAAACAGATCGTGAAGAGGGTGTGTAGTGTCCAGATAATCTTGTGGGCCCTGCTCAAGCAACGCTTATGTACTTTATGTGCTGGATGGGAGGGAGGGAACTGCCAGTGATCTTTTCAGCCATCTT
Source organism: Bothrops alternatus (assembly GCA_034064705.1). Lineage (NCBI taxonomy): Eukaryota > Metazoa > Chordata > Lepidosauria > Squamata > Viperidae > Bothrops > Bothrops alternatus. Next base: position 1,155,600 of record JARGCV010000007.1, read on the forward strand.
CACCACTGTCTGCACCGCCTTCCTGTCTGAAGCAGTGATCCTTTTAAACCAGACTGTGATGCTGTATGACAGGATGCTCTTGATCGTCCCTCTATAGAAAGTGGTAAGGACAGGGGAAGGAAGATGTGCTTTTCTCATGTGACGCAGAAAATGCAGATGCTGCTGTGCCCACTTCACCAGTGTCTCGCTGTTGAGCGACCAAGCCAGCCTACTTGTTAATGTAGATGTAGTATTTGAAGACTGACAGCAGCATCTTCTGCAGTATCAATGCAGAACCATGAATTTTAATGATTTGATATAAAATAAAAAGTTAACCATTCTTGGCTTTCAGTTTCCTTTGGTGAATTGGCAATATATACTAACCCCTTCGCTGTACTAAGAAAAAGGATTTTAAAACAATATTATCTAATGGCTAATTTAAAATATGTCTTGACCTAAAATGTGCAATCCTAAATCTTGAAAGGCTACTTAGGGAATGGTATAAAAACAGAATAGGGTTGAGGCTAGAAAAGGTAAGAAGAGGTATAATTCCCCAAATTATGGATATAAGATACATAGATTTACAACATGGTGGATCTCTAATTTGCAGTAGATTTCCAAGTGTTTCTGATTTAAACAATTGGCTCTAAAATGAAGAAAAGCTGATCAAGTGGACCTTTGTACAAAAGGATTGTACATTCATTTAAGTATGATACTGGACACATTTTAATGCTCTTACAGTAGATATTCCCTGTGTCTCTCACCTCTATTTATTTATTTATTTATTTGTTTGTTTGTTTGTTTGTTTATTTATTTATTTATTTAGATTTCTATGCCGCCCTGTTCCAAGAACTCAGGGCGGTTCACAACATGGATACAACATGAAGAAATCTAAAATTAAAATACATTGTAAAAAACCCGTTAATTAAAAACCAATCACCCAAAACAGACATGCAAACATACATACACTGGCTGGGGCAAGGTGTTAGCTACCCCAGGCCTGTCGGCAAAGATGGGTCTTTAATAATTTGCGAAAGACGGAGAGGGTGGGGGCAGTACGGATCTCCAGGGGGAGTTGATTCCAGAGGTCCGGGGCTGCAACAGAGAAGGCTCTTCCCCTAGGCCCCGCCAGGTGACACTGTCTGGCTGATGGGACCTGGAGAAGGCCGACTCTGTGGGCCCTAACCAGTCGCTGGGTTTCATGGGGCAGCAGATGGTCCCGCAAGTAGCTCTAGCTCTTCATAAGGAAGAAAGTGTAGTAAAATGCAACAATACATACCGGTATATCTTATCCCTTGTGCTGTACATCTTAACAGAACAACAGAATTGGAAGGGACATTGGAGGTCTTCTAGTCCAACCCCCTGCTCAAGCAGGATACCCTATACCGTTTCAGGCAAATAGTTGTCCAATCTCTCCTTAAAAACCTTTAGTGTTAGAGCACCCACAACTTCTGGAGTCAAATCGTTTCACCAATTAATTGTTCCCACTGTCAAGAAATTTCTCCTTATTTCTAGGTTGGTTCTCTCCTTTATTAGTTTCCATCCATTGCTTCTTGACACCCTCCCCTACTTCTTTGTATTAGCCTCTTAGATATTGGAACACTATATCCTCATTAAATCTTCTCTAGCTTCCCTATGTGCCATTTGATTTGTTTCTATCACTTACAATGAGAACTGATGAGGATCAGATTGAGGAAGACAAACCAACAAACCTGCAGATGGTAACAAATGTTTCTAAAAAGCCTGTGTGAATCGATCTTCTCCTTATTAATAGCTCATATCCTTAAAGTCTGAATTGGAAGGACACAGAAGAAACATTAGCGCTTGTTTTGCCACCCTGACTGATCATCAGAATGTAGCGATATAATTGCTCGACTTATTCTAGAAAGGACTATCAAGACATAATCTTTTACACGGTCATTGTATGATCGATGATTATGGTATTAAGATGGGCTGGGCTGGAGTATAGAAAAAAGAGACTTCTTTTTGGCATTGTCCCAATGAGTAGGTACTTCATAATGCTCCCAAATGATTCCATTTCACTTTGTGTCTGAGAACATCTGGTCTGTTTGGCATCTCTGCTTTGGTAAAAATAGCACACCATCTTGTGTGTGGGCAGTATGCCATTTGAACAGATGGGCCTAAGCACTGGCAGCCAAGAGGCCTTGTATCAGCATCAAAATGCATTTGCTGAGGGCAGGATTTGCAGCCAGGAATGTCAAAATAGTAGCGCTTCCATGCCCATTACAAGAGGGAGATAGAAGAAAGAGGCTGTGTTTCCTGAAGAAGAACATAGATTAAGAAATGAGGCTGAGAACATGGATAGGGGACAACATAACTTGTGCTGTTGTGTGCGGCATGAAGATAGTACTGGAGGATTCTACTAAATATTTACTATGGAGGCTAACTGTAACTACAACACCCTATAAAAGAAACATCTATAATACTGAAAATCTATTTCACGATGCGAATGAGATGACACTGTCAGCAGCAGATCTTTGAGTGGCTGTATTCCAGTGCTTTGATTTCCATTGCAGGAAAAGCACTTGTAGTCTCAATTTGTCCGAACAATAGCTTTGTATAGGAATAGTTCAAAGTTTGCTTGTTTTTAAAGAATCCACCCCATTGATTTTAGCAGTAAAATGGCAGAGATGCTTGCAAGTGGTAGTTAAATTTGAAACAATAATAATAACATACTTGAACACAGAGACTTTGCGCCTATTATAGCATGTATAGCTGGCTGGTGAAGAAACTGTCTGATCTTAACCGCTCTGAACAACTGTACTGAGTTCTACAGGTAATTCTCAACTTACAACAATTCATTTACTGACCATTCAAAGTTACAACGGGACTAGAAAAAAGTGACTGTTGACCATTTTTCACACTTAAAAAACTGTTGCAGCCTCCCCGCGCTCACATTATCAAAATTCAGATGCTTAGCAACCAGTTCATATTTATGATAGTTGCAGAGTTCCGGGGTCACCTTCGGTGACTTTCTGACAAACAAAGCCAGTGGGGAAGCCAGATTTTTTAACAATTGCGGTGTGGCAAGAAAATGGGGCAAAATTCACTTAATAAATGGTCTCACTTAGCAACAGAAATTTGGGGCTCAATTGTGGTCATAACTCAAGAACTGGGGAAAGAAGGGATTTCCCTACCAGGCGATTCTTCATCACATCATCCACTTTTTCTCTTTTGGGCTTACTAAACACCGGTGGTTTCCTTCCCCCCCCAAAAAAAATTCTTGAGCCCTAAATTGTACTGAAGACCCTCTATAAATGTATGGTGTAGTTTTCTTCCTTCATGGCCTGGAAAAGCAGCAGTCACAACTCTTTGTCATCATTATAAGAGAGAATGTCTACAGCAAGAGCCTATAAAAGAATAAGTTCTCCTGGGCTTGTATCCTGCCGAGAACAGTGTGCTATTAATGACCCATTTCTTCTGTACCAGCTGAACACCAGCTGTAATAAGCTTTCTCTGACAAGTGATTGACTCACCCATTATAGTCATTGGCAACTGCAGAAACAAACAAGCTTGATACAAAAATTCAGCATTGTAGTTGGGAGGGTATTCCCCGTGGGAAAATTTCCACTATCATTTTGAATGCCACTGAACATTATAGTATTTACTATTCAATAATATTAGGTGGTGCTTTACTTCTCTTTCAGACTCATGCACAAATATGCGTATATATACACATGGTAATTTCCTGTGTATTCCCTGTGGTATCTTTGCTTTATTTTTGTTTTTTTAAATACAACAGTGGGGAAAATCACGTTACAGAAGATATATGGATGAAGGCAGCATATCCACATACTTTTATTTTATTATATTTATTAAGAATACCCATCAGCATTCCAAGCCTTATTGCCTTTATAGACAGAGTGAATAAAATTAAACTTTAAGGTTGGAAGCATTGTGCAAATATAGTTTGAGGCTCTACTCAATAGGAATGCAATGAAAACATGGAGTGGATATTTTTCAGAAAAAAGTTGCTAACCTGTATATTTGGAAAAGGCCGTGGCTAATTGTACAATTTATATGTTACATGCAGAAGCTTACAGGTTAATTTCCAAGTACCTCCAGGTAGGATTAGAAACAGCTCCAGACTGAATTTCAGTGTTGGCATTTCAGAGCCAATATTAAGAGCATTGGTGTTGACTTGGTGTAAGTAAGTTGTTGATTTTCCTTCGTTTGGGGTCCAGAGGTTTATTTTATTTTTATTTACTTATGTATTAATATCTTGACATTATTATTTTTTTTTTACAAATAATTCAAAGCAAAGAACATGTCCAATATTCCTCCTTCCTCCTATTTTCCCCACAACAATTTTTGAGATGAGTTGGGCTGAGAGAAAGTGACTGGCTCAAAGTCACCCAATTGGTTTTCAAGCTGAGGACAGTACTAGAACTCAGAGTCTCCAGTTTCTAGGCTAACACCTTAAGCACTAGATCATACTAGCTCTCAATAGTGAAAGTTGTGTGACTGAGCCTTAACAGAAGGATCCCAGGAAGATAGCCTGGCTCATTAAGCATTTATGCACCAAAGACAAGTGTAGATTTTACAAATATATTTAAAAACTTCCTGGAGTAAACCTGGGAGTAACTTTTTCAAAAAATACTAAAAATGTGCCTGGTAATGTGCATCAATCCCAAATGTTTCCACTACTGCATTAAAAAATAAAAAAAATAAAAGATGTATAAATTCCACTTATACAGGATCTTTTGCTAGGGATCATAAAAGATAAAATATAACAGACATATAGTTGAGGCTGGAAGTGAGGAGTAAAGAATATTTACCAAACCAGACGTTTACAAAGATTAATACCTAGTGTTATATGTTGTGTTCTATGATGATTGATTATTAGTATGATCTTATGTTTAATGTTTAACTACTACCTCAGGACCTATTGTTAGGGATCATAGAGAATAAAAAATGTAACAGGTGTATAATAGAGGATTGAAGTGAGGAGTGAAAAATGTTTACTAAATCAGACGTTTACAAAGAATAATACGTAGTGTTGTATATCAGATGCTATGATGTTTGATGCATACAAAGATTTTATGTTCAATGCTGATTATTTTAATAAAGGAATTTTTATATATATATATAAAAAAAGCAACACACATATAAACTGATGAAACTATACTAAGTTACAACTCAGTTAACTTACTCGCACGCGCGCGACGGCCCGAACCGCGCATGCGCGGCGCGACGAGCCGAATCGCGCATGCACGGTGCATGCACGAAGGCCTGAATCGCACATGCGTGGCGCGAAGGCCCGAGGGGAAATGGGGAAAAAATGGCAGCTTGCGGTGGTTGGCGACCCACGTGAAACGGTCGTTCGACCCCAAATGGGGTCGCGACCCACAGGTTGAGAACCGCTGATCTATACCATCTCAGAGAAAGTGACTGTCTTTGTTGTTGTTAGTTGCGAAGTCGTATCCGACCCATCGCGACCCCATGGACAACGTTCCTCCAGGCCTTCCTGTCCTCTACCATTTTCTGGAGTCCATTTAAGCTCACACCTACTGCTTCAGTGACTCCATCCAGCCACCTCATTCTCTGTCGTCCCCTTCTTCTGTTGCCCTCAATCTTTCCCAGCATTAGGCTCTTCTCCAGTGAGTCCTTCCTTCTCATTAGGTGGCCAAAGTATTTGAGTTAGTGACTGTCTAGTCTCTTCTTAAAAATCTCCAGTGATGGAGCGCCCACGATTTCTGTAGGCAAGCTGTTCCACTGGTTAATTGTTCTCAATGTCACAAAGTTTCTCCTTAATTCTAGGTTGCTTCTCTCTTTGATCAGTTTCCAACCATTGTTTCTTGTCCTGCCCTCTGGTGCCTTAGTGAATAATATTACCCCCTCTTCTTTGTGGTAGCTTTGAGAATTCAATACAGGATCATGATTCTATTTGTATATTGTCATCTGGCTCCCTGAGAAGTTGTTTTTTTGTTTATACTAATAGAGATTGCCTTGAAAATGAGGGCAAGAATTTAGGATGATTGGTCTTTGACAGGGGATCCAACCTATTTGAAGAACCCAACTTTTCTAGAAGTGTTTGGAAATTCAGGCCCTTCATGACAATTATTGCCCTATCTCACATTCTGTCAGATGTAACACATTTTAGATTAACAAAAAAATAGTTGGATGAAGCAAGCCTATTGCTTGCTTCTTCTGACATTTGCAGGGAAAACAGAATGTTTTAAAGCATCACACTCCAGATGCAGGTGGATTCAGACAGTTTCCTGATAACTCTAGGGGATTTTCATGCTCTTTGGACTGGTGGATCTATTTGTTATCTGTCTTTTTTCTCAGCAGGAGCACAGAAGTTGGACTAGCACTAGAATCTCTACCTAAACTCCTCAGACAAACTGCAACTGCAACTAGTCTGTAAATAAGAGGGCAACAGCTTAACAACAACAACAACAATAATAAAGTTGGAAGGGACCTTGGAGGTCTTCTAGTCCAACCCCCTGCTCAGGCAGGAAACCCTGTACCATTTCAGACAAAAGGCTGTCCAGTTTCTTCTTAAAAACTTTCAGTGTTGGAGCATTCACAGCTTCTGGAGGCAGGTTGTTCCACTGGTTAATTGTTCTATAAGATTAAAATTCATTTTATGGTTCATTCTATGCAGTGGAGGATAGAAAGAGTATTGATGCTTTTGAATTTTATTTTATCAATTTTTTACAACATCCATCTCACCTAAATGACTCTGGGCAGTTTACAAACAAGATAATAAGGTGATATAAAACATGGCTAAAAGGCAAATAAGATTAAAATTTAGAAGTTAAAAATAAAAATCAAAGTTAAAAAAATCTCAAAACAAAAGAATAAAATGTTAACAAGGCAGAGTGAGTTGCCGTCAAACCACCAACCATCTCCAGGGTTGCAATGCACTCTTAGTTCCCCATGCTAATTAGCAGAGCCAGGTCTCTGTGTGTGGGGGAGCACACCATCTCTTGGGATAATATACAAAATACAAAATGGCAGTAAGTTTTGTTTAGTTTGGCTAAAATATAGTTGCAAAATGATGCCGACTAATCATGAAACAAATTTTCACCTGAAAAATTTGAGTTTGGAAAATGCAAAACAGATTCATATATATGTGACTTGCTGTTTCTCTCCAAAGAATGATGTCCACCATAAATAGACTTTTCTTTCTTTAGTAGTGAGAAATTCTAGGGAAGCGTTTTGATGAATCTCTTTTTTTTCAGATGCTTATGAACTATGACTTGTAGTAACTTCACTGTCAGACTGGGGATGTTGGGAACTGTGGTTCAGTGATAGCAGAAGGACTCCAGTTCCCATATTCTTCTCTTTAACACAATTTTTCTTTGGGTGTGTGTGAGAGAAAAATATGTATTTACTTTTAAGTCACGCGCGCAAGACATGTATATCATATACATGTAAGGTCTTGTTGGAAGCAAACAAGTCTATGCAAGTTAATTCTGAACCAAAATGTTCCCTCCCAAAGTTTCCGCTTACTGCAATGTCTTTCCTTTCCAAGCTAACCAAAATTATATTCAGGAACACCTGATTGTTACTGTTAAGTTCTTTGTTCGTGTGCAAATGATGAAGACACATGGCGATGTTAACAGCTCTTTATTCTTCTCTCTCTCACTCTAACAGCAACGAACAGAACAGGCAAAAACAAACAGGCTTCTTTTTAAGACCAGACACCCGGACAACAGCAAACAATGTATCTGAGCGCCTCTTGCCTTGCTCATGCACACAAGGCTGGCTCCGCTCAGTCTGGTCTCGGGCAGCCAACGCTTTGCCCATGCACACAAAGCTGGAGCCGCTCAGTCTGGTCCCAGGCAGCTTTGGAATGCCCGGACCAATGCAACGTCCCGAGCCTGCTTTTGCAGGCTCAGGACACAACACCCCTCCCCCCTAGATGGAACATACCTTGCACACATACATGTGCACCCTTCACTGGAAGGAGTGTCATATAGTTCCAATAATCAAATGCAATGAGTGTGGATAATCGAGTCTACCCTCAGACAAACCCCCTTCACTTTCAGTAATACAATGAATGTTCCCGAAATCAAAAAATACTACAACATTCTATCCCGAGTACTCCCCTTATTCAGGGACCTCATGAAAAAACCCTATTGACTTGATAGCAACTTCACAAATTCCCTAAGATGTTTGGGTGGGCACTTAGCCCGCTGCGACCTTCTAAGGCCAGAAGAGATTGCCTGGTCCACCTGCTTGCCTACCAGGCGAGGCAGGCCAGGGCATTAAATCCCCAGGTGACTCCGGTGAGGGTGCCTGGCCTACCTGCTCGCCTACCATGCTAGGCAGGCCAGGACTTTGCTGCCCCAAATATCCGGTTGACCCACCCATCTGCTGGCTGGCTGGACCCTCTAAGCCCAAGCCAGCATACCTTGGAAGGGTGGAAGTCCCCGCGTCCACAATGGATCCTTCTTGGGAACACTGTCCCTCGAACCCAAGGCCAGCAGATGGAGAGTGCTGGGTAGCGGAAGTGCCCCAGTACTCTGTGGCCCCCAAGCACATGCCCAAGGTGCCAGAGTCAGGAGTTGCCTCCATGGCAACCCGCCTTGCTGGTGACCTCCTTTTGGGAGCAATTGTGGAATTGGACAAGCACCCCTGTTGGAATTCTTTTTCTCTTGCTGCTTGTGATTTGTTTGGATACCCCCGGTCAGTCTTCCTGTCTGGAGCACTATCTGATATATATGAATACTGTGGATACCCCCAGTGTGACTCCCTGTCTGGAGTAATTATGGCTGTGTGGGATGACCCCCTATCCATTGAATTCCTGTTAGGAGCACTTGTGGAACCTTGAGATGACTCCCAATTAGTCTCAGCAGTGGCTAGTGCTGGCCTGTGAAACTGATCCTCAGAATGCATGTTATGGTCCTCCTCCTCTACCCAGAGCAGAGCCAGGAGTGGAAGGGTGAGAGTCCAGTCTCCAACGCAGATGGTCTATGTGTCTGCAAAGAATGCGGCCGTCCCCCAAGGCAACTTCGTATGACAATGGCCCAGAGACCTTGCAGACCACAGCTGTGACCCAGAGATGACCAGGCCCATAGTTTCTTGCCCAAACCGGATCGCCCACCTGGAGTCTCCTAGGTGCCCGCGGTTGTGACTCCTGTGAAGCCACCTGGTCAGGGTGCAGCCTGTCCAGTTTAGTGATAAGGCGGTGACCCCAGCGGAGTTCAACCGGGCTCTTCCCTGTGGCTGTGCATGGTGTGGTGTGGTATGGTGTGCAAGAAGAAAATCTGCTAACCTGTGATGCCAGTTACCGTAGGTCAGTTTCTTGAGGGCATCTCTGGTAGTGCGCACCATCCTCTCTGCAGTCCGTTGGAGGATGGATGGAAGGGAGCCAAAGTTGCATGCCTGATCAGGTTGGCCTGAAGAAAAGCTTGGAACTCAGAAGAGGTAAATTGAAGCCATTATTAGACACCAGAACATCTGGAAGACCGTGTGATACAAAAATTCCTCTCAATACCTGGATGGTCCTGGCAGTAGTAGTGGAGGAAACAGGAACAACCTCTAGCCACATGGAATGGCTGTCAACAACAACCAGGAAGAATTGCCCCTAAAAGGGCCCACCATAATCTATATGCACCCTAGATCATGGGGTTTGAGTTTCCTCCCACCTATGTACTGGGGCCTGAGGCATTTCAGGCCGAGACTGTTGGCACACTTGGCACCCATGTACCTGGGCCTCGATGGCTTTATCGAGTCCAGGCCACCAAAGATGGCTACGCGCAAGCGCTTTCATCCTGACTATACCAGGATGATCCTCATGCAGAGAGATCAAGATTCTAGACCTCAATGAGGCTGGGATCACTACTCTGTTACCCCATAACAGGCAATCCTTAAAAGTGGACAACTCATGCTTCTTGTGCCAGAAGCTTTGGAACTCAGTATCTGGGCACTTGTCAGGCCATCCTGACAACACCCATGTCAACACGCGTGTAAGCGTGTGATCAGTGGCAGTTTCTGCAGCCACATCCCTAGCATTGAGGGGGGACTCAGGCAGCTCCTGAATGGACAGAATATTAACGGCTGGAGCAGGATCTGGTTCGACTTGGTTCAGGGGTAATCTGCTCAGGCCATCTGCGTGGCCCATTTCTTTCCCAGGTTTGTGAATTAATGTATAGTCATATGCTGACAAGAAAATGGACCATCTCAGCATACGAGGAGAAATGATATGTGGGGTCTGTTTGTTAGTGGTAAACAAACCTAGCAGAGGCTTATGGTCAGTATAGACCGTGAAATGGCGGCCATATAAGAAATCATGAAATTTCTTAATGCCAGCCACTATGGCCAATGCTTCCCTGTCAATTTGAGCATAATTCCGCTCTGCAGAAGACAGAGTCCTTGAATAGTAAGCCACAGGGACCTTTGTCCCATCAGCCCATGGCTAAGTACCGCTCCCATTCCATAAGCAGATGCATCGCATGCGATGCAAACAGGCAGTTGCTCACTGAAATGCGCTAAAACAGCATTAGATGTGAGCAAGGCCTAAACCTCATTGAAACTCTTGTCATGGACTTTAGTCCACTGCCAAGGAGCCTGCTTGTCTAATAGCCTATGTAATGGCTCTGCCACTGCAACTTTATGTGGGAGGAATGCATGGTAAACATTTAATAGCCCAAGAAGGCTTGCAGCTCACTCTTAGACTTAGGGCTTGGGGCCTGCTGGATAGCTTGCAATTTAGTTTCAGCAGGGTGAATGCCTTGAGCATCTATCCTGAATCCTAAGAAGTCAGTAGAAATGACTTCTATCTTACATTTATCTTTCTTTAGTTTAAGGCCTCCTTTTCGAAAACGAAGAAAGAGAGCCCTTAATCTCTCTGCTAAATTTTGAGATGACTTCCCAGCAATGAGGACACCATCAAAGTATGGACAGACCCCAGGAATACCTCGAAGTGTACTCTCCATGACACTTTGGAAAATGCCAGGGGCTACATTTACCCCAAATTGCAGTCTCTACAGCTTAAATACCCCTCTGTGAGTTACAATAGTTTGGGCCTCTGCAGCTGCCTCATCAACGGGTAGCTGTTGATAGGCTTGTGACAGGTCAAGCTTCGAAAAAATATGCCCCCCCTTGAGGGAGGCCAGAATGTGACTTACCATAGGCACTGGATAAGCGTGCTGTTGTAGCGCCTTATTCAGTGTCCACTTGTAATCTGCACATATACGTACGTCCCCATTAGCCTTTAGAGGCGTTACTATGGGGGTTTCCCATGGACTTGAATCCACAGGTTCCAAAATGGCCTGCTGGAGCAATTTGTCTGGCTCAGCATCAATCTTACCCTTGAGGGCAAAAGGTACCCTTCTAGGTTTAACCCTGATGGGCGTGATGGTTGGGTCTAATCGTAGCAAAATGGAAGGCCCCTTGTAGGATCCTAACTCTGAACTAAACACATCTGCAAACTCCCTGCAGACTTCTGCAAGGCTCAATGTTTGCAAATGGTGCAGCCCAGTTACCTGGATTCCTAGAGCATCAAACCAATCGAGTCCAATAAGACTCATACGTTCACCCCCAACGACCACCACATCTAGGGGACCCTCAAAATCCTTATGCTGTATTCTAAGGGTGGCCTCCTCCTTAACACACACCATAGAATTCTGAAAATCTGTAAGTATTAGATTGGATTGCCTGAGTATAACTCAAAGGCCACTGCTGCTGCATATCCTTTTGAATGTATTAATGATAAGGGAACCCCTTGCAACCTTAGGTTAATGGAAAGTTTCTTCTTAAGGGGCTTATGTGTCCCTGTCCTCAAAATACTCCTGTGCGATGCGCAGAAACCCACCCTATGTTGGCTGGGGACCCTGGTACCTTTCAGACGCAATTCTTCATGAGGTTGGACCTTCTGGCGACCCAAACAGATGGATGCGATATGGCCTTGCCTACTACATGCTCTGCAGATGGCAGAACGGAACCTGCAGTCAGAACGCTTGTGGCGACCTCCGCACCTGAAGCATTGAAGAGATGCTGGGGCCTTGTCTGGACATTCCTTCTGCCTCCTTTCAGCTGTCTGGTGAAGCCTATCCACCTCTTCTTCAGGATCCGCTTCCAATCCTTCTCGAGCGTCCTCTTGATGGACAGAAGCTATCTCTGGAGAGCTTCTGGTGAGCCGAAAGGTTTTCACAGCCCCACCTGCTGCTTTCTCAGCTGTCACCTCTCATAGGGCATCTTGGAAAGAGACTTCTTCCTTAGCAAAAATCTTCTGCTGCAAGTCTCTGTTCCTTAACCCACAAATAAAGTGATCTCGCAGCCTCTCTTCCAGATCTTTGAACTCACAAGGCCTGGCTGGCCTCCTTAAGGCCACAAAGAAATCAGTAGCAGATTCACCCTGCCTCTGGTCCCTCTGTTCAAATGCGTGCCTCCAAGCAATAACAGACAACTTTGGCTGGAAGTGTTCCTTCAACAGCTTCTTCAAGTCAGTATATGTCACTGACTCCAGAGGTGCAGGGGCCACCAGGTTCTCTGCAATTTCAAAAGCTTCCTGTCCACAAACACACAACAGAGTTGCAGCCTTCAAGCCATCTTCTCTAATTTGATTTACTCTGAAGTAATTTTCCACCCTTGCTACATAAGAATTCCATCTCTCTGAGACATCGAAATCAGAGAAATGCCCAGTCTTCACCATTCTTAGTTACAAACTTCACCACTCGCTCCTCTGCAAACTGCTATAAGGGAAAGGGTCCTGTAGCCAACTCACCCTCCAGCGACGCTGTACTGGCAGGCTGGGACGCTGATTCAGAACTTCCCTCTTCAGGACTTCTTGGGTAAGTCCTTAAAACTTTCTCTTTAGTTTGCAAAGGATCCCATCCTCGTCGCCAATGTAAAGTTCTTTGTTCATGTGCAAATGATGAAGACACATGGCGATGTTAACAGCTCTTTATTCTTCTCTCTCTCACTCTAACAGCAACGAACAGAACAGGCAAAAACAAACAGGCTTCTTTTTAAGACCAGACACCCGGACAACAGCAAACAATGTATCTGAGCGCCTCTTGCCTTGCGCACGCGCACAAAGCTGGCGCTGCTCAGTCTGGTCCCGGGCAGCTTTGGAATGCCTGGGACCAATGCAACGTCCCGAGCCTGCTTTTGTAGGCTCAGGACACAACAGTTACATACAATCTTTTTGGTGTAGAGATGCAGGTTCCAGGACATAGTTCTGTAGGTAAATTGCCATTGCAGGTAGATGTTATGTAGAGTCATTAACAACTTCAGACAGCCTTTTATCAATTCCATGAGTGCTATCCATCAGACAATCCTCTAGCTAGGGAAATCATCACGACAGACAGAATTCTAGAACTTAAAGCATCCACACTCATAATATACATCTTTCTGCATTCACTTCTCTTCTTTCCCTTTTCTTTTCTTCCATTAGAAAGCCAGGGATGCTGCTGGTGAAGTCTTCCTTAGAAAACCTCCTACCACTTGAAGAACGTTAATCCTAAGTACTTGCTCACATCAGTTTCTCTTTGTGATCTTTAGATGCAGTTCAGCAAACTTGCAGCATCTTGCAGTGGATTTCTTTACTTCTGGCTTGCTCAGTTAACTCAAGGTAAATGTGGATAGATACGCAGCAGTCTCCAAGAAGAGCTGGCACAGAGGGAGCTGTGCAAGCATCAGTCCTTGCAAATAGAGTAACACCCTAATTTCCCAGGAGGAAACACCACAAGACTGCTGTTGATACTAAACCTGGCCCAGGATTGCCTGAAATCCTTTTACTTCCCTTTAAAACTTTTTTTTTTTTAAAGGAAAGCTGGAAATGTCTGTCAGGCATGCTGCTTAAATTTGTCTACAAAAACACATTTTCAGTCCAAGCCATTGCTCCTTTCTTGGGAACAAACCCAGCTGGCGAACAGTTTGGAGGAAGCCTGACAGACTGGGCCAGAGAAAGAAACCGAAGTGGCAGTCCAAAAGGTTAATGTGGGGTCACCTTCAGTTATCTGATGCCATCCCTTTTGTCTCCTGGGGGATGAGGATTTCTGAAAGCTGTTTCCCTGGGGGCAACTTTAGGAAACCACCATCCAGGGCGTTCCTGGCAGGAAAGAAATTAACTGGACAACTGCAGCATTTTAACGCACTTTAGTTCTGGCAGAAACAAGCAAGCTTGCTTCCTGGCATGTTGGGACTGAAGTAGCGGTAGCAGCAGTATGAATGGGGTGAACTGCTCAGCTGAAATATAGCCATGTTTCTCTGCAGTTATGCTGATTTGGAATCAGTGGGTGGCCAAATGTGAAGGAGGAAATCAGGCTTTGATATCAAAGTTGTGGGGTGATGCTGCATGATGTTTTTAGAAAACAAAACAAAAAAACCCCCTTTGTCCCCCTCTACTTTCTAGCCAAAGTAAGATCAGTAAAATCAGAGTAAAGCAGTTGTCAGGGAAATAAAAGAAAATTAACAAAGACATTTATTTGGAAGAGAGAAGTGGTTAAACTGAGCTCTCCATGTAAAATGCACGTAATTGCACAGAGGAGGAATTCAATCACATAAACCCAGCTTACTCTGCATGAGTTTTGTCATGACCTAAGTAGCCGCTAGATAAGGGATGTCTATAGAGATTCTCAATCATCCAGGTCATGGTTGTCCTAAAGGTGCTTTTTTAAAAAAGGCAACTGGACTTTCTTTGTTTTTCCTTGGAAATGTTTTGCTTTTCATCCAAGAAGCAGAGAAATGAAGAAGCTTCTTGGCCAAGAAAGTTCAGTTGTCTTTTGAAAAAGCTCATTTGGTACTAGATAAGGGATGTATCCGGCTTCCTCACTGACTTTGCTTGTCAGAAGGTGATCACATGACCCCAAGACACTGCAACATTATCAATACATGCTAGGTGCCAAGCGTTCAGATTTTGATCCTGTTCCACCATAGGGATGCTGCAAGTATGAAAACCTGACATTTTTTCAGTGCCATTATAACTTTGAATGGTTATAAACAAATGACTATACATTGGCGACTCTCTCTCTCTCTCTCTCTCTCTCTCTCTCTCTCTCTGTCTCTCTCTCTCTCTCTCTGTCTCTCTGTCTCTGTCTCTCTCTGTCTCTCTCTCTGTCTCTCTCTCTCTCTCTCTCTCTGTCTCTCTGTCTCTGTCTCTCTCTGTCTCTCTGTCTCTCTCTGTCTCTGTCTCTGTCTCTCTGTCTCTCTGTCTCTCTGTCTCTCTGTCTCTGTCTCTGTCTCTGTCTCTGTCTCTGTCTCTGTCTCTGTCTCTGTCTCTGTCTCTGTCTCTGTCTCTGTCTCTGTCTCTCTCTCTCTCTCTCTCTCTCTCTCTCTCTCTCTCTCTCTCTCTCTCTCTCTCTCTCTCTGTGTGTGTGTGTGTGTGTGTGTGTGTAAAACTCTAATCTTTGTAATGCAGCATATCTGGTCATTGACAGAATCTTGTCCTAAATATGTTCCTGACAAAATACAGTACTCCCTTTTTCACAGCCACCATTTTTGAAGCTCTTGGTAGAATTGTAACTACAGTAGATCATGCTATTATTTTGGGGAGACCTGGTAAAGATGATATTCTGTGGTTTTCTGAGTTCCAAAGGTTCTTAGTTTCAAAGATTCCTTAGCTCACGGATGTCAAACTCGCTGCGTCATGTGACGTGTTGCGACGTATCATTACTTTTTTTTTTTGCATTGCCGGAGCTGGGGTGGGCACGGCCTCCATATGAAGCAACCGGCCCACAGGCTGGCAGTTTGACAGCCCTGCCTTAGCTGATTTCAGATTGCTCCCCCTATACTGTATTGACACAAACCAAGCTCTTTGGCAACTTCAGTAATTAGTCCGCCTGGAGGATGTAAATCACTTACTAAAGCAGTTTAATGCCCAGGGCTGGAATTAGATCCTGTTGAGATTTGATTTGAATAAATGGAAGTTGCTTCAATATATGCCAGGCATCCAGGTACAAGCAGCTTCCAGCATTTATATGATCAAACCTGAGAAGAGCCAATGACACAGAAACAACCCTCTGGACAAGAAATAAGGGAAGACTACACAATTGGACCCAAACAAATGATGTGGTTGTGCCTGAGCTCAGTGTATCAGTTTTTAAAGATAGATTATTACTATAATCTTTGAAATTTTCAAAAATGGCTTAATATTCCTATAACTCATGAGATTCAATAAAGATCTAGAGTTCTTTTGCAACTAAATGATGCTGCTTTTTGTCACTGTTTATTTTGCAGAGTGGGGCCTGCTTATGCCTGGCGTCAATTTTTGGGCTAGAAATATAGTGTAAGAATCAAAGTTGGAACAATTTAGCAGCAGGAACTGCGAAAAGACAAACAATTGGCTGTATTTCTTAGTGTATAGGGCATATACTGGTGGTCCTCAACTTATGACCACAATTGAGCCCAAATTTTCTGTTGTTAAGTGAGACATTGGTTAAATGAGTTTTGTCCTATTTTACAACCTTTCTTGTCTCAGTTGTTAAGCAAATCACTGCAGTTGATAAGTTAGTAACCCGGTTGTTAAGTGAATCTGGCTTCCCCATTGATTTTGCTTGTCAGATCCCAAAAGGTGATCACATAACTCTGGGACACAGCAACCATCATAAATATGAACCAGATGCCAAGCCTCTGAATTTTGATCATGTGACCATGGGGATGCTGCAATGGTTGAAAGTGTGAAAAACAGTGATGTCACTTTTTTCAGTGCCATTGTAACTTTGAACGGTCACTAAATGAACTGTCGTTGGTGAAGGACTACCTGTAGTTGGTTGATTGTTTCTCCGTGAAGAAACTAACTTCTGTTGTGGCTGATTCCTAATTTCCCACTCGTAGTGACATGTTCCTTGAATCTCAGCAGTGTTTCTTCAAAGACAGGGAAGCTCTGACAGTGTTCTTGTTACATTGGCTAGTCAATTTTCCTTTGCTGAGGAGATTGCTTGTTAATTGCTTAGAATGACTGGTAGATGTTTGCTTAATAGGATCTAATGTGACACAAAGAAGATGTCTCTGGGATGTTTGGGAGGAGGGGAAATGCATATACAGAGCATGGGAAGTGGAGAGAGAGGAGAATGAATGTATCAGTGTGTGAAGTAGGAGAAGAGAAAAACAGAGACATAAGAGGCACAGTAAACACAAAGAAATGGTGGGTTTGCTGACTGGCAAGAGATATACTGTGGGTAGTTCTCAACTTTGAAATGATAGTGGCACTGAAAAAAGTGACTTATTGTGGTCCTTACAACCATTGCAGCATCCTCACAGTCGCGTGATCAAAATTTGGATGCCTGGCAACTGGCATGTATTTATGACAGTTGCAGCATCCCAAATTAGGTGATCACCCTTTGTGACCTAACCAGACAGTTTCTGACAAACAAAGTCAATGTGGGAAGCCAGATGTGCTTAACAATGGCATGATTCACTTAACAATTACAGCAAAAGTTCATAAATTTGGGTGCGACCCACTTAAAAGCCACCTTGCTTAGCAACAAAAATTTTGGTCTCAGTTGTGGTTGTAAGTCGAGGATTGCCTATATATGTTAGTTGGCATCAGCTCTGTTTAATCTGTATATTTCGTTGCTACACACTTAGACCATGGATGGCCAACAGCTAGCTCAAAGGAGCTTTACACCAAGATGTGATATGTACATCCAGGCTAGAGAAATCCTAACAATCACAAGGTAGTGGCAAAAAGTTATTTATTTGCTACTGTTGAAGGAAAAGTCTTCAGCATGGTTCAGTCCAAGCCGTTGTTTCCTATTCCTGTTTGAGGCTATTTCCTGTGTCATGTATTCTGAGTCTGGGTGTGCCTTTCTGGTATTTTGATGGTGATGGGTTAATCCTATTATGTCCCAAAGGTCATATCCTGCTTCTCTGGGGCTGGGGCTGATGACTCTTAGAGTTTGAGTGAGGTGTGTAGACTTTAGGTGTCTTTATCTTCTTAATTTTCTAGCTTCACCTGCCTGGATTTATATCTGCATTTGTACAGAGCTGGCTTCTGCTTGGGGGAGGGAGACCTGAGGCTATGAAGGAAAACTGTGCATGCTTTTCTGCCTCTTTAAGATCCTTTGAGGAAATATATTTTTCTGCCCTTTTAATATTTCCTTTTCGGGGGGGTGACTTTCCACACTACTATCTAGTGGTTGTCTGAATTTTTTTCCACCCCAGATACAGTTGGCCTGGGCATTTGGTGCTACGCTGTGTCTTACTCTTGAGAACCATGTCCAGGAAATATTTAATTCTAGAATTAGAGTTAGTCCTTTATAGGAAGAAAATAGGAGGCACAATCAGTTGGCTTGAGTGCCTTTCCCGTACAAATTGTGCTTAATCTTCTTTGTATTTTTGTCTTTTAAATGGATGTTTGGAAGCATGGGCCAATTTCTCAATATCTAATCAAGTAGTAATTTGCTGCAAGGCTCATGGAGTGTGAATTTATGTTTTCTTGAGTCAAAAAGAGAAGAACTGGCTGCAATCACCCCTAAAAGTGCAGGAAATAAGGGCAGCAGCTTGATATGGAAGTCAGAATTGAAGAGGAGACAGGGATAGAAAACAGGAGTTGTCATGAGCATTATTGCAGGCCTTACAAATGAGGGTACAGCAAATCTCACAGCATGAAATGCACCTATACATAATTCTGCAACTCTATGTCCCCAGTTTCCTAACCCTGCCACTAATAGTTGAATTGCCCAGCCTGTGTTAATTTTTTTCCCTTCATCTTACAACAGGAGAGAGAAAAATCTAGATTCAGTCCTAATAGGGTTCTCAATCTGCTCTGATAAGTTAGATAACACCAGGAATGGGAATAGAACTACTTCTGGTTTCTCATATGTTCATCTTCCAAATGCAGAGATAGGAAGATAGCAGTTAGCAGGCTATCTTCTTCCACAAGCAGGAGAAACTTGTCAAGGAGATTCTGCAGGATGAAAAGAAGCTGCCGGCAAGAAGTCCTTGCTATCTGAGGCCATAGTGAGAATAGCAGAATAGCAGAGCTTGGAGGCTAAAGTCACAGCTTATTCTGCCAAGGAAAGAATGAGACAGGAGAGGGAAAGGGCAAGGCCTTATCTGAGAATTTATAGGCCAGATGGGACTAAGTGGCTTTAGGAATTTCTTCTCCTAAAAACCTTATTTTTTCTTAAGTCTACAGATTCCCTTTCTCTTGTGTCTGGCTGATAGATTTGATTATTGTTACTGAATGAATAAATGGAGTGAGAAAGCTATCACAGTCTAAATCATCAGGTCAAGACACTCATATCCAAAAGCTCTCTGGACAAATCTATCTTGAACTGTGGTGGTGCAGTGGGTTAGAATGCAATATTGCAGCCTAACTCTGCCGATTGCCAGCAGTTCGATTCTGACCGTCTCAAGGTTGACTCAGCCTTCCATCCTTCTGAGGTCGGTAAAATGAGGCCCCAGATTGATGAAGGTCAATAGGCTGATTCAATAAACAGCTTAGAGAGGACTGTAAAGCACTGTGAAGTGGCATATAAGTTTCAGTACTATTGCTATATTCTTCAGCTCCTACGTAGGTGCTTACTTGACCTTGAGGAAAGGTTATCCCACAGAGGAGGAACCACCAGCCAAACCACCGTTTCTGGGACCCTGCCCCTCTCATTGTTTGGAAATGAGGGTCAAACATAACTAATTGTGTAAAGAGATTATAAGATGGGTCTTTTCACTTGGAAGGCACAGTCATGAAGGTGCCTGGGAGCCAAGCCAAGATCTACAGGATGGATTGCCACTAGTAATTGCTCTTTGGTCTTCAATAGGGCCATAGACTCTTTGTAAATGATTTGAAAGAAGTGTTTTGAACCTAGCAAGACTGCAGCATTTCTCTGCTATTCATTAAAGCAGCCCAACCTTTTTTGGACTTCCTCCTGAGCCAAAAGGAAAGAAAAGAGCCATGGCTTTAAAGAATATCCTTATTCTTTTCTATAGCTTTTCAGGGAAGCTTGAAAAACAACAATCCTACAAGGCAATACGCTAAACACCTCTCAATAGAAACATTTAAAAGATGGCAATTAAAGTGATAACCTCCTTCTATGAGTGCTCTTTGAAGCCCCCTTTCCCTCCTCCATTTGCTTTGCAAGGTCAGATGGTTGATAAATACAATGAAGACTAAACTTTCAACACACTGTGGATGTGATGTGGCATGCTCCGTGACAATAGGCATACATATTAAAAGCACATCTTATTTTTTTTAATAAAAAATTCTTTTATTAAAACAATCAGCATTGAACATAGAATCATAGTATGCATCAATCATCATAACACCTGGTATACATCACTAAGTATTAATCTTTATAATCATCTGGTTTGGTAAACATTTTTCACTCCGCACATCAAGCCTCCACTAGACGCCTGTTACGATTTATTTGCTTGGTGTTTCTCTTTTCTATAATCTATCCACAGTTCCTAGTCTATCACATATTATTCGTCTCAGTATTAGTGCAATCTTTTATGACCCCTAACTAAAAATCCTGAGGTAGAAATTCAGTATCCTGAGGTAGAAATTCAGTACGCTTTCCCAGTATTAATGCAATCAATATTAAATCTGGGTTCATATTAATAAGCTGTCTTCATAAGACCCGAAAAAACATCTCTTGTATATGGTCTATCTACCGTCATACAATCAGCATTGAACATAAGATCATAGTATGCATCAATCATCATAGCACCTGATATACATCACTAAGTATTAATCTTTATAAACGTCTGGTTTGGTAAACATTTTTCGCTCCTCACATCAAGCCTCAACTAGACGCCTGTTACAATTTATTTGATTGGTGTTTTTCTTTTCTATAGTCTATCCACAGTTTCTAGTCTATCATATATTATTCATCTCAGTATTAGTACAATCTTTTATGGTCCCTAACCAAAAGTCCTGAGGTAAAAGTTTAATAACCTGAGGTAATTCTTGTACATGGTTTATCTACTATATCTAGTCTCTCACATATTGTTCATTCACGCTTCTGAATTAATTTCGTCTCAGTAATAGTGCAATCTTTTATTTTTAAGAACCAGTCTGCATCCGGAACATAATTCTAGTTATATTAACTTTCCTGGGCAAACCATGAGATGGGATCATCTCAGAGGTAGCAGGAAATGTTTCCCTTCTGAGCTTCTTGCCCAGGATGTGCACATGATGACCCAAGGTTGTTCTGCTTATGCAAGAAATTGTCTACGTTTCTCTGATATGCTAGTTTTGTGGCAAGTAGAAGGTATCTGCTTTAGGAAAATGGACAGAATTAGGGTGTTAGCTTTCTCTTGGAGAGAAAAGAATGTAAGAAAGTTCATAGAGAACCCTTTCTTCCTATCCTCACCCATCTCTCTTTTTACTGCTTAGCATTGTAGCATCATCAGAACTCTTCTGGAGGGAACTTTCCCCAAGACAGCACCTTCCCTGAGTTGATTTCTTAGGATAGCACAAGCTTGCATTGGGTGATAGAGCATTAGAGTATGCAACCTGCAGGTTATTTTGGACACATAGATCAGGGGCAGCCGATGGAATTGACTGACAAAAATGAGCAGCACATTGATTTTCAATGTGATTCCCCACCACCACCTTTGTAAAACAAGGGTGACTATATGTAATTTAAATGTGTGTTTTTGCTGGTTTTGGTTTAAAACAGAGTAACAATGGTACAAAGAAGGAAGCCTTATTCTTTTTGAAGACATCACTGAAAAATGGACATGCTCCTCAGAGAAAAAGAAAGAAAGAAAGAAATAATGAGAAAGAAAGAAGGAAGGAAGGAAGGAAGGAAGGAAGGAAGGAAGGAAGGAAGGAAGGAAGGAAGGAAGGAAGGAAGGAAGGAAGGAAAAGTAAGAGGATTGCCATAGGTCTGTAAAAAGATTATCTGTCCTTGTCTTAGTAGGCACTTTCCAACTCACCTAAGAGGACCTGGGAAAGAAGTCTTGCTTATGGCCAATTACATCAGTTTCAAGGGCAGATATTGGGAAGAAACAAGGAAGGATTTCTTCAAGGTACAGAGGAAGGGTTTTTTTGCCACTTGCTTTTTAAACCTGCAAATACCTTCCCCCATGTGTTTAAAAGAATGTGTTTGCCTGCACAGAAGCAGGTCACTATGGTAATACATGCCAATGTTTCTTGTAGTTTCTATACACTTGATCACACATAAAATAGGTAATGTGCTTGTGTAGTGCACATGAGCCTGCAGGCACACCAGCGCCACAAAGCTAAAGCTTTCATTTGCTTTTTAAATGTGACCTCCCCAACCTTTAGACAATGTGCTTTTTAGGTTTGGGGAAAGGGTTTTGATTCAAAATCCTCCAAGGTTTTATGAAAAGGCCAAGTTCTACATTAAATGAAAGGAGCATAAATTATAGCAGTCCCAGGACAGCTGTAACTTCTCTTCCTGCCAATGTTTATAGAGTGTGAGCTTCCTCTAGTGATTAATAAAACACTTAATGTGGCAACCTTTGCGTCTTCAAGAGCAGGACAGGGTTCCAAAGCAGGACAGCATCACAGCTCATTAATGGGTCTCAAGATGAGCAAAATATGGTTGGCAGGAGGATGTGAAAATGCTAGGAAAACAGTCCTGCAAAACAAATGGAATGCACAGATAAGAGTCTGTAAATGCCATCTTAAATCAAACATTCGCCAAATCTATTTCTAAAACACCATATTCTTGCTCTCATTTCCCATTACAGAATATGCTTCCAGCTACAGTCCAAAGGAGAGACATAATTTCAGCATTACCAATGAAGGCGGCCTATCTGAAGGGCTGCCGGCATCATGCCTGCTGCTCAGAGCTCTTTAGAAGAAGAATGAGTGATGGGGAAAAGGAAGTAAGCAATATAGCAATAATAATGGCATATTTTCATTATATAGATTGGAGCCGGCAAAGACATGGAGCAGCCCCTTGATTTCCCATGTAGCAGAGATTGTTCAAAGTAGACAACCTGTTGCCTTCCAGATGTTTTATGCTTCAACTTTCCCAGGCTATATGATCAATAGTCCAGAATTATAGAAACTGGTCATCAAAAGTTTGTGAAGGCATCAGAGTTTGGCATATCCTCAAACCTTTGGGGGCAGGATAGATTTAATTATGTCAGAAGCCTGACCTAGTGGAGCAGAGGGGAATCAGATGTTCTCCAGGTGTTTTTCACCACAAATAGGATTGTTTATTCTGGTTAGCAGTTATTAGGGAGTCTGGTCATCTCCCCCCCTCCATCAGGCCAGCAATGCTAGATCAGCATTTCTCCTGTGGTGTCACTATTGCTTCATAAAGATGGGAGGAGATGATAATGTTGTGGGGAAATTTATCATTTAATGAGCTGTTTGGATGGATTATTAAGCAAGCAAAGAAAGTTCCCATTTTACAATCTTGAACTAAAGCTGAGAAATAGTAATTTGTTCAAAGTAATTTAACAATTCTACAGTAGGGCACATTCATATTTGTCCTTTGGACTCGTTATGTATGTTTTATATTAATTTGCTCAGAGTCCTGGGTTTTGCCTATATCTGTCTCAGTGTAAAAAAAAAGTATCACTCAGGCATGCTTTGGGCATAGTAGCATATCATTAGGAAAAATTAGTCCTTCTAAATGCCATTCTTTCAGACTCAAGTGCTTTTTACATTTCTTTGGGGGGTCTTATGTTTGCCTTGCTCAAGTTTATTTGAAGTGCTCCTGAGAGCAACTGGCTTGGTGATATGGCCGTCTCCACTTTCATCAATAACCATTTTTGTGGGGTCAAAAGTAGAAATATACCCAATTTTACCTAAATGGATGAGTAACTGGGTCTGATTGAAATTGTTTGATAATTAAGGCAACTTACAAGAACTGGCTCTGAAAATACTAATAGGATTTCTTGAACAGCTCTCCTGGAATTTAAATGAAAGCATGGAAAGAATAATAAGAAACATACACCCAAAGAATGTAGCATGGAGGGATGGCTTCTATGAAATACTTTTTGGGGTCAAAACTGTTCCACGTGGGATCTCCAATCTGCCAATTCTCTGCTATGGAACAACCTCTTCATTTAGAAGAAATCTATATCTATACCTATCTATCTGTCTATCATCTCTATCATCTGTCTGTCTGTCTGTCTGTCTGTCGTCTCTCTCTCTCTCTCATTTACTGAATGATAGCTTTTTGTTCATGGGAGAGAGAGAGAGAGAGAGAGAGAGAGAGAGAGAGAGAGAGAGAGAGAGAGAGAGAGAGAGAGAGAGAGAGAGAGAGATTAACCTAGGAGAAGTGGTACATTTCTAGGGACAGATAAATTAATCTGGGAAAAGAGTAATTTGAAAGGAATAGATACAGATACTTTACTCTAAATCCATATATTTAAATGCTCCTGTCTCTTGCTTTTTCTCATTTTGTCCAAATAATACTTACTCCTATCAATTACCCCTATATGAGGGTAAAATCTAAATACAACACTTAGTATTAAAAAAGAGTCGTATCTTATTTCTATTTACAGGTTTACTAATTGTTTCATCTTTGATAGCATCTCTCTTACCTCTCTCTTAAATAGTTTTTTTAATCTGGGGTGTTCCTTTGAATTAATTCTTCATTTCTTCTAGATTATATTCTGCTAAAGTTTCCATCCATCTTCTTTGAATTAATGCAGCCTGAGTTTCCTCTGTTTATTACTCCAAACTTCAGGCTAAACTAAATGCCATCAAAGCAGTCAACTACTGCATAGTTGCCCACTGATATGGTTTGCCTCAACAAGGCATTGCTGTAGTGTAAGCCACCTGGAGCACCAGCAGTTTCAGTAGCCGAGACAGGTTTCTGGGCATGCACGGAAGCTCCTTCAGCACTTACAATTAAGTACCATACACAGAAACCTAATCTGGTTATTGATTTGACACTTAAAATGGATAGTTTATGGAAAAAGGAAATTATGATGTAATCTTAGAGAAAGAGAGTAAAATATGGGTACATTTATAACTGCTGTCAAAAAGTTCAGAAACCATTTCTTTATTGTCTTTTCTTTTTCTTCTTCTATTTTCTAACTTAGCCACTATTCTTTCTTTTTAAATACTTGTTAGAATGCTTGTTACAAATTTTCAATACAAATATTTTCTTTCTTCTTTCTTTGAAGGTGATGAGGTCTGGCTTCGAGAATCTTTGGAAGATGCGACTTTGAAAAAAGGGCAAAGAAGAGCACCTAAGATGGTTAAAGGCCTGCAGACTAAAACATATGAAGAACAGTTGCAGGATTTGGGTTTGGCTACTCTAGAGAAAAGAAAGACTAGGAGGCATGATAGCAGTATTTCAGTATTTAAGAGGTTGCCACAAAGAGGAGGGGGTCAACTTATTTTCTAAAGCACCAGAGAACAGGACAAGAAACAAGAGATGGAAACTAATCAAGGAGAGAAGCAACCTAGAATTAAGGAGAAACTTCTTAATAGTGAGGAAAGTTAATGGAACAGCTTGCCATCAGAAGTTGTGGGTACTTCATCACTAGAGGTTTTTAAGAAGAGACTGGAAAGTCATTTGTATGAAGTGGTATAGGGTCTCCTGCTTGAGCAGGGGGGGGTTGGATTAGAAGACCCTTCCAGCTCTATTTGGATTGATTGATGGATTGATTGAGCTGTATTGTCATCCAGACAAATCACTCCAGTGAAGCTTTGTATTGTCTTAGAAGATAATACAAACAGCAATCTTGTCATATCTTGGAACTGGCATTCTAGTTAACATTGTTAAACAGCTTTAAACTAATCCCTGTAATGGATTTCTCTTTCTTTGGTTTGATTCTACATAGAATCAGAGTGAATGGACATTTAACAGAATCTCTAAGCCTCATCCCTTTGACATCCATCAAATTTAGGTAAATCGTGACAATAACGTTTTTAAAGCTAGTAAACTACAGATTGATGGCAACTGATGCAGGATCCAGATTTGCTGGCAAGCAAAATGCACTGCATGTGTAAATCCTGTGACACAATATGCTCATCTATAACAGTTTTAATTCAGAACCACATTCTGTGGAGGAGTAGAATGGAAAAATTGCACTGGACTAAGCATCCCTCATGCTAATAAAGCATTTAGTTCAGTGCTAAGGGCACATCTGTGTGGTGGGAGGGAATGAGCACAGCATATGATCATTCAAATCCATGCTCCGTAGGGATGCATATTCATCATGTGAGCAATCCATTAGCTCAAGTAGTCTGCAGATGACTGAGTGGGAAATTCTGCAAAGCAGATTTCTGATTTTCAAGCCGGCAGAAAAAAAATGAAAGGATGCTTTATCTCAGGGACACTTACTTACGTTTCCATTTCTGAGCTACAAACAAGGGTAGTCCTGCTCTCTGTGTTATAACTGAAGAGCTGTTAAGAGGCTGTTCAGTTGAATGAGCTTGTTTGAAGGGCTATTCTGCCAAGGTCCAACTTAAAAGAAATATAAAAAGAAAGTTGGCATATATATTATTGTCTTTTCCAGGGCTTTTTTTTGTCATAGAATGCCCAGAACGGAGTTCCGGCACCTTTTTTGGATGGAACCTTGTAGGGTAGGCAAGGCGGGTTGTATGACATGTGTGAGTTCTGGCACTTTTTTTTTTTTTTTTACAAAAAAAGCACTGGTCCTTTCCATCAAAGTGAGGTGTACTACATCTTTATTTAATTTATTAATTATTATTTCTTGCAGTTTTACATTTATTGATTGATTTGAATTTTATTCTGCCTTTATTACTTTATAAGTAACTCAAGGCAGGAAAATATTCCTAATACTCTTTCCTCTTCCTGTTTTCCCTGTAATAACAACCTTATGAGGTGGACTGGGCCGGGAGAGAGGAATTGACCTAAAATCACCCAGCTGGCTTTCACGCCTAGGCCAGCACCTTAACCACTACAATAAATTGGCTCTTTACATGATCATACAGTATATGATTAGCACCATATATATTAAGAAATCCTGTTCCTTTTTCATATTTCCTTTTTTCATAACACATAAGTGGATAGTCTAGAGCAGACGTGTCAAACTCACGACATCATGTGATGTCGCACAACATATCGGGATGGTTTTACCATTGCCGGCAATGGGGTGGGTGCAGCTTCCGGATGATACGTACGGCCCGCGAGCCAGCAGTTTGACACCCGTAGTCTAGAGCAAATCTTGGAGCACGATAAATATGCTCTATGGAAGCATTGTTGAATAAGTTTGTAGATTCTAGTTTTTGTTTTTTTAACAAGTAACAAAAGGGACTGAGCTGACAGCATCCTAGACCTCCTGAAGGTTGATGAATCATAGAAACCTTGCAAGAGTGAGGAACAATCCCTCAACAGATGCAGACACACAGCAATCTAGGGGTTTCAAGAGGAATAAGATTCATGTTATTGATACCGTAATATTTTTTCACAGAGGGTCCAGTAATCCTAAAGAATACCTCTTTCCTATAGCAAGAGATTTCTTTGTGTATTTTAAATTCTAATAATTATGGCACTAGAAAAATCCCCGAATTTTATAGCTGTAAGCCTGTAAGTGATATGCTGTGATAAGATTTTCTGTTAAAAGTTGAAGGAAATGTCTTTTCATTTTTACTACCTCACGGCCATCATTTTTCAAGGCTGGAATCAGATAACTTGGACCACATCTGCACTGCACATGAGCTTTCTTTCGAGGAGAGTTTAGTACTTCCCTACTCGTATATTAAAATGACATTTGGGGAGACGGCTTATTGTAGGGCAGTTGAACTGTCCACAAGACATGTAGCTATGCTTTCAGATTTCCATCTCCTTTTTCCTTTTCCTGCCTTCCCTGATTTAAATCTCATAGGTTGCTTACTGGGAATGCATTATTGTACCGAGGCTATATTTTGTACAGATATGGAGATGGAAACCAAAGAATCTATCACTCTTCCATTCACCCTCTTATGAACTGAATAGGGGAGGAGAAGAGAATGACAGAGATAATCTTTAATTCAGGGTGTTTACTCTCTAGCTACACATTATTTCAACATTACACTTCCCTAACTAGGAAAACAGCTTATCTTAAAATATGTTCAACTTAGAAACATTATACATAATGATGATACTTTCAGTGACAAAGCTGCACACACAAATCACTTATACCAAGCCATATTACTGGTTTCTCAAAGTCTGTCTGCCTCTCTTCCTGAGATCTATTTAACTGGAAAATCTGTCCTGGGACTTCTGTTTTCAAAACATGTGTTCTAACCTTGAAATGTTATCTTTTCAAAATAAAAGTCAAAGACATTTCTAATCTCAGACAACAAACAGAGCATGACTTCTGGAATTTCAGAACAGTAACTAATGCATCCATCTGGTATTCTTCTGTTTACATCTGGATTTGAAATGAACTTCTGGGCCTTTTCAATTCTTATGAAAGCTGCTTATGTTTCTTGATACGTTCTTTCAAAGACTGCTGCTTAAATTTTGGTTTATTAAAACTATTAAAATGGTCTTCTTGATATGATGGTGCTATTGATTTAAAGTTTACATTGCCTTTTTATGCTTAATTGTCTTTCTCTAAAAAGGTACAACCTCTGTTCTTCTTTGCTCCGTGAAAAGTGAGCATGAAAAAAGAAAGGGGATAGAGTGGGGTGAAAAAGAAAGAGCTGGCCAGCTGGAATGAGGAAAAACAAGAACAGAATGCAAAAGAGGCAATAAGAAACAAATAAACAAAAATAGATACACAGAATGCATTGCTGTATGTAGTGCAATGCAGAAAATTTTTCATGCCATTTTTTAACTTGTTGGTCCCATGTTATGGGTCTGCATGAGTTCTTCAAAGATTTACTGTTAGCTCTTCAATCACCTCCACTAGCTCTTTCAGCATCCTTGTTGTAATTCATCTGGCTTTTAAATGAGCTAAGTGCTCTTTTACCATCTTCTTGTGTGTCCTGAGTTGTAGTTTCTCCCTTCCATTTGTGACACCCCTGATGGCCAAGTAGGGCTTTGTTTCATTTCTGACAGAGTAAACACACACACAAAAATTAGGAGTTAAGACATTCTGCCTTCTTGCTATCTCTTATTACAAATTCACCCTGTTCTCTTGCAATAGATTTACTGCTAGTTTGGCTTTGTTTATAATGTTTCTTGCTTTCAGCAATTCTTATAAGCCTCAGTTCATTGTGACCTTTCACTCTTCTGGCACAATGATATCTCCAGTTTTTATTTGTCTTTATCTTTGAATTATTTTTATAGTTGTTCTAAAATTATTATAGAATAAAACACATTTATTCTGTTTCCAACCATGGAAGAATGTCCATGGTACTGAAAATTCCAAGAAATACTCAAACATATTAATTAAACATTAATTTATTTTACTTAGATTTGTCTTCTTAAACCCAGATGTTATCCTTTGTTAATTAGGCTGCTTTATGATAAAAGAAACTAGAAGAAGGAAACTCATTCCTGTTTTCATTAGAGAAGCTTATAAATCTTCTACTTCTTAACCTTTTTCTTTCTTTCTTGGTCTTCAATGTATACTTTTCCCACCAAAGGATCTTCCCAAGCATGTTTTTAATTTTAACCAGTTTTATTTCTTTATTTATAATAAGTAAATCTTAATATACTAGTGAGTTTTAACCACAGAAGCTGTAAAAGCGAAATACTAGTTATTTAAATATAGTAAACATTAACATTTGTGTAAATGTCTGAATTATCTTTGCTTATTGTAGAACCAAAAATTAAACTAATGATCCACTAAAACAGGGAGACACAATTCAGTTGATTGGATGTTCAGTCAATTCAATTGATTGGAAGTCATTATAGTATTAGTTCAGGATGAAATTTTAATAGTCTTCACCTAGGTTTTACACCTTATATCTGGAGTGTCAAACTGCCGGCCCGTGGGCCAGATGCGTCATGCTGAAACCACGCCTACCCCATTGCCTGGCGATGGAAAAAAAGTCATGATACATCATGATACCTCACGTAACATTGCGAGTTTGACACCCCTGCCTTATTATCAGCTCTAATAGCATCTACTAATAGTTCTGTGACCAAGACTTAGTAAGAAGGACAAGAAATATCCTTGTCTAGTTCTGTGGGATAAGAGAAAAAGTAACATAATTTAATAATATTTTTGCTGCAGGAAAATTATATATAATTTCTATTCAAGTCATAACATTTACTGGAAGTAAATCACAGTGATCATAGATTTGTATAGGAAGGTCAAACATTCAATTTTTTCCCTTTCTTTACCAAGTTTCACATATTTTAAAGTAATATTTATTAAGCCCGGTGATAGCATTGCCAGTTCTTATGTTTGTATGACATCTGGCTATATTTGAAATCTGCCTTTCAGATTCAGCTGCCAGGAGTTGGGCAACTGCATGCAAGCAAATTGTAAACTTGCATCCTATATGACTGCCCAGAAACAAACTACACTTGACAATGTAAATAGATTTAGTTCTACCAATACTCACACTAGAAAGCAAACATAAAAGAAGAAGTGCATACTTTTTAAAATGATTAAAGTTTAAATAATTTTAAATAGATATTTAATGGGTTCCTCTGGATTTACTTATGGAGAACTCCTAGTTTTTCCAGGTTGAGAAAACAAGAACATGAACGCACAGTTCTATTCAATCTTATCTTTTTAAAGAAAGGGCATAAGCTATGTTTTATCTATATCAGTTTGATTAGCTAAGTAAACAGTATTATTTCCCTATGAAGGGGAAATGTTCCCAACCACTTTGGTTCTGAGTTAGCTGCAGAAGTGTAGCACAACTGTAGTCACTCAGAAATTAAATATTCCAGCAGACATCAACATTTAGTCAGTTGATTTCAGAAAACCTGGTTAGTCCTTGGGCAGAAAACCCCCAAGGAACTCCAAGGCAGTTGGCTAGTTTAGGAAATTGAAAAAGCATCCCAAGATAATTGAAACTACCCACTTCTACATCATTGCAAAAAGAAAAGAAAAGAAAATCATGGATGCAATCACCAGGAACTGAGATCAGTTTGAGGCCATCTTTATTAAAGAATCAGTCCCATTGAATTCTGTGTTATTGACTTCTAAGATAAAGCATTACAGCATTGGAGGACACGTCTTTTTCCACACTGGGGACTGCACTTGGTCTTGGAATGCAACAGTGTGTACATTGTATATATTTAATTAAATATACTTGGTAATATCATACTACAGTCATATATTAAAAAATTTACCATCTCAATTTTTTTTCTTCTGTTCAATCATTGCCGATTCTCAGTGACTGCCTAGAAAAGTCTCTGCAGTTTTTTTAGCAAAGTTTTACAACTTTGCTTTCTTCCTAGGGCTGAGAGAGAGGGACTGGCTCAAGGTTACCCAGCTAACTTTGTGCTTAAGGTGAGACTAGAACTCAGTGTCCCAGTTTCTAGCTTGATTCCTTAACCATTGCACCAGACTGGCTTTCCCCACCACAATAAAAGTTACTATTTAGGAACAACTTTTAGAAAGCTCTGGAGGGTTTTTTGGGGTGTGTGTGTGTGTGTCATGTAAATAATTATAATTGTACACTTCTAGAACAGGATTATAAAATGGAACAATTATATAGGAATAATTAAGAGAGAGGGTTTTACTAGAGGAGAGGGGCTATTACATGAACAAAAACAAATGGACACACTGCACCTTTTCCTCTTTTTGGAATTAGTTGTAGAAGTTCTTGTTTGTGTTAAATAGCCATCTATTCCAGCTGCCATGAATAAGCTTTGGCTGGCTTCTATAGAGTGTTGACAAGGCTTGTTGAGATACAGCCAAGAAGAGCTGAAAGTCTGGCTGGAAACAGCACAGTACTTTGTTTGTTTCATTGTTACTCTGAAAGTGTTAGCAAACGAATGTGACAGGATATGGAAGAATTTACAGCTTAAATGATGCCTTGAAAATATAGTTCTACGTCAACAGTGACTTCATATAGGCTTCTTCTGATGGATTAATTATAGAGGAATCCTCTGTTTTAAAAATCAGAACTAATAAGTTTATTTGCGGGAGAATTTACTCAACAGAAATTGCTAAAAGAGGCTCTCAAACTCTAATTTTCCTCTGAAAATTCCTTACTGTTCAAATAAATGGTCAAGAAATTACTTACCTTGCTTAAAGCCTTAAGACTTACTTCCTTGCCTCTTCCTTTTAAATGGAGAAAACATTATAGAAGGATTGAGATAACAGGCATCTGTGAATCCAGGCTGTTCATTGAGACATAATGCTAGGGGGTTAATATTCTCCTATAGACTATCCAGATAATACGCAGTCTCTTCAGAAGTACCGGTAATACAAACACTACATCCAATATTTAGAATTGGCAGTACTACAAAGCTGTTACTCAGGAATTAGCTACACAAAAGGTAAAATTAACTCTTTCTAAAGATTTGCCTATCTCTATCTCTGTATGTTGTTAAATAGAAATTGGTGGCAGTCTTGGGACCATTTTTTTTTTATATGTTCCATTGAAATTCAGTCTTCCTACCACCCCAATGGCAAATGTTTGCTAATGAAAGAAGGAAGAATATAAGAGGGTTTCCAGTATTAAACGATTACTGTTATAAAACAAAAGATCTGGAAGAGTGTGGAACCAGCTTTATGCTATGCATCTACAGCTTCAAAGGAAGAAAGCGGAAGAGTCCCACTGGATACCTGCAAGGCCATGGGGCAGCTAAAGTAATTGTCTGGTTAGTATCTTGAGACTTGTTCTAATTATGCATTTAGCAGAGGTCAATGACAAACTGATGCTGTTTAACCAGCCGCTGATTTGCAGCTTAATGAAAACATCAGCAAATAAGTGTTGGCAGCAGCAGATGGTATACTTCCCTGAATCAGGTTGCATTGCTTTAAAGAGGGGCAAATGTTTACGATAAGTCTGAAATAAGTACCCAAATGCACAGTGGTGTGCAGGTGATTTAAACTTTAGTACATGACCATCATAGATGATGGTGATGATGATAAAAATAATAATAGATAACCTTTATTGTCATTTTTTCCTGTGGGCACAATGGCACACATTAAAAATGAAATTTAGTTGCTCTCAAAGTGTACACATACATAACACACATTTAAACATACTATATACAACATATGTATAGACCAGTGATGGCGAACCTTTTGGAGACCGAGTTCCCAAACTGCAACCCAAAACCCACTTATGCATCATTGGGTGCCAGGTGGGTGTGGCCCATTGGGTGGGCGTGGCTGCGGTGGTAACGGCAGACTGGGTGGGACTAAAAAGTTCAATCAATTCCAACTTTGCAAGATCTTTTTTTTCCCGTGAGAAGTTGAAATTGACTGATTGATTGAACCTTTTTTTTTTGTACACGCAGCAGAGGCCTAAAGTGAAAAGGTTTTATAAAATCCAGCTGAAGGCCTAGGACTGGGGCGACGGCACACGTGCCCACAGAGAGGGCTCTGAGTGCCGCCTCTGGCACCCGTGCCATAGGTTCGCCACTATTGGTATAGACCTACACCCTTACATATAAGTAACATATAAATATTAATCATTGTCCATCTTGAATAAATAATGGAAGGAGGAAGCTTTAGAGTTCACAAGGCTAATACTGTATGGAACAAAACGGTGACTGAATCTGGGTGTTCTGCTTATAATAATATACTCTTTTGTCTGCATTGCAATTCTCTTTTTTCCCCTTTGCTATTTGTCCACATTGTGGTTATCAGAAAAGGGTCCGCAAGCATCTGTTTACTCACGTATCGAACATTAGTAGGAAAAACGGATCAGAGCTTCTCAGCCAGGCACTCATCATATCTGTTGGGATCGCAAATCTTAGAATTCCTAGCCCACATTTTAAGGGACTGGTTTGGGGGAAACCAAACTCTACCCAGAGCAAAGGAATTTTCTGCTCCCCCTGCTCATTGCCAATCAAAGTCCTTCACGTTAAGTCAAGTAGGAAAAGAAATTGAGAAGCCTGAAAAAGAAATAGTTGGGGGACTCATCACATCTAGTGGAATTGTGGACCTTAAACATAGGCAGTTGGAATAGGTATCTTGGAATGTGGCAATCTGACCTGGGGATTATTACATATTTATAGTACAATTCTCTAGAAGTAAACTCTATTATGCATAGAATTGCAGCTGACATTCCTAAAACACAATGCAAAGCTCAGAAGCGTACAAGCCAGAGGCCTATAGTCTGAAGAAACAGAAGGCCAGGGGATGAATATAAGAAAGACAAGGAAGGAAGAGATAGGCCAGCCCAGGAGCAATTCCAGGAATTTCTGTTGCTTTCTTCTTAAGTGGCTAACTCTCTGGTAGCTGACAGCATTCTCTCTCTCTCTCTCTCTCTCTCTCTCTCTCTCTCTCTCTCTCTCTCTCTCTCTCTCTCTCTCTCTCTCTCTCTCTCTCTCTCTCTCTCTCTCTCTCTCTGTCTCTGTTTATTTTCTTTCTAACTTCAACAATGTGCTGGAACACCAGAAACATTGTAATCCAGGGATACAAAGAGGAAAACATCCATCAAGAAGCTTAGATAGGAATTGAACCCAGACAGGATCCTGCTGTTCTCTCTGAAACCATTCCTGCCAACATCCAACACACAGACAGGACATGTGAAAAATTTAGGGGCTCGGAATATGCAACTGTCCATGTTATAATTCTATGGAGAACTGCAAGATATACTTTATGGTATCCATTTTTTTAAAAAATTCCAAAATAAGCTGGATTTATTTATTTATTTTGATGAACAAAGTTCATGGGCTATTGTATGGCTGCAATCACCAATTACACTAAAACTTAACAAGAGTTGGTTGATTTTGACTTATTCTTTGGTATAATAATAATAATAATAATAATAATAATAATAATAATAATAATAATAAAGTTGGAAGGGACCTTGGAGGTCATCTAGTCCAACCCCCTGCTCAGGCAGGAAACCCTATACCATTTCAGACAAATGGCTGTCCAGTCTCTTCTTTAAAACTTCCAGTGTTGGAGCATTCACCACTTCTGGAGGCAGGTTGTTCCACTGGTTAATTGTTCTAACTGTCAGGAAGTTTCTCCTTAGTTCTAGGTTGCTTCTTTCTTTGGTCAGTTTCCATCCATTGCTTCTTGTCCTGCCTTCAGGCGCTTTGGAGAATAGCTTGACTCCCTCTTCTTTGTGGCAGCCCCTGAGATATTGGAACACTGCTATCATGTCCTCCCTCGTCCTTCTCTTCATTAAACTAGACATACCCAATTCCAGCAGCTTTTCCTTATATGCTTTAGCCTCCAGTCCCCTAATCATCTTCGTTGCTCTTCTCTGTACTCTTTCTAGAGTCTCAACATCTTTTCTACATCGTGGTGACCAAAACTGGATGCAGTATTCCAAGTGTGGCCTTACCAAGGCATTGTAAAGTGGTATTAATACTTCACGTGATCTTGATTCTATCCTTCTGTTAATGCAGCCCAGCACTGTGTTGGCCTTTTTGGCAGCTGCAGCACACTGCTGGCTCATATTTAAGTGATTGTCCACTAGGACTTCGAGGTCCCTCTGACAGTTACTACTATTGAGCAAGGTACCCCCTATACTATACCTATACATTTGTTTTTTCTTGCCTAAATGTAGAACCTTACTTTTTTCACCATTGAATTTCATTTTGTTAGTTAGCGCCCAGTGTTCAAGTCTGTCCAGATCCTCCTGTATCTTAAGCCTGTCTTCTGGAGTGTTGGCTGTTCCTGCCAGCTTGGTTTCGTCTGCAAATTTGATGATTTCCCCATCTATCCCCTTGTCCAAATCATTGATGAAGATGTTGAAGAGCACTGGGCCCAGAACTGAGCACTGGGGCACCCCACTACACACTTCCCTCCATGTAGATGCGGTTCCATTGAGGACCACTCACTGAGTACGGCCGGTCAGCCAGCTACGGATCCATCTGGTGGTGATGCTGTCTAACCCACATTTTTCTATCTTGTCAAGTAGTAGGTTGTGATCTACTTTATCAAATGCCTTAGTGAAGTCCAAGTAAATTATATCCATAGCATTCCTCTGATCCACTAATTTTGTCATTTGGTCAAAGAATGAAGCTAGTTACTTTTGTTTATTTTTATTCAGCATATTGTGTGAACTCAGCCATTCTCCTTTTCTTTCCATGTTCATTTCATGTTCCTTTCAGTTATTTAAGTACAAAAGTATTGAAATTATTTGCCTAAGGTTATCCTTCAGCAAAATTCAAATACAAATTCAGATTCTCTGAAAAGGGAATCCTTATAGTTTTGGATTGAATAAGGGAAAAAAACAGCAAGAACAAAAGAATAATGCAATTTACTTTTCTAGGCAAAGAAAATAGAAATGCTGTAATTAAATAGCTGAAATGAACAAAGAAAGAAAGGGACAATAGCCGAGTTCATACAATACACTAAACCAACATTATGCCAGTTAAGTACAAAAATATTCTTTTTTAAAAATAAAATTTAAAAGATCTTAGGACAAATGCTATTTATTTGGCTGATATTTGTCAAGAACTGTTCCTTACCGTGTAACAGATTTGTACGTGATTTATAATTTGAACAAATTATAATTATTTGTACATAATTATTAGGAAAGGGATAAAACTTAGAATTTCCAATTCTTGCTGGAATCAAAGCCTTCAAATTATTCAAAAATCAAGAGTTTTTTAGAAATAGTTTTGAACTGGAATCTGATGCAATGTATATGATTGGAACTTTTAAGAAAAAAAAAGTGTGATGCCCATAATACCAGCTGTATCAAAATCAACAGAGATTGTGAATGCTTAAAAAACAAGGATAAATGTCCATGAAATTTGTTAATAATAAAATAGAAATCTGCAGTTCCCCATCAGACATGTAGTCACATAAAACAACATGCAGCCATACTTACAATCAGTGCTTTTTTTCTAAAAAAAAAAAAAAAAAAAAAGTGCCAGAACTCATACACGTCATACAACCCGCCTTGCCTACTCTACAAGGTTCCATCCAAAAAAGGTGCCGGAACTCCATTCTGGGCGTTCTATGAGAAAAAAAGCCCTACTTTTAATAGTTTATTTTTTTTATATGTGGAAGCATCCAATTGAATTTCCTTCTCCTTTGCTGCATTGCTAACATGCTTACAAAAGAGACAATAAGCATATGCATAGGGAGAGGCGCATGTTTAGAAAATCAAAATGGCAGCCAAACTTGCAAACAAACTCCCACCCCTTTTCATGTAGCACAAGGGAGGGAGCTTTGATTGCTCTGTTGCAACTGCCATCTGTTTTAGCTCCTCCCCTAGCAGATGCCTCTGCCCAATAGATTACTTTTATTTGGTTTATTAGATTAGGCTGAAATCCACTCCTTTACCACCTTGTTCATAGCATTGCTGGACGGATTTTCCCAGGACTGGGCCATTGATTTCAACTCTAAGCATCCATAACTTAATGGTGTTCCTGATGCACATTTCCCCCCAAGAGGATATTTATAAGCTTACTGGCTATTTCTACAGAAATAGCTATTAATGCTGTATTTTCCTTTCTTTTCTTCTTTTCCTCCCTCTAAATGTTTCTGTGCCCATGTGTACAATATTTCCATTTTGCTGCCATCTAGAAAGCTCAGGTTGAGAGAAAGCAGTTTTCTCAGAGCTATCAACTTCGAGCTAATATATTTTCCCCCCAGCAGCTGAGAGTACATTATTATGCTATTTATCTCTTCTGTCTGTCACAGTAAACATATAGAGAACATCTCCAAATGTTCTGTGGGTGTGCATTATGATGCTGCAGCTTCCCAGCAGGTCACCTAATTTTTTTTATTAAAAAGTTTTTTTATTTATAATACAATTAAAACAAAAATGGACAAGTGTGACATTCCAGAGTAAGTATTCCTAACAGTTTGTTTCTCGTGGTACAAAAACTTAATACATCATTCTTAACCTCTATATAAGCCTCATCCTTCTATGTATTACAATTAAATATACAATTATATGTACAGTTATATATATATTTCAATCCTATCGTTCACTTGAGATCTGAGCAGTTCACCTTAATTCATACCAACGGTAAAATTTGTCCCAGATTTCGAAGTATTCGAGTTCTGTCTTATTTATTTATTTATTTATTTATTTATTTATTTATTTATTTATTTATTTATTTATTTATTTATTTATTTATTTATTTATTTATTTATTTATTTGGGTTTGTATACCGCTCCTCTCCAAGGGACTCGGAGCGGCTAACAACATATATATAACAGTGAACAGTCTTGTATGCTGCTCCTCTCCAAGGGACTCGGAGCGGCTAACAACATATATATATATATATAACAGTCTTGTCCTTCATAATCATTGTAAGCCTGTCCATCTCAGCACATGAAAGGATTTTATACAGGATCTCTTCTTCCGTTGGAATTCCTTTATTTCTTCAATTTTGAGCAAAAACCAGTCTGGAAGCCATTAGAATGTATAACATTAAATAAAGTATGCCTTTGTCGTACTTTTGCGTGGTTATACCTAATAGGAAAAGTTCTGGTTTTGGCTCTACCGCTCGCTCTAATATTTCTTCCAACCATTCTTTGATCCTATTCCAAAAATCACGAGCTCGCGTACACTCCCACCACATATGATAGTATGTTCCAACTGTCAGATTACATTTCCAACATTTAGAGGAGACATTGGAGCACATTTTAGCTAATCTTATGGGTGGGAGATGCCATCTATAGAACATTTTGTAGAGGTTTTCTTTGTAAGAGGTAGCCAAAGTAAGCTTCTTGTTCTTGCCCATAGTTCTTGCCAGATGTGCAGATCAAAATTAAGACCAAAATCCTTGCTCCATTTTAACATAGTCACTTTTACTTGTTCCTCATACATTTCCTCATACATTGCCTGATCTTACAAATAGTGGTATGATTTTTTAATCATTTTATCCTCTGATCCCAATGTTATTTTATCCAATTCTATTGGTTCTAATTTAATGCCTAACTCTTTTTTATCTTTCCAATATCTCGCCTGCAGTTACAGATATGCCCACCATTCTAATTCTATCCCTTCATCCTGGAGGGTTTTCCTGGATTTCAATTCCCCTCTTTCATCTAAAATGTTTTTATATGTTATGATCTTATCTAATTGGGTAAATTTTGGGTATACATATATTTCTAATGGTGAGATCCAACTAGGTATTTGGGTATAATTTGGTTGCCAAATTTTTGCCCATACATCGATAAGAGCTTCTCTAATATAGTGTCTTCGAAAATATTTATGTATTTTATATTTATGATCCCATAATATAGCATGCCATCCTATTTGTAGGTCATGGCCCTCCAGACATAATAGTCTCCTTTAATAATATCCAATCTCTTACCCATACTAGTGCTGTAGCCTGGTAGTATTTCTCCAAGTCTGGAAGGCCAAATCCCCCCCCCCTTTCCTTTGAGTCCTGCAATAATTTTAATTTAATCCTTGCTCTTTTTCCTTGCCAGATCAATTTGAGCATCATTTTATTCAAATTTTGAAAAAAAAATATTGTCTAGTTTTATAGGTATGCATTGGA
This sequence comes from Bothrops alternatus, assembly GCA_034064705.1. Taxonomy (NCBI): domain Eukaryota; kingdom Metazoa; phylum Chordata; class Lepidosauria; order Squamata; family Viperidae; genus Bothrops; species Bothrops alternatus. The sequence continues at coordinate 1,194,854 of JARGCV010000007.1, forward strand.
ACAAGAATAAAATTTTCGGCAACACGTTCATTTTAATCACCGCAGTTCTGCCCATAAAAGAGAGCTGTAGGTTAGTCCAAATATCAAGGTCTTTTTGGATCTGTTCTATTAACTTATCATAATTATCCCTTTTAAGTGTAGTGCATCTAGCAGTCAATTGTATCCCTAAATATCTAATTTTGTTTGTAATCCATGAGATGATAGACAGCATGTCTCCCTAGCAAAAGTTTCCTTTACAAAGCAATGATTGCTCCTTGGAAGTCCATACCAATTGGTAGTTTCTCCTTCCTGAGCTGAAAAGGGGAAGGTCCTTTTGCGATGATGTTTGAAATCAGTGTGGAGATAACAGGAGGAGTTGATGGCTTTCCCTTCTCTCCTGCTCACTTCTTCCTTGAACAATGTGAAATCCTGCATTGCTTGGACACTATGCCATCAGTTCAGTAAATTAAGGATGTTTACACTGTGCTATCTTGCTGCAATTGATTATTTTGGTCTGGGTCAATGAGGACCAAGAAATCTCATATTTGGCTCCATCATCACCTCCAACATGCCCCTCAGTATCAAAAATAAATAAAAAGGATTTGTCCCGGCCAACTTATTAAAACAGATTCTTTGCTAATTAAAGATTCTGAAGCAAATCCAAGAGTCTATCTCTTTTCTTCAAACAATCACTACTGTATGGAGATATAATAACACACTTAAACAGATCCAAGAGAAAATGGCTAACCTATAGGATCAGATGAAAGACCAGGAGATGATGAGGCAGCCTAATCATTGCATTTTGAAATAATCACATTAGTCTCCCGCAGTCTCAGCTGGGTAGAAACAACCTGAGTGAGATTGGCACTGAGAATATTCCTCTTCAAACTCACTTCACAGAATTTATAGATAGTTTTTTTTTACAGGTCTTTCTATGCCTGCTGATTTCTTAATTGAAACTGAACATATGAACAAAATCCCCATTACACAAAGATCGGGGGCTCAAAGAGTGTTCATATTCTGCATATTACTACAAGAGATGTGATTTTTGCATAAATCTAATTATCAAATCTAGTGAGATCCTAAAACAAGAATAAAATTGTCAACTCTGCTAATATTGAATATTCTTGCTTTGACAAAATATGCAGAACTGTCTGGTACTTTTAGAATTAATTCAGATGAGAATGAGAGAGGAGAGAAAAGTTCGAGGAAGGGAATGGAAGTGAATCTTTGCCCTCCAGGTTAATTGGAAGATGTGAATCATGACCCCAAAATAGGGGAGGGGAAATGCCTGGAATGTTATGTGCAAAGGAAGGGAAATTCAGATCTTGGCATTCTCCATGCTGTGCTGATACTCCTTTACACTAATAAAGGCTTTTTAGGTTAAAAAATGCCTGAAAGTTCTTTGAAGTGTTTCATTAGTCAGACACATGACAAAAATATCCTTCTACTAGGTTCCATTAAGGAAATTGCAGGCAAGAGACCTAATTTTCTCAAGGTATGGAATCTTGCTAAATCTTAATTATTCTTAGTGTTTTATATAACACTGATTGTCAGCAATAGGACAAAGGATGCAATACCATAAATGTCAAGGTCAGGGCTATCAACTTTTCCAGCCCCCCCCCAAGAAGAATATTTTATTGATTTACTTTTGCTTTCCATGAGTTGTGATGGATTTGCTCCATGTATTTTTCGCTCCATAGGGCGCAGTTTTTTCCCTCCCAAAGTAGGAGGAAAAATCAGCCGCGCCCTATGGAGCGAAGATGCAGGCGGGGGGGGGAGACACTGGAGCAGAGGGGATGTGACACAAGAAGGCATTCGGGAAGAAAGGCTTGTAGCCCAAAACAACCATGCCCGGGAGCTGAGCTGATTCTAAGCAGCCGGACTGAGGAAGCCGCGGGGGCGCCAGGCCAGGGAAGGAAGGCGAGCCAAGAAGAGCCAGCGAAGGCCCTGGGCTGCTACGGGGAAGGCGCCGGGGTTGTGGAAGAACCGACGCGGCAGCGCTGGGCAGGCAAGCGAGGGTGACTTGCGGTGGGAGGGGGAAGCGAAAGTGCCTCGCGCCACAGGAGCGACAGCCTTGGAACCGGCCTCCGGGGAAACGGCGGCGAGGCAACTGGCCGCCGAGTTTGCAGGACAAAGAGCTGCCAAGAGTCTCCGAGGGCGGCTTGAGTCACGCGAAGGGCGGCGGGGCGCACCCTGTAAGAAAATACCAGACCTGGAGGGAAACAAACCGGGTTGCTGCTCTAGAAACCCCGACACCGATGCACGCACGGATACTCACAGTTCGTAGGAACTGTATCTCGTCTTCCCCTCCTTCGCCCCCTTCAGCCATGGCTCTGGAAGTGTGGGGGGGCGGGGGGGCGCTCTGCTCAGCCTCCGATCGCCTCTTCAGCGGCAGCTCGCAGACTCACCTCAGCTCCTTTTCCCGATTGGCATTAGCATAACCCCCTCAACCCCGCCCACACAAGAGGGGCGGCAGTGACAGCAGCAGCAGCAGCAGCAGCAATCCCCCTACCTACGGTAAGCGCTTTCTTCTTTGGTCGCGTCCAAAGGGCGGTTGGAGAGGATGATAGTCGGTGTGGAGCAGACTTGTCCTGTAAAAGACAGGGCTACTATAGGCTCCAGTCTGCGTGCGTGTTTGAGGCGCTTCGCTTGGATAGAAGCCACTGCCCCTTTCCTGGTCATTAGGTTTCATGGGATTTACTTCCTAGATTGCAATACTAGGTTTTTTGCAGCTTAGATTGCATTTAACTCAGCTGATAAAAGTTGAAGTCCACAAGTCTTAAAGTTGCCAAGGTTGAGAACCCCTGGGTTACACCCAGTTGGAATGAAGAAGCAAGCTCCAAGAACAAAAAAAGTTCCCTTCTTTTAAAGCAGAAATAAAGCAGTTTTTGATACATGTTCAGTGGAAAAACGTCAGCTAAAGCCCACATGCATCCTAAACAAATGCATGGTTCATTATAGTATTGTGGCTAATAATTTTTTTATGTCTGATGTGGTTGAGGAAATTGATTAGCAACATAAATTTTGGGCTCAATTGTTGTCAAAAGTTGAGGACTACCTGTATGTCTCTTAGCCCACTTTTTGGCTCAAAATATTTTTTTCCCTATTTTCCTCCTCTAAAATTAGGTGCGCCTTAGCAGCAGGTGCGCCCTATTGAGCGCGAAATACGGTAGGTATAATGTCGTCAGGAAAAGAAAACAGTTCCCCAACCTGGAGTCTGGGAGGATAAATGCAACATGGCCTATTAAGCTTCAAGGAGGTTTCATGCACTTTGGGGGCTGAAATGAGAAAGAGCCCAAAAAAAAAATCACATAATTGGAAATCAAGGAATTGTACAAAATTTTATCTGGGGTTGCTTTGATGGCCCTAAAATGGAGGGTTAGAAATCATGTGGCTGTTGGAAAACATGTTGCCCACTCCTAATTGAGGAAGAACTTTAAAATATTTTTCTTTGTGATATCTTCAGTTCCCAAATGGGCTATTTTGAAGAATGAATGAGATGACAAAACCTAAAAATATAATCACTCAGAAATATTTTAGAACCAAAGAGATAGCTTTTTTCTTATTCTTTCATTTTGCTCACCATATGTCATCCAGAACCTCCTGGAAACATTGGTTTCCAATATTGTCTAGGTCAGGGGTTGTCTAGGTCAGCTTTGCTGGCTGAGGAATTCTGGGAGTTGAAGTCCACAAGTCTTAAAGTTGCCAAGGTTGAGAACCCCTGGTCTAGGTTGACCTTACAAGTCATTTTATCTGTGCTGTAAGTTGGTCTTCCTGATTCATTTTTCTTTCAAAGGCTTGAAATCTTTGTTTATTTCCTTTGTGTCTCAACTTTCGAAAGATAGTATGAGCCCAAATGTTCTTATTCCAAATGGTATAAGGATTCCTGCCTTGGGCAACTGGTTGGACTAGAAGTCCAGCCCCATGGATTCTATGATTCTCTCCCTCAAGTGCTATGAGCCTGCTGTCCCAATAAAAACAATTTGTTTGGCTCCATTATATTCTTATAAAAACAGTTCAATTTTCTTTGTTACCAGGGTTTATGCTGCCTAAGGACATTCAGGAATGTTTGGAAGAACAATGGACAATTTTTAAAACATTCTATTACCACTATTACTATTACAGTATTTCCAAGGAAACAAGGACTGAAATGCTCTACCTTTTAATGTGAGGTATTTTTTTCATGTCGTGAGGATTGCCACATGATTCTTTTTGCCTATTTTTAGTTTCTTAAACATACCTGCAGAGTTGAGGCATTAAAAGGAAAGGGGTGGGCTAAGAAAATGGGTGCATTTTGTTACAGTTCCACATTAAGCTTGCCTTGACAAAAGCTGCTTGAAACTAAGCAGGTCAGGCCTTAGCAATCTCTTAGGAATAATGTGTAAACCAATGGCACGAAGCACTGTCTACATTTGTTGGTTTACATTTTCTTGACATGTCATAAAACACAAAGGCTGTGCTAAAAATATTTTTATTCTACCAGTCAATCCATCTATCACTCATTTATAGGCCTGGTATTAGTGCCAGTTATATCTAACACCAATCTTCTTGAGAAGGATTTCCCCCATGCACACACACTCTCCCCCTCTCTGTACATCATACTGTAGATCACTAAAACACATACCTGGCAGACAGACAATGAGATGGTTTGCTGTGGTAGGGTGCGTTACAGCCTTCATTTTCTAGGATGGGGGGGGAGTACTGTTAGCTAGTCACTAAACTCACTGTGATTCAGAACTTGGAAGTGTTGAAATGACTTCACGTAGCTGCTCAATTTCTCACTATAATGTTTTGGGCATAGGTGTGTGTTGATCTGTCTGGTTATCAACTAGGTATCAATCTATTTATTATCTTAAACTGGACAGCCTTTAAATTTATTCCTCCATGTAGATACGGTTCCATTGAGGAACACACTCTGAGTATGGCCGGTCAGCCAGCTACGGATCCTTCTGGTGGTGATGCTGTCTAACCCGCATTTTTATGTCTTCTCAAGTAGTAGGTTGTGGTCTACTTTGTCAAATGCCTTACTGAAATCCAAGTAAATTATATCCACAGCATTCCTCTGGTCCACTAATTTTGTCACTTGCTCAAAGAATGCAATAAGATTTGTCTGGCATGATCTGTTTTTGACAAACCCGTGTTGGCTTTTAGTAATGACTTTGTTTGTCTGTAGGTGTTCGCTGATTCGTTGTTTGATTATCTTTTCCAGAATCTTCCCAGGTATTGAGGTCAGGCTGATAGGTCTGTAATTTCCTGGGTTCTTTTCCCCCCCCTTTTTTGAAGATGGGAACTACATCAGCTCTTTTCCAGTCCTCTGGTAGTTCTCCGGTGCTCCAGGATCTCTGAAAAATATAGTTCAGTGGTTCTGAGATCACATCTGCCAGTTCCTTAAGAACCTTGGGGTGTAATCCATCTGGTCCCGGTGATTTGAACTCATCTAGGCTGGACAGGTGTTCACTTACCATTTTCTTGCCTATCTTAGCTTGTATTTCTATTTTGTTTTTTATGGCACTATTTTTGATAGGTTGGTCTGGTTTTTCCCTTTGTGTAAAGACAGATGCGAAAAACGAGTTAAATAGTTCTGCTTTCTCCCTGTTGCTTGTCAGCTTCTTGCCACTTTCACCCACTAATGGATCAATCGTTTCCTTCACTTTTTTCTTGTTTTTTACATGTTGAAAGAAGCTTTTTTTGTTATTTTTGACTTTGGTCACAAGCCTTAGTTCATTTTGAGCCTTAGCTTTCCTCACTTCATCTTTGCAGGCTCGGGCTATTTGCTGATATTCTGACTTAGTTATGTGTCCCTCTTTCCACTTTCTATACTTGTCCTTTTTATCTTTTAATTGATCAGAGAGTTCTTTATGCAGCCATGCTGGTTTCTTTTGAGAACTGTTATTTTTCCTCTTTGTTGGTATTGTGCTAGACTGGGCCTTTATTATTTCACTTTTCAAAATTTCCCAAGCCTCTTGAGTTGTTTTCCCCTTGAGGATTCTCATCCATGGAATCCTTCACAAACCCTCTCTAAATTTATTGAAATTAGCTCTCTTGAAGTCCAAGACTCTAGTTTGACTGTGTTCTATTGCTTGTGCTTCCATAATGTTGAATTCCAATACTGCATGATCACTTCCTCCCAAGGTTCCTATGGCTTCAACACCTTCTATCATTTCATCTCTGTTAGTGAGAATTAGGTCCAAAATGGCTAATCCCCTAGTTCCCTTCTCTACTTTTTGGGAGACAAAGTTGTCTGCTAGGTTTGTCAGGAATCTGTTTGATCTTCCACTTAATGCAGAGTTTGTCTCCCAGTTGATGTCAGGGTAGTTAAAGTCCCCCATTACTAAAGTCCCCCATTGTGATCTGCTTCCTACATACTTTAGTTAGCTGACTAGCAAAAAGTTCATCTATTTACTGTGTTTGGTTGGGTGGCCTATAGTATACACCTATGGCAATGTCGTTTCCCCCCCTTTTATATTGACCCATATGCATTCAGGACAGTTTTCATCATTGTTGTGCTCTATTTCTGTAGTGATGTAGTTATTTCTTATATAGAGAGCAACTCCACCTCCTCTTTTATTTGGTCTGTTTCTTTTAAATAATTTAAATCCCTCTAGCTGTGTGTTCCATTTGTGGGTTTCATCCCACCATGTTTCTGTTATGGCAACAATATCATATCTGCCCTCATTAACCTGAATTTCTAGTTCACCCTGTTTGCTGTTCATACTCTGTGCATTTGTGTATAGACATTTGAGTCCTTTATGACCGACCCTGTGTTTACTTCCTACCTAACCTGTGTGGTACCTGAGTTCCCCTAATGTCTTACCACCTATTTGGTTAGTGCACTTTGTGTGGCACTTGCTATTAAGAGCTTGATTTTGCTTCACAGCAAGGTTCTTGTCCACACACATATCTACACACTGATAGCCCTATAATTTTTAGATTGCTGGGGACAGGGATGTTCTGTATCAGTTAGCTCACTGTCCCCGCTGTTTAGTTTAAATATTCCTCCAGAAAACCTGTGAATTTATAGCCAAGTAACTCAGTCCCTTTCTTTGATGGATGCAAACCATCTCTTTTGTACATTTCTTCATTGGACCAGCTGCTGACATCATGACTAATATATCCAAAGCCTTCCCCTTTACTCCACTCCTTTAGCCACATATTGAATTGTGCTATACGCTGGCCTTTTCCATTTTGGTCCTTATACACTGGTAAGACCTCTGAAAAAATAAGCCTACAGCTTATTCTGCTAAGTTCCTGCCCCAGGCTCTGGAAGTCATTCTGCACAGTGAGTATATCTTTTTGGGACAGATCATTAGTGCTAAGATGTACAATAGCCTCCACATCACAGTCCTTGCTGGCATTCTTGATTATTTTACAAATACGCTTCTTGTCTCTACTGGCAGTAGCACCTGGAAGACACCTGACCTCATTCGAAACCTCTGTGTCCTTTCCTAAATTTACATCCCTTATAATTGAATCACCAACCAGAAGGTGGCTTCTCTTTTTGGGTGCCTTTCTGTTCTTGCGATACCTGATTCGCACTTCTCCCTGTCGAAAACAAGTTCTTCATCTTGGACCAAGATCCCCTGCTTATTTGAGTTGTCATCACAAATACCTTTACCTGTCTCCTTAATGTCCCTGTTAAGGTCAGCAAGGTCACTGTTATCTGTTGTTCAGGGACACAGCAAAAGCTTTGTGTTTATGGTTCACAGCTCTCACCCTGCCAGATCCCACGGTTCTCCACACTGCCCTTCTCCTGCAGGATCTTTGTGGTAGAGGGTGCTGATAGCTTGGAGGCTCAGTGGAGTAGAGGGGCTGAACTGGACACCTAATTTCTGCCTGAAGAGCAGTGATCACAGACCCTAGATAAGTAATCTGTCCTTGTAGACTAGTGATTTGTTTACAAATAGGACAGTTTCCATGATTGAAAAGGGTACTTTTCTGAAAAGCTTATTAATTGATTGGATTTTGGGGGGTGGGTGGGGACAAAACACCAGTCTGCAAGATATGTTTCAGGGTATCCTGCAGAATTTTGGGAAATAATTGGGCAATTTCCATTGAGAAAGAATAGCAAATGGGATTCCATAAGAAACAGCTTGTGATCATCATTACTGGTCTCAAAGCTTAAAAGGAATGCTCAGTTTGCATAAAGAAAATATCGAGGTCAGATCCTTATAAAGGAGTTCCTGTTAAAAAGTGCTTGACATATTAAATAGCTACCGTCAGTCAGAGTTCACTAAATTATTTGGGCAAACAATTTACCTGTTATAAAGAAATTCTATGTAGAGGGAAGAATGTTTACTAAAACAGATGTCTACAAAGATTAAAAAAAAAAAAAGAAATTCTATGTGTTTCCTGATAGACTAACTTCAGTTAAACATTTTAAGGGTCATAGTAAGGATGAATTGTTATAATTTTTTCTACATGGATCATAGTTGATTAAAGCTGGGAGATGCAGTTTGTGTACTCCTTGCGTCAAGGGATCATGCATTAAAAAAGATAGTCACAGAGCTATTCATATCATATCCGTGAACTGTCAGGTTTCATCTGCTTCAATCTAAACCAAATAGAAAGCTTTTCTTCTGACCAATACCCCATTTTTCATCCACATTCATTTGTCACCACTAGGATGCTAGCAAACAGATTGTCTTCTCAGGGAATTCTGTAGGGTAGCAGTCCCCAACCTTTCTGGCTTGGTGGCCTAGCAGGAGGAGAAGATGGGATAGTTGCCTGTGAATGGCAGGTAGGCATGCATGAGTGCATGCTATTCCATTAGTGTGAGCAGTGGGTGTGCGTGTCCGCCACTCACATGAGGGGACCTTCACACAAGGGGAGCTTCGTGCACAAGCAAAGCAGCTGCCACTCTTGTGACGGGAACTTCACTTGCACACATTTGCCCACAGCTTGGCCTGATTCTGAACAGGCTGCAGCTAGTTTACAGGCCATGGCCCGGAGGTTGGGGAGTCCTGCTGTAGGATTTGTTATGGAATTAGGTTCTACTATGGAATTATTGCTATGAAAGTCCTCAACTTACAAGCACAGTTGAACCCAAATTTTGCGTGGCTAAACAGGACAGTTGTTAAGTGAGTTTGGCCCCATTTTATGACTTTTCTTGCCACAGTTGTTAAGGGAATCACTGCAGTTCTTAAGTTAGTAACATGGGTGTTAAGAGAATCTGGTTTCCCCATTGACTTTGCTTGTCAGAAGGTTGCAAAAGGTGATCACATAATCCTGAGGCACTGCAATCCTCATTGCCAGGTATCTGACTTTTGATCACATGACCATGAGGATGTTGAGGTCATAAGTGTGAAAAATGATCATAAGTCACTTTTTTCAGTGCTGTTTTAAATTCAGTCACTAAACAAATGATTGTAAATCAAGGACTATTTGTAAATGTTCATAGACAGATACTTACAGAAATGTAATTTGTGTGAAGTACACTAAATAGTAACCTATAACTATTTCCATGAATTCTTTTTTTGATTGCTATTTTCCTGGAGGAAGAACAATATATTTAAAAGTTGCAGCAATGTTGCCATCTACCCTTTGCTTTGGGACTCAAAGCCTGCATTGATATACTTTTATCTATCTGTTCATTCCCCATCCTAAGTGCATTTATTACTTGCACTAGCATCCAGGATACGATTGAAGGTGCCCCACAAAAAGACAAAAGCAAATTTTACCTTCCTTTCTCTGGACAGGCTGCACTGTTATTAAAATTGTACTGTGGATAGGATCACCTCAGACACGGGTGTCAAACTCGCCACCTCACATGTCGCGACGTATCACGACTTTTTTTTGCATTGCTGGAGCTGGGGTGAGCAGGGCCTCTGTATGATGCAACTGGCCTGCGGGCCAGCAGTTTGACACCCCTGACCTAAGTAATTAAAATGCTTCTAAGCATCCCATAATATCATAGCTGTTTGGAATGAATGAAGAACTTTTAAGCAAGAAGGTTTTATTTTGTATATTTTTTTAAAAAAAGAGTTGCATCTGATAACTGAAAACTGAAATGACAAAACCAACTAGTGCACAATATAATATATTCAAAACTAGATTTTTAAAAATGTACAAACATATTTCAAACACATGTATTTGTCTTCAAATGAAATTGACTCCCAATAGCTCCCCAAACACAGTATATTAGTAAATTGCTCTTTCAATGATATAATGGAAACTAATGAAAACTCCTATCAGATTTGGAGGAGTGGAAACACTCTTTTCCCATGAGTTTCAGGAGATTCATGTTGAATGATGGCAACCTACTGTAATTTTTTATTTTTACTTGGAAGAAGGACCCTGCCAGGGAAATTTTTATAAAGAATCAGTTGAATTGGTTGCCTCCAGATTTTTGTTTTTTTGTTTTGCTGCTTCTATGTTGCTTCCTTTGTATGTATTACTTGACTGTAAGTATCAGCAGATGCTGTTTTTACAATATGCCATAGCTAAAATGTTGGCAGCCTATTTACCAGATGGATTTTGCCACATGATATTGACTGTTATAGATTTTACTTTATTTGTAGACCTGCCATGCCATTAATCTCCATTAGCAGATTGACAATAGTTCTTCCTTCCTTTCATCATATCGGCTGTGTGATGCAAAAATTCCTCTCAACACCTGGATGGTCCTGGCAGTAGTAGTGGAGGAAACAGGAACAACCTCTAGCCACTTGGAATGGCTATCAACAACAACCAGGAAGATTTGCCCCTGAAAGGGCCCAGCATACTCTATATGCACCCTAGCCCATGGGGTTTGAGTTTCCTCCCACCTATGTATTGGGGCCTGAGGCATTTCAGGCCGTGACTGTTTGCACAGCTGGCACCCATGCACCTGAGCCTCAATAGCTTTATCAAGCCCAGGCCACCAAAGATGGCTGCGCGCAAGTGCTTTCATCCTTACAATTCCAGGATGTCCCTCATGCAGAGAGATCAAGATTCTAGACCTCAATGAGGCTGGGATAACTACCCTGCTACCCCATAACAGACAACCCTTGAAAGTGGAAAACTCATGCTTTTTGTGCCAAAAGCTTTGGAACTCAGTATCTGGGCACTTGTCAGGCCATCCTGACAACATCAGCACGCGTGTAAGCGTCTGATAGTGGCAGTTTCTACAGCCACATCCCTAGCATTGAGGGGAGACTCAGGCAACTCCTGAATGGACAGAATATTAATGGCTGGAGCAGGATCTGGCTCTACTTGGTTCAGGGGTAATCTGCTCAGGCCAACTGCATGGCCCATTTCTTTTCCAGGTTTGTGAACTAAAGTATAGTCATATGCTGACAGGAAAATGGATCATCTCAGCATACGAGGAGAAATGATATGTGGTGTCTGTTTGTTAGTGGTAAACAAATCCAGCAGAGGTTTATGGTCTGTATAGACCGTGAAGTGGTGGCCATATAAGAAATCATGGAATTTCTTTATGCCAGCCACTATGGCCAATCTCTGTCAATCTGAGCATAATTCCGCTCTGCAGATGACAGAGTCCTTGAGTAATAGGCCACAGGGACTTGTGTCCCATCAGCCTTCAGATGGCTAAGTACAGCTCCCACCCCATAAGGAGATGCATCGCATGTGATGCAAACAGGCAGTTGCTCATTGAAATGTGCTAAAACAGCATTGGAAATGAGCAAGGCCTTAACCTCATTGAAACTCCTGTCATGGGCTTTAGTCCACTGCCATAGAGCCTGCTTGTCTAAGAGCCTATGTAGCGGCTCTGTCACTGCAGCCTTATGTGGGAGAAATCCATGGTAAAAATTTAAGAGCCCCAAGAAGGATTGCAGCTCACACTTGGACTTGGGGCTTGGGGCCTGTTGAATAGCTTGTAGTTTAGCTTCAGGAGGGTGAATGCCTTGGGCATCAATCCTGAAACCTAAGAAGTCAGTGGAAGTGATTCCTATCTTGCATTTATTCTGCTTTAGCTTAAGGCTTGCTTTTCAAGAACGAAGCCCTTAACCTTTCTGCTAAATTTTGAGATGACTCCTCAGCAATGAGGATGTCATCGAAGTAGGGACAGACCCCAGGAATACCTCAAAGTGTGCTCTCCATGACACTTTGGAATATGCCAGGGGCTACATTTACCCCAAATTGCAGTCTCTTGACCTTGAAGGCCCCCCTGTGAGTTACAATAGTCTGGGCCTCTGCAGCTGCCTCATCAACAGGTAACTGTTGATAAGCCTATGCCAAGTCAAGCTTCGCAAAAATGCGCCTCCCCTTGAGGGAGGCCAGGATGTGGCTTACAACAGGGACTGGATAAGCGTGCTGTTGCAACGCCTTATTCAGTGTACACTTGTAGTCTGCACATATACATATTTCCCCATTAGCCTTTAGAGGCGTTACTATGAGGGTTTCCCATGGACTAGAATCCATAGGTTCTAAAATGCCTTGCTGGAGCAATTTGTCCAGCTCAGCATCTATTTTATCTTTGAGGGCAAAAGGTACCCTCCTAAGCTTGACCCTGATGGGTGTGATAGTTGCGTCTAACCGTAGCGCAATGGGGGGCCCTTTGTAGGATCCTAGCTCTGAACTAAACACATCTGCAAACTCCTTGCAGACTTCTGCAAGGCTCAACGTTTGCAAATGGTGCAGCCCAGTTACCTGGATTCCCAGAGCCTCGAACCAATCGAGTCCAATAAGACTCATATGTTCACCCCCAACTACCACCACATCTAGGAGACCTTCAAAATCCTTATACTGTACTCTAAGGGTGGCCTCCCCCTTAACACATACCACAGAATTCTGAAAATCAGTGAGTATTAGATTGGATGGCCTGAGTTTAACTCGAAGGCCACTGCTTCTGCATATCCTTTTGAATGTGTTAATTGAAATAATTGAGAGAGCGGACCCAGTGTCCAACTCCATTGATAAGGGAACCCCTTGCAACCTTACGTTAATGGAAAGTTTCTTTTTAAGGGGCTTGTGTGTCCCTGTCCTTAGAATACTCCTGTGTGATGCGCAGAAACCCACCCTATGTTGGCTGGGGACCTTGGTACCTTTCAGAAGCAATTCTTCATGAGGTTGGACCTTCTGGTGACCCAAACAGACGGATGCAATGTGGCCTTGCCTGCCACACGCCCTGCAAATGGCAGAGCGGAACCTGCAGTCAGCTTGCTTGTGGCATCCTTCACACCCAAAGCAATGAAGAGATGCTGGGGCCTTGTCCAGACGTCCCTTCTGCCTCCTTTCAGCTGACTGGTGAAGTCTGCCCACCTCTTCAGGATCCGCTTCCAATCCTTCTCAAGCATCCTCTTGATGGACATAGCTGTGTCTGGAGGGTTTCTGGCGAGGCATAAGGCCTTCACCGCCCCACCTGCTGTTTCCTCAGCTGCCACCTCTCACAACGCATCTTGGAAGGAGACATCTTCTTTTGCAAAAATCTTTTGTTGTAAGTCTCTGCTCCTTACGCCACAGATAAAACGATCTCACAGCCTCTCTTCCAGATCCTTGAACTCACAAGGCCTGGCCGCTTGCCTTAAGGCAGCAATAAAGTCCGCAGCAGATTCACTCGGCCTCTGGTTTCTCTGCTCGAATGCGTGCCTCCAAGCAATGACAGATAACTTCGGCTGGAAGTGCTCCTTCAACATCTTTTTCAAGTCAGTATATGTTACTGACTCTAGGGGTGCAGGGGCCACCAGATTTTCTGCGATGTCAAAAGCTTCTTGTCCACAGGCCTTCAGGCCATCTTCTCTTATCTGATTTACTGCCTTGCTGCCTTCAGGCCATCTTCTCTTATCTGATTTACTCAGAAGTAGTTCTCCACCCATGCTAGATAGGAATTCCATCTCTCTGGGTGGGAGACATCGAAATCAGTCAAGCGGCCAATCTTCGACATCGTAAACTTTACGACCTTCACCACTCGCTTCCTCTGCAAGCTGCTGTTTGGGGAAAGGGTCCTTTAGCCGAGCTCACCCTCCAGTGATGCTGTACTGGCAGGCTGGGATGCTGATTCAGACGCCGTCTTCCCCTCTTCAGGACTTCCTGAGTAAGTCCTTAAATCTTTTGTTTCAGCTTGCAAAGGATCCCACCTTCATCGCCAGTGTTAAATCCTTCGTTCGCATGCGAATGATGAAGACACATGGTAACTGTTAACTACTCTTTATTCTCCTTCTCCAACAACCAAGCAAAAGCACAAAGGTACACACACCTTTTTATATGGCCAGAAGCCCGGACAGTGTCAACCAATAGGAACTTAGCGTTTTCGCGCCTTGCCCATGTGCTCAAGGCTGGCACCTCTCTGTCTGGTCCCGGGCAGCTTTTGGAATGCTCGGGACCAATGCAACATCCCAAGCCTGCTTTCGCAGGCTCAGGAGACAACACTTTGCTTTCCCAAGAAACAAATAACTTCCTCCAGGATCTGTTGTGTTCACTTCTCTTTGGCTGGAGATGAAGTTTTGTTCCACTGCCTTTATATTTCATTATTTCACGTATGATGGATGGATAAATGAATGTGAATAATGGCTGCAGAAACTACCTTAAGAAACTACCTTACCACCCATTTAAGTTGTTACTAAATCTGTAAAAGCTGAAAAACACCCCTAATATAAAGAGGGTTCTTCCCCTACACATTTTCCATCACATTTGCATGACATGCTGTTCTCCTTCATTCATTACTGAATAGTTCATGCTAATTGTTGGGCCTGCTTTACATTACTGTTGGTTTAAAAGCTACTAAAAATAATGTCATGATTAAGGAATATTAATAGTCTGCCTTAAACCAATAAGCATCACAGCAAACAGCAGGGCATTGTCTAATTATGGGTAGGATGATGGCTGTGCCCTGCTGCAGTATCCTCTCATCTTATATAGAACAGGAGAAGATTCCGGACTCCAAGCCAGCTGTTAATGACATGACATTTCCACACTGTAACAGCTACACTGCAAAAACACCCAGGTTAATTGTGGCATTCTCACAGCAACAGAAAAAGAATGAGTTACTGGGCTGCTGGATAGTGAAATAACAGCAATAACCTTTTACATTACTCATCACCTGAGGCTGAGCTGAATTTCTTTGGAAGAAAATTGCCGAAATAATTAAGGTTAAGAAAAAGTGCACAAACAAACCTACTACACTCACTAAATCATCAGTTTCTAACTCTTTTTGATTCTTTCAGAGAGGTTCAATGCTAATTCTCAGTAACAGTTATTGTACTGTATCTTCATACTGGGGATAGTTGAGATAGACCAAGCTTGAATTAATTTGTCTGTATGTACCTGTTAAGATCCACTTGCAAAGAACAGTTTTGATTTGCTGGGGATTGAATGATTCATTCAGATTATTTGTACAAAACATGATTTCTTATGTACATATTTAATTTCTTATTTTAGCTCCCAAACACTTACAAAATGTAAAATCAAAACAGGAAAAATGTTGATTAAAACAGTAAAGACATAAAAAGACACATATTAAGGAAAATTTGCAGCTGGAAAGGCCAATTTAAAAAGTTAATTAAAAAAATGTAAAGTGATCTTTCTGCCCAATACTTCAGAGGTAGTAAATCAATAGAGCAGATGAAGCTCTACCACAGCCTTGTTGTCAAATAGAATCTGCCAATTATGGCAGTTGTGAAAACGAGACTTCATCAAAAGAGCATCAGGATCTGAATGGGTAAGCCATGGAGAAGTCTATTTTTGATCAAGAGGTACCAAGACTCAGGTGGGTTCACATTGGCAAATAAATAAAATAATAGAATAAAATAATAAAATAAAATGTAAAATAAAATATAAATAAAATAAAATAAATGTGCATTTCTTTCTATCAGTTCTCAAACTGATTAAATAAATATTACTTCCAAATTATTAAGCAGGAGAGTTCTGTGAAGTTCTTATAGATGGAGAACAATGAACTGTAGAAGTAGCCACTGCCCTGATTGCCACCACACAATCATCTCTCTGTGGCCTACAGCCTCCCAGACTTCTCAAACTGCAGTGAAATCCTAAGGAAAGAGATTCTGAGGAAATTCCTCCTGTTGTCCTGTGTTAGGTGGAAAATAAAAGAAGCTTCAAAATCATGAATGAACTTGCATTAGAAAACACCAGCACAATAATAATAAACACAAGAAAATGGAAAGAAATATCACAAGAATCTAAAAAAAATATTTGTGAAGGGGAAAATCTTTTTAGGAAAATGAAAAGACATAGATCAGTCCAGCAATATTTCAGATCCTCTCTAAACTCATTATTTCCTTTAATATGCTAGTACTACTCATTTCAACAAACAAGTACCACTCATTTCAATCAACAACGAGACTGGAAGCTAAAACATATAAAGAACGGTTTCTGGAATTGGGTATGTCTAGTTTAATGAAAAGAAGGACGAGGGGGGACATGATAGCAGTGTTCCAATATCTAAGGAGTTGCCACAAAGAAGAGGGAGTCAAGGTATTCTCCAAAGCACCTGAAGGCAGGACAAGAAGAAATGGATGGAAACTAACCAAAGAGAGAAGCAACCTTAAACTAAGGAGAACTTTCCTGACAGTTAGAAAAATTAATCAGTGGAACAACCTGCCTCCAGAAGTTCTCGGTGCTCCAATACTGGAAGGTTTTAAGAAGAGATTGGACAACCATTTGTCTGAAATGGTATAGAGTTTCCTGCCTGAACAGGGGGTTAGACTAGAAGACCTCCAAAGTCACTCCCAACTCTATTATTATTACTATTGTTATTATTATTATTATTCATCACACAGTCAGCCAGATGTTCAGACTGAATTTGACATTTCTGTCTACCTATCGAGTCCTTACCAAGGACCTGAGATAGGCAGATGTGAATGTTTGATGGTATTACAGATATCGTCACAGGATGGAAGCAGTTTCTAGTAAGGCTGCCTTTTACAATTGACTAATGGCAAATTCGTCAATGCCAATGGTGTTCAAGTCATGCTCCAGTTGTTTTGGGATTGCAACCAAGGAGCCTATTACTATTGGTCAGGGCTCATTTTGTCATAGAACGCCCAGAATGGAGTTCCGGCACCTTTTTTGGATGGAACCTTGTAGGGTAGGCAAGGCGGGTTGTATGGCATTTGTGAGTTCTGGCACCTTTTTTTAATTTATTTACAAAAAAAGCACTGCTATTGGTACTACCCTTGCTTGCCTTTGCCACAGTCTTTCTATTTCTATTTGTAGGTCTTTGTATTTTGTTATCTTCTCTAGTTGTTGTTGTTGTTATTATTATTATTATTATTATTATTCCTTTGAAGTGTCAATTGCCTTGGCTCACTCTTGGGAAAAGGACTCTTCCAACATAGGAACTTTTCTTAACTTTTAACTTTACAATAAAAAACTAAATCACTGAAATAGAACTGTTTGAATTTCCCCACACATTCCCATTTACTGGGCTACACATTTCAATGGAGAGGAGGATTTATAAGATTTATACTGAGAAAGATGCCCAGGGAAGAAAGAACAGCTGAAAATTAACTTATCCTCAACTATTAGGACCATATGGAAAGGGTTAAATAGTCCTGTAGCTCTAATCAAAATCAGCCCAGCTTTCCAGCAGTATATCCATCTTATTCCCTCACACCAAAGCCCAAGGAGCTGGAAGAGAAACTTGTCTTCCTATGGAGGCAGCTCTTTTTCATGTTGTTTGTATTCGGAATACTTTTTTTTCTCCTTCAGAGTTGGGGGGTGGAGATGGGGGGTTGGATTTGGCAGGAGGATGTATTTGGCTGGTCTGCAAAGAAAATCAGAACCCTGAATGGAAGACTGAACATAAACTTGAACTACAGCCCCCATGCTGCCAATTTAACCCAAATACTTTGGGAACCAACTTTAAAGAATGATTGTGATGATTAAACATATTCTGGAAGAAGATTGAGGTGCCAGCTGGCAGGATTTATAATGGGACCAAGATGACATTTTATTTTATAATTGTTTTCTGCTTTGACCGTTCAACTATTTTTCTCTCTTAAGATTATTCTTGATGCTAGGTGGTTTGATGAAAACAACATGAATTCATCACTGCAGTATATATACTTTTGAAAAACGGTACGAGAGCAGACAAGGGAGGGAAAGATAATATTGAAATATGACCCAGTTCTTATTTAAGAAGGAAGACGCAGGAAGCACTTTTTCCTTTCATCCCAACTGTCCCCTGGAGTCTCAAGGTGTTTGACAGAGAAGTATACAACAGTGGCAACTTCATGACAATCCCAAAGGCAAATCTAAATAGTCTTTTATGCCACTGTGTTGTCTCCACAGCTCTGCCATGGATGTTCCTAACACACTGCATCAACCCTGAACAGCAGGAAAATGAAACAGGTCATCTGTACATCTTCCAAAATGGATACCCATGCAATTTTATCAACTCCATCCGCTACAGCACAACCAATGCAACCGTTAAATGGATAACACTGCCATACATCAAAAATACAACCCAGAAACAACCAACAGATTATTACAATCACATGGCATTACTGTAGCACACAAATCAACGAAAGCCCTCCAAAACATCTTAAGTAAATCACAAGAAACAGTATCCCAGAAGAAAAAAAAGGAGTCACTTACAACACTCAGTGTAAGGTCTGAAAAAGTATTATCTAGGACAAACAGGCAAAAGACTAGCAGAGCATATCCATGAATACCAACCAGCAGTTGGAAGACATGCTTAAAATTCCTTAATTGCATAATACAAGGACAGACTTCACCATAATTTCAGCTTGGAAACTGTGAGCATCCTTGATCAAGTCAAGTCTAAAAAATGCCTGAGAATTCCTAGAAGCCTGGCACTTAGACAAGCAATGGGGTGGTGCGGTTTTGCTATGATGCATCCGCCCCATGGGCCGGCAGTTTGACACCCCTGGCCTAACTGTATGTTCCATTTGTGGGTTTCCTCCCACCACGTTTCTGTAATGGCAATAATATCATATCTGCCCTCATTTACTTGAATTTCTAATTCACCTTGTTTATTGCTCATACTCTGTGTGTTGGTGTATACACATTTGAGTCCTTTTTGACTGAGCCTATGTTTACTTTCTATATAACCTGTGTTGTGCCTGAGTTCCCCCACTTCCTTACCACCTGTTTGATTAGTGCACTTGGTATGGCACTCACTATTAAAAGCCTGATTTTATTTGACAAGAAGGTTGATATTCTTACCCACACAAACATCTATTTACATGCACTGATAACCCAATCAACACCCATATAAGCAGAGATTAACATGAAGATTAATACTAGACCAACGATCAAGCAATAAACAATACCCCCAATTAAGGAAATACCACCCCATACAAGCAATGCAATAGTAAACAACATTCTAATCAGGAACCATTCAGAGCACTTCCACAAACACTGAAAGGGAGAGCCACTTGTATATAAACAGAGAGTAAATCCCACTCCCTTCTAGCACTGATGTTGTTACTTAGTTGGGTATTGGGTGATGGGTAATGAAAATCTGCAAGAAAACCACCAAGCTCAGAGAGTACCAACTACTTCACAGTTCAATACTGAACTACAAATATTCTTTTCTATTGACACCATTTCCAAAAGGCAATGCATATCAATTCCTTTACCTTTCAAAAATACTCTCATCTTACTTTTCCTTTGGGGCAAATGGTGGTGGCAGATTTATAAATCTATCATGTTAGCACCTAAAAAAGCCTCTAAAGTCTACACTGTGCCCTTGTACCGTATTATTAGGGAGACAGATGCCAAAAGCTGATGTTTGGTTTTATAATATGTCAACTTTCCAATTGCTTATTTTTATCAATTAAAATAATCTTCATGAAATTCAACTAATTTCAACAGGAGGAAGCTACAAAAAAAAATATTGATCCTTTCAAGTGCTAGGCTGAGAATTCAGAAACACTAAAAAGTAGAAATGTGCAATACTTTGCATTCCAAGGCAAAAAGGTGCTTAGGACAGACTGGAGTGTGAATATAGCCTCTGTCAGCAACTTCTTACGCCAAGCATATGCAATCCTGGGGAAAAGACTTTTGCAGGATCAGAACATCTGACAAGCACATCTGAGCCCTTTCTCCTCAGCCATTTTCCAATTGTCTCCTTTTAGCTCCAGGCCTCCCTGTCTTTTTTCTAATGCAAGATGTAAATCAGAAAGGAGAAGTGAGTGATTGCACTAGCCCCCACCTAAGCAATTGGAGTGCCATAAATCAAGCCAAGCTAAATAAATAAAAAAAAGTGGATGGATGATGCTCAGCAGCTGGAGCTTTTGCCTGATTGCTATCAACTTCTATAATTCAAATCAGATGCCTACCACTTTTCTCGGCTTTTACTCTAATGGCTACCTGAGCTTCCAATTTTCACAGAGAAGAAAATCTAAGGGAACTTTCATTACTGCAGCAATGGGGACCTGCTCCCTTTGCTCTTCCAACATTCTGATTTATCCTGAGACTGTGTGTGCAAAACCAGAAAATGAGTTTGTTTTCTGAACCTGTCAGAGGGTACATTCCCCTTGGGATTATGCCTCTTGGAAATTCTTGTATTTAATACCTAACTTCAAGGTGAAGATTGCAAAACCTTACCCTGTGATCTCCAGGCAAATCCCAGAGCACAGTCTCAAGAGACAATATCTCGTACCTACTCAACTATGGTGGTTTAAGAACAAACATGAGCAAAAACATGAAAATCCACCAGGTATTCATTTAATTTTTTTTGCCACTTGTTGAATATTGGAAAATATGAAATGCTTGGAAATTTTGCTCTTGCCAAAGCTGAAACTTCCCTGAGATTCTTTGGGAGTTTATTTTCTTGTTAGAGTCTTGTCCCAGCAGGGAGTCAATGCTAACTATGCCTTTAACCCCAGTCAACATCTGACAGAGTTAGCTGCCACATATCTAGCTTCAAATTTGAGCACATTCAGTGCTTAACCAGCTGAAGAAAAATAGTTGTAAAGGCATTTGGGGAGAGACATCTGGGAGGAAAAGGGTTGAGGATATGCTGACTCAGGAATTCTGGGAGTTGAAGTCCACAAGTCATAAAAGAGCCAAGGTTGCCTACCCCTGGTCTAGGACAACTTGCTGCAACCAACTTGCCACTGCCAACATGCCATGGGACAATTCAATGCTGTATTGTTTTCATTCAGTTACTTTTATCATTGGTGACCATGTTTTCTTCAAAATTGTAACTATTGTATTTCTGGATTGACTTTATTTTAGTATTGTTGACCACAGTTCCGTTGAAATTAACTTTTGTATTTGTTGAATTGTCCTGTGGCAAGTTAGCTGTGGTGAGATGGTCATGGTGAGTTGCCCCATTGCACACTAAACATGGTTTATTAAAAGAGGAGCTGTCAACTAGGGGAGAATGAAGAGCTGGCTAATTCTTTGTAATTCCTCTTGGTACAAATAAATGACTTCAGATTACTCACAAGTGCTCCATACAGTTGTTCCTCATGAACAGACTGCAAGACAGTGTTCTCCAGCAGGTTTAGATGAGGAAAAGCTTTTCTTTGCACAAACTACAATCAATATTTCCTTTTTTAATTGATTTTGGATTTTTTTTTGTTAACTGCTTTTTAGCTAATAGAAACCTTCGGATACACATATTTTATAGCACTAAGTGAATTTCCTTGTTTAAAATACAAGTTTAAGTACTTTATAAAAAATCTTGTTTTTTGGGGAGGGGACAGCAAAAAGGTGATTAGAATGTAAATTTTGGAAAGTTACCAATGGATTAAAGGTCCAGAGGGATTTGAAATAAAAAAATGAAATTAATTATAAGAATCCTTCTAGTGGGAAAATACTGTTGTGGTATGGAACTTTGAGGATTGGATATTACAAGGAACCAGAAGGAACTAAAGATTACAATTAAAGGAGAAGAACACTTACATTTGATATAACCAATACATAATAGAGCAAAATATTTTAACATTGGATGTATTGAAGGATATTTATGAACAATGACCTAAGGCAGAATGTCCCACATATTTAGTGATAAAAATAACAACCTGGTGCCTTAGGCCTCTGCCTCATTCTATATAACAATAGTACAGAAGTACTACTATAGTATTCTGGATAGTAGTAGGATCAGCTCAATAGCTTTCTTGCTTTTAAATAAATTTGGACAGATTTAAGTAGTTCAAAAGCTCATTAAATACATGAATTTTTAAAAAGCAACCTAACAACATATAGTCCAATATGATCTTTTTTATGGAACCAAAGATACATTTTTAACTTTTCAGTGTTGTTCTGGCTATTTGTACAATTACTTATTTGGCCATTATTCTATTATTTTCCATTTGGTCAGGATAGTTTCAGATGGGATCCATACTTTTAAAAGATTTTCACCGCTGAAAATCTTTTTTTTTTTTAAACACACTGTACAAAGAATAGCTTTTGAGACAACTATCTAGCACAGCGCTTTTCAACCAGTGGTATGGGTACCACCTGTGGTACATTGGCACCTGGCAGGTGGTACGTGAACATCCTAGAAAAGTGGTAGCGGGGGAGGGGAATGAGCTGAACCAGTGGCAGCACTGCACAAGCCTGAGTGAGAGATGGCTGGAGCTGCAGGGCTGTCAGGGCTCAATGGAAGTGCCAGGATCAGCACCGGGGTCTAGCTGGAGCTCAGCTCTGATCCTGGCGCTTCTGCTGAGCCCAGAAGAAGCGCCGATCAGCTGGAATGTTGCAGCATCTCCAGGATCTTGTGATTTACATTCAGATGCTTGGCAACTGATTCATATTTATAACGGTCACAGTGTCCCAGGGTCATGTGAAGTGACCAAAACCTGCTGCAACTACATAGCAGAGGGGGGGAGAATAAAAACCAAACACCCCCCTACCCCACCCCCGCTGCCAATCCTCAACAGAAATGCTCACAACAATGAAAACGTCAGACAGGAGGAAGAGCACCGCCGGGTGGGCAGGCAGGTGTCTTGCTCGGCTGTGGTCTGGGGGGCACTTTTTTCAGTGCCATTGTAACTTCGAACAGTCACTAAGCAAACTGTTGTAAGTTGAGGACTACCTGTACTTTATCACTTTTTTCCTTTTTTTGGGGGGGGGGTCATCAAGTTTTTGATACCTTGCTAGGTGACTGGTGGTACTTGGATACTGCCATATCCTAAAAGTGGTACAATGGGTGAAAAGGTTGAAAAGCCCTAATCTAGCACGTCCACCCAATAATAAAACAGCTTTCTTCAGATATTTTAGACTATAATCAGTCATATGATTGTGCTGACTAGGGCCAATGGAAGTGAATGTCCAATGCACTTTAAAATGCTTGATAGGCTAGAGTTGGAAAGTTCACTCACTAGCTCTGCAGGCTGTCCCTGGTGTCTGCACACGTAAACAGTATGATACTGTGTGGAAGGCAAGTTACGCAAACACACATGCAACAGCCTTGAAAATGATACAGAAGGATGCCACTTTACCTCTTCAAGCAGCAGTGCTTTGCAAACCACCTTTTTCTGATGCTTTTCACAATCATAATGCTTATTGAGAATTAGGACACTGTCCAAAAGTTTAATGTTTTCCCAGGTCCTAGACTTAGAAAGCCACTCCTAGGCCATTGAGTTTAACTTTCTTCGCAGTAAAATAATTGAAATGAAAGCATTGCTAACAGTGGCTGTTCAGCCTCTGCTTGAACTCATCCTGTAAAAAAAAAATGCTCAATATTTCCCTTGGTAATTGGCTCCCCTAACAGCCCCTTCAGCTAAAATCTATTTCCCTGTAAGTTCATTATTCTATATCCTGCACTCTGAAAGACAAAGAACAGGTTGGGTTTTTTTGAAAGGGCTCTTTTCTCACTCTTCAGCTGCCTTTTTCTTAAAGTCCCCTTGATATGTTTTGAAAGTTTCAAAAATGCCCACAGGCCCCCAAAGTAGTAATTTTCAGAAAGGGTGCTAGGATTGACTGTTCCACTATCTTTGGTACCTAGTGGGTTAAGACATATTTAATCCATCTTCCTTCCTATATTGATTTTGTAAAAAAAATAATTAGGGCAAAGGGATGTAATTAAAAGTCATAAATCAAAACCACATTTCCATTTCATTTTCTCCAACTCTTATTCCAAGCGTCTAGTTATCTGAGTCATGGTCTGTATATACTAAGATTATATAGCCATACAGTGGAGATGGCCCATGGGCAGATGCTGATCAGAAATGGTTGTAGGACATCTCGATTCAATGGAAGTCAATGGCAAGCCATCCTTAGCTCATGTTTGTGCTGATATAATGTGCTGTGGGAGGCTACATATCTGTCTCACCGTTTACCATTCATATCCTTCAGTCCTAATATGCACATTTTTGCTCTGTTCTTTCTTCATTCCATTTTCCAAGCAGTGGGACTGACAGCTCTCCTACCTTCTCCTTTTTCTTTAAGTTTTACAAGATTTTGCTCGAGTTCTTGTTTTCTTCCATAACCTGAACACAGGGAAGGGAGTTTACTCAATTTTTTCTCTCTTCTTCTCTCTTGGCCAAAATAATATACAATCAGAGAGCCTAGTAACTTATAAGAACTATAGTACTTTATGGATAGCAAACAATAACTCACAGAACCACTGACCCCTAAAGGGGCTAATCTGCTGTTCTGTCCTGGTAAGGTTCAACTTTTCATTGTAATAAGGTAGAAAAAGAAACAGTTTTTAACTGCATATATGCAGTATTTTATTATTTGAAGCATACTCATCTCATTTGCAGATATGTGATTGTTTTTTAAAAAGATTATTGATTACTATTTTTCATTAATTAATTTAACAGGTATACAGGTATCAACTTGGAATTTTGGCTCTTTTGAGAAAGCACTGTGGTGTATAAGGCAAATCTGTAGTTTAAAAACAAATCTACAAACTGGGATCACTTTGTGAACAGAATACATCTGTTCTAGGTAGGAACAATTGGTAGAGGTTTATGCATGGATTTCTTTCTGCGAGACTCTCAAAGCAGCAGTCAAGTTGTCACTGTAAAAGACGATAAACATACAAATTAAAATATTCATGATGTGAAGTACCTTGTAACTTTCTCTGGAGTCATGTCACCAATCTGCCTTGCCCCCAAAGATTTGTTTCAAACATTTCAAACAATTTGCTATCAAAATTGTTTCGCAGTGCCCTCCTTTATTTTTGTACTCTAATACCTGCAAATTGTGTTATTGTCACGACATGCTTGTCAGGCACCCATCACACATGACATCTCTGTTACTTAGAAACTCCCTACTGGATTGATAAGTGCCGCTCAATGATTATTTTTAAAATCCATCCTTCCGAGGTCGGAAATATGAGGACCCAGATTGTTGGGAGCAATAGGCTGACTCTGTGAACTGCTTAGAGGAGAACTTAGAACTCCTATGGGAGAGGGGCGGTATAGACATTTAATAAAACTAAACTAAACAAACTAAACTATGAAGCTGTGTATAAGTCTAAATGCTATTGCTATATACAGAAGGCATTTTAGATCCAATCATGATACCTGCCATCAAATCCCGTGTTAATAAGTAAAGTTTCCATGGGATAAGTGGAAAAAAGCAGCAAACAGTGCTACATGTGATCTATTAGATACTGTTATGTACTGTATCCTGATTTTTTTTACAGGAAGCTGCATTAGTTTCCAAATATTTTTGAAGTTATATAATGCATATAACATAGGGTTTGGCAACCAATGTTTTGGCTACAAGTTCTACCAACCCCAGTCAGCATATCTAACATGGTAGGTTGAAGTTGAAATTGTAGTCCAAAACTTATAGAAGCCTCCAGATTTCCAGCATTTGTTATAAACTGTCACTATGACCTTTTAATGACTAGTCAGTCATCTTGCTTGCCTTTAGTTAATTCAAAAGCAGTGTTGTGACAAGGCACAAACAATTCATTCCCTTCTCTTTATGAGGAAACAAACATGTTTATAAAGTTCAGCTAGATTTAAAATATGGATAATATGTGTGGGCTATAGAACCAGGGCTTTTTTTCTCATAGAACGCCCAGAACGGAGTTCCGGCACCTTTTTTGGATGGAACCTTGTAGGGTAGGCAAGGCGGGTTGTATGACGTGTGTGTGAGTTCCGGCACCTTTTTTTTTTTTTTTAAGGAAAAAAAGCACTGTATAGAACTAATAGCAAAGTTGGAGAGGTAAAGAAATAAAGGAACTGGAACAGGTATTTTATTAGTGAAAACAATAAAAACTTGTGTAAAATGGAAAGGAAAAGCAAGACATTAAGTCAAGAGAAAAGAGAAGGGATAATAGTACTCTCCAGGTAAGAGGACTACAGCTCCCAGAATTCCCCAGTTAATGTAGGCATTGTTGAACATTTTGAGAATTGAAGTCTATGCATCTGGAGGGTAGCGAGATGCAAGGAATCTGATATTGCTCAAATCACTATTCTTAGCCAATTGTGAGTATTAGGAGTTGTAATAACTCACCTCGGCTTGAGTTCACCATCCCTCAAGAAAACTGGTCTTCAATAACTGTTAGGGATCCAATTCTGGCTCATAATATATGAAAAATGACTTATGTAAGCCACATTACTTCATAGAAATGTGCAGTTAAAATTAAGAAATGGGTCTCCATATGCTTGGGACTGAAGATGGAAAAGACCAAGTTAGTACTAAGAAGAAAACTATTTTTTCCCCACTCATCACAGTGATAGATTCCTAATCCGTCTGGAGACTCTGAATGGATGGACATGGCACCACTGTCTGTAATAAGCATCTTTTAGTGCTTGAGGCTCACCTTTAATTCTGGTAAAAGACAACAGCCACACTGATTAAAGCAAAGAAAATAGATAGGACAATGCTTTTCCTTTAGTCAGGGACAGGATTTTCATTTTCCTCTTTTCTGTGGGGTAGAAATTTTGGGGTTTTCTTTGATTTTTTAAAAATATAATAAACTTACTTTAGAGCAGGGGTCTTCAAACTCGCCCCTTTTATGACTCATGGACTTCAACTCACAGAATTCCTCAGCCAGACACGCTGGATGAGGAATTCTGGAAGTTGAAGTTCATGAGTCATAAAAGGGTCGATTTTGAAGACCCCTGCTTTAGAGCTTATGTTTCATTTTTTTGACAATTGTAGAGATGTAAAGGGCAGAAAAGCAAGTGTTGGATCCTCCTTCCCTCCCTCCCATGTTTACACCACCCATCCTGCCTAACTGACTCTGGGCAGTTTACAACAAAACATAACTACTATAGCCTGTTTTCACTATGTCAAAATCATGATTTATAAACCTCAGTGAGTAACTTGAGGCATTGCACAAGCCAACATGAAACAAGTTACATTATTTATTTATTTATTTATTTATTTATTTATTTGACTTCTATGCCGCCCTATTCCGGAGAACTCAGGGTGGCTCACAACAGAATAGAAATCAACAATTAGAAATACATATATATATAAACCCCTAATTTAAAAGAAAAACCAATCATTCAACATACACACAGACATACACTGGCTAGGGGCAAGATGTTAACTGCCCCAAGCCTGCCGGCAGAGGTGTGTTTTAAGTAATTTACGAAAGGCGGAGAGGGTGGGGGCGACACGGATCCCCGGGGGAAGTTGGTTCCAGAGGGCCGGGGCCGCAACAGAGAAGGCTCTTCCCCTAGGCCCCGCCAGGCGACACTGTCTGGCTGACGGGACCTGGAGAAGGCCGACTCTGTGGGCCCTAACCAGCCGCTGGGATTCATGGGGCAGCATTTAACAAGATTTGTAAGCCTAAAGAGGGTATTTGGGAGGAATGTGACCTTTTACCATAATCACCTAGTTAAATAGTCCCCTCACTTTAAAAGTTAACAATCCTACCTGTGAAAAAACTAGTATATCTAAAAAAAAATAGCTCTGGATTTATCTTCTTGTAATGGGCCCTTTTTGTTTTCTGAATGTAAGTAATTTTTTTAATCCAGTAAATACCTAATCCTAGTACCATGAATTGAATGAGTATATTCATTAGAAGCTGTATGCTGTTGTTATTCTGAATGTGTACAGGTACCCTCATGATGTTATGATCAAAGTCTTGAGTCTCATAGCCTTGCCTTTGTCTGAAAAACATCCAGATGATTTAGTTTCTCAATCATCTACTCAAGTAATCTAGTTTATTCTTTTTTTTAATTTTTTTTAATTTATTATTATTAGATATCCATTTGTACATGCAAACAAAGAACAATTCAAGTTAAAGCCCTTCAGCTTAATACAATCATTTCAAATTTGTAGACCTTCTTCACTCCGTGTATCAAAGTCCAACTATAAGCCAACTACATTTTATAAATTTTAAGTTTCACTTCTTTTCAAATCTATCCATTGTACATCACACAAACAAGTCTTCTTTCTAAAGTTAATAATTATCATGTCTTTGCCCCCCTCCCTTCAACGCGTACATTCCTAGTCTAGTTAATATACATCTTCCATTAATCACCCTCTCATGTCTTTTGCTCTTGCACTTAGTCCTTAAATCAGTCCATAATTCTTTGCCTTTAATTCCTTGCATAAAATATTAAGTTTCTCTTCATTTCAGATGAATTCTAGGTTTCTTCCTCTGCCACGTGGCTTTCCATAGCACAGCTTCCCTTCCACGTAATAAGTCTCTCTTTATTGTTTGCAATGTCCCTTGGTTCCATATAAGCCATGCTCTATGGATTCTGTCAGTTTGCCAAGAGAAATTTTTAGCCTCCTCTCCTAGATATTTTCCCCATGCGTTTATAACAATTCTTTTCAAATCTTCTTGTCTCTCCACCTCTTCCATCTTTTCTTCAACTCCTTCCCAGACTCTCTTCGAATTTCTCCCAGTATCTTCTCTCATTTCCCCACTGTACGTTCCTCCGGTTTGGTCCAAGTCCTCAATAACTGCTTTGCTGTGATTTTCCACCATTTTCTCCATTTCTCCGTTTTGTTCCACTGCATCCAGCGCCTCCATTCTTCCCTCACATGTTTTTGCATGCATGTCTATTATCATGTCCATCTTTCTCTTCATTTTTTCAATAATTGTTGATATGTCATCTTTTAATTCCTTCATCGTCATCTCTGGGGAGCTGGCATCCATCCTTAGGTTTATTCTGCAACGTTTTTAAGTTATGTGTCTCTGGTGCCCTCTAGAGGTCTCTTTCGCATTACAGTTTCTCTTCCTTAGGTTTATTTTGCACAGGTTTTAAGTTATGCGTCTCTGCTGTCCTCTAGAGGTCTCTTTCGCATTACAGTTTCTCTTCCGCCTTTCTCTTCCGGTGCCTATCCCTTTAAATTAAGAGCGGTCGCCATCTTGGGTGCCTTTTGTTTATTGTGAGCCTAATTGATCCAAGGTAAAATATAAGAAATACTTGCTTTTTAAGCTCCTGGGTTCAGTCTGTCAATCTCTGTGCTTCTTTGAGATGTGTTCCTCGGGTGGTGGCTGGTCTCAGCGTCTTGATGCTGCGCCGGGCTGGAGCAATTGTGAGCTTACAGGGAGTCTTCTTTCTCCCCCCCCCGAGCGTTTTTTCGGGGGGCTTTCAGAAGATCTCAACCCTCACTCACAGCTCTTCGCCCCTACTCCTGTGGGCTAGTAGTCATGAAACAGTTTTCCAAAATAATAATGGAGCAGCAGCATAGTACTATGTGTGAAACAGAATGCATAGATCTGAACTATTCACAAGTGGACAATGGATCACAGGATCAGAGATGTTACTGAGTAATGATAGGCAGCATATAAATTTAATAAATATATAAAAATAATATAAGAACTGCTTATTTAGAGAAACCTGCTACCTACAAGCAGCCTACAGAAACCGTGGCTAACAGTATTTTTTAACTTCATTTTTTAAAAATCCCTTATAGCCTAGCCTCACAAATAGCTACAGAATGAAACTCCCACAATGGATACACAGATGGATTTACTTCAACACAACCCATGAACAAAATAACAAAGATATATTATTCTGATTCTTGGATTAATTATTTTTCTTATAATCCATACACAATGCAAATTTTTGTATCTGGCAAAGAGCCTGAAAAATATATCAAACAATATACATTGAACAGACAAGAACTACAACTCTTTATAACAACTCTAACTCTGCTTTAAAAGCAGCAGTAAATCTTTTTATTAGAAGGAGGCAATCTTTTCCTTGCATCCACAATTGTCCTCAATGAACATGTCCTCAACTGACTTATATTCTCTCCCATCCCACTCTCTCCTCATCTACTGCCAGTCTGCATGAGGATTGGAGTTTCAAACAATATGGGATGCAATGTTGAATTTTGTTTGGAGCTGAAGAAAAACATGAAATCTCTATGTTGACCTCAAAACATCAAGCTGGACATTGCAGACTTGAAATATATATGTTCTAGCTTGATATGCAATCCTGGCTAATTCAATTTGATTCTTGTATATCTAGAAGTATTAGCTAGAGTTAAAGGGGGCAACATCAGACACATAAGTCATGCTTAACTCTGCTCTGCTTTTTAATATAGAGCAGCGGTTCTCAACCTGTGGGTCGTGACCCCATTTGGGGTCGAACGACCATTTCACGGGGCTCGCCAAACACCGCAGTCCGCCATTTTTTTTAGTCAGCCATTTTTTTGGGGGGTCGGCCATTTTTCCCCTTTGCCATGCGGGCCGTCATTTTTTTTTGGGTCGGCCATTTTTTTTTATTTTTTGGGGGGGGTCGGCCATTTTTTTTGGTCGGCCATTTTTCCCCTTTGCCATGCGGGCCATCGCGCCACGCATGCACGATGCAGGCCCGCCATTATTTTTTGGGGGGTCGGCCATTTTTTTGGTGGGGTCAGCCATTTTTTCCCCTTTGCGATGCGGGCCGTCACGCCGTGCATGCGCGATGCCCCGGAAAAGGTTGAGAACTGCTGATATAGAGGGTTGCTTCAAATTTTAGTGATAAATTAAAAATCTACACTTTGAGATTAAGTGCAGTTATATAGTCAAAAATCAATGGGCTTAGTTAGACTATAAAATAAAGTAAGTAGTAACTGAAATCCTGTCTCAGAAAGTTGGAAGGTCTGAATCTGAAGAACAAAATGAATTTTTCCTGTGATCTAGGACTTCTCAAAAATTTCATTTAGTAGTAACTCACTAAAATTTTTAAGAAGAGACTGGACAGCCATTTGTCCGAAATGGTATAGGGTTTCCTGCCTGAGCAGGGAGTTGGACTAGATGACTTCCAAGGTCCCTTCCAACTTTATTATTATTATTATTATTATTATTATTATTATTATTATTATTATTATTATTATTATTATTATTATTATTATTATTATTATTATCTGATTGTTTTCAGAATAATCTGTTAAAGGAGACAAACCACACACTTAATTTACTTGACATGCTTCTTTCTTTTCCATTTTAGTAGTTACTGAAAACTCTTTGTCTTTATTAAACTTTACCCACCTATTTTAGTAGGAGAGGTGATTAGAGGAGGCTGTTCCTTGGTTCTCTTGAATCTCAGAAAGTTGAGAAACAATTAAAAAAAAAAAGATATTGGTAGTAATGGTGAGTAAAAAGTAATCATACAGAGTAGTGCAATCTTGCATGTACCAGCTCACAGAAATAAATCTCCTTGAGTTCAGCAGGGCTTGTTTCCAGGCAAGGAGCTTAAAAACTACAGTCAAAATCGATTGCTCTGTTGAAAAGGTGGGAAGGGGCAGCTGGCTGTTGATTGTGAAATTTTGAGCTGTGGTCCACCCCAGGGACAATACTTCCCACTATAGCACAACTGTGCATTTTCCTGTTCATACTAGCTGAAAAATTACATGATTTACAGAAGCTGTGCGGATAACATCAGAGTTACATGACTGCTGCATTCTTCTTCTTTGCCCTGGAGTTTTACAATCAAACAAAAATGTAGTGAATTTCTTAACAAGAAGTAACATTCTAACTTTGGTGGCTGACAGCCTTTGAAAACAGTTCAGAAGGAATGGTTTAGCCTTCTTCAAAAAAAACCCCAGAAACATCACACTTCTCTCCTGTTTGTTAAAGGAGCTGCTTTTTATGAAACTCAAAAAAAAGTGTAGTCGCTTGAAGAGTTACACCAATTTTACTAAGAATCTTCCTAAATCTGTGGCATTTTTATTTAGACTCAAATAAAGAAAAGAGGGCTGACAGCTTTAATAAAGGACAGATGTCCAAAACATATTTAAGCATACGTTTTCCCCACTAGCCATTTTTAATGAAACACTGGAACATCCATGAGAAGATAACTGAACGAATATAATGAATAATTATAATGAAATTCACAAACTTAAAGAAGCAGCTATTTTGAATAATTTCCCCTTTAATTCCCCTCTTCCAAGTGGGTTCGTCTGGACTATTATGTCTTATTTCTTCATATTGAAACATTTATCTTGTCCCTCAATACAGATTCCACAGGAAAGCTTGCATCTTTCCTGTTTTTAAAATTTAGCCTATCTGACTAATTATGGCCACTTAATACTTTCTTAACGCTATTGGCTCTGCGGCACACAAATGTGTATTACGCAGTGAGTGTCTATGGAGGTTCTCATTCATTTACTCTTCTCATTCATATGTATTATGCAGGGAATTTCACAGTACTTAAGTGAAATCTGACAGCATTACATGCTTCAGATACTTCCAAGTCATCAGCTTACTAGAAGGCCAAGAAGCAGTGATGAGAATTTTCTGTTCTAAAGAGTTATGTTGAGGAGACAGTTTTATTAAATCTCAGGACAGCTTCATTTCAAACAGGCAAGAAAGGAATGGCCTTCAAAATCCAAACAGGATCCACCAATATTTGCAGTTTTTAAACCAGTGCTTCCCAAATCTGGGTAAAATACCGAAAATTGGATAGAAGTGGGTTTTTTTGGGGGAGGTAACAACACAGGAATCCATTAATGGCTTTGCAAAGCAAATGACTGAGCTTTAGTCCATCAGTCAAAGCAAAATGCTATTCAAAGAAAAGACAGACTATTTAAAGTCCTTCTGGTTAATAATTCATGATGAAAATCCTGTGGTATCTGGGAAGCCATGATGCAATTATTGCCATTCCCAACCATCTACATGCACTAAGTAGGATTTTTCTACTCTTGCCTTCACGAAGAGCACAAAATAAAAATGGTTTTGGGTAATGAAGGAAAAAGTTTCAAAATCACTTTAAAGGATTGGGGCACAATGGCTCAGTGGTTAAAGATGCTGAATTTGTCAGCTGGAAAGCTGACAGTCTGGATTTGATTCCCGAGCACCATGTGACTGGGTGAGCTCTCGCTACTTGCCCCAGTTCTTGCTTACCGACAGTTCAAAAGCATACGAGTAGATAAATAGGTACCACTTTAGTGGGAAGGTCACAGTGTTCCATGCACCTTGGCATACAGTCATGCTGGCCACATGACCACGGAAGTGTCTTCAAACAACGCTGGCTCCCTTGGATAAGAAATGGAGACTTTTACCTTTAACTGCTTTAAAGAAAAAGATGGTCCAAGAGACTTGGGATGTTTTTAGGATATAAAATCAGACAAGATCAATTTTATTTCTGCCCCCATGGTATGTAATTTTTAATTTACTTTTAGATCTAGGTGCCATTAGAAATGGGGGAATGTAATAATAACAATAATCTATACTTGAATCTGCAGTATTTCCTTAACATTTCAAATTTATCCGCTTAATGATAAGAAGGTTAAGATTGTCTATTCCTGCTCTTCAGTTTCAGGTGTTTTTCAGTAATGAAATGTTCAGATTCTCTTTTCCTGGTAAAGATACCTCATAATGTGGAAAACAACACCAGCCTATATTTTTTACATCTTTTTCTTTGGTCTCTGCTTATAAGTATAGTAAGTACGGTACAAGACCCTTTTTTCAAGAACAACAATCTTATGAGGTAGGTTGGGCCAAGGGATCATGATTGACTCAAAGTTTCCCAGTGAGTTTCTGTGGCTGAATGTGGAGTAGAACTTAATCTCCCTAATCCTAGTCCAATACCTTAATCCTGGGCTGCACTAGCTGTTACTAATTTGTGCAGATGCAGTGCAAGAGGGAAAGTAAGCACCCTGTGCTGTTTCCAGTGTTATCAGAGTAAAAGTTCAAATGGTCTTCAGAGGGATTTCATTTCATCCTAGATCTGATCTGTGCTAACATTTCTTCTACTTGTATTATGGCAAGCATCCCAGCCCTTTTCTCTATTTCTTACTAAATTAAGGAGTTGCTATGATCCTATAGGTATGCTATAGTAAGAGGGTACTTGGAGAGATAATGACAACCTTGTGAGTTCACTTTGTAGTCAACTGTGCACTAGGCCATTGACAGAACTATTGAACAATATTGGAGTGATTTTCCAAGTACTTTCAGGAAAGCTATCTATCTAACTTGAATCTATCCAGTACTGGATGGGTATTATTTTAATGGTCCTTCACCTCTGCTGAGGTTTATGCCAATTGTCACTCTAAACTGGGTAAAGAATTGTTTGTCTATATCAGCAAAGTCAAAGAGGAGTCCTCCATTTTCAAATCAAGAACTCTACCCATATGAAAATGCCCTCTTGCATGTCTGAAGGAAAACACCAGCTGGGACAGGTAAGGATCATTCCTCCATAGTCATCACAAGAACATAAAATCCCGAGCAACTCATGATTGAGCAACTTCACTATGGACAGGAAATCCTTCAGGACAAGGAGCCCAAGACGATCCAACACCAAGCCCGAGATTACCTGTCTTGCCCAAGAAGCAAAATGGTTATGTAGAAGTGTAGATAGTACATTTACAATATAAGGCCCTGATTCCAAACAAAGCAGCAAGAATTTAAAAATGGCAGATTTCCAAATGGTCAATAAAATAAAATTCCTACAGCTAATAATTTATCTCCTGATCTCCAACCCTAGGCTACTGTAACATGAAGGAGCCGAGTAAGCATGGATGGGTGTATGGTGGTCAGTTCTTTTCTGTCGGTCAGGTCAGCATTTTCATCCAAGATTCGATTATTATTATTATTATTATTTATTAGACTTATAAGCCGCTCTTCTCCAGGGGACCCAGAGCGGCTTACAACATAGATAAATAACAATCGCATTTAATAAGTCTAATATAAATTAAATTAAGATGATCATAAAGTTAAAACAATACCCCAAATTTTTTAATAAAAAAACATTCATCCAACATTCAACACCAATCATTCCCAGATCTGCCGACACAAATAAGTTTTTAATTCTTTTCGGAAGGCCAGAAGAGTGGGGGCGGTCCGAATCCCCGGAGGGATCTGATTCCAGAGGGTAGGGGCCGCAACAGAGAAGGCCCTTCTCCTGGGGCCCGCCAGCCTACATTGACTGGTCGACGGGACCCGGAGAAGACCAACTCTGTGCTCTCTGACCGGTCGTGATGAGGTATGATAACAAATGAGGTATGATAACAAATGTTTTATCAGCAACCAGACTAACAATGAAAAATGTTAAAGTTGGAGAACCACTATCGGTGTCTGGAAGGAACATAACCAGCACCCTGCTGGATCAGATCCTGACCCATCTAGTCCAGTAGTCACACTCTCACAATAGCCATCTGACTTCACAAGGAAGCCCACTAGTCTCCCAGCAGATGTTTTTCAAGGTAGTTCCATTGCATCAAGGCTAATAGTCTCTTCGGCTTCCTTAGATGCAGTTTGAGAGGACAGTTATAGGTCTCTTGTCCTCTCCCTGTAATGGCTGGACATCACTGTTCCACCATATTTCCCGTCAATTACTTCTTTAATATTCTCTGCTGGGCTGTTTTCCTCTTTTTTTTTTTTTTAAAAAAGCAGTTTTATTAAAAATGGCAGTTAAAAAGATAAAAACTAATACAAACTAAACAAATTAAATAAAAAAGAATAAAATGCAGAAAAATAGAAAAAAAACATAGTCAAGAAAAAGAAAACAAATAAAAAATGACTGCCTCACGTATAAACAATTTTACCAACTTATCACTTTCTTGCAAAATACAACACATGATCTCTTCTTCCTGTATCTCATCTCTTATCTTATAAACAAATCCTTAAAGCCTCCGTGTTCAGTCCTAATCAGCAAAAGTCCATTAAGGGTTATCAGAGATAACAAATCTATTTTAACCTTGATAAACCAAATAAACTTGTATTCATTGCTTTTAACAAACTTGATCCTCAGTCTTTTCAAATAGTGTCCTAGAAATTCATTTCTTTTCATTTTTTTTGTCCCTTCTCACAAAGTTCTTCAGAACTTAACTAGTCTCTTTTATAGATCTCATGTAGGAAAGTTGTCCAGGTTTGTTATTTGTATATGCATTTTAATTATGAAAATATCAGCCAGTCCAGCACAGTATCTTTTCCCTCTTTTATCCTTCCTGGAGCCTGTTGTTTTTAAATCCACTTATAGATCAGTCAGTCTTGTCTAGTAAAACTTTTCCATAACATCTTTTAAACACAATCGAACTATAGAGACAAGACTCTCTTAAAATTAACTTCTGGCTCCATTATTCAAAAATGTTCTTCAATATGTCCAATGTTAAAATATTTTGCTCCATTCTGTACTACTAAATTAAATTAATGTGTTTTTTTCTTTGAAATGAAATCTTTAATTCTCTCTCATTCCCTTTAGTGTTCAACCTTCAGTCTTACCCTGTTATATATTTTTTAAAAGAAAGCATTTTTCCATGGGAAGGATTCTTATAATTCATTCCAAAATCTTATTTCAAATCTTTCTAGACCTTTAGTCTGTTTGTAACTTTCCAAAATCAAAGTTCTAATAACCCTTTGATGTTTATTCTAAAAAAACCAAAATTAAGTCTTAAACTTGTATTTAAAACGTCTTTCACTAATGATTGAAGGTGCTGTAAAGTTTTACATTTGGTGCTGTAAACCTTATGTATCCAAAGGTTCCTAATAGCTGAAAAGCAGTTAATAAACAATTTCCAAAAGTGATTAGAAAAAAAGAAGTATGCAAACCCAGTGTCCTTTTGAAGGTGCTGACCAGAGTTTGAGAAAAAAGATGACCATTTCATCATCTCCCAGAGCTCTAAACCCACCAGAGATTGCTTTCTTGTGATCTCTTTATGAGGATCAATTGCATAGCCTACTTGCTTTCTCAAGTCTCTTCCTTATCCAATAAGAAAATATGAAGAGCCAATCTATTCGCCGGCTCTTCATTTCACCATAGTCATTCACTCTACTTTTAGTGGAATTGATCGTCAGCTCACCATTTGTTTCCTCTAAGTCTGCTAGGTGTCATGGTTCCAACAGATGACACTCTTCAAAAGAACTTTCAGGCATTCTTTATCTTAAAGAAACTTTTATTCGAGAAACAAAGTATCGGCACTGCATAGTCGAAACCAAAAACTAAATTCCCCTCCCCTGGGTACGATGTAACAAAGCACAATTCCTTCCTCCAATAAACAGTCATAAATCACATTCACTGTTAGAGAATTTTAATTTCTCTTTTGGTGAAAAAATAAATCAGAAGCTCTCACAGTTGACTGCATTAGGGCTGATTCAAAATAACTTCTTTATATTTATATCAAAATATTCACAATACCATACATTCTTCTTTACAGCAACTTAGCTCAATGAAGACTTCTTACAGAGAGATACAGAGACAAACCCAAGACTGAAAATTCAGCTTCTAACTCAATACCTTTTGCACAGACTCAGTAGCACTTTCTTCACATTGGCCGACTGAGTTACGACATGCTCATGAATATTCCAACACTCCTCCCTTCATGACAGGAAGAGACATCAGACCTATTGACTTAATACATTCTCCATAGTGAACACCACCCAGTGGTTTAGTCATCATGTCTGCCAAATTATCCTCAGAAGAACAATGATATAAACTAATTAATTTTCCTTTTATAGCTTCCCTGACATTACAATACTTAATGTCTACATGTTTACTTCTGTTCTTCACCTTGTCACCAATTGCCATTTCTATACAGGCAACATTGTCTTCAAATACCTTTACAGATTCTTTTACATTACATTAATATTTAAATCTTGCAACAACTGTACATACCATGTTACTTCAGAACACAATTCAGATAAAGCAATAAACTCTGCTTCCACTGTTGAAATAGCAACAGTTGTTTGTTTTCTGGACTTCCATCCAATCAGAGTCCCCCCAAAGAATATTATAATCCCAGAATTTGATTTCCTTGTGTTTATGTCATTTGCATAGTCACTATCGACATAACACTTTAATTTCAATTCCTCAGTAATCTGTATTTGAAGACCCAAATTTATAGTTCCCTTTAAATATCTGAGAACCCTTTTTACACCAATCCAATGTAACTTTGTAGGTGCAGCAGTAATGCTTACTGCGCAAGCTATGACTGGTCTGGACCACTGTGATAGGTATAACAAACTCCCTATTGCTGAGTGATATATCTCTTGATCACAGGTTTCACCTTTGTCCGCACTTAAACTATTATAAAAATCCGTACTCATGGGTGTGGGAGCAGTATTGCAATCTTTCATATTATATTTTTCCAATAACTGCTCAATTTTTCTCCTTTGACTGAGAAAGGGCGTTGTCTTACCTGAACGCCTTTTCTCAGTATGGAGATGGAGAATCCACCAATGGGTTTTCTTACTCTGCTTGCTCTCGCTGCTGTGTAAGGATTTGTACATCTGTGTCTTATCCCCAACTGCCCCAACCATTGTTGGAATTTATTTGACATAAATTCAGTACCTCTGTCAGTTTGCAACTGACACACTTGTTGTCTGTACCTTCTCTCTACAAAACTTACCCACTGTTTGAATTGTTGTAGCACCTCTGTCTTACCTCTAAGCAAGTAGCAAAATGAATACCTGTTATAATCATCAACGATTACCAGTGCATATTTTGCTCCTCCCAAACTGGCTTGCATAGGTCCCACCAGATCTGCATGGACCAGCTCTAGAGCTCTTTTTGTCTTGTGCTATATTTACTAACTGGGAATGCCTTTGACTTCGATGCTTTGCATACTGCACAGCCAAATATATTTTGCATCCCTTCAAATTTAGCCCTTCTGCAAACTCTTGCATTCGCTGCAAAATTTTAAAGCTTGCATGGCCAAGTCTTCTATGTAGAAGATGAACACACGAATCATGCTCTGCAACATTCTTAAATATATGGGAACATTGAACCTTTTCTCCCTGCAATACATATAGATTATCTTCTTTTATGCCTTCTGCACAAATATTCCCATTCCCTTTGATGAGACACTTCCCATTTACAAAAATGGCCTCAAAAGCTTGTTTGTCTAAATTAGACACACTTAACAAATTATGTTCCATCTCAGGTACACAAAGCACATTGGTAAACTTTGATTCCAAATATAGAATTTTTACATCGCCTCTTCCTATGACTTTTGCTTTCTGGCCATTTGCCAAAGCCACAGCTTCTTGTGTTACTGGAACAAACCTGCAAAATAATTCAGAGTCATTAACAATTGTTTGACTTGCCCCACTATCTATTAGCCACTTGTCTGTTGTTGCTATAACAACCTTTTGCAACACCAAAATGTTCCTTTTGCAAATCAGTCTTTTTTGCTTGCACAAATGTCTTTCACTGCAAATTGTTCCTCTGCAAACAGTTCCTTTTCAGATGTATGTTTGTACCGCAAATGTAGCAATTCTTTTCTTGCTGAGCCCTCTGCTTGCAAAATCTCCCCTTTGATGCAACTTGGTCCCATCTGCTTGTTTCTTCTCCGGAGACTTGCAGTCTGGATCCCCTCCTCAGGAATTTCACCTCCTCATGACTGTTCCTAAAATGTTGCTTTTCTTCTTCATTAAGCAAACCTGCCTTT
The DNA here is from genome assembly GCA_034064705.1 of Bothrops alternatus. Classification (NCBI taxonomy): domain Eukaryota; kingdom Metazoa; phylum Chordata; class Lepidosauria; order Squamata; family Viperidae; genus Bothrops; species Bothrops alternatus. The sequence goes on from JARGCV010000007.1 coordinate 1,234,400, forward strand.
AAAGCTTCAAAATTTAAGTCTTGCTCTTGTTTACACTCAAATATCACAGAAACTGTGTCCCAGGTTTTATCTAAACTGTTCAACACCAATAAAACCTTCTGGGACTCAGGACTCAGGGAATTTAATCCCACGTTGTTCTAAGTCCAAAAATAAACTTTGCATTTTATTTAAATGCTGTCCCACAGATTCACCTGGTTGCAAACAGGCCCTGTAAAGTTTTCTTGACAATTGCATTATATTGCATGCTTGAAACATTCACGTGCACAGCTCTCAACTTCAACCAAATCTCCTTTGCAGTCTTTAAATTTGCAACATTTAGAAATTGTTCATCATCTAAATTCAAGATGAGATAAGCCACTGCTTGATCATGACTTTTCTGATCAGCAGCTGCAAACACTTGTGGTGGATTTTCTATGATATACCACAACTCTTTAGCTTTCAGCAAACATTCCATTTTAGCAGCCCACACAATGTAATTCTTCTGGCCCAAACGAGGCACAGAGCTTTCCTTAAATTCCATTGCAGCCATTCTGCTTATTCTGCGTTGTTCTTATACTTTCTAAACACAGGCAATTTCTTCCAGCTTTAAATTACAATGCAGTCCTTAGTAAGCTCTGGGCCCATAACCTGTTAGAGAATTTTAATTTCTCTGTTGGTGAAAATATAAATCGGAAGCTCTCACAGTTGACTGCATTTAGCTGATTCAAAATAACTTCTTTATATTTATATCAAAATATTTACAATACTATACATTCTTCTTTACAGCAACATAGCTCAATGAAAACTTCTTATAGAGAGATACAGAGACAAACCCAAGACAGAAAATTCAGCTTCTAACTCAATACCTTTTGCATAGACTCAGTAGCACTTTCTTCACATTGGCTGACTGAGTTACCACATGACTTTTCCTGCTCATGAATATTCCAACACACTCGATGGCTTTCTCCCCAGCTCTCCAGCCCACCAAAACTCTATCAACTCAGGGCCCAATGATCTTTGGTTCCCATGGCTGAGTTATTATTGTTATGACTAGCTGGACTCTCATCCACATTCCCCCTCCCAGCATCAACTAACTCTAAAAGCAATAGAGGAAAAATGGTCGTATTTCCATGTATTTGATGTTAGCAGCGTTGACAGTAGGAGGAGGAGAAGAGGAGGAGGAGGAGTAAGAAGAAGGGAGGAAGAAGGAAGAGGAGAAGGGGAAGAGAGAAGAAGTAGTAGTTAACACTTAACTTAAATAACAGGTTATTTTTTAAAAAATGAAGTAGATGAAGCATAACACGTATAGAATAACTAAAGCACAACAAATACAATGTTTCTTAGAGACATTCTTTGTAATCAATTCATTAGGGATTTTTCAGGAAAGCATTCATTTTGAATGGCAACCCACATTGTTCTTGCAATCATCATCAAAGTCCTTATTTTGCAAGGGAGCAGTTTTCCGTGAAGATGACACAGCATATTTCCCCACTTTGTTTTTAGGCCAGGTGATGGTCTTCTTCTCACCCTCCATTCACAGAGTGCATGTTGAATTTCTATACAGTATATGCTACTTAGCTACTGGATTATGCTTATATAGCATAATCCCCAAATAAGCTAATTTCTTCATGTAATGGGGTAATTTGAATGATTCTATCTTGATTTTTTCATACAAAATGCAAAGAAGCTAGGGAGGAGAGGAAGAAGCTGTAAAGTTTTTTTTCTTTTTTTTTGAAGCTGCAAAGTTTTTATTGTTTGGTTTCAACTCCTAGAATTGCCATCCAAGAAATGCAAATGATCTTGGTGGCCAAGAATTCTGCAGTTCTCACATATCTAGATGGCCCAAATTGATGAAAAATGCTCCAAGCAATGTAATTCTCTCTGTATAGGCATAATTAAGCAATCAATTCTACTCAAAGTAAAATTAAATACCAAAGTTATTAGCAACAAATATTAACTTCATAAAAGAATGTTAATGCAGACCAGCTTTGAGATGTATAATCATATTTTTACACTTTACTTAAGACAGAAATAATATTCTATTTTGAACCTGTATTAAATGCAACTGTATGAATATCAGTTAAGAACAAGAGGAAAAGAGAAAAAAGTGAAAAATGAAAGAAAAGAAAAAGGAAAAAAAAATAAATAAAAATGACTTTCCTTCACACAAGGGAAACTTTTATAACTTAACACCTTCTCTAGTATTAAAAGTAAAAAAAATACTTTCCCCCATCTCATCTCTTTATCAATAAACATATTGTAAAAAAATCATTATTAAGTCCTAATCAGCACAAAAGCATTACTAGAAATAGTAATGTATGTTGGAGGATCCAATCTGCAGTGGTCACCAGGGCTAGAGGTTTAGTTTTTAAACAAAACCTCTGGTCCCAGTGACTGACCGAGACTGAATTATCCTGGGACATGTATTCTTTTGTATTCAAACTTACCATTTTCTTTGAAAAATAAAGGAAAAAGAGGTCTTTCCCCATTTATAAACAAATCTTCAAAACCTCATCATTCTTTCCTTATTTTTTTAAAAAAATGTTAATACTGATCAGAACCCACAACAGTTGTATTTTAACCTTGGTTGAATAAGTTGATTTGATATTCCTTCTGTTTACTTTTTTTAAAGCTTAATCTTCAGTCTAGTTAAATAATGTCCCATAAGGTGGTTTCTTAATATATATTTTTTTCTCTTTTCTTCCTTTAGGGATGGCTTCAGTTATTTAACACATTCCTTTTGTAAATCCAAGATAAGAAAACTTTCCAAGTCACTCTTGTGATTTATTATTTCTACGTCCCCTTTAGAATGCATCTGCCTGGTGTTAGTTGTAAATCCATTGTGGCATCTTTTTCAATGTCACTTTGGTAGTCTAGCATTTTAAAATCCATTTTCAAATCCACAAGACCCATTTTTCTTGTCACCCTTGTAGTCTGGCATTTTTTTCAAAATCCATTTTCAAATCCACATGAGCTTCAAGTCTCTTATTTTATCCAGTAAAATCTATTCCTCTTCTATAGTCTGTTAAATACATTCTTATAGTATCAGAGATTCTTGAAAGTAATTTCTGAGTACATTTTTCCCAAGCAGCCTTAATTTCCCTTGCAACCAAACAATACTGTCCCATTATGTTGACAGGTGTCTCCCCATTTAATTGTAATCCTTGGTTTGTCTCTGGTTCCCTCTAGTCAACCTTCAAAGTACCTTCTTGTCTGTTTATTTTCCAATCAATTCTTTTCCAAGGGAAAATTTCTTATTGTTAATTTTAAAATAGCCATATATACTTTTATAAAATTTTAAACAACCCACAGGAATTATTCTTGCAATTCCAGCTGGCCGCTTAGCTTTCCAAAATCAACATTCTATTCTCCTTTTCTAATTTCCAAAGATAAAACTCTCTCTCTTTTTTAATAATTAAGGCTTACACAAAACTTCTTTCATCCAGGGTGGAAGGAAAGTGAGATGGATTTTTGCTTTTCAGGAGGTTCACAACATCCAAAGAATCAAGCAATTCCTAAGTGAAGTGGGTGAACCAGTGTTCAAATGAAGGCGCTGAATGGGATGAATTTCCTCTCGATCTGGAGCTGTCAAACAGTTGGAGATTGCTATTTTATGAGTAGCCTCTGAGCAAACCTGTGGATAATCCTAGTGGTCTCCTTGATCTGGAGAGGAGTTCCAAAGAATCCGTCCATTCACTGGCTCACTTTTCCACCACAGTCATTAGTTCTGGGAAAGAGTCATCTTCAGTTTGCCATTGCTTCCCCGGAAGAGCCTTGTTTCATAATTATCTATGATAAGCATTATGAGTTTGCTGCTCTTTTAAGCCAAGGATTCTCTTATTGCCCTATAAGAAACAACCCCATACTATACATTCAGGATTAAAACTTAGAACACTCCTATGAGTCTCATTCGTTACTTTACCATCTTTCCTTTGGTAGTGGTTGCTCAAGGGAAATTGGCTCTAGCAGAAAATTTATATTCACTGCTCTCTGATAAAATATATTTTGTATCCATTTTAAAATTTTGTTATTAAATGGCACTTTAGATGTAAACAACTTATGTTTTCCTTCCCCATACTTATACTCATGCTTTTGTCACTTCGTTTTTTTCACTCATACTTTTTCACACCATCCTTAGTGAATGTGTTTACTTTTTAAAAAATAAGTTTACATTCCTGCTTTTTCATTCTTTTCACTTACACTTGAGAGTTACTTACGCTTCAGTCATCTTTTTTCCTACACTATTTAGTTAAAACTATGATTAAGTCTTTTCATGTGTTATGACATTAAGGTGAGCATAAATGCATTGCAGTAACCCAGGAAACAGAGCACCTATACAATGTCAAAATGAATACCCACACAACTTTATAAAAAAAAAATCCCTGACCAGTCAACCACTGTAGCACAATCAATGCAAGTTATAAAAAACAACATTAGGAGCCCGAAAGGGGGTGTTCACCGTTGGAGGTGGCTGACTGGATAAGATCTCATCTCCAAGCTGTCCATTTCCTTGGTTCTAGTTTTTATATAGCTTTTAAATTTTTGAATTTTTTTTTCATATTTCATTCTTTTTACTCTTTGTAAGCCACTCAGAGTTGGCTTGTCAAAGAGATGGCTGGCATATCAATTTGATAAATAAATAAACACTACCATACATCAAAAATATCTCAGAAACAACCAATAGACAATTAAACCACACAGCATCATGGTGGCACATAAACCATATATAGCACCACCTCAACAGATAGACCAGCTAAAAACCTCTAGGACATCATCAGTAAACCAAAAGACCAAGACCACCAAGAAAAAAAACCAGGAGTCATCTACAACATACAGTATATGGGCTGTAACAGCACTATGCAGGATAGGCAGACTGCATCCAGGAACATCAACTAGCAGTCAGAAGGCCCAATGGAAACACCTTAATTTTGCAACACATGGACAGACTTAACCTTAATTTCAACAAAGAAACTGTGAGCATTCTAGACCAAGCAAAATAAAAAAAAAAACATTAGGGAATTCCTGAAAGCTTGGCACTGAGACAAACCAGCCATCAATAGGGAAATAGGGATAAACCATCTTTATCCATTATTCAATACGCTAAAAAAGAGAAACTAAAAAGAAAACAAACACACTAGAATGGCTCCTCTCCAGTCATCAACATCAAGATAAACAGGGATTAACACCAGATAAACAAGCAGTAAACAATATCCTAATCGAGGAACAACCAACTTAATCAAGCAGTAAACAACAGCCTAATCAAGGAACTACCAAGGAGGAAGCAACACCCCCACCAACAATGTCAGGGTAAGCTACTATTTATAAGTAGAAACAAACCTCACTCCTTTCCAGCACTCAAGATGCCAAACAACCAAGCTCAGGATTATATAGATTTCCACAAATTACTTTATAGCTGAAAACCGTCATGCACATTAGAACAGCTGAACAGAAACAAACTTCAGATCCCCAATGATAGCGTCTACATGACATACTCATTGGGTTTAATGATTTATACTTTATACAATTCTGCCTCTGTAAAAAGAGTAATTCCCTGACAGTTGAAAGTCTGAACTGGCAGTTGTGACAGGATATAGAAGCAACCATCAAATCAATCTAGACTGTCCGTAGCTTTATTCTTATAGTCCCTACTGTTTGAACTAACTAGATATAACATAGCCAAAAAAGAGTGTTTCAGAGAACAAAAAATTAAATTTATCAGTGTTCGTTAAGTATATTTCAAAATTTGAAAATATAAGTGCCTTAGGTACAGGGTTTCACAAATCTTCTACAGTAATGATTTTTTTTTCTGTACAATTTGAAAAGGATATCCACTTCAATAGAAACTTATGCCTATTAATAATCTGATAGAGCATTGGATCCAACAAGGAGCATGTGGAAGAAAATTCTGTTAACACATGTCCCCAAGATATTAGTATTAGTAATGTATATGCTTTTGCTGGAAAGAATGAAAATGTACACATTTCCAAGCTTGGCACATCATGGATATGATCAAGTGTAAGAAGCAAAAGTATTACTATAAATGGCTTATCTGGATCAGTACCCAAAAACATGCATAATTTTCATACATAAATGTCATGTTAAACATGCAAAATAAAATTAAAAGTTTACCTAGAAAGATACTAGCACAGCAAACTGCCTTGGTCCTTTCCTCAACACCAAAGAATAGAAAATCAGATTTAATTAAATGTTACTATTTTATTTGTGAAAAAACTACAAGCAGAATTCATAAATAGACATTTCTATTTAAAGCAATAAAATGATAAAGTGGCTTCTAATAACAGTCGTGCACATGCCGGTAACAGGAATATATTAACATCTTTTATTTGCTAGACAAAGAGCAGTGTCCAATATAAATTTCCCGAAAACATTTAAGACCTGTGAATTTTTCTGACCAGTTCACAAAATCACCATTGACACTTTTAGCATGAAGATTAAAAACAAACCTAACAGGACTGTCAGCTCTAAAGACTTTACAGAGCAGAAAACTTCCAAAGCGTTATACAAGCTGTCTTTCTGGGCAAATGAAAAATATAGCTCGTATAATACATTAACATAAAAATTCACAAGATAAAATTATGTTTTGACATACTTAAACAAGCATTCTCTATTTGTCTCCAAACAAACAAAGCTAAAGAAATAATGTAACCATCTTTACACAGTAAATTAAGGTTACAAGTCGTACACAAGAACAGAACTGCTTGCGCATTAAAAACTGTTCAGCTCCATTGTCATATTGTAAATGTTGGCTCTCAAATCATTTTTTTCAGTTACATACAAGCAAAGGTTATATAGTCAGCAAGTAATAACTTCAATAATTTATGGTAAGTTTTAAAAAAGTAGACTGGAAATGGTACTGGTAAGGCAGATGTATTTCTATGAATATAGCCACTGCCCAATTTTAAAATAGAAACTGAATTTGAATAAGCAAAATGCTTTCAATTAAAACTGCCCATTTAAACATTTTTTTTTGCTTTTCATTGTTCTCTTTGCATGACATATTTAAAATATTCAAACAGAGGAAATCAAGCAAGCTGTTGTGTGCATGGGTGTGCACATGTGTGTATAAGTGTAAAAATTTAACTTTGAAAATGTAACACTGTGCTTTTTCCTTACCTGCTTTCTGTGCCACTGGCTACGAAGCGTTTCTGGCCCTTCTTATACATGAATATTTTAAAGCATGCTCTCCAACTACTGAATAGTTAAATGAAATGCAGGAAGTTAAGATAATCCAATTTTTTAATCTCATGCTTTTAAAAAAAGGGTGTTTGTTTGGTTACAACACAACGGTAAGAAATGCGGCCCAAGAAAGTTTGAATGCTTAGCTGACAATTTCAGCCAAATGCAGTTTCAATCACTCCACTTGCGCCGAAGATGGAATTGCATACTTTATTCTAACAAGCTAATATAGCACAGAGGCACACATAAGGGGAGAAAAAAAGGAAAAAGAAAACCCAAAGAGGATTTCACTGAATTGGTAAGCCAATGAGCAGCTCATTACGGTTAAAGCTTTTATTCCCTAACCTAAGGGACAGGTTTCATCCACCAACTCCTGCTGCTTACCCATTGGAATGACAGCCCACAAGAAGCCACCTTAGGAATGAATGGAGCAGCAATAATTGGAGGGTGGTATTCGGTGTAGCTGGTCTTCTTAACATACATACTGTTTCCTCTACCCCACCCAAGGCTGTATTCTAGCAAGCACAGAAGGAAACACACCATTTGTATATACTGGTGAACTTCCAGCAGACGTGCTCAGAAATTGGGTCTCTGCTGGGAAGGAGGCTAAATGCATACAGGTCTAATTCATTCAGATGTAAGTTTTTTTTTTAAAAAAAAATCTGTGCAAATCACACACATCTGGGACTAAGTTGAAAACATCTCTAAAAATTATTTTTTTCTCCAAAAATAAATTATGGCTGACCAATTTACCCTCCCTGAGATCCTTTAAAGGAATAGCCAAACTTTTAAAAGGAATGTTTACCAATGTTAAAACGTGGATTGATGTGGACTATTAAAAACTACGATAATATTGTATTATCAGAGCTTAAGAAACATCTGTTTTGCCTTTGGTTCTTTTTTTTATTTTTCAATAAATACGTTAAAAATAAGTTTTCAAAAAAGGAAAAGAATAGATATAAGAACAACTGAATGAGAAACCCATCAAAATGGATGCAGCTGCAAAGGCACTGCTCTGCTACTCTACCTCTTTGAGCAGAATTACTTTATTCAGTTAAGCATAGGTTAAAATTTTCAGATTGATATAAAAGAAGTTTGTGTTTGCGGCTTTAAAGGGATAAAACACAACCATTTCATGCCTCTCTAGAACAGAAATAATTTATATTATTCAAACAAGAAATGAGTACAGTAATTGTCTAGCACCAAGTTCTGCCAAGTGGCCCTTTGAGAACACCTACATGGTAATCATTCTGATAAAACTAAAAATGGTTACTGAAATTATAGCAAAGCACTCTGGGTCGCCTAAAAAGCACACAATGAAGAGTTTGAAGGTATTTTTTAAGTGTTCCGTCTTCTTTCTAGTGTTTTATGCAGAAAAACATACCGGCTAGATAAAACTGTAAGCGTTTGGATTTGTAAATAAACATTCTCCGAATAGCTTTCAAAGCGAGAATTGAAGTCCATTTGCCATTCTGATGCTCCCTTGTTAGTATAAAATGTCTTCACAACTTTAGCTCTCACATCAAGTTATGTTAAAGAGATATGTCTAAGCACTGATAATCCTAAGGAAATGGAATTAAATGAATTAAATTACTAACAAAAAGCAGAGTCATATATAGAAAATTTGCACTGAAAACAAGTCATGTGACAATAGATCTCGGTTCATGTTATTATTAGGGGAGCACTTATTAAGGCTTTGGACTGCCTTCTACTACAAAAGCTGTCTGACAAATGTATCCCCACGGATATTCAAAAAACTTTCCCATCACCAATATAAATCTGGACAATAAGAGAATGAGATTTGTTATTCAAAATAGGCAGTGTTAATGTGCAGCCACAAGGTACATTAATACTAAGCATTTTGAAACTGGTGTTATTCATTATTTTTTAAAATTTGTACACTGTGGTAGGAAAGGGCTAGAAATTTATTGTTTTCCGATACTCTAACTGGAAATGCTATGACTTGGAGCACCCTTTTGGATTTCAAAAAGAACAGAAAATAAGAAAATAGATATCTATTTTTGTCCAGTACTCTTCAGCCAAAGCACAAGAGAAAAACCAGGTCCTGTTTCTGTTAGAACCTCTGGGAACACTTTGTTGATCTAAGACTGGTTCCAGTTCGGTTTCAGCACTCGCGAAACGGCACTCACTGTCCCAGATCTTAAATTGCTTAGCTTCACAGTGTTTCAAGCACCAGCGTTTCCATGTATTGGTTTCAAATAACCCTATATATACTTTATTTATATATATATATATTTATATATTTATATATATATATATATAATTTATATCAAAACTGATAGTACACAGTATAACTGGAAGAGGGAGATTTGAACTCAAAAAATATGCTGAAAAAACAAGGGAGAGTTTGTGAATACAATAAATAAAAACCCTCCTATAAGCCCGCCCTTCCCCTTACATCACATTCCCTCGCCCAAAACAAAACTAAAACTGGTGGTAAGATTCATGGAAAAACTGTGCACAGCAGATTTATAAAAAAGTAGAGTCAGGAGCACATCCAATTATAAATGATTGTTAGGAAAATCATATAAAACAATGGAATACATAAACATCAGAAAGTAATTCTCAGGGTGCGAAATTCCTTGGTAGCCAGATGCCCACAGTCAGACCAAAGCGTCCCGGTGTCATCAATTAAGGGAAGGATATCCAAAAAGCATGTTGAAGCACAAGGAAAAAAGGAAAAAGTGGCACTGGCAGCTTTCTCAGGTTGTCCCAGTGGACAGGTGGAACATTTGAATTTCATACCCTGATTTCATAAGTTTCCCACAATTCCATGTGCAATTCTCAGAAAGATTCATCGTTGACTGCTGACATGTCGCCCTTTGGCGTAGAAGAGCGGGATGAGCCCTTGTCTGTGCTCTCGGAGCCCGAGCTACTCTGATTTTGCTGTTCAGAGCCAGCACTGGAGGTCACTGTGGATGAAGATGTGGAGGAAGAGCGAGTCTTTTCTTTAAAGTCTGTGATAATTACTGTGACGTTCCCTACTGTGACTGCCAGCTGCTGAGCGGTACTTCTGTCCACATTTTTCAGTCTGGGCCTACAACAACAACAACAGTAAAGAGTAGTAATAGTGGCAGCAACAATGGTAACAACAGCAACACAGAATATAATAATAGATGAGCCTTCTGCTAAGACACTTTTATTCAGCTTATACAGAAGAATTCTAAAAACTGCAGATGTTCTACATTAAAACAAGAGAGGAAAGAAACACTATTTTCCCCTCCCAGCCCCTACACCATCTGATCATTTGCTGTCTTTAAATGCTTAAGTCTAAAAAGGCTGTGCTAGCAGCATTTTCAATTCCCAATGGGAAATGTAGTTTGGGAATCAATTTTGGAGCTCTGGAGTTGTAGAAAATTATTCTCTGTTGCATTCAGCCAGAAGTATAGTAATATGCTAAAAATGCAAAGGTATCAAGAAAGCTTTTGAGAGTCCCTTTTGGAATACAGACATTCTGTGCTTGGAATCCTTCAGCCTCTTAAGCTCCTGAAAGTTGCAATTTTGTAGGACAAAAAAAAAAGCATCTGCACGTGACAGTATAAAGGGCCAGGATCCCAACTGTTGCAAACCTATGAATGCCAGTAAAATTTGGCATATTTCCCAACGGCTGGAATGCACAAGAGAAAAACCCCACATAACCTTATAAAAATGGCTTACAAAGTCTTTTCTGAATGAACTGCTGAACACATGCTATGGAATATAAATACTGGCCAACAGAACTGCGCAATGTAAAAAAAGGTCTTAGAACAGTGTAAGTCTTACTATAATCTTAGATTTATGCCATGATATTAAGCAATCAAACCAATTAATAAAGCATTGGCTCACATTCACATATGGTAAAATGTTCAGTTCATAACTTTAATAGAAATGCAAAGTGATATTATTCATTATTTGGGAAACTAAACAAGATCTCCGTTATCACGTCAGAAAGAAAAAAACAAGGAAGGTTTTGAGCAAACATGAATAGCTCCTTTTAACAGCCAAAATAGTTACTTTAAGAAACAGTATAGGTTTATTTCAGAAACAAAGCTTTAAAAATTAAAATGCTCAAAGTAACTATTATTTATTCAGACAGTAGCAAAAGTATTTTTAGAGTTGCCAAAGTGAGATACAACTCATGATCCACTTGAGCTGGGAAACAGCCAAGCTCAATAGTTTTTTGCCAGAAGGCAGACAATGTGGACATTAGTTCTTATTACCCACATTAATGAAGTAGCACCTGAAATAATTTGGTAGGCACTGAAGTTGGAGGTGAAAACTAACACTGTCAACTATCAGATGATTTTTGATATTGTAGCTTCTTTCATTGCTTATTGCTATTTTATAGTGTAACAAATGGGATGACTGGAAAACTTAGAAGAAAGATTTCTTTTCTATACAGAGTGCACCAAAAGTTAGTTGCACAGACCAATCAGAATGTTTTATTTTTTTTCAGAGAAAATGTTACTGTACTTTGAAATGTTCAAAGGTTATGAGTTAAACAAGTAAATAAATGTTTAGAAGAAACTGGAAACCAGTTTGAACAATTGATTTATATAATAAATTATCTATGGAGCCCGATTTGGATCTATTCTTTATATGCTACTGTCATCAAATATGCAAGATAACATTTCAAATTGTGATTCAAAAAACCTTGTGCAGGTCTATTGACTATTAGTCCAATACACCCAATATTAATGAACCAACAAAGGTAAATCTTGGGAATAAACAGAACCACGAGGCATTTATTTCAGGGAAATCTTAACCCAAGCCATGACAAAACATTCACCAATTATTTAATGAAATCTGAGAATTCTCTATGCTGCTGAAAGAACAAATATAATCAAAGAAATTAAACTCCTACAGTGTCTTTCTTGACAGAAGTAAACAGGTTGTTTCATTGTTTAAAATCAGCCTTCAATCTAGATTTAAAGAGGTTTATATTCCACCAATCATTCTGTCACATAACCTGGATCTCACCAGAAAGAAAAGCACTTGAAAACAAAGAGGGATTCAGAAGCAATTGTGAACAAGTGCAGTTCCATTCTTATAGCGAAAGCAGAGGCACAAACACACATTCATAATAGTCAATTACAATATTAACGCATAAGAGGATGTTATAATTTTAGATATATTTAGAAATATTTCTACATAAGGTATAGACAGTATAGAAAGGGCTCCTTGTAAGGGAGGCATTCATTCCTTAAGCAGAGGCTTATTAACATGATGCTTAATGATTCTATGACTTTCTGGAGCCACTGAATAAATTGCCTCTCATTAAATGACTATTCCAAACTATTTGCAAAGATCAAGAGCACCTCCAAGGCACTATGGTAAACTGTACAGGAGGATGAAGCAACAACATAGTAGTATAATTCAGGAAAAGAGAGAATTCTGAAACTGGGGTAATACTCATAAGTAGAAATAAAATTTATCCAACAGGAATGGGTCAAACAAAAGGAGAGAAGGAGTGACATGCACAAAATGTATTGAGAGCCAGGAACTGGAACATGAGGTTCCTGACAAAAGCATTTGGGTAACAGAAGGAAGGGGAAACAAAAAGTATTATTGTGATGGTGTGCTACATACTATCAAAGAAGAACATCAGGATTATATAAACCTGGGACACGTTACAGAATCTCAAAAGGAGAGACACAGTAATAATGGGAAATTTCAACTACCCAATAATCTGTTAGAAAAACAACTGTGTCAAGAAGAGTAAGATCTTGAAATTACTCTGTATCTTGCTGACTGTTTCATGTTCCAGAAAGCTAAAGAAGAGACAAGATTTTCCTAGTCCTGTTTGTAATCAATAGGGAAGAGTTGGTTGAAAAAATAAAAGCAGTTTGAGAAGAAGTCACTTTGAAAAGAAGTCATGGCAACATCTTAAGGTTTAAGATACTATAGAAAGAGAAACTGGAAGACAGCTGTTTGTGCACAGTAGATTTTAGACAGCTAATTTAACAAGCTAGAGAAATACGATTTCTCAGGGAATACTTGGCCACTAAAAAGAAGATTAAATATCTAGACAAGATTAATTACATCTGAGAGTCATCTCAGAACCCTCTATTTATGATTTTTGAATAATCATGGAGATTAGGCTAAGCACTGGAGAAGGACAAATATTGTTTCTATCTACATAAAAGGAAAAAATAAGAATCAGATTAATCAATGACAGCGATATTACATATTCAACTGGAACCGTTCATTTAACAATAGTTTGAATGTATGACCATCTTGGAATAACTGCTTACAATCTTTACTGGCATCATCCCCATGGTCATGTGATCGCAACCCAGAGACTTAGCAATCAGCTTGCATTAACTATGGTTGCAGTGTTCTGTGATCATGTAATTGCTATTTGTGATTGTTCATTGAAGTTGGATTTGCTTAACGACCACATGCTTTGCTTAATGGTCATCATAAAAATGGTCACAAAATCAGATTTAATCAAGTTATGACTCCACTGATTTACAACTGCAGTTCCAATTCTAATACATAATACTCTTTCCTCCTACTTATCTTACAACAACAATCCGGTGAGGTGGGTTAAGCTGAGAGGAAGTGACTGTTTAAGGCAGGACTAGATCTCCTGGTTTCTATGCCAGGACCTTAACCGCTACACTAAACTAGCTTTGTTTTGGATTGATCAAATTAATTTAAATTAAATTAAATCAAATCAAAATAAATTGGGTTGACCAAATCAATATTTCTACATTTCTACAAATTGGGTTGACAGCTGCCAATCTAAATCTCACCAGGGCAAAGTTCAATTTTCATTGGCTCACTGGTTGACTCAGATTTCCATCCTTCCAAGGTTGATAAATCAGGACCCATATTACTGGAGGGGCATATGCTGACTCTGTAAACCACTATAAACCACTGTGAAGAGGTATATATGTCTAAGTGCTATAAAGTTCTGTGATTAATTGGAAGCTACTGATGATTTGATTCAAAGGGTTCGTCTGCCAAATCCCATGTTGCTCTACTGAGCAGTAATACCTAAGTAAATATTATTAAATGGTTCTTCCCAAATTATTCACTCAGCTCTCAAACAAAACATTTCAAATTAACCAATTCCTTCATATATAAACAGCAGACTAGAAGTTGACAGGGTAATCTAAAGCTATCCTAAGCCTATCTATAAATTTCTGTTGTCATGATCTTTAACTGGCCAAAATGGTATATCATAGGACAACAAATTTTGAACCAAAGCAGTTCAAATGGGATAACTTCTAAAATGAGTCCAAAACGTGGGACCCATGACTCCTGAGGAAATTAAATTTTGAAAAGATATGATTGATACTGCACCTGTGGTTACCTGAGCCTTCATTTTCAACATGTGACAATATCTCAGCCACTCTTGCACTTTCTTGTTCCCTTCCCTATATAGCAGCAGCCATTTACCTGCCTGCTGGAATGGAAGAGAACAGAAGGGAAGGGAATCTGCTTCCTATCAGATTCCCACAAGGAAATACCATGTATCTCCAAAAATAAGATTAGGTCTTATATTAATTTTTGCTCCAAAAAATGCATTAGGTCTTATTTTCCTGTTAGGTCTTATTTTGGGGAAAATACAGCACTAAATGCGTCCATCTGACTGATGATCTTAACTGGGGCTTATTTTTGGGGTAGGGCTTATATTACAAGTGTCCTAAAAATCACACTACGGCTTATTTTCGGGGAAATACGGTACAAAGGGAAATCTGGAAATCTGTCCTGCTTCCATTGGTTTTTTTTGCCTACTTGTGGTCTTTTTGTTTCTGTTTAGGTAAGGAAATATCTCTGAAAGGTTTACCCAACAAGGCCCAGGTTGTCTACTAACTTTTAAAGATAACAAAATGGCAGCAAAAAAAAAAAACCCCAAAACAATTCTGCTTTTATTGTTCTAAACTTTGCTTGCCCTATTTCTCTTATTTCAACTACAATCTCTTGCCAAAACACTTATGGATTTTGTATTCTCAAATCTTCTATCATCCATCTTGGTTTTCAGAATTGTTACAACAGACAGTTTCAATCTAGCTATGATGCTTCAGAAAGGCCAAATAGCTGTATCTTATTTGTTCTGATTTTGAAAAATTTAGACCTGATGGAAATGCAGGCTGAAGAAAGTCTGTTTTCACTTTATGGGTAAGATAGAATTTCAAGCCAGGGCTTGAATAGCTCAGTATCAGCCTCTAAACTGTCTAGTTAGTTTAGCAGCAGTCCTAGAGGACGACTGCTAGAGGAGGGGCACATTTACTGCAGGCTTCTTATAGCTTAAGTAGATAGAATATCTAAAAATTATGTCACAAAGACAGAAAAACGATACAGAAAAAATGGAAAGACTATTCCACCTCTCTTTAAACCAATAAAGCTTTGCAGTATTTGCCAGCAGTGTGCTGCAGCTGCCAAAAAAGCCAACGCAGTGCTAGGCTGCATTAACAGAGGGATAGAATCAAGATCACGTGAGGTGTTAATACCACTTTACAATGCCTTGGTAAGGCCACACTTGGAATCCTGCATCCAGTTTTGGTCACCACGATGTAAAAAAAATGCTGAGACTATGGAAAGAGTACAGAGAACAACAAAGATGATTAGGGGATTGGAAGCTTAAACATATAAAGAACAGTGGCTGGAATTGGTTATGTCTAGTTTAACGAAGAGAAGGACGAGGGGGGACATGATAGCAGTGTTCCAATATCTCAGGGGCTGCCACAAAGAAGAGGAAGTCAAGCTATTTTCCAAAGCGCCTGAAGGCAGAACAAGAAGCAACTGATGGAAACTAATCAAGGAGAGAAGCAACCTAGAACTAAGGAAAAACTTCCTGACAGTTAGAACAATTAACCAATGGAACAACCTGCCTCCAGAAGTTGTGAATGCTCCAATACTGGAAGTGTTTAAGAAGAGACTGGACAGCCCTTTGTCTGAAATGGTATAGGATTTCCTGCCTGAGCAGGGGGTTGGACTAGATGACCTCCAAGGTCCCTTCAATCTTCTTCTTCTTCTTCTTCTTCTTCTTCTTCTTCTTCTTCTTCTTCTTCTTCTTCTTCTTCTTCTTCTTCTTCTTCTTCTTCTTCTTCTTCTTCCTCCACCTCCTTCTCATTATTATTATTACTATTATTATTATTATAGATCATTGCACAGTCAGTCTGGATTTGGCATTTTGTCTACCTATCGAGCCCTTACCAAGGACCTGGGATAGGCAGATGTGGATGTTTGATGTTAATACAGATATTGTCGCAGAATGGAAGCGGTTCCTAGTAAGGCCACCTTTTGCAGTTGACTAATGGCAAATTTGTCAATGTCAATGGTGTTCAAGTGGTGCTCCAGTTGTTTTGGGATTGCACCCAAGGCTCCTATTACTATTGGTACTATCCTTGCTTGCTTTTGCCACAGTCTTTCTATTTCTATTTGTAGGTCTTTGTTATCTTCCCCAGTTCTTCCTCGTCTATTCTGCTGTCTCCAGGCACTGCCACGTCCACTATCCAGACTTTTTTGTTTTTCTTATCGACAATTGTTAAGTCCAGGGTGTTATGTTGCAGGTGCTTGTCTGTTTGAATTCTGAAGTCCCAGAGCAGTTTAATTTTATCATTTTCTATGACTTTCTCTATTTTATGATCCCACCAGTTCTTGCTTACAGGCAAATGATATTTCTTGCAGATCTTCCAATTATCATCATCATCATCATTTGCACAGAACTGTATTAAAAGATTATAAACAAAAGGAACTTTCAGTGCTGCATAATGCTAAAATATTTTCAATGCTTAATTGCCAGCATCTCACGAAAGGCAAACTGCAATGGCAGTTCCTCCTGAAGAAATTAAGTACTGGAAAATTTAGTTTATCAACTGAAAGAAGCCTTTAAATCATGGGTCTTCAAATTTGGCCCTTTTATGACTTGTGGACTTCAACTCCCAGAATTCCTTAGCCAGTGTGCCTAATTTAAATTAAGCAAGATGTTGCCATTTTTTGTGGGCACACTATATACCGGTACTTGTTTCATAATGAATTTAGATAGCATTTAAGTGACACTAATAGCTATTTCATACACAATCTTTGTAACAAGTAGCTTATAGCTTCTCTTCCAAATTAAATTATGATGGAATTGCCTTTGTTTCTCTATTTTCTATATAAAAACAAACAAGAAAATGATTGCACTTTTCTTTTTTGTAGTAAGCAAAAATAAAGTTTATATATATACAATTGAGACCAAAATTTCTGTGGTTAAGTGAGACATTTGTTAAGTGAGTTTTGGCCCACCTTTCTTGCCACAGTTGTTAAGTGAATATTGCAATTGTTGAATTAGTATCACAGTTGTTAAGTGAATCTGGCTTCCACATTGACTTTTCCATATCTGAATTTTGATCATGTGACCATGGGGATGTTGCAATGGTCGTAAGTGTGAAAAACAATTGTAAGTCACTTTTTTTCAGTGCTGTTGTATCTTTGAACAGTCACCAAATGAACTGTTGTAAGTTGAGGACTACCTGTATTACATTGAATAACGATTTTGTTTCCTTATCAAAGATGTAATGTTAAGAGCCTTTAGCCTCCACAGCCTACAGTGGAGTAGCTCCTACTCTAAGTTACTAAAGAATGGAATGGAATTAAATAAATAAATGAACTTTATTTGCATACCTTGTTTACATAAAGGCATTCAACCCAAATTCAAAATATAGGGACTACCCTTTCTCATTATAGTAAGAAACCAATAATACCCACTTGGATAGATATCAAATAACTCATCAACGTCTACAAGGTGGCTGATCTTGTTATAGCAAGTCATTATTAATCTGGCTAGCAATCTCTAAATCCCAGAAAATATAAATTAGATATTAACCTAGACCAGGGGTCTGCAACTTTAAACACTCAAAGAGCCACTTGGACCCGTTTCCCAGAGAAAAGAAAACACTGGGAGCCGCAAAACTTGCACGTGCGCGTGCACGCAAGGGATGGGGAGCTTGATTGAAGAGTTTAATTAAAAAGAAATAGAGGCTGCTGTCCATGAGTTCTCTCTCTTTCTCTTTCCTCTCCCTCTCTCTCTTTCCTATCCCTCCCTCTCTGTCTTTCCTCTCCCTCCCTTTCTTTCTTTCCCCTCTTTCCTCTCTCTTTCACTTCCCCTCTTTTTCTTTCTCTCTCTCTTTCTTCTCCCTCTTTTTTTCTCTGTCTCTCTTTTTCTCCTCTCTCTCTTCTGTCTCATCTCTCTTCTCTTTGTCTCCTCTTTCTCTTTCTCTTTTTCCTCTCCCTCTCTCTTTCTCTCTCCCCCCCTTTCCTCTTTCTCTCTTTCTCCCTCTCTCCGATCTTCTGCTCACCTGGCAAGCTGGCTTCAGGCTCTTCTCCAATAAGGCTGGGTCTCTCCTGCCTTTCCTGCAGCGACGCAGCAAAGGGAGGAGCCCCGCCCAATAAGCTTGTCAGCTCATCGAACAGCATGAGGCCATTCTCTTTTTTACAGAGAGAGGGGGGGGAGAGAGAGAGAGAGAAGGGAAGCACTGAGAACTGCAGGTTGCCGACCCATGATGTGGACCAACAATGTTGACTTGGACAGATTATCCAATTTATGCGCTAAAAGGTAATCTGATATATTTCAATTGAAAGTTCAGGTCATCCCTGATGATTATGCAATAGTTACAAAATGCTCACTTATGATTTAGCACAAGTTACTATTTCACATTTTAATTTACTATATATTCTGTGTGAATGACTGAAACAGAAATACTGATAAGGTTTAAAGAATTATCACAAATATTATCACAAGCCTCAAAGTTGTAAATTAAAGGATGAACTGCAGGGGGGAAAAAACTAAAGAAAAGTTCCTTTATTTCCATAACCTTATTATACTCAGGCAATTTTTTATCTTAAAAAGTTACCTTGAGGTGTGATTTGAGTCACTGGTCTTTGTTGTATTCCCAGATTGTATACTGTTTGCTTCACTAGGAGGAGCTTTCACAATATCTGACTTTGGCCTGAAAGAAAGAATGCCAGATGAAAAATTAACATATTATAAAGATACTGGTATTCTGGGAATATCATTCCTGAAACTGGGATAATTGGTAACCTAGAGGTAAACTTTCATATATACATACACACAGATACGTTATTATATAATGGATGCAGGTTTTATGCATTATTCATCTATGAAGCAATGAGAATAACTCAATAAAGTCATATGGACAAGAAAGGAAAAGAAATTCATCTAATGGTTTTAATAAGAATTATATTTCTTCCTACTGTGGGAAAATTTGAAATTTAATTTAAAATTTAACTATGGAATGAGGGCAGCATCCAGGAAAAACTTAATTAACTTGAATTAAGTGGTAGAGATGACATAGGGAAGGAGAGAATTACTGTGTGAACACAATTTAGAAACCATTGCAAATTAGGATTAAGAATTCGTCAAAAATTTGTCTAGAATTTCAAAGCTTGGGGAACAGGTATGCACATGTATAAGGGCTACAGCAGGGGTTCTCAACCTTGGCAACTTTAAGACTTGTGGACTTCAACTCCCAGAATTCCTCAGTCCACAAGTCTTAAAGTTGCCAAGGTTGAGAACCCCTGGGCTACAGATACAAATACGTTTGTCCGCATAACTTTTAATGGGTGATCCAGAAACATACTTAGTCTTCTTGTTGGTATTCTTCTTTATAACACTTTGACTAACTTCTTTTTCTTTGTCTGTTTTTTTCTCCTCTTGCTTTTCCACTTTTTCTTTCTTTTCCTTTTTAGGAGGTGGTGGGGTAGCATATTGCTGAGCAACTTGTTGTGCTACAAGCTGAGAATTTATCCTAGGTTTCCTATAAGATGAGAGGAAATAGAAAAGAAATACTCATTGTCAGTGACTTTATTAAAACAAATAGGCAACTGGTGAAAAAAATATCAATAAAAGAAGTGTTTTACCAAGTAAGCAATGCTTAATCTTAACTAGCAAAATGTAAGGTATAAAATTTTAAAACACTACATTCACCAAAATGTTGAACATCCTTTATATTAAAATAGAATTCTAGCCCATGCTTGTTTTGAAGAATACTCATACATTTTTCAAAAATATATGAATGTAATAATTCAATTTAAGATGTGCAGGTATGAAGTTGTTCTCTGTGGGCCACTGAAAGCCAAGAAACCGTACTCTGTACATCATGAACTTTTCAAAGTCATGTCATTATTTCGTTACATGGACATTCCTATTGTGTTAAACAACTAAGAATAGAGTTAGTCATGTCTCATTTAACTATAATTCATCAGAATAAATCCATCTTCCTTAAATTTAAAAGACTGACAATTACAGCTTAGAATCTGTCAATCAGAGCAAAGTTAAAAACAAACAATACATTCAGAGTGTCATAATTAGAAGTCATGTCTCTACCAGCCTCCAACTGGTACTGATTCTGAACAGTATTTTCTTTAATTATTATAACATACTGACACTGAAAGCTGAGAGCAACTAGAAAACTACAATTTGCAAAGACTTTTTTAGAATTTCTGCAAACAAAAGACATAACATTGGCCAGTCATCATCACTAAGAAGGAACCACTATGTGGCAACTAGTAACCTATAATCCAAGAGTAGGAAAACAAAGTTCATAAAGTCTTTGATTCAGGTCATGGTTCCTTTCTTGGCTATATTCTGATTACCAGATTTTTAAGGATATGACAGAACTGGAAAAGTGCAGAAGTGTGCTACAAAAATGACTGAAGGTTCAAAAATCTTCCTTCCAAATACCATTTGGAACGTTTTAGTCTTGAAAATGATTTGACAGGAGATGTTATTGAGGTGTATACAATCACACATGACTTCTTAAAGAACTGTAGTGAAGGAGAACTTGCCACCTCATGTAACAGCATGTTCCCTCATTGGCAGCTTGTATAGACAGAACGCTCCCTCCTGGTATCTACCCAGAAGCCTTTCCTTTAGTTTTAACCCAATCTATTAATCTCTGGAGCAATAGGGAATAAGTTAATTTCTTCTCCTGTGTAACAGCTCTTCAAATATTTTAAGATTACTATTGTATCAACTTTCTCTTCTGTGGGCTAAAAATACCTAGATCTTTTAATCATTCCTCACAGGGCTAGGTTTCAAACCTTTCACTATTTTATTAGTTTTCAGCTCCACTAGATATACTAGACCAGGGGTGTCAAACTGCCAGCCCACGGGCCGGACTCGTCACGTGGAAGCAACGCCCACCCCATTGCCGGCAATGGCAAAATCGGCCCAATACGTTGCGCGACATCCATGAAATCAATCCCACAGGATGTCTACAGCAACTTTGTAGGCCTATTGCCTTACCAACAGACATCTTATCTCTGCAACATCATCTACATTAGTACTGCTCTGAATTTGCTCCAATGTTATTGTCATTTTTGAATGTGGTGAGAATGTGGCCAGAATTGGACACAGTACTTCAAACAGAATCTAACCAGGACAGGATAGAATGCAGCACTTACTTCCTGTAATTTGGACCCTCTGCTCCTGTTGTTGCACTCCAAGATAATACTTGCCTTTAACAATTGCATTACACTACTGACTTAATTTGTGACCTACAAGGATACCCATATACTTTCCATAAAGGTAAAGGTTCCTCTGTCCAGTTGTGTCTGATTCTAGGGGGCAGAGCTCATTTATGTTTCTTAGCCAGGGAAAACAGTGTTGTCCAAAGACACTTTCGTAGTCATGTGGCCAGAATGGCTATATGCTGAGGCACCAAGAACTCATATTTACTGTCAAATCAGAATACATCTGGTAGAAGAGCTTACTGCTAACAGAAATCCCAATTCATATTGAAAACATATCCTTACACCGATATGTTTTTGTAAAACGAATTAAAGATCTTTTAACCAACTACAGGCAGTCCTTCTTGACTTACGACCAGTCACTTAGTCACCATTTGAAGTTCTGAGAGACCTACAGGAGGGAGCACTTACTACTTGGATTCAAACTTCCAATGATTGTTGCCTATGACATGATCACAATTTGAGCACTCATACGGTACCATACAGTCCAAGTGTTGGCCACTCCACATAGATGTTATGTTAATGGCATCTGACTAAAGATAAATTTTAATAAATATAGGTGTTGCTTTAAATTGAATTCCTAATTGGGCAGGATGAAATGGCACTTTTCACTTTTTAAGCTTCTTATTTTGCCTTAAATTGGTAAGAATATTGTTGAGAAAATACCTAGCCCACATTTGTTCTTTTCTCCCGATGCTTCATCCTCCAAATAACTTCTTCAATCTATTTCTATTCTTCATGCTTAATTTAATTTCTTTCAATTAAATGGGTCCTCTATCCCATTACTTTAAAACAATCAGGATCTTTGTCTTGAATTAAATCATGTTAGTCAGACAAAATAAGAACTTTGTTTTCCTTCACAAAAGCCGAACTGCAAACTTTCATATGCTGAGCAAATAAACATTTTGTGCTTTATACTATTCATTGATCGTTGCCAAAGACTTCATACTTCAAGTTAAGTAAAATACAAATGTCTTCAATAGAACTTCACAATTTGTGCAATTACAGGTAGTCCTTGACATTTAGTGGCTGTTCCAAGTTACAATGCCACTGAAAAAAGAGTTATGACCATTTTCCACACTTATGACTTTTGTAGTATCCTCATGGTCACATGATCAAAATTCAGGCACTTGGCAACTGTTTCATATTTATGACAGTTGAAGGGTTCCAGGGTCATATGATCACCTTTTGTAACCTTCTGACAAGCAAAGTCAATGGGGAAGCCAGATTCACTTAACAACCATGTTACCAATTTACAAACTGCAATGATTCACTTAACAAGTGGCAAGAAAGTTTGTAAAATGGGACAAAACTCACTTAACAAGTGTTTCGCTTAGCAACAGAAATTTTGGGCTCAACTGGTTGTAAGTTGAGGACTACCTGTATAAGCTAAGAATTAGATATATAACATTTTGCAGTATTATTGTTATTTATATCCAAAATATTAGAGTCACAATTTTAAGTGAATTAACACAATTAAGAATGCTAAAATTAAAAGAAAGAAAATGTACATGGCATAATATCATAAGCATGAGAGTACAAGAATTTTTGAGACTTTTATTGCTTCAATATACAAAAGAAAAAGGAACAGACATTTTGAAACACAAAAAAGGAAACGTCTTTGTATTTATGAATTTTTAAAACAACAGAATATTTTTTAAAATACATAATTAAAGTGTGGGGACCTTGGTTGTTTACTTGCAGAATTTCATTGCTCAACTAGATAACATCGTTGATGTGCGAAAGGAGTGGGGTTTTCTTAGATAAAAAATCGAATAGCAAACAACAACCTAATCATCAAAGAACCACCAAGATCATTCCCCCCAACACTGACAGGGAAGACACTTGTATATAAATAAATAACAAAGTCCACTCCTTTTTAATGTTACCCAGTAGGGTAATGAAATGTCTTGCAGCAAATAATCAAGCTCAGAGAGCATCTAGGACCCCACAGTTCAACTCTCTGCTACAAATATATCCTTCTAAGGTCCCTTTCGACTCTGCTGTTCTATGTTCTTTATTCTATTGGTATATCATTAAACCTTTATAGGTTTAATACTGAAAAGTGTTTCCATTAATTAATATACAACATTAAAACCAACCATTAGAATAATTTGAATAATTTGACAGACAGCAAACACATTTTGACAATCCATCAGCCATATTGTCTTTCCAACAGTTAAGAGTTAACTGTGCTGTTAACTCGTTTACAATTCCTGATATGATACAGAAGCATCTAAAGCAGTGTTTCTCAACCTTGACCATTTTAAGGCATGTGGACTTCAACTCCCAGAATTCCACAGCCAGCGTTGCTGGCTGTGGAATTCTGGGAGTTGAAGTCCACATGCCTTAAAATGGTCAAGGTTGAGAAACACTGATCTAAAGTCACTGGCATCAAGATGGATTGTGCAACCTGGCAATAAGCCTAACCCTTTTTAACACTTGTCACATACATTGCACACATATGAAATGAATGGTTTGCTTGATCATGCATGTTATACTATGGCTTGTGACCTTCACTGTGGGTACCCTCATACAGTGACAAGTGTGTGAAATTTATTATTATTATTATTATTATTATTATTATTATTAATTTAATTTCTATGCCGCCCTATTCCGGAGAACTCAGGGCGGCTCACAGCATAATAGAAATTACATACATATAAAAAACCCTTAAGTAAAAAAAAAAACAAAAAACAAAAAAACAAAAAACCAATCATTCCACAAACATACACTGGCTAGGGGCAAGATGTTAGCTGCCCCAGGCCTGCCGGCAAAAGTGTGTTTTAAGCAATTTACGAAAGGCGGAGAGGGTGGGGGCGACACGGATCTCCGGGGGAAGTTGGTTCCAGAGGGCCGGGGCCGCAACAGAGAAGGCTCTTCCCCTAGGCCCCGCCAGGCGACACTGTCTGGCTGAAATGGTCTTTACAAGTCTGTATCTTACCCATTTTAAATTTCCAACAAAAAAATTGACTACAAATTCTTTTTGCATGCCCAATAAATGTGAAAAAAAAATTCAATCGACTAAGTTTTATCTTAAGCTCATAAAAATTATACAATGTAGGCATCTGCAGAATGTTAAAGTCTTATATCGTAAGTTATATGCATACCTACAGGGATATGCATGGATGCCATACATAAAAGGGATGGGAGCTTGCATCATGATGCTGCTGTTGCATTATTTAATGTGGGATATTGTAATTTTTTAATTCAGGGGTTTTGCAAATAACTAATATTTTGCAAAAAACTTATATCCATCTTAACCAATATAAGCCACTTAGAATCCAGTCACCTCTAGGCGCCATGGGCAGCTTGTAAATTTAGTAAATCAATAATACCCTTTGCTTTATTAAAAATACACTACAGTTGGAATAATCCAAATCACATTTTAAAACAAGTAATTTAGTAGGTTGGCACCTGGGCCAAATGTAAAACCAAGATATATTTAAATGAATACACTGTCATGTTGCAATGATAGGCAATCCAAATTCCTCTTGTAATAACTAAATGCTTGGCAATTAGACTGATCTAATATTTTAATATGTCAATCTGCCGTTGACTACAATCAATCAGAAAGATTTACTTCAATTTTCAAATATGAATTATCCCAAGGTGTAACTCATATGAATGACTGAAATTATATTTTCATCCTAATAGCTGCAAATATCATGTGCAGCCTTTTATGAAGTAAATTCAAGACAGCTACTAATAAAAATGAAACCAAGTCTCTGCCATTATGTCTAAGCAGTAATTCTGCTCCTAGTGATTTATGACTTTGTTTCTTGTGTTCCATAGAGAAACTGGTCAAAGTACATGTTAGTGATAAAACTGAAAGTCAGAAAGTTACCACCCCACCCCATCATATGATAACCACAATTTAGAAGAAGAAAACCCAGAGTATTGTTTTTCACATTTTGTTTAATAGCAATCTGCTAAAAATAACTTAACAGTAGCATACAAATTCTTTTAAATCAATACATCAATCTGAAAATGGTATTCATTTTAATATTTACTTTTCCCCACAAACCAGATAGGATTTCTAACCATCAATTTATGTTAATTTTTATCTGAAATAAAAAAAGTCGATATATTTCCACTCCAAAATAAAGAGAGTTTCCTTGGTGTTATTATACCAACTTATTTAAACTGTTACTACTGCTACTACAGTTGTGTCAGCAGTATCAAAGTGCTTCCGGGTTAAAAGGATTGACCGGTGATATTACCATTACTCAGGGGGACGCCCAGTTGAAGGCTCCTTTCATTTCCCCATTAAATTGTCCACTGAAATGGTACCCATTTATCTACTTGCAGTTGCCCACTTTCAAACTGTTGGGTCGGCAGGAGCTGGAGCCGCAGCAACCAGGTCTCGAATGTGAGCCTGCCAATCATCAATGCAGTATCCTAACCTTGTGAGCCACCACACTCCTTTTATCTGAACTGTTTAAAGCAATAGATTAAAATCCCATTTTATCTGTTTCTGTCATAGAAACATTATAGCTTATAGATAGCATATGATGCTTACCCTAATTGATAACATTATAAATAAATAAGTTGTTGAACAATATCATTAATTTTGTATGAAATACATATTATGCAAATCTAGATATATTCGTATTTAGACAAAGCCTGTTTCAAAAATGATTACTGTACCATTTGTCTGAAATGGTATAGCGTTTCCTGCCTGAGCAGGGGGTTGGACTAGAAAAGCTCCCTTACAACTGTTTTTTATATTATTATTATTATTATTATTATTATTATTATTATTATTATTATTATTATTATTATTACCATATTAAATGCTTTTTTCATATCTGAAATCACTAATACAGAGCTTACTTTTTCTGAATGTACATACAAAATGTCAACTGATACACTAATATCAGATACCTGTGCAGGATAAATAATAAAACGTAACATCCTCTATTATCTATATACTAGGGTTACTGTTAATATTGCTACATCAACATTTAACAAGAAAATCAGATAATAGATGGCACAGTCAGCAGCCTTCAAATTTACATGACTATAATCTTAATTGAAGGACCCTGGGAAAACTATGTAAGATATATCATTATATGTTTCTGATATTATGTTTACAAAGAAGTCAATATGACTTAGACCACTCAACAGAAAAATCATTTGTTAGGAACTTTTCCTAAATTCTATTACTAGTATCTATAATTTGAGGTGAGATGAAACATGCATTATCAAGTTAATAATAATAATGATAAAGTTGGAAGGGACCTTGGAGGTCATCTAGTTCAACCCCCTGCTCAGGCAAGAAACCCTATACCATTTTGGACAAATGGCTGTCCAGTTTCTTCTTAAAAACTTCCAGTGTTGGCGCATTCACCGCTTCTGAAGGCAGGTTGTTCCACTGGTTAATTGTTCTGCTGTCAGGAAGTTTTTCCTTAGTTCTAGGTTGCTTCTCTCCTTGATTAGTTTCCATCAGTTGCTTCTTGTTCTGCCTTCAGGCGCTTTGGAAAATAGCTTGACTTCCTCTTCTTTGTGGCAGCCCCTGAGATATTGGAACACTGCTATCATGTCCCCCCTCGTCCTTCTCTTCGTTAAACTAGACATACCCAATTCCAGCAACCGTTCCTTATATGTTTTAGCCTCCAGTCCCCTGATCATCTTTGTTGCTCTTCTCTGTACTCTTTCTAGAGTCTCAACATCTTTTTTACATCGTGGTGACCAAAACTGGATACAGTATTCCAAGTGTGGCCTTACCAAGGCATTGTAAAATGGTATTAATACTTCACGTGATCTTGATTCTATCCCTCTGTTAATGCAGTCTAGCACTGTGTTGGCTTTTTTGGCAGCTGCAGCACACTGCTGGCTCATATTTAAATGATTGTCCACTAGGACTCCGAGATCCCTCTCACAGTTACTACTGTTGAGCAAAGTACCCCCTATAGTATACCTGTACATTTGTTTTTTCTTGCCTAAATGTAGAACCTTACTTTTTTCACCATTGAATTTCATTTTGTTAGATAGTGCCCAGTGTTCAAGTCTGTCCAGATCCTCCTGTATCTTAAGCCTGTCTTCTGGAGTGTTGGCTATTCCTGCCAGCTTGGTGTCGTCTGCAAATTTGATGAGTTCCCCATCTATCCCCTCGTCCAGATCGTTGATGAAGATGTTGAAGAGCACTGGGCCCAGAACAGAGCCCTGGGGCACCCCACTACACACGTCCCTCCATGTAGATGCGGTTCCATTGAGGACCACTCACTGAGTACGGCCGGTCAGCCAGCTACGGATCCATCTGGTGGTGTTGCTGCCTAACCCGCATTTTTCTATCTTATCGAGTAGTAGGTTGTGATCTACTTTATCAAATGCCTTACTGAAGCCCAAGTAAATTATATCCACAGCATTCCTCTGGTCCACTAATTTTGTCACTTGGTCAAAGAATGCAATAAGATTTGTCTGGCATGATCTGTTTTTGACAAACCCATGTTGGCTTTTAGTAATGACTTTGTTTGCCTGTAGGTGTTTGCTGATTCGTTGTTTAATTATCTTTTTCAGAATCTTCCCAGGTATTGAGGTCAGACTGATAGGTCTGTAATTTCCTGGGTCCTTTTTTCCCCCTTTTTTGAAGATGGGAACTACATCAGCTCTTTTCCAGTCCTCTGGTAGTTCCCCAGTGCTCCAGGATCTTTGAAAAATATAGTTCAGTGGTTCTGAGATCACATCTGCCAGTTCCTTAAGAACCTTGGGGTGTAACGCATCTGGTCCTGGTGATTTGAACTCGTCTAGGCTGGACAGATGCTCACTTGATAACATGTAATCTTAGAATTATATTATACAGAAACTGATTAATTTCTTTGTCAGTTAAAGCTAAAGTATTATTCTGATTTACAATCATCACATTTTATACAGGACATTCTTAATAGGAGAGGTAATATTACAGTGTTGCAACCTTTTCAACTGAGAAGCTTTACAAGACTTTACAAATATTTTGGCTTTATATACAGGTAATTCAATGAATATTCTGTTTAAGATTCTATTTAGCCCTTCTAAAAGTTCTACATAATTCTGGTGTAGATCACCTTATATGCGTGCTTTTAGGTTCCTTAACATTTTTGTTCCCAAATGATTTTTTTCTGAAATTATTTCTGCACATGATGTTAGAATATTTTCTGGAACGGCTCTGTTTCAAGCCTTGAAAATTCAAATTAAAAGGTAAGAGTTGTAAGAGCTGCAGCATTGTGTATTCATGATATCATGTGTATCTTGCAGGTTCTGGAGTTTTGTTTAAAAAAAACTTCAGTCATTCATGCTAAAGAATTGCCATTTACAAATTAGAATATGGTACCTAAAGTTTATTCACCAGTGTGACCATGTATTTTTCTTAGGAGGCTCTCAAGGACCAAGAGTGGCTAGGAAGAAAGTTTAAAGCAGGAAGGAGGGGGTGGGTTCAGGGATAGTAAGTAGCATCTTGTCTTATTTATCATTTCTGTAAATGAACTCCCATGGCTACGGGTTAAGTGGTGAATAGCTGTTTCCAAGCTGTCTGGCTTCTCTCCATGAATTCACAGCTGCTTTAATACTGCCGATCGTGCATGTGCACAGCAGGCTCTGACAGCAGCCTGCCAAGCTTCTTCCCTCTGCTCCCTCAGCATTCATCACAGTCATCACAACACAGGCAACCCTGCCCAAACTACCACCGACACAAACACTGCCAGTTCTCTGCAACAGCACAGGAAGTGACTGTTTAAGATCTAGCATTAGAAACAAGAATGAAAAAAAAAGCAGAATATTGCCGTCTAGAACAGGACAAGATGGTATCTTTTAAAGAAGGTACTTATCTTTCTTAACTTTTTGCTCCTCAAATTCATTATTCTGAGGAACAGCACTTCGAGTGTCTTTCTCATAGAAGTGCTTAATGATTTAGGTGTCAGGGGCTTCAATTCTGTCTTGACACTTAGCATCTGCCTAGACTTGTATCTGCAGTTTTCTTGGCAAGATGTTCAGTGGTTTGCCACTACCTTCTTTCTAGAGTGACTGGCCCAAAGTCACCCAGCCTGATTTGTACCTAAGGCAGGAGTTTTCTACTTTTTAGAGCAGTGGTTCTCAACCTTTCTGAGGTTGAGACCCCATTTGCCCCGCCCATCCGCCCCGCGACCCCGACCCGGGCGCGCGTGCGTGCACGTGCGCGCGCGCGTCGAAAAAAAAAATCCAAAAAAAATTTAAAAAAACAAAAAACAAAATGGTGGCCGCGACGGGCGGATCCGTGCATGCGTGGATCGGCCCGTCGCATGCGCCACGCATGCGCGCATCCGCCCGTTGCGGGCCGCCATTTTGTTTTTTTAATTTTTTTTTAAATTTTTTTTAAAAAAATAAAAAAAATGGCGGCCGCGACGGGCGGATCCGCGCATGCGCGGACCGGCCCGTCGCACGCGCCGTGCATGCACAGATCTGCCCGTCGCGGTCCGCCATTTTGTTTTTTTTGTTTGTTTTTTTTTTAAATTTTTTTTAAAAATTTTTTCCCGGTGCGACGGGCGGATCTGTGCGTGCGCGGCGCGCTTGCGTCAAAAAAAAATAAAAAAATAAAAAAATTTAAAAAAATTAAAAAAAATTAAAAAAAATTAAAAATTAAAAAAAACAAAATGGCGGCTGGCGGTGTCCGGCGACCCTTGCGAAATGGTCTCACGACCCCAAATGGGGTCGCGACCCCAAGGTTGAGAACCGCTGTTTTAGAGCTTGTGCTTTAAATCTCTACACCAAACTGACTCTCACTTAATGAAATATTACAAACACAGGAGAACCCTACACAACAAGTAACTTTTGACGGTCTATATTAAGAAGGTAATAAGGGACAATGATTCAATGACACATCCTCTTAAATTGAATTGCCATAAAAACTAATCATCATCATCATCATCATCATCATCATCAAGCCGAAAACACCAGCCTGAAGATGACAAATGGGACTTCGTTGAAACGTCGCCAAGACACTTCCAATTTTACGCGGGAGAAAACCCGAATAACCAAAGACCTACATACAAACACCCACGAAAACCTCAGAAAACAAATATATAAATATATATCAACTTTATTAAAATTCTACACATGAACATTAAAAAATAATACAAAAGTGCATAAAGACAAATATACCTGCAAATACAAAAGCATAAAATTATATATATTTCTTCTCACTCCTACAGGTGGTATGTACTTTCCTCAATCTTAGATCCTCTACCAGAGGCCTGGGAGTTTGAGAGTTCTGTGCAATGTCTTAGCTGTTTGTAGCGTTGCACTCTTCTGGATAGTTTTGATGTTATTCCTGGGATCTGTTGGAGCCACTCCCCCAGCTTAGGAGACACAGGCCTGAATATGTCTACCACTACTGGGATCAGTTTGGCCTTTACTTTCAACATCCTCATTAGTTCTTCCTGCATGCCTTGGTACTTTTGCAGCTTCTCACAATCCTTCTTCCTGATGTTGCTACCACTTGACATCAGTAACTCTATCATTACTGCTGTCTTTTGGTCCTCGACTACCACCCCAAAATATAGTTCAGGGGTTCCCAACCGGGGGTGCGAGACGATATTCCAGGGGGTGTGAAAACTTGGGTTTTAAACATTATAGCATATATGCATAATTTGTTGCCGTTATTTCAAACTTTTGTAAGGGGTGCGAGAATGTATCAGAAGTGTTGTAGGTGTGCGAGGTATAGAAAAGGTTGGGAGCTGCTGGTCTAGTTGATT
The DNA here is from genome assembly GCA_034064705.1 of Bothrops alternatus. Taxonomy (NCBI): domain Eukaryota; kingdom Metazoa; phylum Chordata; class Lepidosauria; order Squamata; family Viperidae; genus Bothrops; species Bothrops alternatus. Next base: position 1,265,770 of record JARGCV010000007.1, read on the forward strand.
GATCAGTAGCTGCCTATCTGTCTGCATCTGAAACTCCCATGGAATCGTAGCCCTGTTAGGAATCTTCTATCTAGATTTGGGAGGGTATAGCCCAAGCACTGTGGAGATGTTCCTGTACGCAATGCCAGTTCCTTAGGTTGGTGCCATCCAGTATATGCTGTTCCTATGCACAATCTGCACCCGCTTCTATGTATCTGGTGCTTAGTGCCTGTTCTTGTACTGCTATGATCAGTGCCTCAGTGCTGTCTTTTAATCCAGTCCTTTCCAGCACTGGCAGGATTTCCCAATATCTGCCACCTCAGATATCTGTTGATGCTACAACCCATGCAGTTTCTTATCTTGCCATGGTACTTCCTCTGCTTGATCTTTCTCTCATCTCTGCTGCCACCTTAGACATCCTCTCTCTTTCTCTCTCCCTCAGCAACTTATCTCTGGGTACCATCTTACTGAAGTACTCCTGGATGCGCTGGCTTTCATGCAGGACAGTGGCTTTGCACTCATCAGGCTTCAAATGTCAGGTCAGCTTCAAATGCCATTCTAGGGCTTCAAATGTCAGGTCAGGTCCTTATATATTTTTTTAGTAGCTGAATCTAGATTGTCTAATGCAAGAGAAGATGGGAGGGGACTATCCCCATCCACTTTCCCCTGCACATAATTGCCTGGTAGCAAGCCCAACTGGCAACCTGAATTAATTTGGTTTAATCAAGAGTTATGCTGTTAATTCTGAATTTAGTTTCTAATTATGTTTCCCCCCCTCCAGGGTTCATTAGACCTGGATGGATTTTTGATTAAACAATATACAATCACTGATGACAATGAATCATCAGTGGCTGGCACTAGTTCAGATAGTAGTATACATAGTATTATCAGTATAAGTTTTAAAACCATTATGCCAGTATAATGAAGACTATTTGTCCTTCGGATTCATTTCATCTTAACAAGTGACATGTCCCAGTGAGAATATTTGTAGAATTAAATCAATGCAAGTTTTGCAACATTCTTAACATATGTATGCAAGAAAATTCACTTGTATTGAAAAGTTATCTCCTTTAAAGAAAAAAAAATAACATTGTGGGGAACCAGAATAAAAAAAATGGGAATAAATTTGAAATGTTTAAAATGAGAAAAGGTTGCAAAACTTGCATTGATTTAATTCTACAAATATTCTCACTGATGAATTGAAAAGCATTTTCCCTCACTTGATGTAACTTCTTTGGATTGGATGAGAGATCCAATTGTGCCCGAGAGTTTAGCAGAATTAAGTGCTGCAGAAGATGACGAGCTGATAGATATCAGAAATGATGAGAGGACTGAAACTGAAACACTCATTAACAGATATGACTTCATTCTGGTGGTCTCTCTAAGAGGAATACCCCATTATCACAAGGATGGCAATTAAAGTACTTCTTCCTTTCTCAACATCTTATCTGCTTGAGGATGGTTATTCTGCTATGAACACAATGAGCAGCAGCAACAACAATTCACAGCTTCAAATACTGGAAGAGAACTTGAGGGTGTTCTTGTCAACCAACCCACCCTCAAATAAGCAACATCATGCAAGAACAACCACAGATTTCCCACCATTGTTTTTTTTTAAATAATATAATGATTAAAATTTTAGTTACTGAATATTAAACACAATCTTAATACTACTTCTTTAAAATAAGTCATCCTGAAAAAAATGATGGTATGTCTTGATAATTTTAGTGGGCTGTGAGATTTTAAAGAATGAAAACTACTGTTTTAGAGTAATAATGGGTATTAGAACAAATTATTAAAAAACTATGAAATCACAATTCTTTATGTGAGGATTGATGGCATACATCTTTATATATTGGCAAAGGTTTTCCTTTTGTCCAGTTATTTTTATATTACTAATAACAAGCTGATACTTTTAACTCCAGGTGGAAAAAAATAAACAATTGCCAAGAAATTGAACTTTAGTTAGTCCTTGTATAGCAACAACAATTGGGACAACCACATTAGGGGAAGTGGTCACTAAGTGAAACTAACTCTGCTTATGATCTTGCTTACTTTCTTTGTTTTACTGACCTACGAAGATTTTTCATCAGTTTAACTATGAACAGTTGCTACAAGCAGTCACTAAATGAGGACTATCTTATTAGTTCTGAAGGAGCTGGCAGATGTCATCTCAGAACCATTTCATTTTGTTAGATAGGGCCCAGTGTTCAAGTCCGTCGAGATCCATCTAGATCAGTGGTTCTCAACCTTCCTAATGCCGCAACCCTTTAATACAGTTCCTCATGTTGTGGTGACCCCCAACCATAAAATTATTTTCATTGCTACTTCATAACTGTAATTTTGCTACTGTTATGAATCGTAATGTAAATATCTGATATGCAGGATGTATTTTCATTGTTATAAATTGAACATAATTAAAACATAGTGATTAATCACAAAAACAATATGTAATTATATATTGTGAAATATTTATTTCTAATTACAAATAAATGAAATTTTGTCTTGAAGCATGGGTGCCGAATCACACCTTCAGCTGCTCCACCTATGGCTCTGAAAGGAGGCCTGACCTTTTCTCTTCTCCCCTTGCCCTACAACACACACACATACACAAACACATTTTTGGGGCTCTGGTGCCAACCCTGCCAGACCTGAGCAGAGGCCCTCAAGGAAACGTTCCCTTGCCTACCTGGCTCACCACCTGGGAGAAGGCAGCTGTCGGATCTGTTGGAGGCAGCAGAAGGAGCCCTGCCACCAGCCCGAGCAACTCGCCAGTTGGATGCTTGGCAACTGGTATGCATTTGTGATGGTTGCAGCATCCCAGGGTCATGTGATTGCCATTTACGACCTTCCCAGCCAATTTCCAACAAGCAGAATCAATGGGGAAAGCCAGATTTGCTTAATGACATGATTCACTTAACTGCAGTGATTTACTTAACTATGGCAAAAAACTGAGTGCAACTTACTTAACAACCACCTTAGCAATGGAAATTCTGGTCCCACTTGTCATAAGTTGAGGACTATATATACACGTATGCATACAGTCAGTCTGTTTCTCTCTGGCTATTTTTATGTAAAGCAAGTTTATTTCACTAACAGGAAACATTACATTCTATTCCTAGTGATTATGTGGAGAAATGCTTGCCATTCTGAGCACTAAAACATTTAAAGATGCTCTGGTTCCTTTGGAATAGGCTCCATGGGCTCTTAAAATGGCCGGTCTTCAGTCTCCCTTTCATTATAACAGGAAATACAGTTTTTTGCTGAAGGCCCCTAACCTCAGGTGTAATGTATTACAGCCGAATGATAGGTAGGAGAGAAGCAAAGGGACAGTGGGATCAGAGGCAAAAACAAATCTTTTTTGGATTGTGGACTAGGATTTAGACATTAGGATGAAAGTTTCCTATTTCCCATCGTCATGTTAGCAAAATAGGGCATACATATATCTTTCAAGAGTATTTAAGGTTGCAGTGAGCAAGTGTAGGAGTGACTTTAATTTCTCTTGTGCATCAGTTCACCTTTAATAGATGTTCCTGTGGTGGTTTAGCTATTGGTATCCATCCTTAGTCCTAGAGAAATTAAGAAAATTAAGGAATTCTCTTAATCCTGGAATTCCCATTAAATTCTTCACGTGTCTTCTCAAAAGTGAGTCTCAAGTCATGTTTAGCAGAGACAATACAACTCTTTTTCCATAATTTAGCTAAATCATGTCCATAGGGCAAAACTTGCAGATTATAGAAGAGTGTTATCACATGAGCCAGCCGCGGAGCCGCGGAGCTACGCCAGATCTTAACTCACCCGCGCCTTGCCTGGCTAGAAAAGGGGCGTTGTCTTGCCTGAACGCCTTTTCTCAGCATGGTGGATGTAGAGTCCACTGGAATGGGTTATTTCAGCCCTCCTGCTCAGAGAGACTAGGAAAAAAGCTTTAGCCACGCCTTCCCCTGGGCGTGTCTCCCAGTTTTTTCCTAGTCTCGGCTCAGAGCAGACACCTTTTTCCTGGCTCCGTTGGAATGGATTCCAACTTAATTTAAATCAATTTCTAATTGAATTTTTCCCAAATTACTTCCAAATTACTTTCAAAGGGGCAACTGGTTGTCCTTTAGACCAGGCTCTGGGGCAGGGACTTCGTCCCTTCCAGAGCTGGGTACTTTGATTCAAAGAGACTCCATTGCCCCCTTGGAGCTCAGATCCACTCCAGGATTTGCAGGCAGCCTTGCCTGCGCTCCCAGACTCTCTGACACAGCAAGCGGCAGCAATCGAAGCCGGAGGACATCGGATCCAGGCACGGGGCTCCGTCGTCGCTGGAAACGCTCCGAACAAACCGCAAGTGCCCGATCGGAGGGGGGGTAGCAGGAGGCACAGATTCACCCCGTACGGCATTTTAGAGCTGTTATTTCGGCTGAGGGATTTTCCCTCGCAAACGGCCAAAACGCGGCCATTTTGGCCACATGCTTTACAGAGGCCGCCTTCTGCATAAATCCCGAAGGCCGCCACCTTGGATTAGGGCCTACTAGGCCTCACCGGTCACTATACCTGCCTTGGCCTGGGGTGCCAGGCCCGAGCAGGGATAGCCTCCCAACGCGCTTCCAGCGCCTGGAGGCTCATCGACGGCCGTCCTCCTCTGAGCAGGCCGTGTCTCCTGGCCGGCCCTGCCAGACCCTAGGCCTCCCTTTGGGGCAGCATAGGCCACAGGGAGGCTCCCGGACCTAAGGGCCCTATCCACCAGCGCGGTTGACTATTGCCTGACTGCAATTCATCGTCCCTTCTAGATCTGGGAGAGGAGGCAGTACCCCGTGGGCCCTGGTTCCCTAGGCCCCGGCAGGAGTGAAGGCTTTAACAGGCCGCCTGCTATTCCTAGCCGTGGCCTTTAGCCACTAGGCCTACCGGACAGGTTTATAGCCTGCCCAACTGCTCTGCCTTATAGTCTGTAGTCACTGTGAGGGGCGGCTGCGCTCTGACCTGACTACCATCCTACGACCGCAATTCCAAATTCTTTTCCACTAGCCACCCTCTTGCAGGCTTGGTTAGTAACAATGGCAGACAGTGCCTCGCCAATGGCTCCCTTGGTCTCAGGTGCCCCCCCGCGCAATCAAAGCGCAGACCCACAGAATTGGATACAGGGGGTAAGACAAAAGCTAAGACGAAGCACCTTACTTCCAAAAAGACCTCTAGGGCAGCCGAGCGAGAGGCGTCGAGGAGGCACCAGGCACTGGAGAGGGAATTCTCCAAGGCACAGCGGCTCCTATCCAGTGGGGCCAATCCGGTCCCCCCTGCCCCACTGGATATCAATATCTCGGAACCAACCCAGGCACCTGTGCTGAATGCCACCTGGATTGCCACTCCTCTGGGGGAAACCGATCAGGCAGGTCCCTCTCACTCCTCCCCTCCTCCCCAGCAGGGTCCCCAAGTGGCTATTGCCCCAGCGTTGGTAGGGGCTACCCTTGGGGGCCAGGGGCCCGCATGGTCACAGGCCCAATTCCAGGCCTTCATGCAGCACGCCTTCGCGCAATTCATGGCCCCACCGAGGATGCCACAGGTTCCCCCTCAGGTCCCACCCTCCCCCGCCGGTCCTCCCCCTCAGCAGGACTATACCTCAGCTCCGGAATCTGTTATCTCGGAAGCCTCATCCCAGGTGGGAGAGGGGGAGTCCGAGGACTCGGACATAGCGGATACCCCCATGTCAGACGAGGAGGAGGCAGAGCCCGATCAGGCCTCTGCATCCTGCCTCCTTGTTTACTCCATCTTCACATCCTTATTGTCAAAGACATGCGCCACTACCAGTTTAACCTCCGTGCAGGAGAAGAAACCCTCCACCTCAGCAGACAAGGAGTCCAATCTGTTGTTCAAGGTGAAGGTGGTGGAACACAAGCAGATCCTCTGCCCCTTCGTGTTCCGGGATGCGGTGGAGGCCCAGTGGGCCTCCCTGTCCACCATCCCCAGGGAAAGCACCCTGGAAAAGAAGCTCTATAATGTGGCCCTATCTTTCGCTTCCCTGCTAGACGTCCCTTCAGTGGATTCCCCTCTAACTTCCTTGTTTTCAAATTCTGCCGCCTCAGGAGACAGGTCAGAGTTCCTCACAGCGGAGGAGAAGAAGTTCGAGGCCAACTGCAGAAAAGTGCACCTGACCTCCGGTCAGGCCATCAAGGCAGCCACAGGAGCCTCCTTCTTTGCCAGGGCGTCCATCATGTGGCTCCGGGAACTTCAGGCCACGATCCCTCCGGAGCAGGTCAGAGTGCACCAGACACTCGTCAAGCTGGTAGGGGCCTCTCAGTATATGGCTGATGCCTCCCTCCACTCGGCCAAGTGTTCGGCCCGCTCAATAGGTGCCACAGTGGCCTCCCGCAGGCTCCTGTGGCTAAAACACTGGAGGGCGGACTTAAAGGCAAAGTGCCGCCTCTCCTCAGCCAAGTACACAGGCAAGGACCTGTTTGGCTTTATCCTTGACCCACATGTGGTCGAGGGTAGGGACAAACGTAAAAGGGGCGTTGTCTTACCTGAACGCCTTTTCTCAGCATGGTGGTGTATAATCCACTGGATAGGGTTATTTCTGCCCTCCTGCTCAGAGAGACTAGGAAAAAAGCTTTAGCCACGCCTTCCCCTGGGTGTGTCTCCCAGTTTTTGACAAAGGCGAGGTAGCTAAGCTCTGACACCGTGGCTCCATAAAAAAAAATAACAGAGTAATAGAAAGAAAAAGGGGGATGCCCTCCACGCAAGCCTAGCCCGTTGTTTAAGGGGGGGAGTGGATTATACAC